>CM053408.1:93670714-93969435 GCA_028644305.1 Xerus rutilus
GGAGCTGCAAGCCAGATGTGACGTCACTAGTGGACACGCCTCCTGTCAATCAGCGAGTTTTCCTGACCCATCAGGAAGGACTATGGCCTTCTCTTCCTGTACCCAACCCCTCCCCTTCCTGACCGGATTTTCTTGAAATTCTCTATGCACAGAATCTCTGACGCCATTTCTCCCGACCCGCTCTGATGGATGGGGAAGTGGTCCGAGGGCTCGCCTTCCAATAAAGCCTTGCTGAGTGGCTTAATTAATCTTCTCCTGGTCGTGTGAATTTTATACATTCTACCTTTTATTTAAGGGGAACTGCCAAGTCCCATGGCCAAGAACTTGACTGCTGGAAAGAGTGAAAAATTGGGGCCATGAAGGCAATAGAAAAGTAGATTCTTGAGGAGTGATAGAGCCATGTGGATCGTGCGGCCCTGGCTTTCATCCCTGCAGCTGACTGCCTTGTAGCAGAGATGCCTTGGCTCAGGTGCTGGGAGTCCTGGTGATGGTAAGTTTCTGTTCTGGAATGTTCTTGCAAACCCTCTCCCCTCATCTCCTCAGGATAATCCCTCCTACCATTTTCCCTTGATCTGGCACAGGGCTTTTGATCACAGCTCCCGGTAAGAGTCAGATTTGGCCTTCAGATGCCTCGGTCACCTGTGACCTTGACCTCTTGGGACCCCAATTTTCTAATCATAGAGTGAAGACAAATGTGTGCCTTCCAGGGTGGTTGGACCATTCTCTGAGCTTGGTGTATACCACGCTTGGCATAGATGGTGCTCACTCATGAATGCTATATAGAACTGTCGGCCTCAGAGCTGCCAAGGTCAAGTCCTCCATAGTGAGATGGGAGTCTGGCCATTTGACAGTTTGGTTCTAGATGTTTCTGCCACATTCACATTGCTTAACCTTTGAAGATAGACTGATAATCCCAGCATCTCGGGAAGTGGAGGCAGGAGGATTTCAAGTTCAAAGCCAGCTCCAGCAACTTAGTGAGGTCCTAAGCAACTTTAGTGAGATCCTGTCTCAAAATAAAAAATAAAAAGGGCTGGGGATGTGGCTCAGTGTTTAACCACAGAGCCACATCCCCAACCCTTTATGTATTATATTTAGAGACAGGGTCTAAGTTGCTTAAGGCCTCAATAAATTGCTGAGGCTGGCTTTGAACTCCCGATCCTCCTGCCTCAGCCACCAGAGCCGCTGGGCTTACAGGTGTGCACTACTGTGCTGGGTGCATTTAGAATTACTAATTGGCTTTGTGATGTCTCCTCAACCAGAGTGTGGAGAGTTTTTATTCTTTCATTTAACAAATAACATACTGAGTTCCCACTCTATCCCAAACACACTTTTAGGGCTGGGAGGAGACACCTGTTGTAGGAGAACTCTCTGACCTTCAACCCCTCCCCTCTCTCTTTCCCCATTCTATGCTGATGGACTGCACTGCCTGACAGCGGTGCCCCATTGTTTGTAACTTCGAGGCCATGATTGGTCAGAGGACCATATATATACATGATTGGTCAGAGAAAGTTGCACTTTCTGAAATAAACGGGCTCTGCATCACACTCCAACAGAGCAGTCTTACCAGCCCCCGGGAGTGACTCCGCGGACCGTCACCCCCAAACCTCATCCCGTGAGACCCCTCTTCATCTTCCTCGAGGACCCCCTTTTTGTCTCTCGGGACCCCAACTCCTCGAGCAGACCCATGAGGCACGGCATAAAACTACAACCTGTTAGTAGTCCCTATAGCTAAGAGTTGAGTCCAAGGTACTTACTTTCACACAGAGGTGAGAGTCAGCCATAGTCAGCTTCCTGGCTGGCATCCAGTGGTATTCCAGCGGCTGACGCCCTTCATGAGTCAGCACATTGCTAAGGTGTGCTTACCGTGGCCTGACACATGGAGAAACTTACATGCTTAGCGCATAAGTAGATAGCTACTTGGTTTTCCATAAATTCTCAGGGAAAACATTTACTGTGAGAAACAAGTGTCAACTTCTCTGTTTAGCTGTCACCATCTCCAAAGCAGAGGATTTAAAAATGAATGAGGCTCACCGTAGAGAGAGAAAACCAAAATCAGAAAGGAAGAATTTCCCTATTTTCCATCATAAAGACATGTGCAAATAGGAGCCCTTGTGAAAAAGTCGTCTAAGTGCAAGACTGGAGGCCAGGTCCTGGGTTGTTGTAGATGGCCAAGCTAGGGAAGTCAGGAGGCCTTTGCTCACGTCTCATTCATTCCTCATAGGTCTCCTGCTTGGAGGTACTGATGGAATAAGTCGGAAGAGGACAGAGGCAGACTGGGGTAGCAAGCAAAATGACATATAGCTGATACTTCCCGAGCATGGACGGATGAGCATGTGCTACGTAGCAGCCTAAAATTCTCTTCATTCTGTGGGGGATCTGGTTTGCCAGTTATAGCAATTTGCTACTGTCTGCTGGACAACCAAGGAAAGACAATGAATTTCGTATTTATGTGATAGTTCAATTTGACCCAGTAAAAAGTTCAACATAAGTTCTTAGCTCAAGGAACCTACATGTAATATGTAAATAAAAATAATCTTAATTCAAAACTGAGATTTAACATGGTAAATCTGACATGAGGTAACTGGGTGATGCCCGAGTCATACTTGCTGCCAGGAGTGACTATTTCCAAATTGTCCAGAATGTAAAGTTTCACCATCTTCAATACCACTTTTCTGAGAAGAAATGGCCCCATGCTGCAAAAGATGACATTACACGCAGCTAGATGCTCAGACAGCTGCTAGGCTACCTGGGAGATGCAGCCAGTCTGGAATTCCTTTCCAGCCTAAACTTTCTGACTTTTCTCTGATGTGCTTTGGGGAAGCAGGGATATTGGGGTAAAGATGAAAAGGGCCAGGATTGCTTTGAGGGGAAAATGGTTGAAATTCTTAGCTATCTGTTAACTTTTTGAAGCATTGCAAAATGCTATTTGCAAAATAAATAAATAAAACTTGAGAGCAGTTATGGGCAGCTCTGCAGCAGTTTTAAGATGTAAGAGTTTATGCATTTGGAGTGCAGAAGGGCTTTTCTAGAAAACGAAAGACTTGGTTGCTAGTATCTTTCCTTATCTAAATTTTTCTCTTGTATCTGTTCTGGGGATTCTGGAGGGAAGCTGGGATGGTGGCAGCTGTCCAGCCCTCATTTCCCTGAATCATAGGCTATAGTCTCTCCCGTGCAACAGTCAATGTGAACACAATCTTCCAGCTTTTGCCAACCAGCTCTATCCCAAGGTTTTGGGTTTTGAGGATCTGGTGCGGCAGAGACTGTAAGCTGACCACCTCAAAGCTCAACATCCATTCTCGTTTTCAGTAGCTATATCCCATGTTTATTTGAGAAAGCCAAGTACACAACTGAGCTGATGACTTTCCTCTTTTGCAGATAGATGTGGCCAAGTGACTAGATGTTGACCAATGAATTAAAAGTGGAAGGGTTGACTTACACTTCTGGGAGGTCCTTAATAGAAAGGGAGTGTGATCTTTGACCCTTATTCTTTCCTGTATGGAAAGCAAATGTAATGACTTGGAGTCGCAGGAATCCCTTTTGGACAATTAGGAAACCATGAGCATGGACCAATTTGGATCCCTGAGAGGTTATTCTGAAAGCTTGTTTGGAGGTTCTAAGCAGGGGAACATAGCTACCTGCATACCTTTTATCAAAGAACAGACCTCCTCTATTGGGGAAGGTTGTCCTCTTTCACTGAGCATACATCTTCGACAGGGATGCCCGTGGGGCAGTGAGGGTGGAAGGGGACACCTGCCTAGCCAGCCAGATCAGCCAAATCAACCCTGGCATTCAATGGCATGACAGATGTCACAGCCAGATCACCCTCACATCCAAAGAAGTCATTTTGGACCAAAAAGAAGCCAAACCGCTAGAAGGACCATGGGCTGCTGATGTACAGAATGCTCTACTAGCCTGGACTGCTATCCCCAGACTTTTTTTTTTAACAGAGACTTCTGCTTGTAGAAGTCATTTATCACATGCAGCTGAACATAATTCCAGCTGATATACTTAGGAAACAGTTGAAGTCATATACATTCTGAAATATTTAACATTTGGTGTAATAAATCCAACAGCACACACCTGTGATGCAATTCACACAGTCAATAGTTTACCTTTTAAGGGCTCCGAGAGGCCTTGTATGTAGAGGCGGCTTGTCACTCCAAACAACTCAGGTATGGCCACTCACTAGGTATTTGTAAGCATGTCATCCTTAAAGGCTGGAAGGCTCAGAAATTGTTTTATGGTGAGTAATTACTAAAATAAAGCAATGATGCTATAAACACTTTACAGTGATAGAGTTTTCAGTTGTGAGGCTATAAAATATTTTTAAAAGAACTTTTTTAACTAATAAATCATTTTTTGAGTGCCTACTGTGTGCCAGGCACTGTGCTAAACACTTGTCCAATCTTAATCTTTACAGTACATATTATTCTTTTCCATTAACAGTTGGGCAAAGAGAAAGAGATATTTCCCTTATAAGTTAAGTGGCAAGGCCCATGTTACAAAAGATCAAATAAAGCATCTTCTATGTTAATATTTTTCTAGATAGTTTTTTGAAAAATATATTTTTAGTTGTAGATGGACACAATATTTTATTTTATTTATTTTTATATGGTGCTGAGGATAGAACCCAGTGCCTCATGCATATGAGGCAAGCACTCTACCACTGAGCTACAATCCCAGCCCCTCTAGATAGTTTTGACCATCCTTAACCCCTCTAAATTCTCTAAAGCACAGTGTCAGAATGCTGTTCTTGTTCTTACAAATCAGAAGGCTGAAACCTAGAGTGAACTTGCTCATTTTTAAGGTCACATCACACAAGTCATCACAGTATCCAGAGTTTGAACTTGAGGGACAGAGAACCAAATCCGGGGACCTCAAACCAATTTGGTCTCTTCCTTGACTCTAACTTTATAGTCAAATTGAAAGAGACAGGGTCACTCACCGATACTCAGTCTGGGAAATCTAGAACCTCCTTTGAGTCAAGACAAAGAGACACATATGCTGTCTACTTTATTCAGAATCAGACATTTAATGGCATAAAAATGTTCCTTATATGGCTTTGCTGTTCCAAAAACTCATAAACTTAAAACCCAAGTATGACACAAGAAAATTTAAGAATTATTTTGGCCAGCCTCCCTAATCCCAAAAGAGATTAAAAAGTAATAACGTAAAAAAGTTAAGGTCAAGGTGTGTTGTTAGTATGAGGCTGATGTGTTTGCTGGTCTGCTCAGCTCACCCCAGAGCTGCTGAGCTGAACTCACTGTCCAACAAGGGGTCAGTTATTAGTTCCCTGGGTATTTGTCCCTGAAGTTAAGCCATGCTCTGGGGACACAGAAGGCACTTTAAGCAGATAGCTACCTTTTCTGGGTAGGGGATAATGTTTGGCTCTCAAAAGTAAGGTCAAGAATCCGCAGTTGAACAGAATGCTCCCTGCTTGTTTGCCTTTGGGCTTAGGCGCTGGTATTTCAGAGCATTCTTAGGGACATCTATACCAGATGTACCAGATGTTCTGGAGATCTTTGAGGATTGGCAAGCAGCTATTTAATATCTGCATTTGCTGTGGACGTGGGCACAGCAGCCCAGTCTGATTTTTATTTCAGTGTCCTTAATGATAGCCCATCTACACAGACTGATGGACTGATGTTCCAAATATTTAGCAAGTGGCATAGCACAGTACTGATGATTGGAACAGGTGCTAGATGTAAACAACTGGCAAGCTGCACCCAGGTGTGCTGGCAGAAGAGTCAGCCCCACGTCCAAGGAGCAAACACGTGTCCACTTGCTCAGTGAGACACTATCTTTCTTGCCTGTACCAATTCCCTCCTCTAATCTGCCTCATCCACATCTTCTCCTGCAGTAGCAGCTTCTAGGGCTGCAAGGGCTTCTGCCACTGCCGCATCCTCGTCCCCCACCTCCCCAGCCCTGTCTCCATCAGAGCCACCTGTTTCCTCCTGTTCAATTCTAGAATCCACCACAGGCATGACAGGACCCTGCTCTTTAAAGGAGACGCTTAGAACTTCAGTGGTCACGGCCTCATTTAATGAGTCCCAGCTTCTCCTCAATGGGAAGGGCACATTCGAACTATGCTCGCCCACCCTGGGAAGAAGTCCCACCAGAGGCTCATCCTCCTTGCGGTTCTTGAAAAGAGAATCCTTTTCTTCATGATGCACATGGCCTACAGCTGTGCCCCACAGCTGAGGGTAGTCCGGGGCTGGTATCTGAAGGTCACGGTCTCGCACTTCCAAGGCAAAACTTTCCCCCTTAGAAGGAACTTCGGATTCTCCATTTTGGACGACTTGGGTCTCTTCCGAGGCTGGCAGCACACAGTCCTGTTTCCTGATGTCCTCTCCTTCAAGGAAGGCTTGAGTGGGGTGGACACTGTCTGTAGGACTGGCTCTGGAGCCCTTGTCCCCCTGATGGGACGTAGGGGTCCTGGTGGGTTGCAGAGCAGCAGTGGGGCCCATGCCATTGACAGCACTGCTAGGCTTCTCCTCCTGGCGTCCACCTCCTGCATCCTCCCGAGGGAGCGGTTCTTGGTGAGGCCAGCAGGGCTCTTGTGGACCAGCCGTCCGGCCTCTACTTCCGGTCCTCTTGAAGCCCTCACTTGCAAGGTCATTTTTATGCACGAGGATATGGCTGCTCTGATTGCTTTTTAATTTGGCAGGGTCATCTTCATCTAACTTGCAGCTGCTGACTTCGTTGATGTAGCCTGGAGAGGCCACTGGAACTGGATCGAAGAGATAGCTGGGGGCAAGAAGAGCAGAATCTGTCAGTTTGCATCCTAATGGAGGAGCAGGGTTGTGAACTAGTTCTTGTGATTATGCTTTTAACCCCAGATAAGTGTGTCTAAATCTAATAGGTATAGTTGGTATAAAAATAGGCTACCCTTGGCAGGAGAGCTTAACCAGAGGTCCCAAAGGAGGGGAGAGGTAGAGTAGCAAGTGATTTGTGAAATTTTAAAATAAAGAAGTAGATGCAACAAATGTCTCTGCATGGAGAATAGAGGGTTAAGTATCCTTATTGATGGTTTATCTCCCTGATGGGATTTTATGTAGCCAGTAAATATGAAGATTATAGTGGCATAAAAGAAACCTTTGTCCCTTAGGGTCTGTGGGGGGTGGTACCAGGACCCCCTTGGATACCAAAATCCTTGGATGCTTGTCTCCCATATAAAATGGTATTGTATTTGCATCTGACTTACACACATGCTCCCTTTCACTTTAAATCATTTCGAGATTACTTATTATTCCTAATGCAATGTAAATGCTATGTAAAATTGTTTAGACTAGGCTGTTCAGGAAATAACAAGAAAAAAGTCTGCACATGTTCAGTACAGATGCAATGTTTTTCTGAATATTTTTGATGAGTGGCTGGTTGATTCTGGGAGTGTAGAAGTCATGGATATGGTGGACTGACTGTACTTATAATAAATATCTTTTAATGACTCTAAACATCAAATGATTACAGTGGAGTCAAATTTATATGTGTATGGAACTGAGTAAAAGTGGTGTTATTTGTTAAGGAAGCAAGATTTTCAGTTAATTTGTTTCCCAATTAACATTACACAAAATTTTATGGACTGTATTATGAACAAAATTATAGGCACCTTATGAATCTGGAGGTTTCATTTTTAGTGATGCCATTTTGGGTATCCTCTGAAACTCAAACTTCCTTTTACATTGATGCTCTCTCATACAAATTCAGCCCAAACCAAATTCAGTCTCAGAGAATGACAATGTTCACAACATGTTTTGAGCAGTGAGCAAGAAAAGCTTAAACACCTAGGCCATGTATCCTCTAAGTGGCACCCAAACAGTGCCTTACACTTGAGGCTTTGGCAATGTTGATCATGCCTGGAGGCACTGAATACATGCATGGTCTTTATTTTCGTTAGTTTTGAACTGATTCTATATACGTGGTTTTTTGAAAGTGGCTTCATAATATTCAAGAATTCCTCCATGTAGATGAAATCTTTGTTCAACTTTACCTTTGTATCATTTTACAGCACCTGCACCCCATCTGGATTATTTTTGGTTACCATCTGAAAAAGAAAGTATAGAAGGAAAAGAACATTATGAATGATACTTTAGTAGGAATTAAGTTTGTTCTTAGGTTTAATTAAACATAAAAGAAAGTTTTAAGTTTAATTAATTTAGTAGGAATTAAGTTTGGTCATCTTTCCTAGATGCTCAAAATTTAAAAAGTGGAAAGTTTTGGCAAAAGGATAGCACATGGATGAGGGATGGCACTGGTTCCCCAGAGTAGCTCCATATCTCTAAAATCAGCCATTCAGAGTTCTCAGCCAGTGCTGACGCTGGCCTTTGTGCCTGACCCTTTCTCAACACTGAGTTATGTATTCCATTTCTGTTTTACAGATGAGGATGTAGGTGGAACAATGCCACAGAGAGAAGGGACCTGTGCTTTTGTCTAGTCCAATGCCTTTTATGGAGGACCCAGGAATCTTACTGGAGCAAAGCCCACTGTGCCAAAGCAGGAGGCAGAACAGGTTCCGAGAGGGCTCCTTCCCAGAGGCTAGCTCCTGTAGCATGAAGGGATGCTGCAGTAGTTTGGATCTTTTTTTGGCAGGGAGGCGGGTACCAGGGATTGAACTCAGGGGCACTCGACCACTGAGCCATCTCCCCAGCTCTACTTTGTATTTTATTTAGAGACAGGGTCTCATTGAGTTGCTTAGCACCTCGCTGTTGCTGAGGCTGGCTTTGAACTCGCGATTCTCCTGTCTCAGCCTCCCAAGCTGCTGGGATTACAGGTATGTGCCACCATGCCTGGCTAGTAGTTTGGATCTTGAATGGCTCCCAAAGGCCCATGTGTGAGGCCATGGTCACCAGCCTGTGGCACTATTGGGAGGTGGTGGAAGCTTTAGATGGGGACTAGTGGGAGGAAGTTAGGTTACTGGGGCCATGGCATTAAAGGGCTGGTTGGGACCCTGGCTCCTCCCCCCACCCCTCTTGCTTCCTAGATGCCGTGAGGTGCACAGTCCTCCTCCATAGCTCATAGATGGCACTCAGCTCTGTGATTCATGACTCCATTCTTTCTTAGGTCATAGATACTCCCCCTGGGGCTTCCTGGTAAAACTGGACTTGTTTTACCAGGGGCCCACTGTCCCCAGCCCCTTCCCAAGCTGGATTCTTTTCTCTCTAAATCAAATCTTCTTTTCATGTAAAACTGGCCATTTTGGTCTGTTCAGAAAATCCTAAAAAGCAGTTTTCAAGGATCTCTAAGTTATTCTTCATTTCCAATATCTACAGCCCTAGGACAGCACCATCCAAAGGATACCATCACCCAAAGCCCCAGGCCCTTGTCTTTAAAAACACACTCACTAGGAAGAGCGCTCATTTGTGGGCTGGCACTGCCTCCCTCATCTTTATCCTTCTTTATTCAGTTGTGGATGGATTTCTGAGGACACTACAGCATAAACCTTTGCATCAAAAGACATTTTTTTTTAAATTTTATTTTTAAGAAGCATGGATTGGTTGGTTGGTCACAGGGAACTAGATTACTGCACTGAAAAATACAATCCATAAACACCATCCTGTTGTAGGGTGAAAAATGTCTCCCTGAAAGATATCCACATCCTCATTACTGGAATATGTAAATGTCACCTTTCATGGTGAAAATGCAAATGTGCTTAAGTTATGAACCTGGAGAAGCGGAGACCTGCTCCATGAGCTGGGTGGACCCCAGATTTAATTACATTATGCTTCTGAGAGGAAGGTGGGGATTTGGTCACAGAGAGAGACAAGGCCAAGAACAAATTCACCCTGGAACCGTGGAAGGAGGGTGGCCCTTGATTTCAGCCCAGTGATACCAATTTCAAGACTTCTGGCTCTAGTTCTGAGTTCATTCCAGAATGAGAATGAACCTCTGTTGCTTTGTTTTTAACCTTCTCATCTTTCAGTGACTTTTCCAAGTACCCAGAAAATGACCACATCCCCAAGTCACTGCATTCCTGAGAACAAAATCTGTTGTGGAAGTCTTCTTGGGAGGGCTAACAATCTCTAGAAGAGTCCACTGAGCCATCTGCCCCCCATTTCTAGTCACCTTTTCTCTCCGGATTGTCCTTCATTTTTTTTCCCAGCATGTGCTCCTACTGGACATTTTGTTATAGATGTGTTTCTGATCCATCTTTTCATGAGGAAATTAGCTTCATGAGGGCAAGGGCTTCTTCGTGCCCAATCTCTCAGCACTTAGGATAGCGTCCCACATTCAGGGGACAGTAAGCAAACATTTGGAGTTTCTAATGGCTGAAGCTTAAAATAGAGAGTAAGACCAGCAAGCATTTTGCTTGTCTATGATCAATGGAGACATTTTCAGTTTGTGCCAACCATGTCACCCAGGAGTTACGAGGGTAAGCTCTGGAGAAAGAAAGCCCTGGTTCTGAGCCCAGCTTTGCCCCCTACTCACTGTGTAACTTTGGTCTCAGTCACTTCATCTGTAAATAGGGGTAATAGCATACCTGTCCATAGTGTTGTTGGGGAATACATACATTTATATTCAGAATAAGCAAAGACCAGCATATTACCTAGCCTTGTATGGAAATAGCATATTCAGTAATTTTAAAAAGATGCAAGCCTTGCACCCATGGAAGAGGTGATCCAGCTGCTGCGACACATGCATACAAGCATACATCAATACTGGCAAGTAGCGTTTGCTTCTGGAATGAGGGCCGAGTGATACATATCTATCAACTGTGATGCCAGTTGAAAGACATAAACCTCAAGTACAAAGATGGTTGCAGTTGCAGAGAGAGAAATCACTGGGGAGCTTAGCTGGGAACATATGTGCACGATCTTGCACTTTTCCAGAGTACTCTCAATTAAATTACCCATTTCCAAAGCCCAGGATTGTGTTCCCAGCTGCAGCTCCCCTCTCATGTCTCTATTTCCTGCTAGTAATTCACAGATCAGCTGGATAAACAGGATAGATTAAAAAGTAACACTTGCACCTCTTTCCCTCCCCCACCGCCTCCCCTTCTCTAGTCCTATCCTCCCTGCTCACAACCAGCTGTGAAGTGAATTCCCAACCCTTCCCAAACCTCAAGTACCTTTGTTTGTCTTGGACTCATTTATTTATTTATTTATTTTTTAGGCAGGAGGATAGGTAGCAAACTTAGAAGTATTTGAGAGACCAAGTGTGGATTGTAATCATGTAACTGAAGCAATCATAAAATATTAATCATTGGAAAAATCTTAGGTCAGCTTTATTTCAGTGGGTTCAAAAGCTATGCCTGGGGAAGAAAGGAAGGAGGAAGGAGGGCAGGAGAGGAGGGGAGAGGGCAGCGCTTCTTGAGCTCACCTCTCCTTCCCAGCTTGCTAGAGGCTGACCAAGATGGACCTGAGAACTAGAGAACCCCGAGTTAGAAAGCCTATTTCCACTTTCTGTTGCTGGGCCTGAGGCAACAGAGCAACCTGCCCCAAAATATGCTGCTAGGACTTAACCTCCTAACTCAAAACCCACCTCTTCTTTTTTTTTTTTTTTTTAAATATTTATTTTTTAGTTGTAGGTGGACACAATATCTTTATTTTATTTTTATGTGGTGCTGAGGATCGAACCCAGTGCCTCCCATGTGCTAGGCGATCACGCTACCACTGCGCCATAACCCCAGCCCCAACCCACCTCTTCTTATCATCACATATGGCTTTCAGGCTCCCTCCTACCTTAGAAAACCACAAGGTCTGTATTGCTCTTCAAAGCTGTGCAATTACAGGCTGTTCTGATAGTTTTTCTCCTTTCAGGATCGGTTTCAGTTTGGTTTCTCCCCCACGGCCCTCCTTTGAGGGCATACCACATGGGCTCCCTGCAGACCTGGTCCATACCTGCGGGCCATGCTTCTGTGTCTTTGCGCTCGGTGGGGACAGCCTCTTCCTGGTTCCAGGTTCTGCCCTCTCTCACCATCCTGTGTTTTCCTTCCCCAGAGACACTGCTTTTCTCAACAGGCTGTAACGTCCAAGGTTGTGTGACCCGCTGGTGAACAGGGTGGGGACTAATGTATTCACACCCGGCCCCTGCATGCCCGTATCTACAATCATTCTTCCTTATACGATGTGTCAAATCAAACTCAATTTTCATTTTCCTTTTCATACTCCTACATTCACATCTTCCTTTTAGCAAGAAGTTTTCCTACTTCCAGGTGCAACAAGGGATATACTCCTCACCCTACCTGACAACATGGAGGTGGCAAAAGTACCTACTATTTGGAAGTAAGATTAAGCCCCAGAAGACCCATCTGTGAGCTTCCTGTCCTGCTCTCCTTTTGGCAACAGCTAGCCTAAAGTTAAGAACTGACTTGTTGGGTGCCCTTTATGCTAAGCAGAATCAAAATTTGCTTTCTCTTTGGGAAAGCAACGGGGAAGCAAAGGGCAAATCCTTTGCAATCATCACTTGGTTTACACAGGGGAAAAACAAACACCATTAGGGTGACTGTGTCTATGGGCTGCAGGCGCCCGCCTGCTCCTGGAGTCCAGTGCTGGGGGTTGACTCTTTCCTGAGTATTTTGCCGATGTGAAATAGCCCTGTGTTTGCAGATGGCCATGCCAATTCACATCAGTTACTGGTGAGGCCTCCTAAGTAGGGAAATCTTCTTTTGCAATGGGGAAGTTTGGGTGGAGACCAGGGAGAGCCAGGAGTTTTCTGCCCAGGCAGAGGAATGGCCTGAGTATTCATCAGGAAGTCAAAGGTATCTAGAAAAAGGCTCAACCCACCTGGAAAAAAGTGCCTTTGTTTTGTTGTTGTTGTTGTTGTTGTTTTTCATTTATAAGTGTTTATTAAATGTCAGTAATTTTCACAAAGCAAATTATTAATAGCGAGAAGCATTTTTTTTGCAAAATATGTACAAAAATAAAAAGCCTTAATGAATAGCAACTGATTTTGTAAAAACCAAACCATCTTTTCCTCTTTTAGACCTCCTCAGAAATAATTTATTGCCAATCCTGAACCAGAGCACTGACACCCCCCCAAATTTACAACAATCTCAAATAATGTGCTTAGTTCTTGGAAAGTTATAAAAAGTTCTATGAAAAACCCTAAGCCACAAATACTTTTATACAGAGCTAATACAAATTATGTTTTGTTAGGTACAGTATCTATGAGGTTGTTACAAAATATATTTTTTGATAAGGCTTCTTGCAAAGAGGTGCCTTTGAATAGTGATCTTGAAGAATGACAGAAGCAGGGTAAAAAGATACAAGAGTCAGCTCGTGGGACTTCTACTGGCCATGTTGGGAACCAGTACAGCATCAAAAGCAATTCTACTAATGTAAAGGGTTACAGCCTGTGGAATGAGTCACAAGTGCACTGAGAAATGAAAATGGGGGAAGGGAAAGCTTCACTTTACAAGTGGAAAGTCAGTCAACAAACATACAAGAAACAAAGGACTAGAACAAATGCCATTTGATGACCATCATTGTAATAACTGATTCAAGTAAGAACCATCAATGGATGCTGGGACTACTGGGTGAAAGCTTGAAGAGAGCAGGATGTTCAGCCTCAAAGGATCTCCCTGGCCATGCTTAAGGCTAAAATGGCAGCTGTACGGTGGGAAACCTGCCACCTCAGTACCCCACCGGTGATCACAGGTAACGAGCCCGTGGCTCCCGATAGGATATGTATGAACCCGTCATCATGTCTGGGATTCTCCCATCAAAAGAGCAAGCCCTGGACTGAGGCAACTGTCAGCCTCTGGTCAGTGCTGCTTAAAAAAGTCATGTTGGCTGAGTGTGTAGCTCAGCAGTAGAGCTCCTGCCTGCTATGTGTGAAGCCCTGGGTTCGATCTTTGGTACTGCCAAAGGGAAAAAGAAAGTGTAATGTTTTATATGTATAAAAGACAGGATTATAGGAGACAAAGGAGGTGTGGTAACTGAATGCACTATACAATCTTCTTGCTAAAAGGTCATTCTTGGCACAAGTGAGAGAAGTGTGAATGAAGTCTGCAGATCAGGTAATAGCATCAAATCAGCTGATTTCCTGATCTTGACCATTGTATTAAGGCTATATCAAAAAATGTCCTTGTTTTTAGGAAAAACAGTGAAGTGTTTAGTGGCAAAGGATCATTAAAATGATCCAGAAAAAAAAAAGTATGTATGTGTGTGTAAGAGAGAGTGTAGACAGAGAGGAAAATAAAACAAAAGAGGTAAATGTTCATATTTAGGAGCTCTGCATAGAGGGTACATGGGGATTCCTTGTATTTTTATTCAAAGTTTTCAGTTTGAAATAATGTCAAAATAAAGTTAAAAGGAAAACACACACACATGTCTAATAGTCTAAGAGCAGTTCTTCTGTTTATTCCTGGAGTAGGACCTCCTCCAGGAAGTCACTGATATTCAGATATTCTGTATAAACAAGGCCACAGAGGAAGGTCTTGAGAAAGAGTTCATCAAAAGCCCACTGACCCTTCTCAGTTCACACAGGTGTCATCCTGTGAAGGTACTGAGGACCTTTGCTCAACATAAGGTCCTAGGTCCTGAATCTCTGGAGGCAAATAAAGAATATTTCACCCATCCACCATTCCATCTTAGGGAGACACACTGTTTTAGTTTAGATTTGAGGTGTCCCAAGAAGCTCACCTGTGAAGCAATAGCAATACAAGAGTTTTCAAAGGTGAGATGATTAGATTATGAGTTGTGGCCTAATCAGTGGATTGATCCACCAATACAGATTAATTGGGTGGGAACCAAAGGTGGATAAGGTGTGGCTGGAGGAGACAGGGCACTGGGGGCGTGACTTTGGCATTTATATTTTGTTCCTGGTGAGCAGAGCTCCCTTTGCTTCCTTGTTGCCCTGTCCTGAGCTGTTGTCTTCCCCTGTACCCTTCAACCATGGTGTTCTGTCTTACCCCAGGCCCAGAGCAATGGAGTCGGCCATCTATGGACTGAGACCTCTGACACTGTGTGCCCCAAATAAACTTCTCCTCCTCTACATTGTTCTTGTCAGGTCTTTTGATCACAGTGATGAAAAAGCTGACTAAAACAGACTCACACTCCAGTGCTTTGGTGTTTGTCGGCTGTTTGTCTCCCTAAGGCACATGAACTCCTATGGGCAGTGTCCCTCCCAGCCAGAGCCCAGCTTACAGGAGATCTTCATCCTCATCAGTCAATGAAGTCATGACTGGTGAGTGAATGAATGGGGGATGAGTACCAGATTTTATAAATTATTCCATCACTGGGTCTATCCCTTTCCATGATCCAATCTTGCGCGACCTGGTGGCTCAGGACTACAAGCCAAATGCACAACTTAAGAGGGATGGGAAAGACTGTGGTTCCCCTCTCCTGACTTGGGAAATAGCCAACACATTGTGGCACAATTCCAAGGGTCAAGGACATTCTGCTTCAAGGGTTCTGTTAAATGAGACTTTAAAGCAGCTGTAGGGGAGTCATTCAAGTTTATAAAAAGTCACTAGTGTATTTGCAAGAGAGGTGTAATAAAATGAAACATTCAATTTCTACTCCATTTTGAAAAACCAACTTGCTAGTGTTTAGAAAACATAATCCCGGATTTCCCAGAACCTGGCCAGCAGGCAAAGTCGACAAATATTGAGTCAGCCACTACTGAATCCAAGCTCCTGACAAGAATGAATGAATGAAAATAAGAAGCAGGTGCGATGAGCTCCTCTTATAGAAGACATTACTCTGCCTGTCCATCTTCATAGATAGCACTGAATCTATGGGTGAGAGAGGACTAGAAAGGAAACTCCCCACTACCCATTCTATTTCCCCAGCAGTACCATTTCCTCCTTTCTAGGTAGGTTTTGACAACTTATGGGGATGAATTTTTCTGGCGTGTTTACGTAAGGGGGTGGAGCCCTTGTTATTCTGGGAACTTTAAAGATTATCTGAAGACTTTTATTATTAGCACCATTAAGTAATCCATTTAATATATTCTCAACTGTTCATGTGTTGTTACATTAGCGTCACCTAGCACTAGGAATATTTATGTATGAAAATGTATTCATAGACCCCCCCCGGTCACATGGGTTTGGGAATAGAAGAAAGTAAATATGAACACATTCTCAGTTAGGAAAAAGAACTATTTCATTTGGTTAACCCAATATTTCTTAAAATTACTTGATGACAGAAACGTTTTCATAACAAACATATTAGCAACCAATGGAATATATGTTTTGAGGACTGCTTTGGGAAAAAGATGATAGTCCTTACCATCAGAGGAGTTTTATAACCCAAACTAATACAAACAAACAGCCAGGACAAATCCAAGCCCAGGTGTCAGAAGAGCAATCCTAGCCGTAACCCATCACCAATGGCATGGATGCAGGAAAATCATTTAATCTCTTGATTCCTCAGTTTTTTAATCTGAAAAATGGGTTGATGCTATCAAAGATCTCTTTCCAACCTAACAATCCAAATGGCAATGTGGGAAAGGAGAACTACTGCTCTCTCTTTGACTAGATTTACATATCATTTCAATGAATCCTGGGATCAGCACTAAAGGTGGAATCAGTATTGCTCTTTCACAGGTGGGAAGCCTGCTCAGAGGTTGTAAATTTGCTGATGAAAACACTGCTGAGGTCTGTTGGGTCCCAAGTCCATGCTCACCCTAAGCCATGACCCTGACCTGATGGAGCAAGCTTCTCTTCCTATGTCCTCCCTCTGGCACTCTTTCTCTGCCACCTTCCCTTGGGGATGCTTCTCTTTGGTGCAGTTTCTTTGCCAAGAGGAAATGCTGATCAGTGCCCTGGAATCCTGACACGAGGCCAGGTGTGTGTAACAGCAAAGTCCCCAGGAGGGATGAGGATCTCAGATCTGGGAGAGCCTCTGAGGGTGGAGTGGTGACACTCGCTGGAGCCCTATCCCCATGGGGAATGGCTGGGGGCAGTGCTGGCTACTGGGGGCGAGGGCTCCCAGTGTATTCCAGAGCTGGGCCACCTAAGATACTGGCATTTTAATAGGAAACCATATAAAGTGTTTTCAGAAGGCACAGGAATAATTTCTGAAGGTGACACACCTGGGTTGACATGGGCGGTTCTCAGTGAAAGGCTGCCTGAACCTGCTGGAAAGGAGCCATTTAGAGGGCTACTGCTCCCGCCTGAGGCTTGCCCAGGCGGACTGTGCAGCTGAGGGTGCAGGACTGCCTCTGTGGCAGTTGCATTTCCTTAATTTAGAGGGACAAACCAGGTCCTGGTCCCCTGACTTTACTGTTGCTGGGCTCATAGGATCTTTGATGTCTAGATCGAATGTGGAAACACAATGTTGTTTGTTTAATAGGTCATATTATAATTTCATTTTTACTTCTATGGTCTTTACACTCATAAATCACAATTATTTTGATGGTTTTGAGAAACATTTCACACAGCCTTTTCCTCTATTCAAGATCTGACGTCTTTTCCCCCTGATGTAGTAATTAGTCTACTGCGCTTAAAACAGACATTTGATGAAAGACAGTCACTATGTAGCACCTTCCCCCATTCCATAACTAGTCACTGAGCCCAGGTGGGTGCCAGGCACTGTGCTAGGTTCTGGCAAAACAGTGGCATCCTAGATGCTCCCTGAGGGAACTGATAGTGGGTGTGTGTGTATCTGTGGAAGGCAGGTAAAATATTTGGAGCAGGATGGAATTTATATAACAGTGGGGAGATTCATCCCACCACGGTGGCAGTTCAGCACAGTGGTAAATGACAAATTTGAAGTCAGATTTGAGTTTCGATTAAACTGCCCCATTTATTAGCCTTGTGATTTCTAGGCCAGTTTCATTGCTGCAGCGAGCTTCCATTGTCTAGTTTACAAAAAGGGAATGATAACAGTTCCTGCTTATCAAGACTGTTTTGGAAATTCAATGAGATAAAAGTATGTAAAGCATTTACTATCATGGCTGGCATATTGCCAGTACTCATTTATAATTATGATAAATACAGTAGTTAATGTACGAGCATCCACCATGCACCAAGTCCTGTTTGGGGACTTTCTTATATTCATTCATTTCAACTTTACAATGATCCTGTTAAGTGGGAGCTAGTAATTTGTAGGTAAGCAAATGGACACAGAGAGGCTCTGCAACTTGCCTAATGTTATAAAATTTAGACACTGGGTTAGTGTAGCTATTATTAATGCTGTGATTGTTTCACTATTGTGAATATTTTCTGGTCTGTGTCTTGGTAGCTTCTGTTTCTCCTGAGTCCACAGATTACACTACAGTACAAGCTTGTGCCCCAGAAGTTTTTTTTTTTTTTTTTTGGTACTAGAGATTGAACTCGGGCACTCGACCACTGAGCCACATCCTCAGCCCTATTTTTTGTGTTTTATGTAGAGACAGGGTCTCACTGTGTTGCTTAGCGCCTCGCCGTTGCTGAGGCTGGCTTTGAACTTGTGATTCTCCTGTCTCAGCCTCCCTAATGCTGGGATTGCCCCAGAAGTTTTTGCAAAAGGGAACTGATGTCTCTAGACTTGGACTCAGAATTTTACAGGTGTGGTTTCATCTATTGACCACCAGATGGCAGTGTATGGTGGTTATTTTAATCTAATTTCAAAGAAGAAACTTGGTATGGGCCTCAGAAGGCAAGAAGTATGGCATAAACAGCATAGATGATTTCCATGCGACAAAGCAAGCAGGTTATGTGGTGAATATTTCAGGTAGTTGCTATCACCTTTAAGTCCTGGTGGCCATGGCAGTGCCATCTGGCAGTGCCTCCTGCAGTATGGGGCCTGGGGACTGGGATTACTCTGTAGCCTGGGTAAGACCCCACTGGGGGCAAAAGGCTCTAACAATTCTACACAGGCCTTGCCTATTTTCACACAGTGGCTGCTCATCAAACCCCTGGATGGGAGATCTGGGTTGCTCTCTGCTACCTGTACGTGTGGACCGTCATTTTGTGGAAAGGGCTGAGGGAGACTGTGGGGTGTGCAGGGATCCAGCTCCTCCCCAGGTTAGATATGACTCCACTGGCCCTGTCCATGAGGCTGCGCCTCTCCTGTGGCTGACCCTGTGTTTCTCCCAGGCCCCAAGGGCAGCCCATGGTGTGAATTGAGCTTGGAGCCCTGTCTTCTGGATGGAGATGTGTGAGCATTAACTGGGAGGCAAAGAAAAACCACAAAAGAAACATGGCCCAATCTGAAGGATTTGGAGGAAGAAGGCTATCATTAGTAATTAAATTCAGAATGTTGTGTGTGAAAAGGCAAAATGTGCATGAACTACGAGAATGAAATGGAAGCTACACAGAAATGTCTGGTTCTGCTAGTAGCTCAAGGTCAGCATTCCGGACACTTGCCAGCCTGCCAGGTCCCCTTGTGCCCTGTGGGGATTGTATTAGGGAAAGGTTTGAGAAGGTCTGCCCTTATTCCTGGGAACAGACTCCTTCCTGGAGCAGATGAGATGTGATTCATTACTGAACAAAGGCCGTGTGTCTGCGTGCATGGAATGAGGATCCTGGTAGACACAGAAGTATAGCGTGCCCGGGGTCATGAGAAGTCCACCTGGGTCTTAGAATTTGCATTTGTGACAAGCTCCCAGGAGAGGCTGAGGCTGCTTGCTGAGCACTTTGAAGACCACTCTTCACTGCTTTAAGGAAATAAGGGCAGCTTGGGCCTTGCTTTCCTGTGTTGCTGATTGGCTTAGGTTGGCTCTGCTTCAAGGGGGAAGGTTTATACCCTAAGAACCCAGTGGTGGGGTGAGTCCCTGGCAAACAGAGGTCACTACCATTAGTGCTGGATCCTTCTGATGACAAATGAAATGGTCTGAACCCAGTTGTCCAACATGACCGTTTGGTTAGAACACTATTTTGGTCAGAAGCTAATACATGTAGACAGTGTTCCCAGTCCCATCCCCAATGGGTACAGGTTTACAATCATCTTAACTATCTACGAATTTTGTTCCTCTTTTTAGATTTTGCTTTATAACATTTCCTAGCTTATGTTTAGCCTATCATCTTCTCTACAGGAATATAATAGGGAAAAGGTGGCATAAACCAAGTGTCTAAAATATGGATTAATTTAAACAAATGAAACATTTCATCCTTGGGGAATGGCTGGAGAAAGCCCGAGACACCCGGCTGTCATGGCCTGTTTGCTCTCAGATCCATTTACCGCCCCTCTAGTTATCATGGTTTGGGTTTGGAATATCCCTCCCTGCCAAAGCTCATATATCAAAGGCTTGGTCCCTGATGCAGCAATATTTAGAGATGGGGTTATTAGAAAATAATTGATCATTAGGGCTCCAACCTTATCAGTGGGATTAATTCACTTAATGGATGAATAATTTGAACTGTGGAGAGGTGGTAGAAACTGTAGGTGGAAGGGCCTAGTTGAGGAAGTAGTCATTAGGAGTGTGCTCTGGAAGGGTTTATCTCATCCCTGGCCCCTTCCTGCCTCTCTCTGCTTGCCAGCTGCCACCAACCAAGCAGCTCTTCTGCCAAGCATTTCCACCATGATGTTCCTTTCTTGGAGGCAGCCAACCATGGGCTGAAACCTGTGAAACTGCCAGCCAAAAGAAATCTTTCCTCCTCTAAGTTGAGTCGATCAGGTATTTGTCAGATGAATGAAAGTGACTAGCAAACTTGCTCATCTTAGTTCTCAGGGTACCATATTGCTGAGACTCCATTATATTCTGGATCTGGGTGGGTCTCACCCATGGAAGGTGCTGGTGAGGTTTAGCAGGGAGGAGAGGACAAGACAGGTTCCTCCTCCCTTCTTCTCTCTCTGCCTTGGACAGTATCCTGTTCATCTTGGCAATGGCTCTATCTCTTAGCTCTAGATTCTGTATCTCTCCATAGGGGGCTGTAGTAGTCTGTTTTCTGTTGCTTATAAAGAGAACAAAATTATCCCACAGTTCTGGGGGCTGGGAAGTCCAAGATCTAAGGGCTACATCTGATGAGGGCCTCTTTGCTATGTTATAACATGGCAGAGGGTACATGGTGCATGTGTAAGAGAGGAAATAAGGGGTCCACGGTGAGCAAGAGGGAGCAGGAGGGGAATGGAACCCACTTCTGCGATAACTACATAATCCATCAGAGGACATAACCTGACCCATCAGCACCACCTCTCAGCACTGTTGCTTTGGAGATTAAAGTTCAACATGAATTTGAGAGGGGACAGACATTCAAACCATCACAGGTGGAAATGGCTCCCTGCCCCATCATCTCATTTGCTTTCTCAGCTCTTTTAATACCTACATAACCAAATGACTCTCTGCAATTCCCTGTGTTTGGAAGGAAGGGATGCTCTCCCCAGTTGGACCTCACCTAATATAGGTAACATCCTGGACAAAGGCATTCCCACTAAGTGGCCTCTGCAAAAATTGTATCATGTAACATACATGCTGTGCTTGCTGCACACCTGACTAGGGCAGGGTGGGGTAGGGGGACACCACAGGTAGCTGTGGAAGGACTTTAGGCCCTCAATCATCTTGATCAAGTTCTCTTTCCTTTCCCATCTCAAATCAGTCTGCGTGCCATGCAGTGTCACTTCAGTAGGAGGCTCCTTGATTCTCTTCCAAGCTCCTGAGTCCCTTTTTAGTAAATGATATTCCAAAATTGCCACTGGAGACAGCATAAGAACCATCTTCAGTAATCTCATGAAAATATTCGGTATCATCAATAGTTGTGAGTGATGACTAATAACTAAGTTTAGACATTTGTTAAGTCTGCTAAAATGTGGAAAGTGCCCTCTATTATTAGTACAGTTGTCAGGCCATATTATCCCATATCCCATCAGCAATACAGTGGCAGGAAGTTGATTTTTAATATGCCCTAAAGGCTTCAATGAGGCTTCCATTTGACAGCTTAAAAAAATATCTACAACTTTTGAAGTTGGTAATCAAGACATCCCCATGTGCCTATTCATGTGCTTCTGATGTACAATTGTCTGTTGGTGTCCTTGGGGGACCCGTTCCAGGACTCCTCATTACCCATGTCTTAATATGTTCAAGTCCTTTACATAAAATGTTGTAGTATTTGTATATAACCTACATATCTCCCCCTTTGTACTTTAAATCATCTCTAGATTACTTGTAATACCTGACACAATGGAAGCTGTGTAAATAGTTGTTACACTGTATTGTTTAAGGAGCAATGACAAGAGAAACCAGTTTGCACAAGTTCAGCAGATGGCAGCCATCAAAAACTTACTTCCATAGTACATGATAACAACAGTGTAAAATTTTTTCCAAATACTTTGCATTGGTTGTTGGTAGGATCCATAGATATGGAACCCATGGAAATGGAGGGCCAAGTATGTATGTTGAAAAGTCATTGCATTGTTACAGATAGCTCTGAAGAGACAGTGGCTGAGACCACAAAGAAAGCTCAAGGAATCACCTACATAAGCTCATAGAAAATCACAGATTTTCATTAATGATGCTTAAGTAGATGTTTCCCCTCAATTCTGCTGCTTGGATAGAACCATCTTCATGGAAGACCAATAGAAAAGTTATTGAAACTGACTGTGCTATTCAGAGAGAATCACCGTAACACCAAGGTGCAGACCCAGCTAGAGATGGGGGCAGGGCATGACCTTCTGCCTGGCTTTGTTTCTGAGAATCTAGACAAGTGAGCATTGGAGAATTCCCAGATAATACAAATGTAGTCTATTTGAGAAGATCATTTTTAATGTCTAAAATGAAATTGATGTTTTTTCACCAGCTGGGCAGTTCTAGGTCTTTTTCCTGAGAGATTCAGGGGCCCCTCTTCTGTGATGCTCTTTTAATGGCATCATCTGACAAAACTCACCTCAACTTAGGCTGATTTGCCTGACTCTGGTTGAAGTCACAAGGTGAGCTTAGCCTCATCTGTTTTTAGTAGGGTATCTGCTTAAACATGTCAGAGACACCTTGGCATTAATGCACCATCATGTTCTTCTATGGCTGCATTACCAGGAGGATTGGTTAAAGAACACAAAATTATTTAGGGAGTTGTGGTGTAATAAGAAATACAATGCCCTTGTCCCCTAGCTCCTATCACAGAGCTCCTAGGACCTTTGAATATTTTCTTTTCTTTTTTTTTGTACCAGAGATTTAACTTGGGAACACTCAACCACTGGGCGACATCTCCAGCTCTATTTTGTATTTTATTTAGAGACAGGGTCTCACTGAGTTGCTTAGGGCCTCGCTTTTGCTGAGGCTGGCTTTGAAATTGCAATCCTCCCACATCAGACTCCCAAGCCACTGGGATTACAGGCGTGCACCACCACGCTAGGCTAAGACCTTTGAATATCCTGAGTCAAAGGGGTATCTCTGGCAACTCATAACATACCCCTTTGATCACACTTGAGTTTATACTAATGAGGTGTTTTAGGGTGGGTCCCTTTGTGTGAAGACCTGGAGCCCCAACATGTCTTTAAGACAGAGCAAAAGTAGTTTTATTATTGGAAAGACTGAGCATGGTTCAGAGGCTTCAAATGTATCCAGAATCTTCTGTGGGTAGGACACTGCTAATTACTAGAGAGGGAAGATACAAAGAGGGAGAAGACTGCTGCTGTTCCTTAAAGGTCTCATCACCTATTCACGCAACAAATATTTCCTGAGCACCTATTCTGTGCCAAATACTGAACTCAATTCCAGGCATCTAAAAAGAGTTTACCATCCGGCAAGGGAGAAAAATATATAAATAGGAGATTAATGTAGGGTTTTAAGTACTAGATTGAAATTTGTACAATGGACTACATAGGGTGAAGGAGCTCCTGAATGACCGTAGAAAGTCTCAGCCAGTGGTGCTAGTGGGTTTCCAGGGTGCATTCTAGGGGGAAGTGAATGCGAAGGCAGGAGTTGCTCCTTTTCACTGTCACTCTCAAATCCATCCCTTCTTTCCTTGTGCATTGCCATGGGCCTGGTCTAAGACACCGTCATATCTGTCTTACCTGGATTATTGCAATATCCTCCTGTCACCTCATCCACTCATGTGTCCTTCTAATAGTCGCTACATGGAAGCCATGAGGTCTTTTCAGATCACAAACCTGAATCATTATCACTCCCCTTGCCTAAAACTTTTCAGAGGTGTCCAGTGCCCTCAGGGTATTTAATAACATAATAATGAAGATGATGGTAAAATCATCAAAATTAGAGATAGATATTGATATTACATATACATTTGATCTTCATTACTTGTGGATTCCATATTTGTGGATTTATCTAATTAATAAGATGTATTTGTAACCCAAAATCAATGCAGTGCTTGTAGGGTCACACATGGATGTTTGCAGAGTGACAAAAAATGTGGGCCATCTGATGTGCACATTTCTAGCTGAGCTCAGATAAGGTATCCTGTCTCCTTGTTTCAACTGTCATGCTGTAAATTGTCTTTTTTGTCATCTATTTAGTACCACTTTTTTTTTTTTTTTTGGTGGTCTCTCTGTCTAAAGGTCCCCGACCGAGCACAGTCCTGTAGGGCTGTCCAGGCCGGGCTGTGCCTTACAGAGGAAGTACATGAGTTAGAGAAGTTTTGTTCGGGAATGAGTCATGGTGCCGTTAGCCCAAAATTCACTGCTCATGAATTAACAACATATTTTCAAATAAGGTGTCTTGAAACAGAAACGCATACCACAAGGTTCTGTACGGATCAGTGGATGAGTATGTGGTGAGGAGAGGCTCACCGGAAGCCCGGCCTGTATTTCCCCTGGGAGCAGTTCCTGTTCCCTCTTCACTGACTCGTCCTTTAAGACAACTTTCTAGCACATGACTGCAGTGAAGTAGGAGTACTGACGGTAGTAACTCAAAACTACTGAGGATCTTAGGAAATAAAGGACAAGTCTTTTCCATAGCATGCGCAGCCCCTTACCACATCATCCCTTCTTTCACTTCCTGGCCAAATTGCTCTTCTTTCCAATCTGTAAATTGAATTTTCTTTTCTGATCAAGGACCTCGTCATTGGCTATTTTCTTACCCCACCCTCCCAGTTTAGATCTCTATCATTACACCCCCATATTATCTTTCACATCATCTTCCTAGCATAGCCTAAACAGTTTAATTACTTGTTTGATGGAAGTGCTGAGGGCTGGAGATCCTAATGCATGGAGAGAGAGAGAGAGAGATAGAGAGAGAGAGAGAGAGAGAGAGAGAGGAAGAGAAAGAACCAATGAATGAAACAGTGACCTGGCATTCTAGAGCCTGGGAAATCTGGAGTGCTAAGAGCAGGTCCTGACCAAGGCATTTAGTGTGTGCAGTTAATGACAATGTCCAGGCCATAGCCATGGCAGGAGACTGAAATGTAGCCCAGTGAGGAGGCTGGAGAGCAGGAAGTCAAGGAGGCTGGACTTGACATTCAGTATTATATGGTACTGAATGATACGGAGCAGCTGGAAAGTTCCCAAGTGATGACAGAATAGAAAGATGACAGGAACCTCAAAGGAAGCTAAGGCTCTGTACAAGGAGGCAGCGCGAGGATGTGCAATTTGCAAAGGGGAACGCGGATAAGTGCACAGTAGGTGTGAGAGACGCAGGGTAAGGCAGGAATAGGGTGGATCCACAGGAGTAATATATATAGAATATCCTCCTGCAAGTTGGACTAAAGATGGAAGTGGCGAGGGAGCTGGGGAGGAGAGCCACAGAGAAAACCAGGGGAGGGAGGTGTGTGATCTTGCACCCTGGTGCCTGCACTTGACAATACACTAGAATCCACTGGAGGGCTGAGCATCAACCCCAGAGCTTCTGATCAAGTGGCCCTGAAATGGGGCCTAAGAAACTTCATTTCTAAGAAGTTCCAATTGAGGCTGGTGCTGCTGGTCCTGGGGACATGCTGAGAACCAGTGTCCTGGGGGGAAAAGTGTTTATGGAGAAATTCCACAATGCCTGGGGGATTGACGGACAGGCTATCTTTTGTGTGAAGGCTTCCTTGGGTCATGGCTCATCACACATTTTAGAATCATCTCCCGTAGCAACAAAAGTAAGGAGAAAAACACAGGGTTTTACTCAAACCTGAAGGAGCCACAAAGAAGCAGGCTTTGCTCTGTCTACTGGGTTTCATGTTTTAGGGAATAAAAATTGTAGCAAAAAAACAGTATCACCAAGTGACAGAAAATCTGATGGAAAGTGGAAAGAATAAAATTTTTCCCCAGTGCATAGAAACAAAAAATCAGAATAGCTTACCTGTTGGGGAGACTGTCCATTAGGTCTCTCTAGCAGTTCAACTTCTCTTCCTGCAACAACAAAAATGTTGACAATTGAGGTCCACACATTGCCTCCTTGACACAACCATGTTGCCTCAGGAAGGTGACAGGTGACACAAGATAGCATCTCTTGAGAGGTGCTGGGCAGCCCTGTGGGGGTGGAGTTCCTGGCCTGGATCGGTTAGGCAAGGTAGGCAAGGGGTTTGAAACTCTTTAGTGTTGAGTTAAGCAACTGCCCTCCTGGTACTCCGTAATCAATTAACAATGAAATTTCAGCGTTTCATTGATAAAAATGGATGGAACTAGAGAATATCATGCTAAGTGAAATAAGCCAATCCCAAAAAACAAAAAGCCCAGTGTTTTCTCTGGTAAGCGGATGCTGATCCCTAGTGGGGAGAAGGAACAGGGAAGAATAAAGGAACTTTGGTTTGCGTAGAGGGGAGTCAGGGGAGAGGTAGGGCTGTAGGGATGGGAAAGACGGTGGAATGAGACAGACACTATTACCCTATATACATGTATGATTACACTACTGGAGTTACTCTGCACCATGTACAAACAGACGAATGAAAAATTGTGCTCCATTTGTGTACAATATGTCAAAATGCATTCTAGTGCAAAATAAATAAATTTAAAAAAGAATAAAATAACAATGGATTTCAAAGACAATATGAAAAAAGAATGTAAAGTATCTCAATTCTTACATTCAACATTCACATGTTGAAATAACAGTATACTGGGTTAAGTAAAACATTATTGAAATAAAAAAAAGATTGTAATGAGATTTCAATGTATGACAGGGAAACTGTTTATCATATGCTGGGAATGTGGGAGCCGCTCAATAACCATAAGCCAGTTAGCATGGTCTGAATGTGTCTCCCCTTAAAATTCTCATGTTGAAGGCTAATATCCAAGCTGATGGTCAGAAGGTGGGGCTTCTGAGATGACTGGGTCACAAGGGAAGAGTCCTCGTGAATGAGATGAACGCCTTTACACAAGAGACCCCTGGGAAATATTGGGCCCCTTCAGCGAAGTGAGGTTATAGTGAAAAGATGGCCATCTGGCATGGGGGCACTTCTCAGACACCAAATCTCTTCATGCCTTGATCCTGGAATTGTGGGAAATATATTTTTGTTGTTTATAAGTCACTGAGTCAAAGGCATTTTGTTACAGCACCCTAGACAGATTGAGATACTTTAGTTGTTATTAGTGTTGATAAATATCACATGATAACACACCTCTTCCCTTATGGGTACAGTTTCAACTTAAAAAAAAAAAAAGTCAAATTTGGTCCTTAGAGATGTATCAAGTGAAGTTTCAATGAGTAAATGTAAAGTATAGTATTTCAATAAATATAAGTCAGAAATTATCTTTGCTTATAATGAAAACATTACATACAACTTAAGAAGGTAAAACAAATGTAAAGATTTTTACAAACTTTTCTATGGTTATTAGACTAATTTGCTATATACAGACACTAATTTTTCAAGAAATGCTCTTATTTCAATCTCAAGTACATTATATAATGATATAATGAATTTTGCCTTAAATCTACTATATAATATAGGAACAGTTACTTACATCCAGTGATTCAATTTATATTCTTGTCAGCCACTTCTTTTTACTATTATTTTTATTGTTGAATAGTTCCTTAAAATCTAAAACATAGTATATGATTCTACTATTCTTAATTTTTATTATAGTACTTATAATTGGACTCATATTACTTTGTAAGAAAGATATGAGAAAGGTCAAGTTCAAGCTCCCAGGGAGTTAACTAGCTGGAATGGGCAAGGGGAGAAGAGTTTACAAATAACTAAATATTACGCAGGGTGCAGATAATACCATGAATGGGAAGAACCACCAAATCTTGAGGAGGTTCAGCCCTGGAGGACCATGTAACTGAGCGGCCTCAGGTGAGCAGCCTCAGGTGAGCAGCACTGACCAGGCAGATAGAGTGGAGAAGAGTGGCAGGGGGGGAACCAATGATGGCCAGTAAGGTGGGAGGCGAGGATGCTTGGGGTATCATTTATTCAGCCAACAAAGAACTCTGAACTCTACTTTGTGACAAGCCCTGTACTAGGTACCAGGAAGCTACAGCCCTACAGATGACAGCCTTGTGTGCGAGGAGAGAGTGCTCTGGATTCTAGCAGTTTAAAGATCAAGGCAGTGAGGAGACTCCGGAGGGATGAGTATTTACTTGGGGGACTACATCTCACTTCAAAGAGTAAGATGAGAAAAGAAGACAGAGTCACAGGGCTTGGACTTCTCCTTTTTAAAAGGGGGGTAAAAAGCTCTGGACAAAAGGAACAGAAAGAGCACCGGAAAAGTTTAGAAGAAGAGGTATAGGTCCAAAGGGATCAAATGTGGTGCAGAAGACAGAGGCAACTCTTAAAACTGGATCCTTTTCTTCACATCAATTATGTTACATTCCCCCTAGAACAAATCCAAAAGGCACCCTCTAGTCATGCCCTGTGTCTCCTCCACATCAGACCCTTATTTTGCCTGTGAGGGATGCATTGCTTCTGGAAGGAACCCAGCAGTCAGCAACGTCAAGCCTGTATTTTAAATGATGAGAAAATCAGGTCTGAATTGTGGTGACTTATGCAAGGTCACTCCGGTTGCTGGTGGTGAGGAGACAGGACCTATTTCCTGGCCTCCCATCTCACAGGTCCTCCATGAACTTACTTTCACATAAGCCTTGGGTTAGCTTTGAATAAGGTACTGAACCATCATCTGTCAGAAGCTCCTCTCAGATGTCTGCACGTTTTGTGAGAAGTTGTTGGGCCGAGCAGGGTGCCAAGGGCTGGGAGTAGAAAAGGTGAATAGAACATTCCCCTTGCCCCACTATGGAATGTGCTTGGTAGACAGAAATTACAACCAGTGATAAATGCTTTGTAGGAAACCAAGTGCATGTGGCAATTTGGAGTTATAGGGAAGAATCTACTTTTTGAGGGATGGGCCCTTTGAAAGAGTAGCATTGGAACAGACCTACAACACAAGATGAAGCCAGCCAAGCCAAGGCTAGCTCTCATCAAGACACTGCCCAGTTAAGAAGCCTTAGCAGCTCTTTGCTGCTGAGGCTTTAAGATTCTTAGCTGTGTATTCAAGGCCTTTCATAGCATGGCACCAATGGCCTTATTTTAGCCCATCTGAACTTTTTAAATATTCTCTAAAAATGCCTGTGTGCTCCTGTTTCCATGTCTTTGCACCCATTATTTTCCCCAGCTGGCATGCCACCACGGCCATCAATACTTTGCAAAATTCTACTCCTTCAGAACTCATTTCACACACTATCCAACTACCCTGTATTAGAAAAAGGCATAAACCCATGGGGAGAGCAACCAAGGAGATAAAAACAGAAAGCCCATGGATGTAAAGTGACTCACTATATTAGTCAGCTTGATATTACTGTAACAGAATACCTGAGGTAACTAACTGATAAAGAAAAAAGTCTTATTTTAGCTCACAATTCTAGAGATTCTAGTCCAAGATCAAGGGTCTCCAATTGCTTTTTACCCCGTGTAAAGGCAAGGAATCATGGCAGGAGTGTGTGGAACAGCAAACTTCTTACATCATGGACCAGGAAGCAGTGAGAGATGAGAGCCTGGGTCTCATAATTCCTCTTGAGCCACCGCGCCCGGCTAAGAGCTTGATATTTAACCAGGTAAGTTACCTGCATATAGACTGGAATTTTTACTTTGTTAACAATTTAGTTTTCAGGTGGAGCCAATCCTGGAGCTAGGAAAGGGTATATCTTACTTATGATCCTGTTTGACCAGCCACTGATGTCAGGGGCAAATGCTGTTGTGACAAGAAGTCTGTGAGCCAGGCGCGGTGGCTCACGCCTGTAATCCCAGCACTTTGGGAGGCTGAGACAGGAGAATC
The DNA here is from genome assembly GCA_028644305.1 of Xerus rutilus. NCBI lineage: Eukaryota > Metazoa > Chordata > Mammalia > Rodentia > Sciuridae > Xerus > Xerus rutilus. The sequence goes on from CM053408.1 coordinate 93,700,657, forward strand.
GCAAATTCAAAGCCAGCCTCAGCAATGGCGAGGCACTAAGCAACTCAGTGAGACCCTGTCTCTACATAAAACACAAAATAGGGCTGGGGATGTGGCTCAGTGGTTGAGTGCCCCTGAGTTCAATCCCTGGTACCAAAAAATAAAAAATAAAAAAAAAAATAAAAGAAGTCTGTGAATCCTTGAAAAGGCATTTTGCATAGTGGAAAGACAGGAGAGCTCCAGAGCTAGGAACTTCTGAGTTTGAATCTTAGTTTCACTACTTGTGAGCTGTGTGGCTTTGGTCAGATCTCTCAATCTCTCTGTGCCTCTGTTACCTTATGTAAGGTGGAATGCGAAGGACCTGGGTGAATCAGGAGAATCAGGTGGTAGGAACCATTCTCCTTGTCCATTTCCAGCAGGCTAAGTAGGCTGGTCAAGAGGGGCCCCTCCACAGGGAAGAGGCAGGATCTCCTCATCTCCTGTTTCTTCCCATCGAAACCCTGTTTTCTGGCTTTTGATAAAGGATCTATCATTCTCCAAGAACTTAAGGAAGGGAATTTCTGTTCAAAGAACAGTGAAGGTAAAAGACACTGACATTTACCAAAGGCACCTGCCTGATATAGGTACTTCATATTATTCCATAAATTCTCCCCACAAGTCTGGAAGTTGTTGAAGGTGCTGAGGAAGATGTGTGGAGGGGAAGGTTTGTGGGTGGTGGGGGAGGGAGCACCGTGGGAACTAAGTCCAGGAGGATGGGCTGGGGGTGGGCAGGAGGGACCTTGAACGCCAGGATAAGAGCCTGACTGGTAAGATCTGCAGTCCATGGGAAATAACCAGTGGCCACACAATGGTGGGCAGGAGTAGAGGTGAACTCAGTCTGTGGCAACCACAGAAAGTTTTTTAGAGTTTGTGGTGCTGGGGTTTGAACCCAGTGCCTTGTGCATGCAAGGCAAGCACTCTACTAACTGAGCTATATCCCCAGCCCTATTAGAGTTTTATAGCACAGAGTGGACAGTCTCTTTCTACTGCCGTCTGTAACTTTCAAGAAAGGAAAACCGATTTCTTTTAAATGGAGTTAAATTCTAAACATGATAAGCCTGACTTGGCACCAATACTGGCTGTAAGAATTCTCTTTTCCTTGTAATTGGTCGCTGCATTCAGGTTTGCTTTCTGTTGTCCTTTGATGGGTCCCCCCACCCCCACCCCCGAGCAGGGCCAATATGTGAATAGAAAGAAAAGATCTCACACAGCGCTCCTTTCTCAGAACACGCTTTGCAAGCTTTGCAACATCTTCCTTGGATACAGTTCAGCTGGGGGCCTTCCCTGTATTCCAAGAGGAATTCCTGGTTCTCACACAGGGGCCTTTGTTGTCCGAGGTTATGAGAAGGGAACTACTACTTCGCACAAGGAAATATCTTTTCGTTGTGTGAAGTCGTGATCAAAGGAGACCGCCATTGAAGCAAAGGGAACAAAATTGAGATTTGTAGCTAGACTTGTTGATGAAAAAAGAAGGGACTAGTTACTTAAGGAAAGCACAATCATCTACAGCCTGGTGTCAAATTTGCTCATCTAGTGATGGAGTTTAATGTTCAGTCCTTACTATATGCCAAATTCTGAGTATTTTTTGAAGTATAAAACTTGGTTTCCTTTTGCATCTGTTCCACTTACAAACATCTCTGACCTTGTCCAAATGCTTAAAGATCATGTTTTACTTACATTTATGTATTATAGGTATTGTCTATGTATACTTTTATATATATAATGTATCTGATATGATATACATATAAAATAGATATGATCACATACATAAGTATATATAAACACACCAAGTTTGGGAAAAGGGTGGATAAAGGTCATCCATGATCACAGCAACTGAACCTTCCATTCTGTGTTCAATTTTTCCATGGTATATTTTAACTCACGGCCACCTGCATACTCGTTTTGCAAAACATATAAACAACTTCATGTCCTACTTTTTTCCCACTTAACATTATATCTCTGGCCTTTCCATAACAATACATAAGGTTCGTAATGATTGTTTTAAATGGCCACAAATTATTGCAAGAATGATCCTCTGCCAGTTAATTAACTGTTTTTCTCTAGAGCTTAGTAGTTGTGGAACTTTCCATTTTTGGTTAAGTCACTCTCCTGTAGCTTCCAGGTTCAGGGTCTACAGTGCTGATGATAAACACTACATATTTTTAATGTGTGAGAGGACTTTGATTTCCCTCTCCTTTCCATTCTCTAATTTTCTTCTGACATGAAGCAAAGATGACCCATAGGACCAGGCAGTTAGTGACCAACCAAGAGGCTAAGCTCCTCCATCACAAGCAGGAAATGTTGAATCCACAGGCATCACTGCTATTCAAATTCTCAACTCTGGGTAAGGAAAACCTGCAATAACCTGCAGTAGGCAGACACCTCCTGTTTCAAACAGTTAAAGATCCCACACAATAGACTCCCGGGAATCTAAGCCAGTTCTCAACTCCTACTAAATTCTCAAACACAAGCCTTCTGAGGGAGAGGTGGCAAAGTGTCTCTTTCTTACAATCAGGGCCTCAGGGAACAAAGGCTGGCAGTCATCCTGTACATCTGTTGGGACTACAATGTCCTTTGGATATTTTCTTTTCTATTTATAAAGTCCTGATTCTGTCTCGGTTTACTCATATATGTGGCAGAAGAGATTTTTCTCAGATGTGCAGATGGGCTTGCACACGATCGTTTTTCCAGGGCAGGGAGGGTGAATGGGAGGGTGGAGTGAGGCAAAACCCAGGGGCCAAATAACTGTAGCTGGGGTGTTGTCAGTTCATTCATGCAGGGTGCCAGGGAGGTCACAGTCACAAAACTCGTCCCTGGGACCATGCAGGTGGTGTGGTTACACTTAACAGATTTTCATCATCAAAATTTGGGGCATGGATCTGATGTGTGGTTGTGTGGGATGGTGATGTTGATAAAGGTGGTGGTGGTGGTGGTGATAATGAATGGTAGCCATGGTTGTGATGGGGACGACAGTGGCAGTGGTAGTGATAGTAGTGATAGGGGTGATGATGGAAAGAATCACAAAGAATAGGAAAATTCTATCACCTTTGTGCATGTGTACAATATTGAAAATTTGTAGATGCGAGCATTTAAAATATTCTTTAACATTTATAATCCTGTTTTGTCAGTATTTTGCTACTTTAATAAACTGAGAGTCTCAAAAACAACAAAATAGTCATACAGGCCTTCTCTGGATGACCTCTGAGAGACCTTGATCTGATCCTATAGTTGTTCTAGAAAAAAATCAGGTTGTATGTATAACATAAATGTTATGCAAAAAGAAATATTGAGGATAGATTCCTGTAAAATTATGAAAGAAAAATTCTGGGGGCAGGAAGAGTCTACCATATCTTGTGCATTAATGCCACTATTTGTGAGCTCTTAAGTATCCATACCTTAAGATCTTAAGAACTGATATCTTACAGATTACCTATTTTATGTGGGCACAGGACAAATAATTGATTATTAGGAGCTGTTATTATGGTGCTACTGGTCTTATTTCTCCCATGTTGGTAGGCAAGGCCCTGCTGCCATGAGCTCATCCTCTCTGCCTCAAAGCTGGCCATCCACATACCACATGGCTGAAACTATAGGAGGCAACATATTAAGTTGTCCATGGGTTGAGCCACATTTATTTTGTGTATAAATAAAGTTTTATTGGAACACAGTCACATGCATTCATTTACATAATATCTCCAGTTGTTTTCCAGCCCTATAGTGGAGTTGAGACCATACTGATAGTATATGGCCCACAAAGTCTAAAATATTTACTAGTTGGCCCTCTATGGAATAAGTTGGCTGACTCCAGCTCTACAGAATAAATAGAGGATGTGCTGAGGAAGCGAGGCAGGCCAGCTCCCACGGTGAGTGTGGACCTGGGTCTTCTAGGGCCTGAGTGAGCATGGAGGTGATTCTCCATCCCCAGTGAACTTGGAGATGTCCAAAGCTCTGGGTGATAACTTGATGGCAACCTCATGAGAGACTCTGAACCAGAGTCACTTATTATGTTGTGTTAGATTCCTGGCCAAGAGAAACTATAACAAATGCTCGTTGTTTTAAGCTACTAAATTTAGAGATGATTTTTTAACGCAGCAATAGAAAACTAATAAAATTGCATCTCTTCAACTGTGCTCATCTTTTCAGGGTGAGTGAAACTGTACCTCCCAGGTCGAAGTCCAAACATGATCTGCTCTGCAGAACCTTTGATGCCCTGTGTCCCAACCTCAAATGGAACCATCTAAGGGCTGGCACTACTGCTTAACCTGAGTCTATCCCATGGCCATGTGGTCAGTTACACAGGTGTCTGTCTCTCTGGCTGGTGCCTCGTCTTACTCAAGTTTGTAACCACAGCATCTGATTTAGTACCTATTATTCAAAGTGGAATAATAACAATTATTTATTAAGTGCTTAGTATGTCTAGCACATTATGTGCACTGTCTTATCTAACCCTCACAACAATCTTGAGAAATCAGTGCTATTTTTAAGCCCATTTAACAGGGGAGGAAGCAAAGGTGTAGGAAGTTAAGGAATTTGCCTTATAGCTTCATGCAAGGAAGTGTGGATGTGTTGCTGTGTTGAACTGTGGACTCAGCAACACCACTCCTGCTGAGGACACCACTGCCACCTCACCAATAAGTGAGGGAAATAACCTCTTTCAGGGTTATTGTGAAGAAAAGCATAGCAAGCACAGCTGTGATTTTTTTTTTTTTTTTTTTTTTTTTTTGGTACTGGGGATTGAACTCGGGCACTCGACCACTAAGCCACATATCCAGCCCTATTTTGTGTTTTATGTAGAGACAGGGTCTCACTGAGTTGCTTAGTGCCTCGCCATTGCTGAGGCTGGCTTTGAACTTGCGATTCTGCTTGTCTCAGCCTCCCAAAGTGCTGGGATTACAGGCGTGCACCAGTGCACCTGGCCCACAGCTATGGTTTTCAGTTCTCAATAAATGAGGAGTCAAAGTGAAGTGACTTCCTGATCTGACTCTCAGGTGTGACAGACCTGAAAAATGATCAGGAAAACAGGCAGGAGTGGACTGTGGTGGGACCTTTTTCTTTTTCCTTTAATTTTATTTTTTGTTCTTTTTAGTTACACATGGCAGTAGACTGTATTTTGACATATCATATGTTCAAGGAGTGTAACTTCCCGTTCTTGTGGTTGTATATGATGTGGAGTTACACTGGTCGTGTATTCATATTTGAACACAGGAAAGTTCTGTCTGATTCATTCTACTCTCTTTCCCATTCCTATCCCTCCTCCCTTCCCCTCATTCCCCTCTGTCCAAGCTGGTGAACTCCCCTCTCTACCTATTGTGAGTCAGCATCTGCACATCAGAGAGAACATTTGGCCTTTGCTTTTTTTGGGATTGGCTTACTTATTTCACTTAGCATCATAGTCTCCAGTTCCATCCATTTATCAGCAAATGCCATATTTTCATTATTTTTCACAGCTGAGTAATATTTCATTGTGTATATGTTCCACATTTTCTTTATCCATTCATCTATTGAAGGACACCTAGGTTGGTTCCATAGCTTAGCTATTGTGAATTGAGCTGCTGTGAATATTGATGTGGCCGTGTCACTATAATATGCTGATTTTAAGTCCTTTGAGTATAGGCCGAGAAGTGGGATAACTGGGTCAAATGGTGGTTCCATTCCAAGTTTTTTTTTTTGGTACCGGGGATTGAACTCATGGGGATTCGACCCCTGAGCCACATCCCCAGCCCTATTTTTTTGTGTTTTATGTAGAGACAGGGTCTCACTGAGTTGCTTAGTGCCTCGCCATTGCTGAGGCTGGCTTTGAACTCATGATTCTCCTGTCTCAGCCTCCCTAAGTGCTGGGATTACAAGCGTGAGCCACCACGCCCGGCCCATTCCAAGTTTTATAAGGAATCTCTATGCTGCTTTCCAGAGTGGTTGGACCAATTTTCACTCCCATGAGGTGTGACCTTGGCATCTACCTTGCCTAGATCCCCTTTCCTCTCCCTGCCTCCTCCTCTTGCTCTTGGCATCACAGCAGCCCCAGCCCATCTGCAAAATCCCAACAATAATGTTGGATAGAGGTGTTGAGATAGAAGGAAAAATTCCTAATTCTCTAAAATGTACCTCATACTTTCAAGCTGGGAGCATTTATTGGGACTGTACATGTGCCTGCTCCTCTCTGGAGAGCTCTCTGTGCAGTTCCTTGGTGACTGACTTCACCCTATCAGAGAGCATCCTGGATGCTCCAGACCACTATCTTGGTTCTGAATTCCCACAGGACCCACAGCACCTCCCAGAGAGAGCTGGGATTTTCATGATGGAATCCTCAAGATATGGAAGAGTTCCGGGGATATGAGAGGTATTGGCTTCATTCCAGTTAAAAACAGAGTAAAGAATTTTCACTCATTTCTAAACAGTTCTATGTTAGAATATAAATTTCCTTAAGGCATTTCATGTTGCTTCCTTAAATGCCACTGGAAAATAAACACAAAAGCCCCTGACCGTCAGCAAATCCAAAGAGATCAAAAACTCCATCCAGTTTCCTTTTATCATTGCTTATGATGAATTAGATAAAAGGGACAACCTAAGAAAACCAAGAACCTGATATATACTGGGTATCAAAACCAGAAAATCAATTCTGCTTGGTCATCCCCAGGAGAATGAGCACTTTAAGTATGTCCCACCGTCACTCAGGATTCATCTACTGTGCTAAGTGAACCAAGAGCTTTGCAGACATGATTCATCTCCATTAGGGGACTCTTCAAACCTGCATCACATATAACCTTCCCAGGGATTATTTTTAACCTTTCCTCTTAAGCACTCAACCCCACAAAAGGAAAGCCATTTTCCAGAGAATATTGAAAGAATTCTCAGTTGTTCATTTATTTTTTTTTCCGTGAACAGATATTAGATTTCCACAAGGGAAAGCTGGGAAGGAAGGAATTTCTCAAAATTTTGCAGGTCAAAAAGAGTTCACTTGTTATAAACTAAAATCAACAAAATAGCCCCACCTTCCTCAGTGCAGAATGTAATGCGGAAACATACTTTGTGGAAACAATCCAAAATCAACTGAAGTAGACTTAAGGAATGGAGCATAAAAGAAATACCTGCCAATGCACAGCTCACAGGAGTATTTCTAGAGAGTGGCTCAGGCTAAAAGCAAAACAAAACTAGAAACTGATAATCTCTTAACCTACTTTTCATTTACTCAACTGAGTAAATATGAGATGGGCTTAAATTCCTCATTTTTAAATCCTTAATGTTTTCTTAGCTGCATATACTAACATGTAAAGTGTATCAACTTACTCTTCTTGATGCGGGTGGGGAATCTTACTGGTTAAGCCAGAGATAGTTGCAAATGGATCCTATAATCATTAGAAAAATTAGCACTCTGCCATACACACCACAGGCAAATGCATGCCTTATCTGCAACCTGCTCTGTGGTAATTTGAAGATTTCTCAACAGAATTTACTCTTGTGAGTGGACAAGAGTGGAAAATTCAATATGAGTAGTCAGTATACTTTTTAGCTTCCCTATTTAAATAATGGGGCAAAAGGCTTTGTTTGTATTTCAACTGTGTTCAAAATGGTGCCATTGTTTCCAGGGAGGCATGATTTTTACTCTGTGATTTAGGCAGGTGCCAAGTTTGCAAACCAGTTGTACCTTCCAGGCAGTGCTTATATGGGCAAATGTTTAACAACTGATTCTACAAAAAAAAATGCTTATTATAAATAAAAGATGTTTAGTACACAGTGTAAACATTATTATAGACAATATTTTTAAAATAATACGTTCCATATACACCACCGACCGGCCGGCCTGCCTGCCTGCCTGCCTTCCTTCCTTCCTCCCTCCCTCCCTCCCTCTCTCTCTCTCTCTCTCTCTTTCTTTCTTTTTCTTCTGTTTTTACTGGGAAATTAACCCCGGGGGTACTCTTCCACTGAGCTACATCTGCTGCCCTTTTTATTTTTTTAAATTTTGAGACAGGTTCTCAGTGAGTTACCAAGTCTGGCCTTGAACTTTCAATCCTCCTGCCTCAGCCTCCCAAGTCACTGAGATTATAGGCGTGTACCACTGGAGCCCACTAGATCACTTATTCACACAAGAATGATTTCAATGAGTTTTGCTAGACTCTTCTATCGATCATCAACTATGGTTATAAATGATAAAGAGATGCAGATCTGTTTGGGTTGACATGTACATTTATATTATCAAGTTTAGAGGAAAGCGAAACAATGAACATATGTGGGAATTTCAACTGTTCGTTAATGATGTGAGCAAATTTTTGCTGAATTGGATAACTGTGTTAGAATACTAGAAGAAAAATTTCCTCAAGGGATTTTCCATGTAATGGTTATAGACGAACATTTTCTTCATGATGTTCTTAATTTTAGACAAGCAACAAAAGAATAAATCAAGTCCTTACTGATTTATAGCATTTGCCAGTTTTCGTAGTGCAGACATTCCTGCCAGGGCTGGTTTCAAGCTAACATGTTGAGTAGCTGAACACAGAGTTGGAAAGGTGCAGAGTAGCACCCATGATATAGTATTTCTCCTATACAGATACAACAGATGTGAATAACCTCGAGGGTATCGCAAATGGTAAAATATTTAGGAAGTGATCCATTTTGAGCATTTATTAACACCGTCTTAAATATCATTTACTTATTTCTACTTCAATACAATTTTTGTTTACAATGACCCAAAATTTCTGAAATTCCAAGTTCCCACAGTTACTCGTGGCTGTCTCCAGAACAAACTTTTGAGGTTCTGAGCTTGAAGGGCAAGTGCATTTCCCAGGCAATTTCCCCTCAGCCACAGGCCACTAACCTCCCATTAATAGTGACTTTAAGGCCCAGCTCCTCCTGCTGTGAGTTAATCAGTCTCAAGGGGGTAGGATGTCTGGCATGAAGCTCCTAGTAGAACATTAACATTTAGTGAAAAGCATATGGGATAAAATGACTCTAGCATGGTCACGTGACTTTGAGACAGCCTTAGTCTCCTCACCAGTGGAATGGCGAGAACATAGTTCCTTGGGCTGGTGTTAGGATGGTCCCTCACATACAGCAGAGGCTCACCAACTGGAGGGTTAGCATGAAGACCATGGCAGAATCACTACACAAGATTCTGCTTCTGGACACAGAGAGGTTGGTCAGGGGAGCTATGTCCTCTCTCCCAGTTGATTTGAGACATGCTCACTGATGAGTCTAAGAGTTAGGTCACAATCGGTTTTCCTGAGGACATGGAAGATCCAGTCTTGCCTGGCTCCCAGGGATCACTACTTTCATCTTTTCTTAGGAACCACCACCACCAAAAAGGAAAAAAAAAAAGCGCTGCTAAAATTTGTAGTAGGAGAGTTTCAGCTTAGATCCCAAAGGATGTTTTACATAGGAACCATGTGACATCTATCAGATGCTGGAATTTAGGGAGACTCACTTGCCTTCTATGTGATCAGCCCAGATAACAGGACCCTGTTTAGATGAAGATTAAGAACTCTTTCAGAGAGTTTTTGAAACTTTCAAAAATATGCTGTCAACATTTATCATTAATTTCGGAATTCCCTTTTAGATCCTTTATCTCCACTTTTTCTTTTCAAGCAGACATTTACATAACAAAACAAAACAATACAAAACCAAGAAGGCCTATAGTGTTTTTTAATATGTGGACCACGGTAATGCCCATTGTATTGGTTTTGGATTCAATGAACTTGGCCATGGACTGTGTCTAGCACATGCTGGGGGTGAACACCTAATAGCAGCTGTTGTAGGCTGTGCATTGCATTCTTTCTTCTTTCAAACCAATTGAAGTTTAACCTGGCGGAGGAGGGCAGGGAGCTATAGACAAAGTACTGATGAAGGGGTTTACTTCCTGCTGTCTTCCAATAGGCAGGTAGCAAGCTGAATTGATTTCCTCTCCCCATTCCCAATATAGTACATTATTCCAAGAATAAAAACAAACAAATAAATGGTCCACTATGATCGTTATCAACAAGACCAAATCTCAAGGACATTAAGAGATTCTAAGCCACTACCTTTTACTTTACCTACATTTTAAAACCCCGGTCTTTATTCTGGATTTCAGGGACACCAAGGATTCATTGATAAGCCAAAAAGAAAGGATAATGGAGCCACTGGGAGTCAGACTGGCCTTAAAATATAATCTTCCATATCACATCAACAGTATGCAGTCATTATGGTTGGGAAGAAAATACAAAGGAAGAAACACATGAGTCTGAAAGGTAGAAGTATTTTTTAAAGATAATTAGTGGCTATAATTTAAAGTATCTAGATCCAAAATAAACATATTTATGTAACACATTATTGAGGACAATTCAATACGGATTTCTGGGGAAAGCACAGAATTTGGCCTAGAACATTAAAGGCATAAAGATGGAAGTAATTTATCGTTAAATTTAGCAAGATTCAAATTCAGAGATTTGAATCTTAGTTGCTTTATCATCATGTTTTATAAAAATTCAAACTAGATTTCTAGGTAGAAAACATTCGACATTGAAAACTAAAGCACAAAAAATATGATGAACCAAATATTGTCGTCATCAAAGTTAAGATCTCTAACCATGAGCCGTGAGCCAGATGACCAAAGCTGAATTCTTTGAAGTAATAATAAAATACATGTGTGTCTGTATATGTGCCAAGTATTACCTGCAACCAACGAGGACTTTTTTCTCTCCTGATAGTTTATATAAGGTACACAGGGACTAGAACTGTTCGTGAGGACTATAAGGGACATACTGTTCCTTACACAGTATGCCTAAGTTTGAACACACACTGCCCTATCATTGAGTGTGAATTTGGAAGGAATGCTAAGTAAGTTTATGAGGTCAGTCTTCCTACATTAACCCTTGAACCTTGGCCTCCCCAACTGCAGTGGGAAGGTTCCTATCCAAGAGAATTGCAGTGAATCAGCATGGGCTTCTTCCTCTCTCTGGGCAACTACAGAAAGAACTGGGGTTTTTTGTTTGCTTTTGTTTTAATGATTTTCTTATCTCACTGGAGCTGTTCTGCTGGTACTTTTCCCCAAAGAGGTGCCCCCAAAGGCTTGCATTTCAAGGCCACAGTCTCAATAGGTTCTTAGAACTTCACAAAGTTATGCAATGGTTAAAAACGTAACAGGAAACGCAGCTGAGGGCCCTCGTGAGTGGGGCAGGGGCAAGGGCAGGGTGGCTGAGTGGCTGTGTGCCTGGCTGCCATTGCATAACAAAACCAAACACTGCTCTCCCTGCTGTGAGGTGCGTGATTACACACTAAATACTAAGAGCTGCATACCTTTCCTTGCTGAGTACATGAGTGGCAACATGCAATCCCTTTAGTCCAAGCTCTTCAAAATCAAATATTATAGCACTTTTTAACCATTCATTTTCAGCCAGTACGTGGAATGAAAACAAACCCAGCACTAACTTCCGTCTCCCGGAGTTGGTGCTTTAAGCAATTAGACTTGGTGCAAGCGGACAAACTCAATGAAAAAAATTAAGATGAAGCCAAATATCACCATTTATGTATACATATTTTGATTTGTATTTCATGCTTATTCCTGATGAAGCTTAAAAGAGATTGGAACCAAAGCTGTGAATTGACATGAGGGGAAAAAAATACTTACACAAATGTACGTACACTATTTATATCACTCATTGCAATCCTAAATTGTCGTCAGTCATTTCAAGCATGTCAGACAATATTTTTAATGTCATTAGGTTTTTGTCTATTGAGGTACTTTAGAATCTCAAAGCAAATAAGAATCCTAAGGATCAAACATTTTGTAAGATATTGCCATAGATTTTTTTTTTTTTTGGTACTGGAGATTGAACTCAGGGGCACTCAACCACTGAGCTACATCTCCAACCCTGTTTTTGTGTTTTATGTAGAAACAGGGTCTCACTGAGTTGCTTAGCGACTTGCCATTGCTGAGGTTGGCTTTGAACTCACGATTCTCCTGTCTTGGCCTCCCTAAGTGCTGTGATTACAGGCTTGCACCACCATGTCCGGCTTGCCATAGATTTTAATGATTAAGAAGGGTTTTCTACCAGGGACAGTGGCATATGCCTGTAATCCCAGTGGCTTAAGAGGATGAGGCAGAAGGATTGAGAGTTCAAAGCCAGCCTTAGCAAAAGTGAGGTGTTAAGCAACTCAGTGAGACCCTATCTCTAAATAAAATACAAAATAGGGCTGGGGATGTGACTCAGTGGTTCAGTTCCCCTGAGTTCAATCCCCAGTACCAGAAAAAAAAAAAAAGGTTTTTCTAAAGAGCTACATGTACCTACATGTATTGTGCTGGCTATTGGAGAAGAATAAAAAAACATGTATGACTTGCTTTATTCAAGAAATTTGTAATCTGATTAGAAAGCCAAATCCAGTACATGGATCAATTTGCTAGCTAAGCACAAAACAACACGGCACTGGATTCTAGTGAGATTGCAACTTAGTTTTCCACTTAGCTCCCTTGCACCTACTGCCTGGGCTAAGGATTATAGGGCTGCCTTGCTTTGACCTATAATTTGCCATCAAGAGTATGCTACATATGTATAGATTTTAGTTTGTTTCGCCCCAGGGGTAGTGAGAAATGTACATTTCAGGAGTGATCGACTAGTATCTAATCAGGACAGTAGCACATAGAAGTGATTATCAAGTGAGACTCCAGTGACCCACTGATTAAGATATGAACTAATGAATGGCAGATATGGGTTTCCATTGGTGAAATTAATGGCCTACTTATTAGGAACATAGATTTAAGAAATAGACACCAGTGGTTCGACTCAGGTATGCAGGTGGGCTTCCCTGGCTTGTAAGAAAAAGGATTAGAAATCTAGTGAACTGCAGTCTAGACACTTGGGTGTGGGGTGAGGCTGGGTATTGGACCTGTGAACTGTCAGTGGATTGGTTGATTTTGGGTACCAATGCCTACTGTCGAGGGTATTAAGATACTATGTCTGGAATATTGCCAAGCTGACCCAAGTACAGGAAGCCTCCATATCTGCAGGCTCAACTAACTGTGAATCAAAAATATTTGAAATGCTAGGGATTGATATTGGCCAAATTATATTGTTATATTGTGTGCGTGTACCAATAAGTAAAGACAAATCTCATCAATATGTACAACTATAATGCGCCAATAAAAAAATGAGAAATAAAAAAAATGTTCTTCCAAGAAGAACAAGAAAAAATTGTCTTTTTTGTTGCCTGTACTGATCACGGCAATAACAACAAACTTTTTATTGTCATTATTCCTTAAATGAGAGAATATAACAACTAATTATTTAGCATTTATATCGTATTGAGTACTAAAAGTAATCAAGAGATAATTTATTATATAGGAGGATGTACATAGGTTATATGCAAATACTAAGCCATTTTAGACAAGGTACTTGAGTGTCTGATTTTGGTTTCTAGAGGGTTTGTGGTGTCAGTTCCCCAAAGATAGCAAGGGGCGACTGTATCTTTTCTGTAGGGTGCTATTAGGAGAACATAAAACAATAAGAGACTTGAAGTTTACAGAACAGATTGACATACTGTTTGGGGTTTACTTGCGAATCAAGGCAGTTTAAAAATAGCTATATGGAGAATTTGGTTTGACACTTGCTTTCATTATATCCTGGCAGGGACTATGTTGAAGAATGGTGAGTTCTCACCTATCTCAGGCTTGCCTGCAGCTTCTGGGATCCATGTTTAATCCAATTTACTTTGACTTTTCCATGCCTTAAAGACCTGTTTTCGTGTTAAGTGCAATTTTGGCCCTTACTATCTCAGTGGCTGTCTATCTTCTAGGTTATCCACTCCCCTTGAATGAGGATAACAATGCCCACCTACTGGGTGACTGTAAAAATCAAACAATTTCATGGGTCTGCATTGTTAATTTCCCTTTTCCACATTGCTGTTCCATCACTATCCCTTTCTTATCCCCACGTAAACATACAAATGTTTGTAGTTTTGATAAAAATAATGCCCGTCTCTCTACTCTCCAGTTATAGTTTCTTTGGACAGAACGATTTTGAGATTGCAAATTTAGTGCTAAAATTATTTCTTAAATCTGGATGCCTTAAATTGTCACAGCTGAGGTCCTTTGGCTTTTCTCTTCTTTTTAGCACCTGTCCTCACCCTTTTCCAGAACCCATAATGCTCCCCTTTCACACTTCTTGGACAGTCATGGGTGATGGTGCTGGCTTCCCTCAACATCACCTCGGTCATTGGCTTTAGATGCCTCTAGGAAGAAGGTATCTGTTGAACTACCACAGATGGTTATGAGGTGTGGTAGCCTCCAAGCTGGTCCCAATGATCCTTGCCTCCTGGTATCATGTCCTCCCCTGTCCCCTTCCCAGAGTGAGGCAGGGTTGGGATGACCCTGCCTGTCTGTGACCAATGCAACATGGCTGAAGTGATGGTGTGAGATTGTCAAGGTTAGGAAAGTAAGTGTGGCTTCTGTAAGGTCTCTGCCATGGCCCACTCTGGGGGAGCCACCTGCATGCTGAGAAGACATGAAAGCAGCCATGTGGAGAGGCTCCCCTAGGGAGCTATGGTGGAAATATATCCCCTACCCCAGTAAGCCCCAGTGTCTATGGCCACAGCCCACATCTGACTGCAGACTCATGAGAGAGGCCCCTTGCCGGAAAGGCCCAACTGAGTCACTCTTCATTCCTGACCTTCAGAAACTGTTGGAGACAAGAAATATTTACTGTTGTTTTAAACCACTGAGTTTTGGAATAACTTTTTATGCAGCAATAGATAACTAGTACCTTAAGAATACATTTCCTTTGGAGAATATCATGCTAAGCAAAGTCAGCCAATCCCAAAACACCAAAGGCCGAATTTTCTCTCTGATTAGTGGATGCTAATACATAACAGGGATGGGGATGGGGAGCATGGGAGAAATGGAGGAACTTTGGATGGGGCAGGGAGGAGGTGGGGGTGGGGAGGGGGTATGGGAAATAGTGGAATGACAAGGACGTCACTACCCTAGGTACATGTATGAAGACACGAATGGTGTGAGTCTATCTTGTTTGCAACCAGAGAGATGGAAAATTGTGCTCCATATATGTACTATGACTTGAAATGCATTCTTCTACTTTAAAAATAAATTTAAAAAAGAATACATTTCCTGTCCTCATATGGCCTCATGAGATAATCTAATGTAGGCAAAGCATTTTAAGGAAGGAATCCACTTTACACACCACTCCTTACTCTTGGCCACTTCCTTTCTTTGAACTGCAGATGCTAGTTTAGCTGTGAGGGCAATGCAAGGTCTGAGTGTCTGTGTCCCCCTGACACCTCAAACTTCATATCTTGAAGGCCTAATTCCAAGGTGATAATACAGGAGGTGAAACCTTTGGGAGGTGATGAGGTCAGGGGGCAGAGCTCCATGATGGATTAATGCTCTTATAAAAAGCATATTATATTAATGCTTATATTAATATAATATAAGCATATTATATTATGCTTATATATAATATTATGCTCTCTCTGCCTTGCATGTCCAGCAAGAAAGGCCATGTGAGGATGTAACCCAAAGAGGGCTCTCACCAAACACCCAACTATGCAGGCACCTGACCTTGAACTGTGAAAATAAATGTTTGTTTTCTAAGCCACCCAGTCTTTGGTAACTTGATAGCAGCCTGAAAGGACATAGCCTAGAATGTTATGTATCTATCTATCTGTAACATACAGGGTGGGTAATTTCTGATTACCTACACAGGAAAACACAGATAGCACATGACCCTCCCTCTCCACAAGGCTCAGAGCATGCCAGTGAAGTCACAGCTAGTGATTAATTTATTACTCTAATAATACATGGTCACTGCAAAAAGAGTTAGAAAATACAGGTAAGATAAAAATACCATTGAAAGATAGCCTCTATTAAGTTGGGGTTATCACTAGCCCACATCCCTCCCTCCCTCCCTCCCTGCCTGCCTCCTTTCCTTCCTTCAACCTATTATTATTTTTATTTGTTTTCCACATCTTTTAATTGGTGCATCATAGTTGTAGACAGTGGTGGAATTTGCTGTTACATGTTCACACACACATCCCATATAACAATATAATTTGGTCAATATCATTCCCCAGTATTTTCTTATTTCTATTTTACTTTAAAATATACCTTGAAGTCGGGCGTGGTGGCACAAGCCTGTAATTACAGCACTTAGGGAGGCTGAGACAGGAGAATTGCGAGTTCAAAGCCAGCCTCAGCAACGGCGAGGCGCTAAGTAACTCAGTGAGACCCTGTCTCTACATAAAACACAAAATAGGGCTGGGGATGTGGCTCAGTGGTCAAGTACCCCTGAGTTCAATCTCCAGTACCAAAAAAAAAGTTATATATATATATATATATATAATTTTTTATATTACCCACCCTGTATATATATATATAAATTTATATATAAATTATATATGTATAATTTTTTAAATTACCCACCCTGTATACACACACACACACACACATACACACACACACCTTGAGTATTTCCCACATAAAAAGAAATTTCCTGGGCACTTTACAATTTTTAATGGCTAGATTATAATCCTTAGAACCAGAAGATGTAGATTATTTTTAAACCTTCCTATTGAAAGTTTATGCCAATGTAGTATCTCACAGGCAAATATGTTTTTATTCATTTTCCACAACCAACACCCGTATCAGGGTTTCTTAAAACCTCTAATTCATTTCTATGAAGTCAAAATTCAATGGTCTGCTAAGTACATCAACAAGTATTTGCTTTTAAAGAGGAGGAATTTTAAATGCATGAAACTTGGTGAATTGTGTGCTTCATTAGAGTGTCATGGGTGTGTTCACGTGTGACTGGCCAATGTGACTTGGTAGCTCAGCTTGGAGCTACTTGAGCTAGTGGGGTGGGGCCAGGGGGCGTTCTAGTTGGGGTGCTTGTACCTCTAAGACATAGCACTGGAGATTGGGAGAAAATTATTAAAGCTCTGACATCTCTTCAGCTCATCTTTTAAAAATTTCTAGTTGGTGCATAATACTGTTTATAAAATAGTAGTACAGCAATCTTTGTGCATTATCCAAACATACACATCAACATATGGTTCATGCCAAATTTTACTGACAGGTTGCATGATCCATACACCTGGAAAATGTTAATTTTAGTTCATTACCATTTAAACTTGGATGTGTTCAAGAATCTGCAGGGACACTTGGTTAAAATGTAGGTTTGTATTTGGTATATTCAAGGTTGGCACCAAATTCTATCCTTCTAACACTCTGATGAGATATCCATGCTCTTGGTTCAGAGGAGCAAGAATTTAGATTACTCTTCCTTTACCTCTATAGCATAAGGTACTTGCTGGGACATCTGGTTTTCAGGGACCTAAAGTTTATACTCAAAGATTTTCTTTGTATGAACAAGTAGAGAACAAATAAAAATTAAAATGATTATGTATAATTACTTGATTATATACACTGATATTGGTAACTTTAAAAAGACATTTTCTGTTTTAAAGTTTATAGAAGCATCATGGTTTGTACTTGTAATCAGAAGCTTATTTTGGTCTAAACCACTGATGTAAAATTTGATGAAATTGAAAATGAACTCAGCTGAGATTGCCAAATCTTGCTCTGATGAATAGTTATGAGAAAGCAAAAAAGGTCAAGTTCATTGTGCTCAGATATTTTTATTTTAATATTTTTGTTATATTTCAATAAGTCCTCTATTGTTATAAAAACCATTTACCAATATAGAAGAGACTTTTTGGACTACTGTCTCTATTTCACAATTAAATAAAGCAGTGTTTTTCAAGCTGAGGATGGGGAGCCAGTAGATTTTTAACACTATTCAGTGGGTAATCATTAGTATTAAACAAATAAGCTCAATATATCAGTGTTACTGCTTAGACTGCAGTGTAAGTATGGTTTAGCATCATACAGTACAGTGTAATGTAAGCAAGCTTGTGGCAAAACTGTATTTTCTACAGATGCTCAAAATAACTTCTATTGCATGTATTCTTCTTGCAAAGTAATCTTGACACTTCGACCAATGAGTGATAGGGTCTTTGTCTCCTCCCCACAAACCTGGGTGGAACTTCTTGACTGCTTCAACTGATAGAATATGGCTCTCTTAGGGAGTTTGAATGGCTTTAACAAAAGACCATAGGCTAGGTGGCTTATAAGTAACAAATTAATTTCTCACAGTTCTAGAGGCTGGAAGCTTGAGATCAGAGGGTTAGCAGAGGGTTAGTTGGGTAAGGACCTTTTCTGGGTTTCAGACAGCTGTATCTTCATATGGCAGAGAAAGGCAGGAGACTGCCTGGGAGTACTCTCTGAGATCATTTTTTTTTTTTTTTTTGGTACTGGGGATTGAACTCAGGGGTACTTGACCACTGAGTCACACCCCCAGCCCTATTTTGTGTTTTATGTAGAAACAGGATCTCATTGAGTTGCTTAGCTCCTCACCATTGTTGAGGCTGGCTTTGAACTCGCGACTCTCCAGTCTCAGCCTCCCAAATCTGAGAGCACTTTTATAAGGGCACTTGATCCATTCAAGAGAGTTCCACCCCCATGACCTAAACATCTCCTAGAGGACCCACTTCCTAATACCATCGCCTGGGGTTAGGAGGAGGATTTCAGTAATTCTGGAGGGAGCAGAAAACATGCAGTCCATAACAAAGGCAAAAGCGACACAGTGTTTTCTGAGGTCAGATTCTAACAATGCCTGCCCTTCTATCTTCTGCTTTTAGGACTTTGCTCTTGAAACCCAGTATCCTGGGAAGGACCTGGCCCACAGCCCTGATGGAGTTCCCACTGATGGCCAGCACAAAACCACCAGCAATGTGAGTGAGCCACCTGGAGGATGGCTTCTCCTGTCCCTGCTGGGTTGTGGAACAGAGACCCCATGTTCCATTCTCATTGCCTTGAGTCCTACCAGAACTGCAGGTTTGTGCACAATTTTAATTTTGGTTTTAAAGCAAAACAAACACTTTTGTGTGTGTGGGGGGGTGGGGATAGTTTATTATGAAGCACTTGAAACTAGAACATAAAATTTAAAAGGTTCTGTTTCAAGTGTGTGTGTTGATGTAAAATGTATCTTGTTAACTTGTGGGTCTCAAAGTCATGGAATGAGGAGGATCACACCACGAGATGGGTTCAAAGAGCCCCACATTCCCATCCAGTGAATGGAACTTTACCATTAGATAGAATCTTACCTGAATTCATATACCTTGAGTTAGAAACTGCCATAGTTGGAACATTTGTTTCTTCCAAAACTCTTGTTGAAGTTTAATTGTCATTGTAATTATATTAAGAGGTGGCACCTCTGAGATGTGATTAGGCTAGGAGGGCTCTATCCTCACGGTGAGATGGTACTGTTGTGGAAGGAGTTTGGTCCCTCTTTCCCTTTCACCCTCTGCTATGGGATGATGACCTAGTAAGAAGGCCCTTACCAGATGCTGGTCTCTCCATCACAGACTTTCCAGCTTCCAGAACTGCGAATCAATACATTTCTATTAATTATAAATTACTCAGTCAGTGGTATCCTGTTATTGTATCACGAAATGGACTAAGCCAGAAAACTGGTACGAAGAGTGAGGTTATTGCTACAACAAATATCCAAAAATGTGAAAGAAGCTTCGAAACCCTGTAATGGGTAGAGGCTGGAAGAATGTGGAGGAACAGGCAAGAAAAAGCCTAGATTTCAAAATGGAGTGTTGAGGGCAATGCTGAGCCTCATTTCAGAAGAAAAGGACTGCAGGGGAAGGTTAAAACTTCTTAGGGATTACTTAAGTAGCTGCGATGAGAATGCTGCCAGAAATACAATGGTAAAGGCAACTGTGATGAGGCCTCAGAAATGAAGAACGAGGTTTTGGAAACTGGAGCAGAGGCCATCTTTGTTATAAAGTGGGCAAAGACCTGGATGGAGGGCTCTAAGCCCAGAGGTTCTGTGGAAGGCAGACCTTAAGAGCGATGAGCTGGGATATCTGGCAGAAGACACATCTAAGCAGCAAGGCATTCTGGGTGCTGTAGGGCTTCTTTTAACTGCAGGTAGTAAAACTTGAGAAGAACAAAATGACTTCCAGATAGAATTTATA
The DNA here is from genome assembly GCA_028644305.1 of Xerus rutilus. Taxonomy (NCBI): domain Eukaryota; kingdom Metazoa; phylum Chordata; class Mammalia; order Rodentia; family Sciuridae; genus Xerus; species Xerus rutilus. The sequence continues at coordinate 93,720,694 of CM053408.1, forward strand.
ATTAAAAGGGAAACAGAATTCCAGGATTTGAAGGATTATTTTGCTGGTCCTGTGGGAGAAAAATGAAAGAGCATTTTCAGAAGAGGAAACCAAAGGTGTGGTCAAGTGACCCTTCAATAAGGATGTTAGTATGCACTGAAAGAATCCAGGACTATTCATCAAGACAATGGGAGAAGGACCCTGAAGGCACTTAAAGAGATTACTGATGCCACCCTTCCTTCACAGGCCCAGAGTGACAAGGCAGGGGGAGCAAACTAGTTGAGAGAGGGGCCTGGGCACCCCCAGCAGGGGCCCAACCCCTCCTCCAGTGTGGCTGGAAGACGAAGACATGACGTCAACGGTTATTCTCAAGCCTTAAGATTTTAGCATTGTTGGGCTGGAGATATAGCTCAGTGGTGGGGTGCTTGCCTGCATGAAAAGGACCTGAGTTTAATCCCCAGCACTGGGGGTAGAGGGGAAGAGAGAGAGAGAGAAAGAGAGAGAGAAAGAAAGAGAGAGATATTTAGTGGTATCTTCCAGAAGACTATAGTTCAAATATATGTCTCTTCCAAAGCTCATGTTGAAATTTAATTGCCATTGTACCAGTATTAAGACATGTGATATATAAGATGTGATTATGCCATGAAAGATCCATCATTATGAATGGGATTACAGCTGTTAAAAAGAGAAAGTATGGCTCCCTCTTGCTCTCTCTTGCCCTTCTGCCTTCTGGCATGGGATGTTACAGGAAGAAGGTCCTCCCCAGATACTGGCCTCTTTATCTTGGATTTCCTGGCCTCCAGAACTGTAGGTGAAAAAAATTTTTTTGGTACCAGGGATTGAACCCAAGGGCATTAAGCTACTGAACCATGTCTTTAGTCCTTTTTATTTTTTTGTTTTTGAGACAGAGTCTTGCTAAGTTGCTTAAGGTTACATTAAGTTGCCAAGGCTGACTTTGAACTCGTGATCCTCCTGCCTCAGTCTCCTGAGTCACTGGCATTATAGGTGTGTGCCATTGCACCCTGCAAATTTTTGTTAATTATAAATTACCCACAAAACAGACTAAGACAAGACCATTCCTGTTACTAGGATGTGCTATTAGCTGCTCTGATACCACTTTTTGATCACCAGGTTCTTATCTGTGAGTAGCTGTTCAATGGCTTTTCTCTTCTCTTTCTATCCTTCCTGCCCACAGATGTGGATCATCACCAATTTTTCCTTGAGCATCTACTCCTCAATCAGTCTTCATGTTTTCTGGCTCTACCACTGGGCCAAATTGTTTGTACAACGTTAATTTGTGATGTCAATCACCAAATCCAATGATTGTTCTCAGTTCATAATCTCTGTTATGAACTGAATATTTATGTTCTTCTCCAGTCCTCCAAATTCACATATTGCAGACTTAACCCCCAATGTGGCATATTTGAAGAAGGAGCTTTCATGGAGGTTATTAAGGCCATTAGGGTGGGGCCCTGATCTGCTAGGATTAGTGTCCTTACAAGAAAATGCAGAGCACTTCCTGTCTTTGTATATGTGGGAATACACCAAGGAAAGGCCATGTGAAGATAAAGCGAGGCGGTAGGAAGAGAGCCTTCATAAGAACCAACCCCCCCTGGAGCCCTGGTCTTGGACTTCCAGGCCTCCACACATGTAAGAAAATAAATGTCTATATTTTAAATCACACAGTGTGGTATTCTGTTATGACTGCCTAAGCACATGAATATAACCTCTTTGAATTCTTTCAGCAATTGGGAACAGCTAAATAGAGAAGGCTTTGGAATTACATTTAATTATACTGGCCAGGTTATGGAAGAATGAGCTTAATTTCTCAGAGTCTCTCCATGCTTTGTTGTAAAATGGAAATGAGCTCCGGTTCAAAGTGTTTTATTAGAGATCACTGGGGTTGGCAGTTAGTACATATAGGGGACTCTTGGAAATGTGGAAATGGACTTGATTTTTAGTGTCTCAATGACAGAAGACACAAATGGCATTTAATGCTTATATACAATCAAACTGTAATGCTTGGGATTATCTAGCACAAAAAAAGAATTCCCTTACTCAAAATATTACTAGTACCCTATTTAGGAAATAGTAGCAAAAATTACCTGTCTGGCAGATAGCAGATGCCAGTATTTACTTTCTAGATATTATCCATAGTTTAAGAATTCCTTTTTCACCTATTCCTAAGATATTTTATAAATGACTTAGCCTTATATTTTAATCATTGATATCATGATACCTCCCTTTCAGTAGATCTTTTCTTTCTGGAAAAAGACAGAAAGACATAAGTTCTATAGCTCCTGCTGTAGTGTGATGGACAAAGCATATACTGATGAATATTGGTGGAGTGCTAGGATTTGAATGTCCCCTCCAAAACTCAGGTTGAAGTTTAATTGCCACGGTAACACTATTAAGAGGTGAGACCTTTGAGCGATGCTTAGTGCAGGAAGCCATACGTGGAATGCATGAGGGACTTCTCTTCGGCATCATAGCCAGGGGAGAGGTGGGCTGGCATTTTGAACCTTCTGTAGCATTCTACAGTTAGGGCTGCCTAATGCAAGTGCCCCACTTTTCTGCTCTGCTAAGGAAGTCCTCATCGCAGTACTGGAAATTGGCGTGTCCTGTTAGGAACTGAGTCAGCCTACCTGCCCCCACCTTTTTCCTATCTTGGCAAAAAATGTTCGATGGAAGGCCTTTGAAGTTCCTTGATATAAATAAAGCACATGTGGCGTCCATTTTGCCAGAAGCTAGATACTAGATGCCAGATGCCAGAAGCTAGCAGCTAGAAGTTAGATGCTGGAAGCCAGACCTGTCTGGTTGCAGGCTCGTCCTGCCCCTACTTTTTAAAATGATTTTCTGTGTTCTGTGGTTATTCCACCATTTTATTTCTCTTAGCTTTTATTGCTCAGCCATCCTCTTCCACATAAGGGAACCTCACCCCCACTGCCCATGTGGGACGTGGACAACACTTAAGTTGTGGGGGCAGAGCCCTCATGACAGATGAAGGCCATTTGGCATGACGTGGGTTGTTATAAAAGCAAGTTCGGCTTCTGTAGCTTTCTCTTGCTCCTGCCCTCTTGTTAGTGATCTCATTTGTGTCCTCCACCATGCTATGACACAGCACGAAGGCCCTTGCTAGATGCCAGCAGTTTCCCCACCTTACAACCGTGAGAAATGATTTTTTTTCTTAATACATTATCCAGCCTGTGGTATTCTGTTACAGCAGCAGATAATGGACGAAGACAATGGAACATACCTGATTGTTAAACTAATGGGTCTTAAGAAAACTTTATAGTCACACGTAAATTCCTTTTTTTGTGACAAAATTTTAAAAATTTTATATTGGAATCTTATAATCCACAACTGATTAAAAAATAATTATGTATTCTTGGACCCCTGCATGGATATATGTCGGTATATAGCATCCTTTTAAAAATGCTTATTGACAGAACATCAGGTGAAAGATGGTGGATTAAATACACCATCAGTTTTGGCCTTCTCCTGAAACTTATTAAAACTAAGATATATATTAAGAGTGTATATACACACAGCTATATTTAATAATAGAACTGAGGGAGGCGACAACAGCATTTTGGAAGACAGAAAGCAGGTGGCTGAGTGGCCATTCATTTTCTCAGTGGACCTGAGAAAGCTGAAGCAGAGGTGGTGGGCTCCAGTTTACAGTTAGCAGAGGGTCCTCCAAAGGCTCTGGGACTGGTGGCACCAGGTTCCTCTGGCAGAGTAGGAGGCTGAGGCCAAAACGGGGAGGATTGACTGTGTTTAAGAAGCTGACACATTTGTGCTCCCCTTACTGGGAGCACCTGGGTAACTCCCCATCCTCCCCCTCAGCAGAAGTCCAGAAACTCATCTTATGAAGACGATCAGGCCAGAAGGCCTCTGACCTGGGGAAACAGCAGGCAACACTGAAGGCGCGATACTAGATGAAACAGGAGGGTTAAGTGCACATGCATGCAGCACACCGAGATTCCTTTCATCTGCTTCCCAGCTGCATTCCTCAAATACTGGCTACCAGGTCTTTACTCTCCAGGCAAAGGATCAGAAGATTTTTCTTAGGACCAACCCTGGAGGAAATCCCTAAAGACAGTGACATAGATGCTCTCTAACAACCAGCTCAGCCAGAGCATTACAGTCAAAGACACGACCCCCCAGTCAGATGCCACGCTCATTGTTCATAAGATGTTCTGAGCCTTGGTTTGTAGCTGCCTGCTCTTACAACTGAGCAGAACACCAAGACTACCACGAAGCCAATGAAAACAGAAACAATTTGGAGGAACCAGGAACTATGGAGGAAAAAAGAAATTTTCTAAAGTGGTTATTAGAAACTCATAGAGATGAAATAAATATAATCCTCATGTCTGTTTTTGCATCATGTATCAAGAAAATGAAGCTGAAACAATAGGGAATTGAGAGAACAAGGAAGACATCTTAGATGACATAAGACAAATAGCAGAAAGAAGACCATCAGAGAAATGTACGTTAAAATTGAAGGCGTTGGAGTGAAAAGGCGAAGAAATGGATGAGGAAAGATAAGAAAAGCAGATAAATATTCTAGGAATTCCAGGAGATCTAGAAAGTGAAATAAAACAAAATAAAAATCTCTCAGGAGCCAGGTATGGTGGCGCACGCCTGTAATTCCAGCACTTTGAGAGGCTGAGACCGGAGAATCGCAAGTTCAAAGCCAGCCTCAGCAATGGCGAGGCGCTAAGCAACTCAGTAAGACCTCGTATCTAAGTAAAACACAAAAAATAGGGTTGAGGATGTGGCTCAGTGGTAGAGTACCCCTGAGTTCAATCTCCTGTACCAAAAAAAACCACAAACAAACAAAAAACTCTCAGAAGAAAATATCACCAAAATAATTCCAGAAAATACCCCTAATCTGGAGTATTTTCTAGATTTAGAAGGAGATGCTGAGAACCCCACACAGAGAGTGGAAATCAACTCATTCCAAGGTATATCACTGTGAAGTCTCCTCATTCTGGGTTAAGGAATATTCAACTAACTCTCAGAGAAGAAAATCAAGCTACATACAAAGGACTGGGAATGAAATGGTGTTGTGTCTCAATGGCCACACTGAGCCAGGAGATGAGACAGCAGTGTCTTCAGAACTGTGAAGGGAAAAAACCAAAAACAAGAAAGAAAAAAGGTTCTGTGTGAAACGATTTCCAACACAGAACTCTGGAGGCAATCACTCTATCGATCAAGTGGGACGGTAGAATACAGGTATTTTTAGACAGCTGCTCTTAAATAATATTTACGTACATGTACTTTTTCTTAGGAAGCTATTTGAGGATATGGCTCATAAAAATGAAAGGATCAAATAAGAAAAAAGGAAGATATGCTGCTATGGTTTGAAGGCTCCCTCTAAAACTCATGTTGAAATTTAATTGCCATTGTAAAGGTATTCAGAAATGGGACCTTTATGAGGTAAGTGGGTCATGGGGGCAGATCCCTCATGGATGGATCGGTGTCCTTACTGAGGGAGTGGGTTAGTTAGCCCAAGAAGGGATCTGAGAACAAAGACAGTTTACCTGGTTTCTCTGTCTTGTGTGGCTTGCTGACCCCTCCGCCATGTTATGATGCAGCACAGAGGCATATCCAGATGGGGGCGCTATGCTGCTGAACTCCCAGCCTCTGGAACCCTGAGCTACAATGTTTTTCCTGTTTATAAATTACCCAGTCTGTGGTATTTCTTTTTAAAAATTTTTTTTGTAATATCTTTATTTTATTAATTTATTTTATTTTTTATTTTTCTAAATACTTTTTGGTTGTAGAGGAACACAATACCTTTATTTTATTTTTATGTGATGCTGAGGATTGAACTCAGTGCCTCACATGTACCAGGCAAGCGCTTTACCACTGAGCCACAACCTCAGCCCAGACTGTTGTATTTCACTCAACAGAAAATGAACTAAGGCATGTGAGGCCCAGAAATGGGGCTCTAACACAGGATGAAGTGAAGCATGATGGGAGATGGAGCAGGCACAGAAGACAACCAGTCCAGACCAGCAGGCAGAGTTCTTCAGAAGAGACCTCAGAAGCATGCCATTGATAGGACTGATGAAATACCCAATAGAAAATTGATAGAATCACTAAATATCTTGAAGGACTATTTAGAGAACAGGTAAACATTTCAGTACTGAATGAAAGGTAAGTACATTTATTAAAAACAAATACAAACTGGCATGGTGACATGCCTGTAACCCCAGCTACCTGGAGGTAGAGGCAGAAGGACCACTTGACACAGGTAGAGACCAGAGAGGGCAACCTAGTGAGACTTTGTTTCAAAAACAAAGCAAGCACAGGCAAGAAAAACAGACAAAAGAAAAAGGATTAATTCTATGGATGTTAAATTTGCACTAGAAAGACACTCACAAGAGTGGGCACACTTACACATACACACACACTAAGTTTAGGATGTGCCTCATTTCTGAATATCATCTATAGTCATACAAATGCAGATAGTGTAAATTGAATATTTTCCTCATCACAGTTGAGATGGAACTGTATCAGGCGGGTGGCTGAGTCCTTATCTTACACAGGGGAAAGTCAGTGTACAATGTCCAACTCCCCTGCCTCCAAAACAAAACAAAACAAACAAAACAGAAAGTGACAAACAAACACAATATGAAGGTAATGGAGTTAAGTGCCAAGCACGGAGATGCACCTGGTCTTTGGGGAAGGGAATGGGCAGCGAGGGAGCTGGACATCTGTCTTTTCCTTAGGCAACCTTGTAAAATTTGCAGACTTTTAAAACTATACTCCAGGTATGTGGAGTATGAACATTCTAGTATATACCAGCATATTCTAGTAAATATTTTAGTATATAACTGGTGAAAAAATTTTAAAATGACTTGAAGTGTAATAGTGTAGAGTGATTTAAAAATAAAGGCTCTATCAAAATAAAATCTATGTGATTTTGGCACATAATTTTGGAGGTGCTTCCCTCTCATAAATGGAGAGACTTGGAGTAGATGATTTTTTAATGATCCTTGACCTCCACATTTACGTTTCCTGTATCCCTTTGTACATGTGCCTGTACTTTTCAACATGAACACACAGAAACCTGGTAGCTGAGAGAATTCTCTAATTCTTTCAGTGGTTAAACCTTGCTACATACTAAGGATGGGAGCCAGTGCTACAGAACGAAGGAGATTAAGGCAGCACAGCCATCCAGCGATTTGTACAGAGACATCCCAGGCTGCTCTTCTGCCCTCTGTCCACGTGAGAGGAGACACAGGAAGAGATCAAAGTTCCCTGCTGTTTAGACTCTGGCCTGTGACATAAGGTGCTGACCTAAAGTTAATATTTATCCATCTTGGTAAGCTAAGCTCTGCTTCAGATATTGGCTGGGGACAAAGGAAAAAAGTACTAAAAATGCTGGTGGAAGTCTGCAGTCAAGTCATTGTTAATCTTGGTAGCATGAACCTAGTCACTCACAGTGCAGGTCTCCAGGACATGCCAAGGAAGAACATGAGGAGTCCTTAACCAGCACTAGGACAGGGGTGGGGTGGGGTGAGGCAGGAGCTCTGAATTATAGGAAAATGAAGATTGCCCAGTTCAAACCTTACTTCCTACCTTGATGACTTGGAGTAGGTCACTTATTCTCTGCCTTGTTCCTCATCCATAAACTGAAGACAGTAATACCTATTCCATATGGTTATGATAATTACATGTGTTAATACTCGTAGAACAGTGAAAATGGAGCTTTGAGCCTCGCTAAATTGCTGAGGCTGGCCTCAAACTTGCCATCCTCCTGCTTCTGCCTCCAGAGTCACTGGGATTACAGGCGTGTGCCACTGCAAATGGCTTGTTGAGAGAAGGATTCGATATACCTTTCCTGAACAGAAGCAAAGAACATAATTTGACTCACTGGGCCTATAGGCTAGTTTGTGACACTTTATTTCTAACTTTTTTTTTTCTTTTAATGTTATGTAATTTGGTGTAAAGAATGAGAGGACATCTAAAAGGAGAGAATTTCCCATGACACATTCAGTCCAGTCAATCTCAAAAGGTCAAAGAACATATTGTGCATTGACTATCATAATCACATCTGATACAATCTCAGGTTACGTTCACTTGTACTAAAAATTTGGATCTGACACTAAAGCTTCCCTTTACTTGCCAGGTTTATTTGGCAACCCAGATGGGCTGGAAGACTCGGTTAGGGCCAAATCAAGGAGCCCAATGGTTGGTTTAGGGACATGTTTTCATTCCTTTTTGTCATCCCAGGTCTTCAATAATATCTGGTCCAAAACGTTTGTTGAATTAAAAATGGAAAAATACACTGATGTGTGGCTTACACAAATTACATAAGTATACCTGGTAGTCTCCCGTAGTTCTCTTATCCAAGAATGTACTCTAATTGTTTTTCATTCATTTCTCTACTTATTTCATTCATTTCTCTACTTATGAAAACATTTACAGCTACATTATTATATTAAGTGTTTCCATATCATATGTGTAACTTGCATTTGAAAAAAATTAACAGACTATGATTCTAGGAATGTGGTACTTTAAAGTGGTGAGCAATTTTTAACTGAAAACTTCCAAAAACCTGGGATGAAAAACCCCAAAACATGACAATGATATAAAACAAACATTTCCCTCCTGCACTCCAACCCCAGATGAGATCATAGTATATATAAAAACTTAGTGTAGGAAAAATATGAAAAAAACATTTTTTTTTCCCAGTGGTGGGGATCAAACCCAAGGCCTCATTTCATGCTAAGCAAGGGCTCTGCACTGAGCTACATACCTAGCCCCCAAATATTTTCTAATACATGGCTCTTATTTTATTGTGGTGAGAACACTTCCATGACATCTACCCTCTTAACAAATTTTATGTGTACAACACAGTATTGTTAACTACAGGCACAAGTACTATACAGGAGATCCTGGAACTTGTTAATCTTACATAACTAAAACTATAACTGTTGAACAGCAACTCCCATCCTCCCTCCCCCAGGTTTCATCTTTCTTCTTTCTGCATCTATGAGTTTGAGTATTTTAGATATTGCATGTAAATGGAACCATGTGATATTTGTCTTTCTGTATCTAGCTTATTTCACTTAATATAATGTCTTCCAGGTTAATCCATACCACAAATAACACAATTTTCTTCTTCTTTTTTTAAGGTCAAATAATATCCATTATATGTATACGTCACATTTTCTTCTTTTTTTAAAAAAATTATTTATTTTTTTAGTTGTAGGTGGACAGAATATCTTTATTTTATTTTTATGTGGGTGCTGAGGATCGAATCCAGTGCCTCACGCATGCTAGGCGAGCACGCTGCCACTGCGCCACAATCCCAGCCCCCCATCACATTTTCTTTATCTCCCATTGATTAATATCTAGGTTGTTTCCATATCTTGGCTATTGTGTATAATGCTATAATGAACATAGGAATGCAGATCTCTCTTCCATATTCTAATTACAATTCTTTTGGATATATACCTCAAAGTGGGATTGGTGCATCATATGATAATTCTAGTTTTAATTTTTTAAGAAATCTCCATGATGATTGTATGGTGAGGGCTCCAATTTCTCCACATCTTCACCAATATTATTACTTTTTTTTTTGATAATTGTCATCTTAACAGGTGTGAAGTGATAGCTTGTGGTTTTGATTTGCATTTAGCTGATAATTACCGATGTTGAGCACCTTTTTGGATAGCTGTTGTCCATTTGTATGTCATCTTTGGAGAAATGTCTATCAAGTCCTTTGACAATTTTTAAAATTGGATTTTTTTTTTTGCTGTTGTATTGTAGGTCTTTCTTATATATTTCAGATATTTACCCCTAACCAGATGTATGGCTTGCAAGTACTTTCTCTCATTCCACAGATGGCATGGTCATTTTGCGATTTCCTTTGCTGTGCAGAAGCTTCAGTCTCACCTAGTCCCACTTGTCTGCCTTTGCTTTTGTGGCTTGTCTTCAGGTTTTCAAGTTGTCTGGAGACAGGTGGAAGAAAGGGAGATGTTGAAGACAGAAGAGACAAAACAACCACTCAAGCAATGTCTACTAGCAGGCAGGAGGGGACGGCACAGAATTAAGAACCTTAGATAGGCGGTGGGTGAGGAATAATGTGGATTGTAGCTCTGTCTTCACCCACATTTCCCAGAATCACCTGGTATGTAGGGCTCCATACTGAGTAAGGTCCAGACCATCACATGCTTTGTGAAAAAGGTGGAAGGGAGTGAGGCAGAGGTTGCACCTTGGCTACATCTGTTGTTTCTGCTGGCAAGCTCTATGTGGACCCATTGGATTTTTCTTTAGCAGTGTTCCAATGACCAAATGTCAAGAAGCAGAATGCAGGTCCATCTGGCACAGTGGGAGTCTGGGGCTACCGTTTTCATAGGCCACCGGCTAATCCCAGCTAAGCAGGGCTCCTGGTTCCCAGTGCTCCAATGCACATTTCTAGTCCTCCTCCTTTCTGATTGAGTAAGAGGAGGCAGCTCATCTGGATGGCTAGTTCCATGGTGATGTTCTTGGTATTACCAAGCTTGGTACTTCAGCCCTTCTAAAGGATACAGCATCATCAAAACTTCCTGTGACTTTATCTCTAGTAGAAATCCCAGATATTTTCATATTACACTGGAGTTGTGGCATGTCTCAAAATATTATTTATGTTCATAACTTCAAATTTATGGACATTATTAGACTTACTCCTAGATCTTATTCTTTAATGCATAAATAAAGAAGCAATATATACTACTATATCACCACTTAAAAATTGATAACTGTTTCTTTTGTAATCCTATGTATTTTACTTTAGGCATTTAAAATTATGCTTCTGAGAGGGGATCCATCAGTTTCTCAAAATTGGCAGAGTAGGTCCACCAAGCATAAAGCATGTTCAGAAGCCTGTTTTAACATCTTCAATGTTCACCAAATAGCAGGGTTTCTAAATTTTGACATTGACATTTAATTGTGGTATACAGTTGTCAAAACTCACCAAATGGTGTACATAAATTTGTGCATTTCACTATATGTAAATTATACCAGAGGAGGAAGGAGAAGAGGGCATAGAAGGAGAAAGGGAGAAAGGAAAAATGGTAACTACAAACAAAAACTGAATTCATAGTTAATGCAATGCATATTAGTGTTTAGGGGTGAAGTGAACTGATGTCCGCAACATGCTCTGAAATGCATTTTCCTTTAAAAAAAAAAAAGATGGATCAATGAATAGAGGGTTGGTTAGATGGCTAGATATAGGACCAATATGGAAAATGTCAACTGTAAAGTCTAGGTGGTGGGTGTGGTTTATGTACCATACTTGCAACTTTTTTGTGGCTTTTAATGTTCACATTGATAAAAAGGTAAGTGGCTAATCTTTTTGTGCCTTTTTGAAGTATTTCATTAACTTCTGGGCAAAGAAACATCTACCGTAAAACATGCAAAGCATTTCATACGAGTCTTGCCCTATTTTAATACATGGATCGTAAAACATCATAAACGTTATCTCCACTTCAGTAATGACAACTATCAGTCACTGCCACTGTGGAGCCCATTTCTCGACCACCTGGGCTGTGCCAGGCATCACACAATTACTTCAAGTATGTCCTCATGTAGACTAGTAACAGCTTTCACTGCTGTTTAACAAAAACCTCTGGGCTGGTTATATCTTCAGAACCGCCAGACAGCCAGGAACTAGAACAAACAGGAGTCCAGGAGGAAGGTAACGTCATTGACAGCATTTTTAGTAGGATGTATCAATCAAATACATTAAGAAGGTACAAGGACAAGGTGCATGCACATGTATGTTTTAGGGGTAAGATACTCAAGCAGAAGAAGGGAAATAACATTTTAGAAAGAGGATACATATACTAATTCGCAAAAAAAGGAACAGTAACTTTAATCTGGTTTCACCATAGCGAGAAGTCTTCCTTTTTTCTCTTTTATATGCTCATGCTTGATGCAATACGATACTGTCACCTGGCACAGGGGTGTGACAATGGCTGCCCAAGTTTGGCACCTCCAGCTCTTTTGTGGCTTTCCTTTCTCAATCAACCTTTGACAAAGGTTAGGTGTTTGAAAGGCAGGGCTGTTCCTTGTTTGGCCTAAGTGTTTCTTGCTCAGCAGAATGATTAAACATCTCTGAATGTCAATAAATAAGTGGTTTCAGTAAAGCTTTTGGGAATACATTTCCCTGAAGGCTGCTTGGGATTGGTTTGGTTTGGTGTGAAACTAGTAAATAAACAATGTAATTACCAGGCTGTGTGAGAAGACAGCAAGGAGAAAATATCATCACCTAAAAGCAGGAGTCAGAGGCTTTGAACTTCAACTTCCATTGATAAAATGACAAGGTGCGTAAGTGGCAGGAGCGGGTTTGAACTAAGGAGAAGCCACGGTGTAGACATGGCAGCACTAGAAAGAATATGAGTTTTATAAATATCTACAGTTCTCCCTCAGTATCTGTGAGGGACTGGTTCCAAGAGCCCCATGTACGCGGAAATTCATGTTGCTCAAGTCCTTATATATGATTTGCATATTACCTAACACTCCTCCATATACATCAATCATCTTCTTGTTATACCATACCGCTTAGGGAATATTGACAAGGAAAGAAGTCTGTAACGTTCAACACAGGCACAATTTTCTTCTTTGAATATTTTTAATCCACAGTTGGTTGAATCCACAGATGTGGAACCCAAGATCACGAAGGGCTGATTGTACTAGGAAAAAAAGGCGGTCAGATTGCCTTGAATGAGGACATGCCAGTCTCCAGTTAACCTGGTTCTGTGTTATGGATAGAGGCATAATTCAAACCTGATTCATGCAATAGTATCTTACTACTGGCTATTTACAGGGGGAACCTAATGGAACTAGACTAGCAATACTAAGCCCATGTCAAACAAGTTCAGGGAAATCTGTGCAGCTCCTCGTTTCCATGGATCCCTGTGCTGCTCTTGAGACAGGACAGTGGTTTCCTCATACTACCAGGTCAAATGATCTCCTTTTGGGAATTAACTTTCTTTTTTTTTTTTTTTTTTTGGTATTGGGGATTGAATCCAAAGGTGCTTAACCACTGAGCCACATCCTTAGTCCTTTTTACTTTTTATTTTGAGACAAGGTCTTATTAAGTTGCTTAGAGCCTTGATAAATTGCTGAGGCTGGCTTAGAACTTTTGATGTTCCTGCCTCAGAATCCTGAGTTGCTGGGGTTATAGGCATGTTCCACCATGCCCGTCTGGGAATTAACTTTCTGATGTGCAAACTGAGCATCTTTTGCCTGTCATGTTGGAATAAGATAGTAGACATATTACATAAAATAATGCAATGGAATGGCGAGCATCTAAGTTCCAAAGAGCAGGACACAGACTTTCAGATTTAATAGGATTTAGGAGAAAAAAAATTCTTTTTGATTCCTTCCTTAACATAAATTGTATCTAATCAGCAAATAAGCAGGCAGTTTTCATTGGCTTGTGACTCTATAGATGATGTGATGACATTGAAACCAAAACAATATGAAACTTGAAGGTAACTCTGAGTCTGGTGGAGGATGTAGAATATAAAATAGCATTCAATGTAAAATATTCACCTCCTGGGTGGATTTTAGGAATTGCTGACATAATACCTTCATGGTACTTTGATTGACCTATTGTCTTAGTCTGTTGGGGATGAGGTAGCAAAATTATATAAACAGAATGGCCTTACAAACAAATGGAAATTTATTTCTCAGAGTCATGGAGGCTAGAAAGTCCAAGATCAAAGTGCCAGATATGGTATCTGGCGAGGGCTCCTCTCTAAGTTCATAGAGAGGCCTTCTCAACTGTGCCTTTGCATGGCAGAAGGAGACAGCTGGCTCTGTCATCTTTCTGTAGGAAGGTACCAATCCCCTTCACGAGGGCTCCATCACCATAACCTAATCATCCCCCAAAGGTCCCACCCCTAATACCATCACCATGGGGGTTAGGACTGCAACAAGGGAATTTTGGGGAGACACAAACTTTCAGACTAGAACTATGTGCCAGTCAGATGATATTGGGGTGTGACAGTCTTCTACATAAGTAGAATGGTTTTGTTTATAAAGATGTAAGAATCTACCGTTATCAACTCAGCCATTCCAGCAGTGTAAGAAACAGAGTAAAGTGGAATGACTTGCTCTGAGCAGAGTGGAGTAAGAGCTTACACTTAGTCCTCCTGCATCTCACAAAGTGCTTGACCCCACTTGATGTGCAAAGATTGGGCTTCATGGACGCTGCACCCTAGGACGGAGGGTACCGTCACTGGGGCAGACTGTTTGCCTGGGTGTAGGAGCTCTTCTGCTTCAAGGTGAAATGCTGGTTTCACATGGTTGGAAGGAAATCCAGAAGTATTCTTCCCTCCACTCACACCTTCACCTTTGCTGTCTGCATGGGGTTACTCAGGACTGCCGTTGGTTCCTTTTTTCTTATCCTTGTAGCTATGTTCTGGGTCTACTAATACATTTGAGTAAGAATGGCTATCTTACCACAGCGTGTGCTGTGACTCACCATAGATGGCAGTGATGACAGAGAAGTTTGAGGGTGACTATGACACAGGACCACAGTCCTCACATGTGGTGTAGAGTGTGGAGGGTCAATAGTGGCACCGGCTCTTGATGAGAATGTTATGCCTCTGGGGTTGTTACAGGCTGATTATCTCCTCTCAACATCTACAATTTGAAGCACTAACCCCCAGCTCCTCGATGCTATGGTTTAGAATATGGTTTGTCCTCTCTGGAACTCAGGTTGGTGTTTAATCCCCATTGTGAGGCATTTAAGAGGGTGGAGATTCAGCCCAACTATAGTGTTTAAAGGTGGGACTTTGAGAGAAAATCGGGATTAGATAAAACCATCAGATAGAGTCCTTAGGATTGAACACTGGTATCCCTTTAAGTGGAAGTTAGGACACACGGGACCAAGGGGGCTTTGTGAAGAGGCAGCATGAGGTGGCCGTCTGTAAGCCAGGGAGAGAGGCCTCAAGAGGAACCAAACCTGTGGCACCTTGGTCTGGGATTGCTAGCCTCCAATACAGCGAAAATAAATCTCTGTGGTTGAAACTTGTGGTTATTTTGCTATGGTAGGCCTTGAACGCTAAAATGGGGGTTTAAAGAAAAGCGAAGAATATTTGGGATTGTTCAAAATAAAGGAGTAAAGCTTAGGTAAACTCAAGAGTTGTGTGATGTGTGTTCCCAGGAAGCAACTAATTGTTATCAGAAAAATAAAAGGGGGATTCTGGGTTCATATAAATTTGGCAAATGGTGGATTAGATAGTAAGTCCAATTTCTTTGCTGTAGGATTTGTAGGAAACTTTAATGTGCTGATAGATATATTATTAGTATGATTCATAGAATCTGGTATCCTTCTTACCACCTCCCTTGCCCTCACTTTTTATTTTTCCCGTTGACTTTTTCTTCTGAATATTTTTTGAGTTAGTTCACGTCTATCTGAACCTCCATTAAAACCTGGACTATACCAATGCTGCCTGACATTTAAATTTTCTAAATAGGTCATGAATTAGCATACTTCTCTCTACTGAACTGCCATGAATTCCTGAACCAAATTACCTATGTTTCCTTCAGCAATCTCTGTAAAGCCTTTCTGGTGGGTCTGCCCACACTCACTGGGGTCCCCCAAATCAGTTCCACAACACAGGTAATTTTTTTCAAGCACAAGTCTGTTTATGTCAACTGTCTTTTTAAAAAGATATTTCAGTAGTTTCCCATTGCCCTGAAGACAAGAAGACAAAACTTCTAGCCATTTCTAAAAGTTTATCTTGAGCCATCTTCCCTTTTGGGCTCTAGCTTCATGGGTCTTCTTTAGATCCACAGTATTTTTTATCCTGTCTACCCCTGAGTCTGTGCTCATGCTGCTCCTTCCTACTGGTTAATGAGAAGTCTTCCTTCCCTTTCCTTATTGGGTTGATCCTTACATTGATTCACATTGCACTGTCACTACTGAAAATTTACATTTGTATGATTATTTGGTTCATCCCTAAATCCAACTCTCTAGATGAAAAACTCCCAGGTCTGCAGAACATCTCTTGTGAAAAATGCCATTAATTTGGTGATTAGAGGTTGTGAGGACATGGCTGAAACACAATAAGAAAATTTTTACAAAGAATGAAAGTGAGAGGGATAAAAGGAGAAAGCTTTGAGGTTCTTAGACACACAGAGCTCTTTGCTATCATTTAGCAATCTTTGAAACAAATGATCCATCTGCAAAGTTAAAATGGAAAGAAAATGATATTGGACCTCAGTTTGGAGGTATCCTTGGGTGTTAACTCTTTAATTTTTAATTTCGAACTTTGGATTTTGAAAATGTTCAAACTTACAGAAGATTTGAAAGAGAAGGTCAATGAATAATCACCTGCCTTTAATCAACCTGCTTAATGTGATTTGTTCTGAAAAAGCCATTCTGTAGGTATGACTTTTATGCTTTACTAGGGTTTTTAAAAAAAACATTTTTTTTATTACCAGAATTACTGGTGTCATTTTGGTTGCACCTTCAGAAAGACACAAGACGAATAATTAGATCACAAATGCCCAGACTTCAGAAAGAAAGGTGAGCCATGTCAACTGGCATGTCATCAGTCAAGATGTATTTAGGGGCAAACCTTAAATAAGGTTCTATGGGGGATAAAAAGACATTTATAGGATACACTTAAGAAATGTATCATCATCCAAGAAAATGAGATACTTTTGCATGAAAGAATAGCCAGTGATAAAAATAAGTGGTAAGTGGGCGACAGGAAGAAGGGGATGAGATTGTTGGTTATTTCTTTGTAGAAATGGATTTCCCATGGGAAAGAGCACATCTTATTATCCATTAATTTCCTTGCCAAAATGACCAAATCAGGAAACCAATAGTATCAGGCAAATTATAAAAAGCATTTCCATTTTGAACAAATAAAAGTGTAGAGTCTGATAAGGCTATCTAAGTTATATTTACCATTATTTTAGTTCCTTACTGGAAGGACAATCCCAATCTAGGGGAAGTATTTGTTTCTTAAAGGGCCAATGTTAGTTTGGTGGACTTAGGACAAACAATTAATCCACGTTCTTTTCTAACCAAGAACAGGCGACTATGTTCACCTGATGTATTGGATCAGGCCCACCCTAGGAGCTTGCTTTGGTGACCCTTATTGCTGACAGACCTGGCTTTAGGCCTAGAGATCTGTGCCACATTTCCTTCAGAATCCATTCTTTTCAGAGAGCTGCATCTGGGCTGGAGAAATAGGAAGTAGGAAAATAATGAATGAGATCACAACCTGGTGCAAATATTAATAGTATAGGAAGAAAAAGATCATATAAATGGTGTGGAAGGCCACTATTGGTAGCACAAAGAAAATATTCAGAGGTGTATTTTAAATAATAAAAACAGTTACATTTTGACACCATTCAACCCAGATAAGACTGGAAATGGCTTTCAAAAAGATGGTATCTGTAGGTCCAAAGGATCATTTTAGAGATGAATCTATCAAGAGGCAGTTTACACAAGTACCTGGTATGAGAACTTGGTTCTCTAAGACCAAAATTCTAAATCAGATTCTCCAACCTGGAAAGGAGCCAGGAAAGGATATTGCTCTCAGCTCACAGGATTACTTGTGTTCTTTATGTTTCAAACTCATACTTTTCTGAGTTTTCCCAATGTATGTATGTTCACTTTACAATCTAAAATGAAATAAAACTATTAAGATCAGAGTTGAAATTCCTCAGTTTTTATACATGGGCAAACCATGGCTGTGGGCCAGGAAGATCCCAAATAAAAGCTGCTAGGAAGTCAAAGTCCAGGGGTTTGGGGGCACTTCTGTGGTAGGGTAATTAACAGATGCCTACTGACCTCTTGACTAAAAACATCTATGCTTTGAAGGTTATTGAAGTTGCCTAGAAGTCTGTCACTTTGTTATTATTCTATTAATGGCTGCATTGGGATATGATTCATATACCTTGACAGTTCCATTTGAAGTATACAGGTCCATGATTTGGTTTATTCAGAGTTGTGCAATCGTCACCACAGTTGTTTTTACCACCATCCAAAGAAATCCCATAGCCATCAACTTTAACCATTGACTCCCAAACTCTCTATCCTCTCCAGCCCTACACAGTCACCAGAAAACTTCCCACTTCTATATTTGTCTATTCTGGATCTTTCATATATATGGAACCACACAATGTGGCTTTTCGTGTCTGGTTTCTTTCATTTAGCATGGTGTTTCCAAGGTTCATCCGTGTTGTGGCACATATTAGTACTTCATTCCTTTTCATGGCTGACAGTCTACTACATTCATGTATCACATTTTATTGATCCATTCATCATTCAGAGGGAATTTGGGTTGTTTCCATTTTTTTTGGCTAT
Organism: Xerus rutilus; assembly: GCA_028644305.1. Classification (NCBI taxonomy): domain Eukaryota; kingdom Metazoa; phylum Chordata; class Mammalia; order Rodentia; family Sciuridae; genus Xerus; species Xerus rutilus. Next base: position 93,739,016 of record CM053408.1, read on the forward strand.
TATGAATAATGCTGCTCTGAACATTTGTGTTCAAGTATTTCTATGGACATACGTTCTTATTTTGCTTGGGTGTATGCCTAGGACTAGACTTGCTGAATAATATAGTAATTCTATATTTAACCTTTTAAGAAACTGCTCTCCAAGTGGATGTCCTACTTTATATTCCCATCAGCAGTGTAAGAGGTTCAGGTTTTTTCACTTTCACATCAACACTCATCATCACCAATTTAATGGGTGACCGTCATGATGTAGTACACTGCATTATTTTTAACTTGTATTTAAAAAATCATTTTCTAATTACAGAAGTTGTAGGAGTTAAGATACAAATTTTCTTCACATGCATGCACTGATTTATTTCTCAGCTTCTAGGCTGACAAACCTCATCTATGTGTTAGCGCAAATATTGTCCCCATTTTACAGAGAAAGAAATGGAGGCTCTAAGGAAGCTTTAGAACTGGGATTGGAACTCAGGCTAAAAGCTTGGGATTTTAACCACAGTGTTATCCATTTTCAGTGGCTGCCATGTGCATAAACAGGAGGATCAGATGGGGTTAATGAAGTTAGCTGAACTTTATAAATTTAATGCATCTAATAATGATGATTAAGATGCTGAAGGGACATGGCTTTTGTATTATGGCCATAGGCCACATGCTATCTGTCGACAGATGAAGGAGCAGAGTAGCGATTTCTGTGACCAAAGGCAATTGACAGGAAGACCTGGGATTGGGCAGAGGATGTTTGCTTCACCACTTTGGGTAAATCCTTGTCTTCAGCATGCTCTTTGGAAAATGAAAACATGAATTGTCTTAGGTGTATGGGAATAAACAGAATTGAAGCATGTGCTAAATACATTTACCTTTTGGTCCTGGTACTTGCAAGAACATGGCCAGTTTCTCCTGAATGACTTCATTCTCTTAAAGCTGCCAGATAAATTATTTTAGTTTTGTGATGATTTTCCACCTCATATAAAATAGTTCCTGTCTTTTGTTGCTTGCAGTTGAGAAAAAATTATTTGGCCATAGTAATTTTGGCTATAATTGCAAGCCATTCCAGAAATTCATCATACCTACAGTTTATTAGTAAAAAGTCTGGCTTACTGAAATCTCTTTCTAGAAATCTATTCTGTGGCATTGCACATATATGTCTTATGTCTTTATGTAGGCTCATTCTGATTTTTATATTTGTATATGTGACCCAATTAAGTAGAGAGTGTGAAAGAATGGATCTTCTAAATTACTTCTGAGGCATTGCTGAAAGTGGTATATTTTTATATATAAATTCCTAAAGCAAAACTAGAAAAAAGTTCCTCCAACATTATAAATTTTAAAAGAGACAGACTAGTTTTAAGTGGGACAGAGTTAATTCAGAAATGAGAAATATAGACTAGAATGCTCATTATTGTAAAAAAAAATTTTTTTTTTTGAGCAAAGGATCCTTGTTACCTCAGTCTTTAGCTTCAAGTTGGCAGCCTGTATTTAGAGGGTTTATCCTCCATGCGGTGGGGTGGGTGGAGGTAAGGGTGGATGGACGTGGATAAGACAGCAGTTCTAGTTTTACTACTTTTTAGTAATTTTGGGTGTGGAGGGCTTAGCAGAAAAAAAGGAGCATTGTTTTCATGAATCATACAAATGAGAGAGGAGGAGGAAATGTTAGAAGGATAAATCTCAATTTTATTTCTTTTTTTTTTTTTAATATTTTTTTAGTTGTTGATGGACACAATGTCTTTATTTTATTGCTTTGTATGTGGTGCTGAGGATCGAACCCAGGGCCTCACGCATGCGAGGCAAGCGCTCTACCGCTGAGCTACAATCCCAGGCCCCTCAATTTTATTTCTTGAAAGGTGCTCCTGTGGTTATGTTCAGTTTGACTGAAGCATATCCTTTCTGGTCTAGCCGTGTGTGGAACTATCGAGAATGATTTTTCCTAAAACATCAGTAGGTTACGCAGGAAAGTTAAGAGGGCTGACTTGGCTGATGTGCCTTCAACAAGTGACAGTATTGATCTTTGAAAGGATTAAGGCTTGGTATTTTGATCTGCCTGAAAATGCTAAGTAAGGTTTTTTGTAAGGAAAATTTTAGAAAAGATTACATATTTATAAACACTCTAATTTCTGAGTTTCTAAGGAGACTTTGTTCTTCAAGGTACATTAGTAATGCCACCATCATAAAATTCAGTCAGAGGAAATTTAACCTAATGTGAAAGCAGCTTCTCTGAGGTGAGGCAGGGACACTGAAGGGACCAAGAGGGTGGTATGGAGTCACAGACCTTGACTGAGCTCCATCAAGTCACTTCTGTACTTTACTTCCCATCTGGTCTACGACACCTTTCCACTGCACTGCAGAGCAGATCTGATCCTTCTGTTTCTTCATGCATCTGGATTCACGACTTGTTCTTTGCTCCAATAAACTGTTATTTTGTCTAAAGTTTTTCCTTTAAAAATACCAAGTACACGGTGTAGAAGGATAGTATTTAAGAATTTTGTGTGCAAATTAAAGTTCTGCATTTATGGGGGGAAAAGAACCCTACTATGGAGTTTTGGAAGGCTGACACACATTTTCTCTGTTATTTATGGGAAATATAGGCAATGCTCATTTTTTGAGTGAATGAGATTTCTAGACAATTGAAACTTTCTTTTTTTAAAATATTTTTTAGTTGTAGGCAGACACAATACCTTTATTTTATGTGGTGCTGAGGATTGAACCCAGTTTCTCACCTGTGCTAGGTGAGCGCTCTACCGCTGAGCCACAACCCCAGCCCCGAAACTTTAATTCTTTTAAGGAAAAAAATCATTCTTTGCCTGAGTCACTCAAAACAATTTAGAAATTAAAAAAAAATTTAGAAAATATTTTTTAAAAAACTATTTAAAAAAGTTTACAATTTTCCAAACAATGCTATTTGCACTAAACATTAGGGTTCATTGAAACTTTGATAATTGATTTATAATGAAAGCACTGATCATATAACTAAGGTAGTTTCTGAGATAATATATAACTAGAAAACTCAGTGTTTGATTCCTGAAGTTTCAGTTACAAATTTTTCTAGAGAATCATCTCTTAGACCTGATTCTCACATATAAAATGAACCACCAATTTTTGGAGCAGAAACTCATGTATTTGCAAATATTTAAAAAGAAAAGGCCTTACCAATGAATTGCCTACCACTTTTTCACAGGGAAGTTAATTTGCGAACACATGCATGAAGACTAGCACCATAGGGTAGGCAAATATTTTTCCCTGTGCCACCCAAAGCAAACAAATGAAAATAGAAACTTCAAGGACAATTATAAAAATATTTTCAAATTTAAAGATACAGCAGCATCTTTTCTTTCCCTATAAACACTCATTAGAGCTACTCATTTTTAATCAGTCCCAACTGAGAATTTCTAGCAGGAAAGCATTTCTTTCCTTTTGATGATGAATTGTTTTTTTCCCCTTACATTTCTTTACTCTCTCAACACTTTATGAATCAGAAAAATGGAAAGAAGTTGCAAGTTTGTTGATTATGGATATTAAGAAACATACAAGTTCACTTGGTATAGCCCTTTATGATACTTACAGATAACTTCCATTTGAACTCTTGCATGGTAATTTTAATTTGTAATAGAACTTATTATCCCTGTTAACTCTCAGAATGTCCCAATGTCTAGGCATACAAACTCCCCAAATGACATAAAAATGCTTGGCCCTATCTGTTCAAAAGAGGATGTGATCACTGCTCTCATCATCAGGTAATGGATCGGTGCTCAGACATGGAAAATTCAAGTTGGAGGGAACATCTGTCCTTGAGTTTCAGGGCAGATTGATTTAAACAGTCCATACTATTGTCCATCTATCATGCTTTGTGCTTTATTACAAAAATTCAGTAATTACACCGAGATTCCATTAGTCTGACACATTACTGTTCTGAGCACAGCTAAAAAGAAACAGAACCTCTTCCTGGTACTTCTTGAAGGTGCAGACACATACAGGATCCAGGTTTTGGTTATCCAGAAATGACTCTCTTAATAACTCCTCCAGGGTGCAATGTTACTGTCATCTTGGAATTCTCTACTGCTATCTTGTAATTTCCTGCTCTGTAAGGTCTGTTGAGTTCAAGAACTTTCCTTCCTGTTCCATTTGCAAGGACATTCTATGGGCTGTTCTCCTACAATTCACCCCTTGCTCATACTTAGCTTCTTAGTGTTCAAGAAGCTTGTTTGGAATGAAATTTCTGCATTTGTGAAAAGAACAATGTGAGCATAGTGAAAAGCAGACCTATGACTGACTGAGGGAAAAGTATATAAAAATATGAGTTTGCTTAATATAATTTAAAGGCATATGACAGTTACAATATCTATTGTTTGTCTTTCCCCAATTTTACGATGAAATAAATATGTAAATGCATTATATGGATACCTTAAATATTTAAAGCTTTATCAACCCATACAAGATTAGCAACAGGAAAAGAAAAACTGGTTTGAAAGAGTTTAAAATAAGACACATACACGTAGGTGGGTATACAGAGTCTAAAAATGGAAATGTTTAGGATATGGAAAATGTTCAGTTGAAGTAAATTAATAAAACACTGGAAACAAGCTCACCAAATTTGCAAAATGGGAAGCAGAGAGCGGAGTAGTTTCCAAAAGACAGCAGCTCATTTAGGTGATAAACACCAGATGCCAAGTGGAGCTCGGCAGAGACAAAAGTGTTCGGATTAGCTTCAGGGAAGAGAAGGAAAAGAATCGGGCACTAGAGGTGAGAGAGCAAACACAGCCCTTAACAGACTGCGTGACTCCCCAAACACCCCCAGGACAAGGCAAGGAAGGCTAGATTCTCATTTCTATCAGGGTAGGAGCTTTATGTCAGTGAACAGTGATCCACACTGAGGTGTCCATTTGGCTGAGCCCACCATGGGGCTGACAATCTGAAACACTGCTCTGGGCCCACCCTCAGGCCAGGGTTGCTGTGTTCTGTGAGGGGAGAAGCAGTCCCTGAAACCTGCTGTGAACAGGGGCTGAGAGAGTCCCACAACTGTGGGGAAATCACCGAAACTGTCAACAATTTAAAAGCCTGTCTTGAATAGGGTGCTGTTTCCTTTGGGAAGCTGAGGGTGTTGGTATGGTGCTGCTGTGGGAAGGGGACCAGTGTGACACTCTGACACTCTATTAGCTCCTGAGTTCAAGTTCATTTCCCCAGTCCATATATATATATATATATATATACACGAGAGAGAGAGAGCAGGCGCGCACACACACACACACACAAGTGCCAGCTCTGGGTGAGTGCAAGCCAAGTTTGGGAGTCTTTCTTCTCCTTAAATTTTAGTCTTGCCTCTTGGATCTGAAGTCTATCTGAAGTCAGTCTACTGTTTTACTGAGTGCTCTACAGTGTGTGAAATGTGATACTGGTGCTCTAAGTTTGAGCACATCATTTCCTTCAGGAGAAAGACAAGTTTGTCTATTTACTTGCCAGTCCAATAAAACCAAATTATCCAGAGACACAGGGAATGCTAGAGAAGTCTCAGCTTGTTGTCGTTGAAAGAATTCTGAACTCCAAGTTAGCACATCCCTGGATTCTGTCTTGGCTCTGCTCTTAATTTAGAGTTTTACATGACTTAGTTTATGTAACTTTTATGGACCTCAGTTTCCCCATCTGTGAAGTGGGGACATTAAACTAAGTAATCTCTAAGGCCTTCTTTGGAATTAACATTTTGGAATGATTGTGGTCTGTGTCAAGAAGAGTAAGTGATCATTTTAGGACAGAGGGATCAGTAGTTTTCATGGTAGAAAATAGTTGGCTCATTTTTTGAAAAGTCTGTTTTCTCTGATTACAAAAGAAGAGAGTTGCAAAGAGTCCAGAGTCCAGATATGTCAAGTGTAGATTGCAAATGTCCCTGTAATCTCCACTCTTGTCTACTTGACATTTATTTTTCCAGATATTTTCTGGTAAGGGCTAATTACAATCATTACTCTTTTATAAAAATGAAACGTCATGTTTTCCTCTAACAAAGTTTTGAAAACTTAAGACTATATTTTGGACATCTTTCTGTCATGTCATTATATGTACATCTCATTTTTTAATCAGTGCAGAACATTTCATTGTATCTATAAATTGTATTTAACCAATGCCTGTTGAAGACATAACAGTTTTCATTTTTTTTTTGTTTTTGACTGCAAACAATGCCACAACAAAACTCTTTGCCTACCCAGGTCCTAAAGTTCAATCTCGACACCTCCTTCCCCTCTCATTTCCAATCAATCGCCAGGTCCTGGTGGTCTCACCTAATATCTCAGGAACCCATCTGCTTGTCACCATCTGACTGACTCTACTTTACTCAAGTGGAAAGTCAGATCTTCTTGTGCTGGAGGTCCTTCACAGACCTCCGCTTTCCCCGTCCTGCCTTCTCGTTTCCTATGCTGCAGCCAGAAACACATCTTATCACTCCCCAGGTGCAAACCTTCAGTAGCTTCTCACTGTTCATACGGGAAAGAAAACATTGACCATCACAATTGTATTGCCCATTATGCACTGCCCCTCATAGTGCCTGGGACTTTCCTCCCCATGGGCCATGCTGGAATGTGGAGCTACATGTTTGCCCCGTCATGGAGTGGTACCTGTCTCCCGTGAGAGCGTGTCCAGGCCCATTTTGTGCACCAGCTGACACAGTGCTTGAGCTCCACAGACACTTGTTCAATAACAGAGCATTTAGACAGTATTCTACCAGCATTAGTAGTAAAAACTAACAGAACAGAAACATTTTATGGCACTAGGTTCACCAAGTGGGATGGGCCCTGCACAGTAAGAACACTTCACAGCATTTTTTAAAAAATGCAGCTAAACTCATGAAATAAAGAATGAGAATATGTAAAACACCAAAAATGAGGCTGCTATCCTCCAGGGAAATGAAGACAAAGAAAAGGTTACTTTCCTTAGCTCTGGTTTCTCCATATGCCACTTTTCCACAGTCTCAACACTTACACCAGGATCGATTCAGAGTTAAGTTCTGCTTTCTCAAATAGATTCACTTTTTTTTTTGTTTCCTCCCACTAAGGCCTTAGCACTTCACAATCTGGTGCAAACACCGAATTGTGACTACATGCTCCTCCAAAGTTCTTTACATGCTTGAAGTGTAGTTATATATAAGAAGCATTTAAAACTATCCTCGGGCAGGCATTTCAGTGGACAATTTCACGATAAGGAAATATGTCTAGTTAGAAACTCAGGGAAAGTCCCACATGTCCAAGCTTGAAAGCTCTTGTTGTTTCATGTGGCTTTATTGAAGGTAAAGGTGAGGTGAGCAGAGAGAAACGGGTGGAGCTTAACACCCCTCACCTCCTTCCATCCTGCACCCCATGAAACCGCTTTAGTCCAGACTTCTCATTTTGCATTCTAGGAAACTGGTGGCCACAGAGGCTGAGAATCAGATTTATTAAACATTTACCACATGTAGAATGTTCTAGATAGACATACCTTAGGGCAAGTAGTTAGTGTCCCAGTGCTACAGATAAGGAGACGGAAATGCAAGGAGGTTAGGAGAAATTCCTGAAGTCCCACAAGAGATGGTGGGGACAGGAGTCAAACCTGAGGACAGCCCAGCCCTCATTCCAGTCTCTTCTGGGACAGGCCTGACTCCAAGTGAGTCATGCAAGAAGTGTGGTCAACCAAGTGGCTTAGGATCAGAAAAAAATACCACCTCACCCTTCATTTCTTTTCAGAGGGCTTCACATAAAGGAAATAGATGCCAAACACCTGCAAACAGGAGTGCGTAAAGGGACTTAATGGGAACAAACATGCGTATGGTGTTCATGATGATCTGAGTTTGGGAGGATGATCCCGATGACTTCTGAGGAGCAGGTGTGGGTGTATGTGTCTTGCCCAGTCACAGCTGCCTTTGGGGACCCTGGAAACTGCTTGAGTTAAATTCTCCAGTTTTTGTTTCTTTGCTTGTTCTGCTTTTAACTTCTCTAGTTCACTCTTAAAAGGTGGCTGCCTGTCAAAGGTTGTAATTTTAGGAATTTTACTTTCCAAAGCTACTTTAGCCTTTTTAAAAAAAATTACATAAAAGTAACCCTCCTTTTCCCTCATTAAATCCTTGAATGGAGACAGGGTATTTAAAAACAACCCTCTCGCTCTCTCTAAACCAGTGAGATGTGACTTTGCTACCTTCCTGTTTTCAGGTGCACTACCCCAGAGCCACAGCTCAGCCCTGGGCTTTGGCACCAGGAAACACTGGCCTTTTCCCTTTGCAGAAAGCAAGCATGGCACCGGTAGCAGGGCCTGACCTCATTCTAAGCAAAGGATCAGTCCTCCCCGGGAGGTCTGGGGTTAGGCCTCTGCCTGGGTTGCAATGTATCCTTGAAACTTTTAATATGTCCAGTCTTGGAGCACTTGGCTTCCTTCACCAAAACCAAATGCCAGTGATGGTAAAACATAAAACTTGTCCTGTCAAGTTTAAAGGAGAATGTAGATAAATTGTAGTCTGTAAACCAAATCTTGACTGTCTATCCAATTATCTCTGTTTTATGATTCTCTTAGAAATGACTGTATTATTAAATGCATTTTGTGACATGCTAGGTGGCTAGCAAACCAGGACTCAAAGCCAGGTCATATGACTTTAGATTCTGGGCTCTCGTGATTTGCCTGCTTGTCAGTGGCCTGCTAACACCACTCAGAGAAAGGAACCACTTTGGGGCTGGGGTGGTGGCTCAGTGGTAGAGTGCACACCTAGCACGGTGAAGCACTGGGTTCAATCCTCAGCACCACATAAAAAATAAATAAATAAATAAATAATAAAGTATTAAACAAAAAAGAAAGAAAGAAAGCACTTTGAAGTAGTTTAGTCAAAGAACAGAACTGAGATGTTAGAGACGTGGGTCCAGCCCTGGGCTTCCTTCCATCCTGTAGGGTGTCCTTCAACAAGTTCCTGCCTCTCTCTAGGCCTTGGTATTCCTATCCATGACATGAGGGCCACAGAGGCTGAGAATCAGATTTATTAAACATTTACCACATGTAGAATGGAGTCAGTGAAGGCTCCTTTAGGGTCATGGTTCTATCAACCCTGGATATTAGTAAAGCCTCTGATTATCTGATTAAGAAACAAGCTCAAAAACAGATTTTCAACAAAGCCAAACTCTTTTTATCACTCAAAGGAAAAAGATGTAAAAATAGCTCACATCATTTGAAGCGTAAGGTGTGATGTGCTGCCATTGGGATCAACATGTGGATTCAATAAAATAAGAAAATCAGGTGGGAGAGGAAGTCAGTTTTTCATGAGGCATTTTCAAGTTTCCATGCAATAATAACTTCAAAATTTCCAATATAATCTTTTTTATTTTATTTTTTATTTTTTTTTAGTTGTAGATGGACACAATATCTTTATTTATTTTTATGTGGTGCTGAGGATCGAACCTAGTGCCTTACACATTCAAGGCAAGCATTCTACCACTGAGCTACAATCCCAGCCCGCCAATATAATCTTTCCAGCATCTTTCTGAGTTTGACACAGTATATATGACAAAAAAAAAAACAAACAAACAAACGAACAAAAAACCAAAAAACAACCCAACCCAAACCACAATTTATCCAATTGATCAATTGGATAAAGAGTTGATGAACTAAGAAGTACACAAAGGATTGTTTTATTCTAAGAATTATCTGCTATTAAAAAAACTTTCCCATTGGAAATCTGCATGTGGCAAAATGATATTAAACCCCTATCTCTCATCCTGCACAAAAATCAACTCAAAGCATATCAAGGACTTAGACACAAAAACAAAGACCATGTCCCTAATAAAAGAAAAAGGAAGCCCAGATCTCTACTAGGTCGGCTTAGGAACTGACTTCCTTAACAAGACTCCTAAAGTGGAAGAACTATAATCAAGAATCAGTAAATGAGATGGAATTAAACTAAAACTAAAAAGCTTGTTCACAGCAAAGGAAACAACATGATGAGAGAGCCTACAGATGGGAGAAAATCTTTATCACACGTACCTCAGATAGATCACTCATCTCCAGGATATATAAAGAACTCAAAAGACTTAACATCAAAAAAACAAATAACCCAATCAATAAATAGGCCAAGGAACTGAACAGACACTTCACAGAAGAAATACAATCGATCAACAAATACATTAAAAAATGTTCAACATCTCTAGCAATTAGGGAAATGCCAATCAAAACTACTCTAAGATTTCATCTCACTCTAGTCAGAATGGCAATGATCAAGAATACAAGCAACAATAAATGTTGTTGAGGATGTGGGGAAAAAGGTTCATTCATACATTGCTGGTGGGACTGCAAATTGGTGCAACCACTCCGGAAAGCAGTATAGAGATTCCTCAGAAAACTTGGAATGGAACCACCATTTGACCCAGTCATCTCCTCCTAGGTCTATACCCAAAGGACTTAAGATCAGCATACTACAGTGACATAGCCACATCAATGTTTGTTGGTTTGTTTTGGGTACCAGAGATTGAACTCAGGGGCATTTGACCACTGAACCACATCCCCAGCCCTATTTTGTGTTTTATTTAAAGACAGGTCTCTCACTGAGTTGCTTAGTGCCTCGCCACTGCTGAGGCTGGCTTTGAACTTGTGATCTTCCAGTCTCAATCTCCCAAAGTGCAGGGATTACAGGCGTGCACCACGGCGCTCAGCTCACATCAATGTTTCTAGCAGCTCAATTCACAATAGCTAAACTGTGGAACCAACCTAGGGGCCCTTCAACAAACATGAATGCAAACAGATGAATGCAAATTGTGGTATATATACACAGTGGAATATTACTCAGCCTTAAAGAAAAATGAAATTACAGCATTTGCCAGTAAATGGATGGACCTGGAGACTCTCATGCTAAGTGAAATAAGCCAATCCCAAAGGACCAAAGGTTGAATGTTTTGTCTGATAGGCGGAGGCTAATTCACAATGTGGGTAGGGGGTGGGGGCTAGGGAAGAATAGAGGTACTTTGGATTAGACAGAGGGGGGTGAAAAGAGGGGAGGGAGTATGGGGGTAGGAATGATAGTAGAATGAATCGGACATTGTTACCCTCTGTGCATATATGATTACATGACCTGTGTAACTCTACATCATGTACAACCAGAAGAATGAGAAGTTATACTCTATTTATGTATGTGTCAAAATGCATTCTGTCATGTATAACTGATTAGAACAACAACAACAATAACAAAAAAGACAGTATTAAAAACTTCCCCACTATTTACATGGACATGCAGATTTGGAATATTAATATTAGAATTGTCTCTTAGCTGTAGCTGAAAACTGCTACAATTTAAATAATGGGAGCAGTTGCTTTAAAACAACAAAGCCACCACTACCAAAAGGCCATCTTTTTTCAGCAGTAAAGAATGCAGAGGAAACACACCACACCTGAAGGTTGGGAAACACAATTCAGAAGCTGGCAGACCAGAGTCATATTCTCCTTCCTCTCTTTTTCCTTAGTATCCAATCTGGCACCAAGCTGGTTGGATATGCTTAGAGATGCCTCCCAGATTAGACCTTTCTCCTCCATTTCCTCCAGCCCTATCTTAGTCTGAGCTCTCTTCATGGTACTCCTGGATGCAAAACCTCACACCTGGGGTCCCTGTGGTCAGTTCCTATTCTCTCTGGGCTATCTTCAAGGCTGCCAATTAACCTTCCTAAAGAACAGACTTCACTGGGCTTCCTACAATTCTGTCCATCTCACACTCTTTCTTCTACTTGAAGAAAGTAGAACTTTCTTCAAAGTGTGAACTCCTCCACTTGTCTTCGTACCTGTGGAACTAATTCTAGCCTCTGCTCTTGCTGGCCTCCAAGGCTAGAAAGCTCTTCCACTCTCTTTTGCCTATGTTAATGCAAATCATCTTCTCCAAACTCCCTTTAGTGCAAGGCTTCTCAGATGTGCTTATGCATCATCTGGGAGATCCGATCCTGTTAAAACACATTCTGATGCAGTAGATGGAAGGCAGAATCAAAACAGCATTCTAAGTCAGGTGCGGTGGAGCATGCCTGAAATTCCAGCAGCTTGGGAGGCTGACAGGAGGATCTCAAGTTCAAAGCCAGCCTCAGCAAAAGCACGGTGCTAAGCAACTCAGTGAGACCCTGTCTCTAAATAAAATATAAAAATGAGGCTGGGGATGTGGCTCAGTGGTTAAGCACCCCTGGGTTCAATCTCTGGTACCAAAAAAAGAAAGACAGCATTCCAACAAGGTCCCTGGTGATCATGCTACTGCTGGTCCATGGACCCCACTTTGAGTAGCAAAGCCTTTAGGCTTAGTAGGGAATAAAAAGGAGATACAGACATGAGTTTGAGTGCTATCTTTGACAAGTGTTAGATATTAGGGAATAATAATTCCCTTGTAGAGTGGGAATACTATTATTTTACATAAATGATGTGAGAAGCTTTTGAGATATTAATAAGTACCATTCTTTTTAAATCTTTCTCTTGGCTGTCCTAAATTCATTGTGTTTGTCCTCTACTAAGCTTCTCCCATAATCCAGCCAGCCTTTTTATCCTTATCCTGAATCTTATTGCTTCAATAGTGTGTGTGCACATGCACATAAAGTAAACCACATATTCTCTGAAGGGACAGTTACGTCTGATTTTAGTTTTTCACACATAAGTTAAAAAAGTATTCTCCAAGTTTTTTTTTCATGCACAGCTCTGAGCTGTGTGGTACTTGGCAATGATGTTAGTTTTCACTGTGGCATAATGCCGACAGGCAGTGCTGCACTGTGGTTCTGAGTGTGGGCTTTGGAGTTGGGTCTGAGCTGCAAGGATGGTTCCATCACTCATGGCCGCATCCCTTGCCTAACCCAGACTAACATGCCTGGGTCAGTTTCTTCACCTGTAAATAGGAATTCTGCCTTAACTTCTAGTGTTGTGAGAATTAACTTAGATGAGTTATATAGAGTGCTGGGCTCATATGGTAGATTTTGAACATGGCCATAATTCTCCACCTCTCCCTGACTCCATGACATTCTCTAATGTGAATCTGGAGCTCCTTGCATGAAAAGGTGGGGCCTATTTCTCTATCCTTTAAACCTGAGTTGGCATCCTGACTTGCTTTTAAAGTAGTCGTGGCCTCAAGTGACCTCCCACTCTCCCTCTTGCAATCGTCTAGAGCCAACTGTGAACAGGCCCTGGCTAGCCTGTGAATGATGAGACACAGGCTCAGCAACTTCCTAGGTGATTCAGCCGATGGTGGGCCAGTGCTCAGAGGACAAGATCATTAGACTTCCCAGCTGGGTCCAGACCAATCTGCTGATCCATAGACTCACACGCTAAATAAATGGTGGTTGTTTTAAGCCATTATGTTTGGGATAGTTCGTTGCATAGCAACAGAACCTATGTATATATCAATATATATATATTGGGTCTGTTAGGTTCTGGACCCTGTACTTTTCCAGTGGGCAACTGTATGAACTTAGAGAAATCACTGAACCTCTTTGAGCCAGTTTCCTCATCTTTAAATAACAGTGGTCATACCAAGTGGCTTTTAAGGTTCTTTTCAGCTGGAGAAAAGAATGAGGGTTCATTTTTCCAGAACACAGTATTTATTTACTAACAGATCTGAACCAAATTTAACATTTTTCTGTAGAAAAGGGTTTAATCACAGACACCTCTGCTGTCTTTGTTGCTGAAGAGTGGGTTGCGACTACATACTTCTTGTGCTAGTCACAGACTGAACCTATAAGGTGGACCTCCTAGTTGTGGATCAGGAACCCATGCAGCCAAGCTTATTAGGAATGGGACATGAATATAAATTCTCCTGGGAACCAAGTGTGTGGCTCTTAACAATAATTTACAGGTGCAAGTCAACTTATTTTATTCATTTTAAGGCTGCAGTAAATATTCTAGAGAACTGCAGTTGTTGGCAACTGAGCATCAAATAGAAGGGACACTATTGTACAGCTATAAAGAATCAGATTTTTGCACTTCTTGCAAACAAATGACCAAGACAGGTATTCAATTATCAAACTGGGGGAAGGAATTACCAACAAAATTAAAAGAAATTCAAAATTCTTGTGCAGATCATTCTTTTATTAAAACTTTTTTGCCGTGATGGAAAAAAGCTATGGAAGGGCAGAGCAACTGTGATCAGCAGGAAGAATATGGCACTGAAATGTGGCTTATGTTTATCCATCTGGAATAAAATGTCATATCATTTTGAAATGATGTGTGAATGAACATTAAAAAACTAGATCCGGCTCATAGTTTCTTATAGTTAAAATTGTAAAGAGTATTTGTTCCCTAAATATTTTTTTTAATTGTTTCACTTCTCTCTCCATCATGTGGATTTTTTCAGCACCTGCCTTTGACATTATTTGTATCTCTGTCCTTTCATTCTTATCATTGCAACTGAGTGAACTTGCTAGAATAGAGAATCTGCTCTGCTTCAAACCCTTCAAAGGTGTGTGATCCCTAAAGATAGGGTCTGTGTCCACACCTTTGCCAATTGCCTACTGTCTGTGTCTACACACATGATGTCTCCAAAGCCAAATCAGGGTTTCATTAATTCTGAAGAGTCACTTGCACACCCAATAGAACACAGCTCACTGCTTATGGTAAAGTTTGAGGCATGATATCCCTTTTCTTTTATGTTAATAAACACTCATTGTAACTCAGGAGCATGTTTCTAAGGTGCCTCACGATACTCTGAGTCTGTATTTTGAGTTATTTTAATTATCTGCTTCATAATGCATATTGTTTTAAGTATGTTTTAGGGTAGGATCATTTTGATGGTCTACAATCCTGGAAATTACAATCTCTGTGGGATGATGATATTAACAGGTGAAAAGGGTATGAGTAGATGGGAGATTTAATATTCAGCTTACCCTCTTAAACAGCATTCAGGGAATAGCCAGAGCAAGAAAGATTACATGTAGGATGGATCAGTGGTTAAGGGCAAGTATTCTAGAAAGAACACAACTGGAGGACCTCTCTGATCTGCAGACAGGCGAAGGCTCTGTGCCTGCCCTCCCCTAGGATGGATCAATCAATTCTTCCCAATACTTCTTTTCTGGACACCTAGGAAGTCTATCTGCAAACAGGTAATCTGTGTAATGATCAAAAGAAGAAGAAGAAGAAAAGATGGCAAGAAGCAAGATGTAGGTACCATTTAACCAAGACCCCCCAAAGAACACAAGATTCAGGGCTATTGGAAAAGTCGTGTAACTAGGAGAATCTGAAGCAATCCACAGAGAGGAAATGAGCTCCTGGAAGGTTAGTATTAAAACTTACTAGAAACGAGTTCTTTGCAAGAAGTGAACTCCTAAGGCACCAGGGCAGGGCAGTTCCAGGAGCAAAGCAGGCAGCACCTGCTCTGCCCTTGGACTGGCACTGGATTCTGGCCAGAGTTTAGCAAGGTGTTTTCCAGACTCGAGAGAGGTGCTGGGTGGGAATTCCAGAGAATCATTCCATTTTCCTAAATGTGTGTTTAGTTGACAAGCAAGTTTTTGTTGTTTTAAATTCCAGATATGCAAAAGGTCTTTGGAACATAGTTGAGAATGGTCATATTTATCTTTAGAATGGTCATACTTAGAACTATTGATAATGAAGGCTAGGGTGGGTATGAGACAGACAGACACTTATTTCATGCTTACAGAATAAATGAAGCGGTAAGATCAGAGGATGCACAGAGTGGGCAAGGAAGAGAAATAAATCACACCTCTCCTTCCTGAGTCAGTGTCTGCTCCATCACACTCAGTGAGCAGTGCAGCTTGGTATTAACTGACTTTTCACACTTTAGAGAAATAGAAATAATCTGAGATCTCTGCGACTTTATTTTTTATTTTTTCAGTGCTGGGGATTAAATCCAGTTCCTTACACATGCTAGCCAAGTGCTCTGCCACTGAGCTACATCCTCAGCCTTTTTCTTTACAGCTTCAAATTATTGTTTCACTTATTCATCTCCGGACAGTGATTTTACAGAAGGTATTCCATAGACACTGGCATTTTGATTGAGAAGGCGTTAACTGTTGTGTTAAAAATAGTAAAAAACAGTAATAGTATGAATTATTAGATTAAAAGGGAGAAAAACTCAGCAAATATAGAATGCATTAGCTTTAAAAATATCAAACACTACTATTTCTTTCTTATTCTACTCTCAAATGTTTCTCTCTTTAGCGATCACTCCTCACAATAGATTGGTTACAACCACCCAGGACACCCACAAGCCCTGGTGAGAAGCACCATCAGTTATTCTCTTCCATAAATGTGTCAAGAAGAAAATAAATACCCTATTTAATGATCTTTCCTCCTCATGGAACACTGACTTCCTCTAGATTGACTGGGTAAATATCTATACCCGGATGGAAAGTAGAAAGTACTAAGTCACCAAAGGGAGTTTTTGTTTTGATTTTAATGTTAATTACGGTGCTGGGAGCCCAGGCGGGCGCTGCACATTGATCTGCCTCCTACTACAGGAAAAATTCTTCCGTGGTAGTTTTGTGAAAGTCTCACCTCCCCGGGGCCGCCAAGGTCAAAGGGACCCAAGTGATCCACCTGGGCGATACTTGCCTAATTATTAAATATTTAGCAGTTTGTTACCATTTAATTGCTTGCACCTGACAGCCTCGTCGCACTAGGTGCTTCCTCTTAGCGCCGCATCCTCTTCCCTCCACCTCTGCTCACCCACGAAAAGCGCCAGCACCCCAAGGCGGGGCAAATCCTGGGACCCAAGGACATTTCAAAGAAACAGCGGTGGCGGTCAAATTCCATTTCCGTTTTACTAAAAAACACTAAGATGCCTAACAGGGGGTAAAGGGGCCATGGAAATAAGGGGAAATCTCTTGCAGTTTTTCCGAGTCAAGTTCTCAGGCACTGTTGAAAGTTCATTAATTAGGGATTTAACTTAAAAAAAAAGTTTCCTACAGCCATTCAGATGCTAAGCTTTACAAACATCTTGCTATTTGGTTTTGGAAATTTGTAAAAGTCCTCCCGCCTCCGGTTTTGCCGCTCTTTCCGCGCCTTAGTTAAATTACTTGATCTCACCCCAGCTCAAGTCTTCAAAATGCAAACAACCTCAAGCCCCCTCCTTCCCCCCGACCCCCCGGGCAAAAAGAAATCAAGAAAGAGAAGGACCATCCAGAGAAGTCGAGGAGATCATGCCCCAAAGCCAAGTCGGCAGGGGTCAGGCACTCGCGCTCCCACAGCGGCGCCCCACGCGCGGGCGGGTGACCTTCCCTACCTGAGGCCGGGCGGCAGCGGCTCTGGGGTCGTGGTGCCCATGGCTTCGCGGGCCTCGGGCGGCCGCGCCGGAGAACGCGAGCAACTCAGCAGCGCTCAGAGCCCGGGGCGCTCGAGCTGCAGCCCGGGCACAGTCATTGGGCCCGCGCGTCACGTGGCCCAGCCCGGGGCGAACCTCCCCGGCACGCGTAACCCTTTGCCTACGCGCCCCTCGCCTCGGGCTCCCAGGGGACCGCTGCGCCACTGCTGGAGCCCGACGCCGACCTCCCCGGAGCCGGGGCTGGCCGTGCCGGAGAAAAGGAGCAGAAAATCCACGAGCTGCGTCTCAGCCTGACACCTAGCTTGAGTGACAGCTGCGGCCGTCCTGGGAAACTTTTTGGTGCTTACTTTTTATCGTGCTGTAGGGAGAAGGGAGATTCATATGATCGGAGAATTAAGTGGGGAGTTGGTGAGGGGGTGGGGTTGGGGATAGATAAATGCACCTCCTGGCAAATGAATTTGTACCCTTCACCTTCGCGTACTTGGCATTTTTCGGTTTCTTAGTTTTGGCATCAGCTTTTTGGTACTCTGTGCACACTTACCCTTCCCCTGCCTTTATGGCTAGAGGACCTGAGGAACAGCGAAGATACTGACACGATAGTTACCAGGGAAGCTGCACACGCTCACACACTCGCCTGCCCTCGAAAGGTCACAGTGGGAGTTCAGTGAGCCCAAGGTTCCCGTCCCCGCCCTCGTTCCCCTCTTCTTTCTTCTTCTTCTTCATCTTCCTTTTTTTTTTTTTTTTTGATTGGGGGTAGTGGTACTAAGACTTTATCTGCAACACTTCATCCACCTAAGGAGCTTTCGAGGTGGTTGCAGTCCCTGTATCTACGGTGGGTGGAGAACTGATTGCCTTTTCCGAAAATTCTCTTTCCACCTGCCCTCCAAAGCGATTGTGGAGCTTGCCAGGAAAATGTATTAAGCAATTGCGCCATCTAGCTTACCTCCTTCTCTCTTCCCTTCAACCTATCCCGGGAGAGAGAGGATAAAACCGGATGTTGGAGAAGCAACTGGACAGAGTCCTATTTAGAGATGAACTTACTGCCCTTGGTTTTCCAGTCTGCCTGCTTTAGTGGTTCCAGCTGCATTCACGCCCTTAGGAAGAATGCGAAACTGGTGCTGCAACGGAAACAATTCCTTAAAGCCGTTTTGTAAATTATGTTTAAAACTTCCTCTGCGACCTCCCAAACACAAGTTTTCACTGCTTCTGTCCGCATTTGCCACGCCCTATGGGAGGAGACTTTTTTTATTTAACTTTCCTAGTGTCCTAGTAGCTGCTGTACTTACAAATGGTGGATTTATAAGGGAAATAATATGTTGTTTTATGTCATTTTCTGATAAAACCCCTGGGCCACAATAAACAACTTTCATGTCCCAGGTCTAGCTGGTACTTTGGTAACACCCACAGGATATTGGCACATTCATCAGTTAGGTTATTGTGCCCAAAAACACTTTGGTATTTGTCTTGGGTTTTAAAGTGTAGATCTGAGACTAGCAGAATTAGTATTAATCTGATTCAGTGAAAACACAAATTTAGGGGCCCTTCCCCAATATATGGGTTCAGAAATGTGGCACCTGGTGAGGGTGAAGGAACCTGTGTTTTAATAGGTGATACACACTCCTTTGAGAACCATTGCTCTGAGTGGCTTAGTTGCCTTCTTATAGGACAGGCTGGCATTTCACGTAGACAGAGGTGCTGTTGTTATTTGTAACCTTAATTAAACAGTGCACATAATTAGTCAAACTGACACATTAAAGCCAAATTCTGTATGTTTATACAAATGTAATTAATAATTCATGCAAGTCACTTAGAATGCCAAATGGAGATCTGAAGGGGTTCTGGGGGGGAAATATAGAAGAAAAACCATGGTTTCTTGATGCATGTTGGAATAAATATACCATGATTTACTGAGTTTTTAAAGCTTGTTCGTTTTAATTAGCATACAAATCACGCCAAACTATTAAGTTATGGAAGATAGGAAAGTCAGTTTGAGTAGATTTGTCAATAAAATACCAAATTTGTCAAGGAGCTCTAAAAAAATAACTTTAAAATATTATGGTATCAATTTACATTATAACAGCAACAACAAACTATGCCTTATTGGCACTGTAGTAGGGACTCCTGAAAAAAGACATAACTGATTGGATTCTTTATATCAGATTTCTTCATGGGATAAATGGCATATTTCCAGATGCCTTTAAACAATCCAGGCCCAAGTTTGTTTTGTAAATTTCCCTGCATTTATTTCCTATTCCTTTTACATTTGTAACATCTACTTCATTTTTTGTAGGGATACTGGTGATTGAACTGAGGGGCACTCCACCACTGAGCCACATCTCCAGCCCTATTGTGTATTTTATTTAGAGACAGGGTCTCACTGAGTTGTTTAGTCCCTCGCTGTTGCTGAGGCTGACTTTGAATTCGCGATCCTCCTGCCTCAGCCTCCCCAGCTGCTGGGATTGGGAGGGGAGCATCACGCCTGGCTAACCTAATTTAAATTGGAAGAGGAATTGAATTTTCTCTTTCCTTCATCACCTACCTCTACCAGTTAAGTCCTGAAAATCACTCTAAATTGCTGCTTCTCTTAGCATTCTCACTGCCACTGTCCTATGAGATTGTTATACTTTCCATCTTAGATCCTTGCAATAGTTTTTATGGGTCTCTGGGCTTCTGAGCTTTCTAATCCATCTGACAAAACACTGCGAGTGGGTCATTCATCCCAAGTACCATTCCAACCAGGCCATGCCCCTTCTCATGCCCCTTCTCACCTACTCCCTATCAACTACTTAATGAGTCTAAAATCCCACCGTAACATTTAAAGTCATTCAAATTATGCTTCAACTCTATTTTTTCTCATTCAGCTTTCTTCACCTGAAATGCCTGACATTGACAGTTACTTCCTACTTAATTTTCAAGCCTTAGCTGCCTATTCCTCCTGTTCATCCTTTTTGATTCCCAGGTAGTGCTAATTGCTCCCCTGATGTGGAACCCTAGACCCAGCTTTCCCTTTTATTAACAACTTTCTGTCACAGACTTATAGCTAGTTTAGTTATGTCTTTTTTTTTTTTTTGATTGTAGGATTTTGGACAGAAGGACTAATTTTCAAATCATCCTAGGACATAACACCTTAGACATAGAAAATATGCAATATTTGTAGTAGTCTTGACTCTAGGAAAGAAGCTCCTTAAACACAAACTCCATGTATATGAAATACTTTAATGAAAATATTGATGACCAGCTTCTCCACATCTTCTCTGCCAACCAGAAGAGGGTGTAACCTTCAACCTAAAGGACAGAGCTTGGAATCCAAGAAGGAATTCCCTGGTATGAGTAATGGAATAGTTTTCAGTGGGGACAAACTTTAACAGAGGTTAGTCTCTGCCAAATGTTGATGAGGGCAATAAATCCAACAGCTAATTTCTTCTATTTATTATTAACCTTTTAAATTTCCTTGAGAATGATCATTCCTTGACCACTAGATACAAGGTTACATCTAATTATTGTCTACTTATTACTTTAACTCTCCGATGCTGCCCAATTAATTTGGGGTGGGTGTATGTGAGGATTCTCAGACCTGAGCAGCAAGGGATTCTGGGGAGGACTTTCCTGGCCCTGCCCTATCATCTGGAGGGATTTACATGTGGGACTTCTCCTTGGTTGTCATCTTTCTCTTCCACCCTGAGCCCCAGAGGGAAGCGCACTGCCTGAATACTGCCCTCTCACCTGCACACACAGGATTTGTTTCCTGTTTTCTTGTTAAAGCTGAAATCCTAGAAGTCATGAGTTATTTTATTTACCCTTATGTTCCTCTGAAATGCATGACCAAACAAATATTTGCTGAATGAATTCATCAACTATTTCTGCGCAGCTGAAGAACCTGGGAGTTGACAGCAACTTTGAGTGATCTTCCAGACCTGATTGATTTCTTACAAGTTAGAAAATACCTTAGAGGTCATTGTCAGGTAGTGCTTACTGTGCACTAAATTGCATGTTTGGATGTGCTTTGAGAAATTTAATGAAAACACAGTGATGGTACACTGAAATCTTGTTCAGCATTTCTCTCCAGCCCTTTGTTTCTAGGTTTCCACATCTGTAAATATGAAACATTAACAGTATCTGCTTATAAGTCTGTTGTGAAGACTGCAAGCTTAGAACCTGCAAAACTCAGAAAAGTACCTAGGTATGCTTATTATAAGCATTCAGTAAGCAAGAACAACTGTTATTATTACTTGAGGTCTCCAATCACTTTGAGGAAGGAAAAACCAACTGCACATAAATCTAAGTGGTTTATCTTTTATTCATACAAACAATACATACACAAGACTGTATATTGTTTGAGGACTGAAATAATTTTCTAGTGTAACAACTCTGTAACAAAATTTAACTAAATGTAACATTTATGAAAATATAAATCTCTGATTGGGTAATTCTTCCCAACAATACAAAGTTTACATAAAAACATTCAATATGAGCTATCAGTTGCAAACAAGTTAGGAAAAATCATTCAAGTCACTTGTTATATTCTATTGGCTTTTACACAGAACATTCACACACTACATTTAATCCATCTAGGCATTTAATTCTTAGAAATGTATGGTATAGAGGTTGAACTGATAGTGACAGGAATAAGTATATGTTGCCTGAAGAGCTAAAAGCATCAACTCATACAATCTACTCCAGGTGATTGGTATGTGGGTCTGAGCCCTCCCTGGGCTACCACTTCCCTGGCTGGAAGCTAATCTAGGAGCAACGCACAGGAAAAAATCTTTCACCATGGAATGGGGTGTTTACATCTGAATCATATCTTTGAATACTTATATGTTAAACTGCTTTCCAAAGTGAAATACAGTTGATTTGGATTCTCTATAGGTTAGATCACTTTTTTCCCATTAGCATCAACAATCAAGATCTCTCTCTCGCTCTCTCTTTTTTTTTTCCTGACATTATTACTCCAACATCCCCAACAGGGCTTCAGCAGAACCCACTACTTTATTTTGCAGATCACAAAACACTGGTGAGGTTAAAGATCTTGCTAAGTGTCCATGGTGAATTCACGGCAGAGCTTCCCAGAAACAGATCAGTTCCTTGTTTCTGTTCAAAGAAAACCAAACAAAACCACCTCTACTGACCCCTTTGAAAATTTATTCCAAAGACATGCCATGTAGATGATATGAAAGGAAGTAAATCACTTTCACCATCTGAGATATATATTTTTTAAATAGGTGCAATAGAGTTTAAAAAATATTGAATACCATTTCCTAGCTTCTGCTTTGAAATGGCAAGACTATAAAAGGTTCAGAAGATTCCTCAGTCCAGAAGTGTAACAGATAAAGAAGCATACGTACGGTGTGTGGAAGTAAGAAAGTCATTACAAACAGGGACGATAAAGACCCTTTGGACACCCTTAATATTTATGGAATATTTTAGCACAAAGACAGGCATATTCAGTTTGTCCCAGAGTATTTGGTCATCTATCTGCGTTTAACACAGGAAAGAAGAAGAGTGAGAGTAAGGCAAATGTTATCAGTGTTTCAGAGATGCCATGTTAAGAAAGCTTGCTTTCTATTGATATATACTGCAGGGATTTAGGAAATAATTTATGCTTCCATATAACTGACTCAGTAGTACAGATTCCTGTTAGTGTGAC
Source organism: Xerus rutilus (assembly GCA_028644305.1). Taxonomy (NCBI): domain Eukaryota; kingdom Metazoa; phylum Chordata; class Mammalia; order Rodentia; family Sciuridae; genus Xerus; species Xerus rutilus. The sequence goes on from CM053408.1 coordinate 93,761,868, forward strand.
GATAGGAACAAATAGGTGTTTTGACTGAATTTGTAATGCCCTTTCTTTAATTCTCCTTTAAACTCAGCACAAATACGCATTTCAAAAAAAGATGTGAAAAGATGGTGATTTCTTACTAAGTGTTCTGTTGCAACTCAGAAAATAAGTAGTTTTAAAACCATATATTCCATTATGGAGAAACCTTTGCATGCAGTCATTGGAACTGTATTTTATTAAAGACTGACTCTCCTTGTTCAGTAGCCCTATGATAGTTATGGTAGTTAGTTCTTGTCCCAGTCCAGTTCACAGTCTCATGTTTTATGTTGTGTCTCTTGGGAAATTGGGAATACAAGTGGGCATATTTGTTACATGATTTTGCACCTTTGGACCTTTCATCTGCAGACTAGGTTTACACAGTTGTCAGGATCAGAAAATGCAAAGAGAGATTAAGGCTGTGTTTTACTTATCACAAAATCATTTGGAGTCAAACAGCTTTTTGTCTTCATGATTTCAACTGGATTTTGTAGAACTAATTTCAGTCCAAATGGTTTACATATGACTCTAGTCCTGCTCATCTGAACCAATGGAATGAATTATGATACTTCTTACCACACAGCTAATTTAATCTTTTATCCTCTCTCTTCCAGATGAAATAAACACCTAAGTCCCACTTCTAGAAATTTTGTGATCCCTCCATTCCTGAATATACTTTGACAAAAAGGTGGCACCCAAAGCCAATTTCATATATCTGTTTCACGAGCATGTTAATAAGACACTGAAATGCCAGCATCTTTCCTGTCTCTTAAGAAACGAGTAAGTTGATCCTTTGAGATATAGAAGATGCACTTGTCTTTTCTTCTGTATGTGGATCATGTATTTCCACTGGGTGGGAGAGACATTTTGTCAGTTGTCAGGGGCATAGCTGTGACCCCTGGATTCTAAGGCAGAGCACACCCGGTCATAGCAAGAATTGTGCTTCTTGGAGGGTGTCGCTTCATTGGACTCTGAGGAGTCGCTGACTGTGATGGGGCTGTCTCTTGCAAAGACCTCAGTGGACTCTCTCCATAAGCAATCCACAGACACTTTAAAACAATAACTGTTAGACTTTGGCCTGGATGTCTGTGTTGCATTGTTGAAAATCTGCCTGCTGTTCGAAGTGGCAATTTTGATTTTCAGTGCAGCATCTACGCGGTCCACCACAGTGTATATCCCTATGCTCCCGTCATCAAAGCCCACGATAATGTTCAGGTGCCTCTGAGAGAGTGCGAGGAAAGTTGGCGTTTTGTAAAGGGAACAAGCACCGATATTTTTGCCATCAGCCAGCCTCATTACAATTAAGCTGGATATCACACCATTTTCTTCCTCTTCTTCCCCATTTTGGAAGCAAATGTAGACCAGATAGCGACCATCTCGAGATAGCCTCTGCCGCCAGATGACCCCAGAGGCATGAACTACCCGTAATTTACCACTATGTAAATCCAGCACATTGATATTTTCATCTCCCCTAGATATAATGCCTAACTTTCCATTGGGAGAAATTTCAAAGTCCTCCAGATTTTTCAAGAAGTTGTTGGGAAGCTGGACGCGGCGACAGATCACTTCATCTGTCAGACTCCAGATGTTCACAGTCTCTGCTGATGTGATGAACACGATGATGTCTGGACAGTCGGGGATCAGTTTAAAATTCACAATGGTGGTTCCGTCTTCACAGCAAAACTTCTTGGTGATACTTCCTGTCCAAAGGCTGACTGCCAACACTTTGCTTTTAGTCATTCCCACCACGAAGGTATTTGCGGAGGTAATAAAGGCATTTTGCAAAGTGGTCAGAATGTTGCAGACCCTGTGGCCCGTGGCCAGTCTCCAAACCCTAGAGGCATTCTCCTCGCAGAGAGAGACCACAAACTGGTCATTGTGTGTGATCAGCAGCTGAGAGATTCTCTGCCCATTAATTCGGAAGAGGTTTTCCCCACTGCTGGTGTGCCAGACATACTGGCTGCTTTTGTCATCTGATGTCACCATTATGTCTCCGGCGGATGTTAACACACAGTGTTCCACTATGCCTTCATGCTTAAATACTGCTTCAATGAACCCACTGCTGAAGTTCCACTTATGAACACAATCAGAGCCGTCCAGGGAGTAAATGATTTCCCCTCTAGCAGGCAACACCAGACTTTGGATGGGTTTCCCAGTCTTATCTATGTTGGACATAGCTGTGATTATATCTATATCCCAAATAGAAAGAACACCACTGGTTGATAAAGACAATAGCATATTGTGGTGACTAGATTTCACCAATTTAACTATGGTGCCTGAGATTTCCTGTAAGCTTGCCATGCACTGTCCGGTATCCCGCCTCCAAAAAAACACGGCTGGAGTATTCTCCATGGTCGCGATGATACAGTCTCCATTTTTGGACAGCACGGCAGATACGAAGCGTTCGTTGTGCTTGGCTCTGAACTTTTCAGCCACCTTCCACACACCGGTATGTAAGAGCTCAATGCTGAGAGCTTTACAGATCAGAATTGCACTTTGGTCCTCTGAAAGTTCAATGCTGACCACCTCGCTGTCTTCTCTTCGGCAGTCAAAGTCATCCGTCAGCTGGGGGTTGGAAATGTCCTCAGTATTCCAAACAGAAAGACTTCCCTCACTGTCCACCATGACCATTTCTTGAGCTGTGTCCAAGATAAGAAGAAACTTCACAAACCCACCTGAAAATTCAGATGTCACGGTACATAGCTTTTCTCCACTTCCTAAATGAAATATGGTGGTAGTGTTCAGGTACTGCCCACAGAAAGCATACACCCCATCCAGTGAGCACTGGACACAGGTCACCTCATACCAGCAGTGGAACTGGTAAAGGGGCCACCCATAGAGCAGATCAATGACAGTGACATCCTTGCTGGCTTCGAGCCAGGCAAGGGCGTGATTGACTGACAGCGTGAATCCATTGATGTAGGTGGAACCACTTCCGTGCTTGGTCCCTTTGATTTCCACTTCAGACAGGAGACAAGAATTAACATTGTCATAAATCAACAAGGTGTTATTTGTTGTAGCCACTACTAGGTACTTTTCATCACTGGTGAGCTTCATGCCCAGGATGACAGACTGAGCTGTAGTGATTTGCCTGAGTAGCTGGCGAGTTTCTACATCCCATGTGCTGATGGAACCATTTTCCAGAGCTGTGAGGACAGTGCTGGGGTTGCAGGTAGGCAGAATCTCTGTGACATGTAGGTGACTGGATGATAAGGGAAGACGCTCGGGGCTGTATGTCACATCCATGGATGAATGCAGTGGCACAATGGAGCAATATTTGGGCCCGTCTTTGTCACATTCTAAAAGAAGGTGTCTAAGTTTGGGTAGGGAGCTTACGACAGGCAACAGTCTTTGCTGAAGCTCTGCTGAAAGGGAGCCAGGAAACGCAATGACCTTGGTTTTGATGCTGCGGAGGGTACTGGCCAAAAACTTCAGCTCCTTCTCTTGGGAGTAGTTGTAAGCCAGCTCAATGTCTGAAAGCACTTTGTCAAACTGGCCAATTTTGATCATAGTGTAAAGCCAGCTGAAGTTCATGATGATGCCATAAAGAAGGTCATCTGTTTTTCCACATCTCGTCAGGTGGTGCAATAGCTCAGACATTTTACGGTGATTGACGAAAAAGATGTCAGGCTCCAGTGGATTGCACTGGAAAACCCAGGGCTGATCAGGAGCCTGCCTGTCAAAGGAAGCCTGTTCCATGAAGTGCTTTTCTTCCTCCAACAGGCTTCTGGTCTCCAAGTCAAGGCAGCCATTCAAATAGGGGTCTTCAAGGCAGAAAGCTTTCCTCCTGCCCCCTGACCAGACCCCCAGAAAATAATCAGCCAAGATGGTGTGCATTTCACGCAGGTTGCTGTCATCCTGCAGATACAGTTTCTGGGCTATGAGTTGCAGGTGTCTGTTAGCCCAGACCAGCAGGGTGACATTCTTCACATGTCTTTCTATTAGATAGCCACTGAGACCCTCCTTGAGCCTTGCGATGTACAGATAAGGTACTCTCAGGGGATTGCTGGGCCTGGTGTTCTCATTGAGCTCGTTCATAACACTGTTGTCCAGGGCTAATACGTCTTCCAGTTCCATTTCACTCAAACCCATTTTGGCCATGGTGATGTAACCGAGAGCCCTGGAGACCAGTTTCTGGCCACACTTCTTCTCCAAGGACCAGAATAACTGCTCTATGCTTTCATGAACAGTGACACAGAGGGAGGATTCATCAACATCTTTGTGGGATCTCCAATGTCTCACCTCCCTGAAGGTCAGGTTCACAAACATGGGCAGTGTGCACTTGGAGAACGCATTGTTTACGTAAATCTGCTGGCCTGATGTGACCTTCCTTTTGACCCTCAGCAGCTGGTGTTTGAGGACCTGGCTGCACATCTTCCTGTCCCGGGGAATCAGCTCGATATAGTTGTCATCATCATGGATAAGGCACCGAAGTTTCTGCAGGATCCCGTGTTTGTTGGGCAGTGTGGAGAGGACGATCCGCACGAAGCGGGGAAGGTGAGCTGGGAGCCACCACAGCTTCCTGGCGTCCTCATTCTCTGAGAGCTGCTCTAGGGCATCAAATATTATTACCAGAGGTCTCTGCAATGAAGACTCATTCAAAAGATTTATAAACAAGTCCCGGAGGTCATGGATCTTCTTAGGATAGCTTTGAACCAGACATCGGTAATTAACTGCCAATTGTTCACAAACACTCAGAAGGAGGGTCCTGAGGTCCGTACTCATGTCTGTTGTTCCTAGAAATCTCACCACGACTACTGGGTCAGATTCTGGTCCTGTGTCTTCATGTAGCCAGCCGTAAGCCTAAAATACAGAAGTCGAGTTCAGGATGGTAGTAGGATCTACATGGTCATAGCTCACATTTCCTCTTGCTGAAGCTGAGACTTCTGGTAACATCTACCATTCAAAGAATAGACTAGAACCACAAAGTGGAAGGACCTTCTGGAAAGGCCATGCACTGTCATGGAGCTCATGCACCTAATCCCTCAGGTAGTAAAAGAGTGCTAATAGTAATTCAATCCTAAGGCAACGTTGAGCCTGGATTCTGAAAATTATAAAGTATTTCATAAATCTATAAATCTGAATATCTCATGTGGTCAGGTTTTCATCACCACATGCTCATTTCCCAGCACAGTTGTTGACATCTAGTAGGCACTTAGTATTTATTTAATGACTGAATTAAGGATTTATACATTGTATTAAATCTTTTGATTAATTGAAAGCACATAAATGCCATCTATGCCCAATTTCCTATTAATTAGAATGTAATAAAAATATTATGTACTAAAATTACACTGAATAAAATCTTTTATAATTTAGAGATATTTCTGCAGTGCTACAGGGTCACTGTTGTTTTTTGGCCATACAAAATCTATAGTGTTGGTTAAAAGAGTTTTGTTAGATGCACTTTGTAACAGACAGTTGACTATACAAGCCTGAAGTCAGCTGTCCTCACATTCTCTCTCTCTGAAGGGCATATGGGATACGGTGTCTTTTAATAGAAGAGGGAACTGAAGCCCAGGTTGGATAAATGACTTGCTCTGAAGCTCTGAGTTCAAAGGTCATCATGAGGCAAAGTGGGAGTTAAAATCATATCTGACTTCCATTCTAAGTTTTCTTTTTGTTAAAAAGAAACAAAAACAAAAACATTTTTCTTTCTGGAAAGTCAAAGATGGGAAAGGACACGATCAAAGATAAAAGTGTAAAAATACTTCAAGGAGTATTCTTCCTTGAAGCTGGCTTCAAGGAGGACAATCTTACCATTCTACAACTGTTCATTGGTGGTTGTTATGGTTTACATATGAGGTGTTTCCCAGAAGCTCATGTGTGACATGATGCAAGAAAGTTTAGAGATGAAATGACTGGGTTACGAGAGCCTTAACCTAATCAGGGCATTAATCCCCTGATAGGGATTAACTGGGTGGTAACCATAGGCTGCCAGGGTGCGGCAGGATGAGGTGGATTGTGAGGCACGTGCTTTTGGGGTATTCATTTGGTTTGGGAGAGGAGCTCTTTCTCTGCTTCCTGGTGTCATGTCCTGTTCTCACTTCGACCCCTAGGAATGGAGTATCCATGGAAAGGTTGGGTAACGTAGGAGACAAACACAAGATGCCTGTGTGTGTGAGGGACATGAGGTCACAGGAGAGGCAAGCTGTTGTTGATGGCAGGCCAGTCATCCCCTAGGAGATAGTCAAGTGGAATGCAGGAGGGGACCTAGGAAAGGATAAGGTCTCTTGGGGGAACCAGAAGCTTGGACTCTGAATAGTCAGATGCAGGCAACTGACAAAACATCCAGAGGACACAGAGTTTGGAAAGTCATTTTCCATCTTTGCACTGTTAGCACACTGTCCTGTGAGGACTGCTCGTCTGTGTAGTCATAGCAGCACATCCACGTGCCCTTGCCCTCTCGTGAGAGAGCACATGGGGACGCATCACCTCACATTCAGTTTGGTCCAATTCAATAGTATCTGTTCCCTCTACTGCCTCTCCCTTTCTCTCCTCCACAGAGGAGCCCTAAGTGACCATGGAGTGGCACACATGAATGTTTTCTCACTTGATTTCAGTTGTTACTCATGCTGTCACCGTCTTGCTAACTTGGAATGATCCTCCAGTCTGAAGACATACATACAAACCTGGGTCCAAAGTCACACACACAATTTATTTTGATGTAACATGGTCCTTAAATGCCAGCTCATTACCTCATCTGTGCTCAATGAAAGACAGGGCCATGTGTGTGTGTGTGTGTGTAATTTTTTTATTTTTTAAAGATAGGGCCATATTTCAAAACACAAGAGTAAAAGCCATCTAGGCTTTCCATGCCATGAAATGGTATGTTAGCTTTCCTAAGGACTTTTCAAGGGTGAGCGTTAGGCACCTGAGTTTCACCTGTAATCGTATTGGAACCTAATTCCCACCTAGGGTGCAATGCAGCTGACCCTGCTCTTGTCCTCAAGATGACCAATTTGAGATCATGTAGCACATGACTGATTATGAGAATATTCATGAAGTATAAGAAAGCTCTGTTCTTGAGAGTCACCACAGAAGACAATGTGGAGACTGATTTTAACACCAGAATGATAGAAACCATGATACTTGGATACCAAGTTTAACAGGAGGTTAAAATGTGGAGCTAGTGTTGCCCAGTTTAGGCTGAGAAGGCAAGACAACAGCCATCACATTCCAAAGGTTCCAGACCCCAGCAGGACTGGGAAGGGAAGTTCTAAAGATCAGTTTTGCTACCTTCAGTGGACTCTCTACCTCCAGCCTGAAAAAAGACTGGAAGGGCTGAGAAAGAAGTTGGAGGTGAAGGTGTGTGGGTCGTGCCTTTCACCTCCCCATCCTCAAAGGGGAGGTCAGAGCAATGCTCACCCTTCACTTCTAGCCCAGGGGAAAGGGCTTCATTGAACTCCAAAAGCCTGGGGGACACAGACAACTGGTATTTGATGACACCTGGAAAACATGAAGGTTGAGTGGCAGGCCAGCTAGCTGCTCCAGTGGATGGGGATGAGGGACACAGAGCTGCTTCACTGTGCCTGGCCTGTCGGTCTAGAGCTTCTCAGGGTTTCTCATGTACCTGATGTGAGCCACCAGCAAGAGACATATTGCAAGCGTTTCTGCTTGTTTGCTTTGTTTTCCCAGGTCCTGCTGAAGGAGTTTGCTGAGCTATGGAGAAAATCTTAGCAGAAAGATAATGGAAGTGTGTTGCTGGAAGTCTAGGAGCTGAGGAACTGGAGAGCTAGAAAAAAGATGCATTGCCTTGTAGGTGAGAGATGCTCTGTGGGAACCGGGTGGGATTTTCAGGAAGGGAAGAACCTCCAGGAAAATATGAAATGACTTCAGAAGAGATGAGAGGCAGCTTTAAACACCTGTCAAGGAAAATGAGCTCAAGGTCTAGTTCATAACTGTACTGGTCATGTAAGAACTTTGTAGTCACCTTACCTTTCTTATTATACCCACTACACTACAACCCTATCAGGGTCACGAAGGTGGTTTGGGTTAGGGAAGGAGGAAAGAAGTGTTATGTAGACTAAGAAAAAGATACCCACGTTCCCATTCTTACCACAGGTGCCTTGTTTACAGTAGGCCTCAGCAGGGGAGAGAAATGTAGACTAAAGTTTTAATTATCTGCTTGGACTGGACATACTAATTTAATGAACTGAGACTGATTTAGTGACTGGAAGCAACTAGAAAACTAGTCTTTGAAGAATGAGAAGGACTTCTGGGATCTGCCCTGGAATTCATTCAGATGGAGGATCTAGCCCTATAACATGCATTCAATTAATAGTAGAAAAAAATTAAGTGGCTTTATGGTTGCATCCCATGAGTCTTGCTCTCTCCACATAGCTGTATATGCCAGCAAAAAAAAAAATGACAAAAAATAGATATTTAAGTATCCATTGCAAAAAGACTAATTATAATTCAGATGGTAAACATAGAATATGGAAATGAATTTAATCAATTAAATATTTTCTCCAGAGTAAAAATGTTCATAAATGCAGATGGGAAAGAGCAGGCTTTTACCTTCTTTGCTACTTCAGCTAACAGGAGGGTTTTCCCAGTGCATGGTCCGCCATATATAATAAGAGGGTTGATGTGCCCAGTTTTGCTTGGAAGAATGTATTTATGCACAATATTTAGAGCTTCACATTTGTACTCGTAGAAGGAGGCGTATGTTTTACATAATGATGAATGCTGAAGGATTTCATCATAGAGCGTATCAGTTTCAGTGTCAAAATTCTGCTGTACTGTGGCCTGAATTATATCAATCATGTCTTCATAAAACTGTTTCCCAAGTCCTTCTATGTAATGATTTTCTATTTCTTGGGAATAGCCCAGTTTCATGTCACAATGGGTAACAGATGTGTATACTCTCAGATTAGACGATGCCACAATAGTAGGAATAAATTCATCCCTGAGTTTTATCAGCTTCTCTTGAGCTTCTGGGTCACGAATGATCCTTGGTTCTGTTCCAGTTATATCCATGTATTTTCCCATCTCTGGGATTTTCACAAAGCGCTCAATGTTAGCGATTTTTCTAATGTAGCAAACACACTTCTTTAGGAATGCTGGAGTTTGCTTGCCAAGAGCAAAGTCAAACTCATCCTCGATAGCTGGAAGAAAATAAGACAAGGAGTTTATTGTCTAGAGTGAACGAGCAAAGTGCCCACATTCCCTGTATGAAGATTAGTTGCTGGGGATAGGTTATTATAGTTTACAGTGGAGTAGAGATTTCTCATAAAATTACTTCATTTGCACCACAATGAGAGGAAGCTGTTGCACATCAGCACAAGAAAAAGAGTGCACCAAGTTCATAGTTGATACTGCTTAGTTGCCCTCGCAGACGTTAGCTGTTCTAATACTGGAGAAACAGTAGGAACCAGTTTGGCCCAGCTAACAGAGAGGCGGAGGCGGAGAGGGACAGTGGGTTGACGCGTTCCTAGTTGGTATGTCCTTTACACTGTGGCTTCACCATTTTTGCTTTTCTTTTTTGAGGTTTATTGTACTCCAGACAGATATGGTCAAAGGTAAATACAGAAGCACGTTTTAAAACAAAATATAATCATGTCTAAATACTGATCAATCTGAATTACCCATGTCACTGTTAAATTCTATTGTACTATCGGAAAAGGCACCCCAAATGACTTAGTATAGACTTTATTTCATCTAAATTAAACAGTGTATGGCTTACAATACATATGCTTACATGCCAGTAAATACAAGTTGTAACTCATTGAAGCCTTTGTATAGACATTTAAAACTGAAATAAAAACACCACTGCTCAGGGGAAAATATTTTTAAAAAAGAAAAACCAGTCGAAATGTATCTGAAAGCAAGCCGTATGTCATAGTTTAGATCTGGAATGTCCCTCAAAGGCTCATATGTTGAAGGCTTGGTCTCCAATGTGGCAATGTTCAGAGTTGGCAATTTTGGGAAGTAATTGAATCATAAGAGCTCTGACTTTATCAGTGGATTAATCCATTGATGGATTCATAATCTGATGTCATTACAGAGATGTGGTGGTAACAGCGAGAGGGGAGACCCAGTTAAAGAGCGTGGGTCCTTGGGGTGTGTCCTTGGTGACTATATCTTGTTCCCTGCTCCTTCCTCTTTTTCTCTTTCTGCTTCCTGGCCCAATGAGGTGAGCAGTTTTTCTCTACTATGCCCTTCCTGCCATGATGTTTTTCCTCACCACAGGCCCAGGGCCAATGGAGCCTAGCGATGATGGACTGAAAATTCTGAGATCATGGGCTGGGATTATGGCGCAGTGGTAGCGTGCTCGCCTAGCATGCATAAGGCACTGGGTTCGATCCTCAGCACCACATAAAAATAAAAATAAAGATATTCTGTCACCTACAACTAAAAAAAAAATAAACATTTAAAAAAAAAATTCTGAGATCATGAGACAAAATAAATCTTTCCCCATATAAGTTGATTTTCTCAGGGATTTTGTCACAGCAATGAAAAGCTAATATTCTTTAAAAACTGCATGACTGTGCCCCTCCCTCCCTTCCTCCTTCCCTCCCTTTCTTCCTTCCTTCCTTCTTTCCTTTTCCCCTTCATCCAATTGTACTTTATTGAGTCCCTATCCTCTGCCAGTATGCTGATATTTCCTTAGGATAAAATGCTGAGATAAAATAGACAATACTAAAAGAATGCATGAATTGCCACAGACTATATACATCTTCAAAATGTATATATTGTAATCTAAATCTCAGATGCTATTTGAAGGTGGGGACTTTGGTACGTGGTAATGTGATAGAGGTGGATCCTTCATGAATGGGCTTAATTTCCTTTTAAAGTAGGCCTCAGAAAGCCCCCTTGTCCCTTTTACCCCATAAGGAAACAGTGAAAAGGTGTTATCTATGAACCACAAAGTGGGCCCTCACCATGCACCAACTATATGGGTGCCTTCATCTTGGACTTCCAGCCTTCAAACTGTAAGAATAAAATTATGTTGTTTATAAGCTACACAGTTTATGGCATTCTGCTACAGGAGCCTGAATAAAATTTATATTCTAGTGGAGGACAGCAGATCCTAACCCTAGATTCCCACAAATAGATGTTTTTAGTTTTTCCTGTGACAGGGAAGAACATAGAGCAAACAGCGAGGGTTCTCACCCACTTGGAGAGGTCAGAGAAGGCTTCTCTATGGTGGAAACTATACTATCGGGGGATCTCAGAAGCATGGTGTGGGGAGGGCTCTGAATATATAGCATTGATCTGGCCAGAAATTAAAAAAGTTTCAGTGCACTGGCCACATCTCCCATGTCAAGCAAAACCCGGAACCTGCCCCCCCCCCACATATATTCTATAAAGTAACTATTAAGGATGGTGCATTTAAAAATACAAATGATGACATCTAGTGGAACCCTTGGGATAATGTTCTTTCCACAACTATAGCAATCGATCACAATTTGGGATTCCAGAGAAGAGATATACCCATCTGTGTTCAGTCAGCTTTGCCATGAACATCAGTATATTTTCCAAAGCATTTTAAGTGGGAAAACTAGTTAAAGAAGTCAAAGGAGCTTATATAACATATGTCTACTCTTCTTTTTATGAAAGAGTAAGAACTTGTTATGAGGAAAACAAGGTAAAACATCATGGGCTACTACAGAAAGTAGCATCCGGCCCAGCTTTTTTCTAGCCATCTGCACACAGTGCTGGAGAGCAGACTGGATTAGCAGGTTGCTAAATTCTGAGATAGTCAGAAAGAGAAAGGAAATGGTCCAACTGTGGCATCTATATATCATATTCGGTAATCAGAGGTGTGTGCAGCCACCCTGACTCCCAGAAACAAGTTAGCTATGGTTTAACTAATATTACATCTATGAAAAGAGTGTGTCAACCAGGAGATTTGGAACAACCAAGATGGAAGGCCTCATTTAAGCTTGGCTCAGGGTAAAAAAGAGGCTACACATAGAGTACCTGGAATGGAAAGAACTTAGTAAATGAATGTGAATATAAATGAGTGATATGACGCACAGTCAACTCTGTAGAGTTACTTTTGGAGGCAAAGTGCATCTTTCTGATTTCTGGGGACTTTTATTCATAATTCCTACATAGTATAAATCTGGAACATCTCCCAAATGCTTATGTGTTAAAGGCTTGTTCCCCAGAAGAGTGCTATTGGGGGATGGTGAAACTTTAAGAGCTGGAGTCTAGTGAGAGACCTAGGTCTTTAGGGGCATGACCTAGAAGGGGTTTGGGGACCTTGGTCTCTTCCTTGTTCTCTTTTTCATTACCAGCCATGAGGTGAATGGTTTTGCCACACACTGCCCCCATGATGTGCTGCCTCGCCACAGGCCCAAAAGCAATGGGGCCAGTTGATCCTGGACTGCAAGCTGCCAAACTGTAACCTAAAACAGACCTCTTCTCTTATTAAATTGATTATCTTGGGTATTTGTTACAGTAAAAAGAAAGCTGAGTAATGCAATGTCTGATATTTCTGTACAAATATTTAAAAACTTCCCCTTTTCCTACCAGAATATTAAATTTTTTTTCTGTCTTTGCACTGTCCTTAGCATACTGTAGTATAATAAGTCACACTACCTAATGAAGTAATATTGGGAACAGATTCCCAGCCCTGGCAACTGTCATTCATGAGACGTCACTCTACTATTTCCAGAGATACTCAGTTTAGATATTTACAAAAGGGTAAAACTTTTGGGTCTAATTTACTTCTCATCCTCTCTTTTTTAAATAGGTGAAATCAGAAATGTGAAAAATCACCATCAAATATAAATAATATACCTTTAGAGGTTTTATCTTGTATTCTTATTTTCAAGATAAATGAAAATATTAAAGGAATGTACTAGATCCATTTGAAAGAGCTGGAAATTCTCTAGTAATTCTGACTATGATGGAAGGTTGACATGATCTCAAAATGAGTTTTAAAATGTAAAATAAAATTATCATGACCATGTCTACCTTTAGCAAATGTAACTTCAAGCAGAAAACAGTCCCCTTGCAGAAGTAGACATGAAATAACTTATCTTCACATGGCTATCCATGTGGACAGAGTTCTTCAGAACAGAGAAAATTAATAGAATGTATTTGCCAATAAAGTACTTGAACATGTGTGAATCGTATGGTTGTAAGTCAGAGTATGCCTCCCTTAAACTGGTGTCTTTTATATAAACAAATAAAAGTTTTGCTCTGGACATCTTTTCTGATGCAGCACATTTTCAGGAACAGGATTGTTTTGTCCTTGATAAAGGTGAAGAGCCAGAGACTCAAAAATGGATCAAAAAGTCCCAAAGGGACAAGGATAAATCTTAACCTGTATATTCTAAAGATAGTACTTATTCCTGGCAATTTTAGTGTTGTTTTTTTTTTTAATGAGGCCAATTTTTTGTTAACTTTTTTTCTGGAATTTGTCAAAATAATTCATAACTTTCAAAATGATGTGAAATACACATATCCCGTGAACAGGGCCTTTTAGATTTTTACAAATGTTTTGCTACACTGTTCAAAAAGCCATTTTTGAAAATGCAACTATTATGGCTTTTTTTTTTCTCAATAATTCCTTACTATCTGCTTTCAAAATAAATGCTATACTATCTATATCTGATTACTTGTACCTAGTAGTGTTTGTTCTCTGGAAACAATGACTGACATATTACTTCAGATTTGTGGTCTCCCGTGGAGCTTTTAATAATGAGGTTTCCTTTCCGTGGCTGAGAGAGGATGACAGGCGAGTCTTTGCTCAGTGGCTGGGGAGATTTTTATTTTAATGTTAAATTAGGTCTTGTTTCACACTCTCCCCTGGCTTCCCACTTCACCCAGAATAAAACACAATGTTCTGATGGCCTAAGATGACTTGTAGGCCTCATCTCTCCCTTGGCTACCTTGACCTTTTTCTTGCTTCTGGAATTTCTGAAGCACATTCCAATCCAAGTAATCTTGAGCTTCTAGGTTCCTCTGCCTGGCATTCTCTGCCTTAGGTGGACATGGCACTGCTGGCTGATTCCTTCTGTCATTCAGCTCAAAAATCATCTCTATGTTGCCCATCCTATCCACACCCAGACCCCATCATTCTCCATCAGCCACAATGACCCTATTACTGTGCCTTATTATATTGATACTACTTATCATTTCTGAAATGATCATGTTCATTTATTTGATTACTTGACAATCATCTTTTTTCCCTTTCTGAAAAATAAGTTTGAGGAGAACGGAGACCTTGCCTTCCTATTCATTGTTGTCTCCCCAGTGTGTGGTACCATGTAGGCCAATAGCTCCATAAAAGTCTGCTGGGCAGCTGAGTGAATGAATGAATGAACAGCTCAACGGCAGAATCTGGCTTATTATCCTCAGCCACCTCTGACCTCTTTAAAAATCACATTTCTTGGAGAAGCCCTCAGTTAAGGCTTTTCTATGAGTTAAACCAAAAAAACCCATTTGCTTCTCTAGGACATGGAAACATTTAGAATAATTAAATTTGCCAGGCAGTAAATGAGATGAAATTTATAGAACCATAAAGGGGACTCCATCTATTATTTATCTAGTTCTTGGTTTACTGGGGACATGTGAGAATTACCTGAGAACAGGTACCTCTTAGCTTGGCTGTGTTTCATTTTACCCTTTTCATGTAATAGTTTGACAGCAGCTTTAAAAATTGTCTTGATCTCATCGGATATCTCTTGCCATGGCTTCTCATTTTCAGCATCGGCAGGAGGCTGCATCTACGAAAGGTAGAAGTGAGAAGTGAGTTTTAAAATTATTAAAAAATAAACAATATTTAAGCACAAGAGAGTTCCTATTACTTGAAGGTCTACTATGTGCTGATACTATGGTAGGCATTCCACAGTGTCTCATTTTATCCTTCCTCCTATAGCCCTGAAAATTAGAAAATATCTCCACATTACATGTGAACTTTCCCAAGTTACATAAAGGTGTGACTCAGTTTTTTGGTTGGACTTTGCTGTCACTTAGATGTGGTTTGAATGTGCAAAGCTTCATATGCTGGGAGCTTGGTCACCAGGGTAGCTGTATTATAAGGGGGAGAGATCTTTAAGAGGTGGACCCTAGTGGAAGGTGGCTACATCACTAGGAGTGCCATCCTTGGAAGAGGTTAATGTAGTTCTCATGGGGCCCCAATTAGTTCCCAATAAAAAGCAGGTTGTTGTAAAAAGAGCAAACTTGGCCTCTGGGTCTTCCTGTCTCACCATGTGCTCTCTTCTGTGTGAGCTCCCACCAAGGTGATGTAACCAAGAAGGCCCTCACCAGAGGCTGGAAACACAGGATTATGGGGTTGCTCAATCTTAGACTCCTGGTCTCCAAAACTGTGAGCTAAATAAACTTCCTTTCTTTATACAATACTCAGACTCAGGTAATTTTTTAATATATAAAAAATAAAATGGACTAAGGTAAGATTTCTTATTTTACCATGTTTTTACTTGAGTTTTGATACAAATATCATAACAAAATAATCCTTTTAATGTCTTCCAAAGGAGAGACAGTTAAAGGGGAGGTTACTATTTAATTGTCTTTTGTTGTTTCTGCCTCATTGGTTTTGATGATCTGCTAGGAAATAAAATGGGAGGATTGCCTATCAAGAATGTTTATATAGTTCTGAGGATAATCTTATTCATACATCCATTTATCACAGAAATAGCACATGGGGTTTTGGGAATAGTTTATATTTCCCTGGAGAATCATAAAAATAAATGAAGATGGGACAAAGCTAATTAAATAGTAACATATGAGCAAATGGCCCAAACCACCATATAAACAGTTTCTTGAGGTTTCACATTCTTTCCTAGCTCTATTTACTCCTAGCATATTTTAAAAGGTTTTCTTTACTCTAATATTCCTATCCAGAGAAGCAATATTCTTACAGATTACTTTGAATAATACATGTTAGAGAGAAGAAGAAAGAACAAGCTTTCTGACATGATTACATATTGCACAGAGGAGATGTTTTATGTTGAGTATCACAAAGAAAAATATACAAGGTCCTGAAATGAAGACCTATGGCTGATTCCTGGCTCTCCTCCTCTTGAAGCTATTTGAGTGCTGATGGTATCAAGGCTGCTGTCTGTAGAGGAAGGATGGCTATCTATGGTGTTTTTTCCATCTCTATAAACATTCTATGCATGGATAGGCCCATTCTTCCTCTCTTCCTCTTTCATTCAGCTTTAGGGGACAGATGTCTTGTTTCCAATCAAGTTGGGAAGGAGACAAAAATAATGTATCCATAATACTCAGGCATGTATCAACCTTACTCCACGTCTCTGCATATGATACAAGAATATAAATTGATTGTTGAAATTATTAAAGGAAAAGAATCAAATTAAAAATTAGAAAATGAGACCATGAATAATGGTAGATTTTAAAAGGACCCATTTCCTTCCACAAAACAAAACAAAAATAAAAATAAAGCCAACACATACACACACACATCTCTTACAAAATAACAAATATAACCATTGAACTTGAAAACTCGATGTATGCAACAAGTGGCCACAGCTGAAGAACAGTTGCTGAAGTGGGAAAAAATCAGAACTAATCTGGAAAGCCGCCAAGAGAGATAAAGAAACTGATAACGTTAAAGGGAATTCAGAGCCCAGGAGAATGAATTGAGATGGTCTAAAGTACAACTAATTAAAGTAAAGAAGACAGGGAATGGAGGAGAGACATTGTTTGATGAGATGATGGTTAAAAATATTTGAGAGCTGATAGGACATATGAATTCACAGCTATCAGCATGGCCAATACCAAGAAGAATAAATACATAGACACAGGTTTTAAAATGAGCAAAATAAGAATGCTTTCAGATAAGAAACACACATGAGAGAGTTTATTGCTAGAGGAATTCCAAATGCATCAGTGGAACTTCCAAAAGATATACTTTAGGAAGAAGGAAATAAGCCCAGAAGGAAAGTCAGAGATACTAAAAGCAAAGGTGAGACAAAATTTGAAACTTGCTTAGCACTGGAGTTAGTTTGTTTTTTTTTCAATATTATTTTTTAAGGGGTTACAATGTAGTAGTTTGATGTATGTATACCAGGGGAAATGATTACCACTCTTGAGCTCTCCTATCTGTCACCTCATATGGTTACCAGTTCTTTCATCCTGAGAACACGTGAGATCTACTTCCAGAAAATTTCAAGCATATAATACATTATTACTAACTACACTTTGCTGACCATTAGGTTTCTAGAAATCAATCATCTTCCAACTGAAAGTTTGTATACTTTGACCAACTCTTCCCATTTTCCCATACTCCAGTCCTTTTTAAAAATTTTAAATATCATTTTATTGTTGTTTAATTTTTTTAATGTGGTAATGGGGATTAAACTCAGGGCCTCATGCAAATTAGTCAAGTGCCTTACCACTGAGCTATCTCCCCAGCCCCTCTACTCCCTTTTATTCTGTTATCCTGAGTTCCATTTCTTTAAATTCCATATATAAATGAGGTCATACAGTTTTTGTCTTTTTGTGCTTGGGTCATTTCACTTAGCAAAATGTCCTCCATGTTCATTAATGTTGTGAATGGCAGCATTTCCTATTTTTTTTTTTAAAGTTGAATAACATTCCTCTGTGTGTGTCTGTGTGTCTGTGTTTATCATTTATTTATCCATTGTTATGGTATAGATCTTGAATTCCCCCAAAGGCTAACCATGTGTTAAAGGCTTGGTCACCAGCCTACTGAGAGGTGGTAGCACTCTTAGGAGGTTGAGCCTATGGAAGGAAGTGAGCTCATTGGGGTGTGCCTCTGGAAGGGCTACTGGAATCATGGTCCCTCCTCTCTTTTTGCTTCCAAGCCACCTACAGATGAGCAGCTTTGTTCCACCACATGCTCCCCACCATGATGTTCTGCCTTACCATAGCCCAAAAGCAATGCAGCTAAGTGACCACGGAATGAAACCCCTTAAATTGTGAGCTGAAATTGATCTTTTCTCCTGTAAGTTGATTTTCTTGGGTATTTTTGTCACAGCAACAGAAAGCTGACTAACACATTCATTCATCTGTTTATGGACACTTAGGTTGTTTCTATATCTTGGTCATTGTGAGTAATGCTGCAGATGTCTCCTCAAGATAATGGTTTCATTTCCTTTGGGTATATGTACCCAGAAGTAGAATGTCTGGATCATAAGAGCATGAACTGTTTTAGTGTTTTCCATAGTGGCTGTTTCAATTTCCAATCCCCTCAACAGCATACCAGAGTTTCTTTTCTCCACATCCTTAAAAATGCTTATCACTTATAGATAATCATCATTCTAATAGGTGTAAGGTGACAGCTCCTTGAGGTTTTGATCTACATTTCCCTGATGGTTAGTGTGGATTTGGCTGTTAAATTTAGGGCCCAGGGCAGAGTGACTTCCTACCTACTATGCCTTTTCAGCAGAGAAAGCCATTCTGGGGTGACATGAACAGTTTTTGGTAATGGAGAGAAGGGTGACTTA
Source organism: Xerus rutilus (assembly GCA_028644305.1). Classification (NCBI taxonomy): domain Eukaryota; kingdom Metazoa; phylum Chordata; class Mammalia; order Rodentia; family Sciuridae; genus Xerus; species Xerus rutilus. Next base: position 93,780,293 of record CM053408.1, read on the forward strand.
CTGCATTTTTATTGATTCTCAGCATTTCTGATTTGGGTCTGAGGTAATAAGCTGCTGGCACGGAGTTCTCGTCTCGACAGTACCACTCTTCCAGTAGCTTAGTCTCCATCTTTGCCTCTATGGCAGCATCCAAAATCATTTCAAATTCTGAGGCTTCAACTTCTCCAGGGATTCGGATGTTCCCATACTTTTCACCTAATAGTCCCTGTGTAGCAACAAGAAAGTTCAGTTTAGTAGTCAAGGCCTGTGGTCATTCAATAAATATTAAGGTGGAAAGCGAGACACGTTGCTTCATTATTTTTCTCTTTTCATCACAGCAGATATTTGATGTTAGAAGTAAAATTAGATTAATTAGATTATACGTATAACAACAAATTATTCAACATACCAAGAAATGAGCTGTATATCACAGCAGATAAATACAAAATACATGATTTCTGTAGCATAAATTTACTTTCTTGAAATTTATATAGCACAACAAAAGCGTAGAGATTTTTTCTTCGAGATTTGTTTGTGGTAAATAAAAATGACATGCTGAACCTTATCAAACGTCAAACATACAAAGCCTCAAAGAAAAGATTTGCTCTGTCAAGGGCCGATAGTCTGATTCTAGGCTCTGGATTCACACAGCTACACAGGACAGAAGTACAGCAGCCTTGGATGCAATGCTATACTAAATCCATTGGCAGCTGAAAAAAATTCAAAATATCAACAAGATAGCATTTTCTCCCTATTGAATTGGCAACCTCCATACAAACAACAACAAAAAACAAACAAAAAGATATGGCTCAATTCTATGTGAAGTTATGAGAAAATAACCATATGTTACTGTTGGGAGTGTAAAATGATCTAATATTTTTCTGTAATGTACTCCGGTCTTATGTCTTTTTTAAATATATTTTTCCTATTTGTTCTGATTAGTTATACATGACAGTAGAGTGCACATTGACACATCATGCATAAATGGAGTATAACTTCTCGTTTATCTGGTTGTACATGATGTAGAGTTACACAGGTCATGTAATCATATATGCACAGAGGGTAACAATGTCTGATTAATTCTACTACTATTCCTACCTCCATGCCCCCTCCCTTCCCTTCGCTCCCCTCTGTCTAGTCCAAAAGAACTCTATTCTCCTCCACCCTCATTATTGTGAATTAGCACCTGCATATCAGAGAAAACATTTGGCCTTTGGTTCTTTGGGATTTGGTCTTATGTCTTAAAAGCCTTAGAAATCCATATGACTTCTGACGTGGAAGTTTTCTTCTGCGAATTTGTCTTTAGAAAATAATTAAGAATGTACATAGAGATTTAACAGGATGTTTATGCTGAAACTGTTTGAATAGGAAAGAACTGATATGACAACTTCAATGTCCAGCAAAGGGAAACATTTAAATAAATTAAGATCCATCCATTCAAAAGGATGTCCTAAATTATACTGTAGAACTACACCAGCTAGGAAAGAGGTTTATAAAGTATTATTAAGAGAAAAGGGACTGGGTGTGGTGATGCACACCTATAATCCCCATGACTCAGGAGGCTGAGGCAGGAGGACCAAAAGTTCAAAGCCAGCCTCAGTAACTTAGCGAGACTGTTTTAAAAAAGGTTGGGGATGTGGCTCTGGTTAAAAGTGGTTAAGTGGCCCTGGGCTCGATCACTGGTTCTCAGAGAGAGAGAGAGTGAGAGAGAGAGAGAGAGAGAGAGAGAGAGAGAGAGAGAGAGAGAGAGAGAAGGCAGTCTATATAAGATGATTCCAATGTTTTGCACATAAAGAGAATATTACATATATTTTTGAGAAGAGATAATATCATGTATATATGTATACACAAGCATACCTATACATGTAAGAGAGTTATAAGAATATAAGTTATAAGAATACAAATTTACTCAAGGTATCTTTGAGTGGATGGCTTTACATTAACTTAGGGTGTATGGTAAAGTTAGTGTATTACATTAACTTAGGGTGTATTGTTGCTTTTTTATTGAAACTTTCCTACTTTTGCAGTTCATATGTAAGCTTTTGCACAAAAACAAAACACACATACCAAAAAACCCAGAATTATAGATTTTTAAACAGTGATGCTACTGATACTTCTTTGTGGAGTAACACTCTCAAGTTTGCGTAAACCAAGGATTCTCAAAATCTGGTCCAGGGACTCACAGCATCAGCAGCACCTGGGAATTTGTTAGACATGCAAATCGTCAGACCTCTATCCCAGACTCAGTCAGAAACTTTGGTTATGAGCTGAAAAATCTTTGTTTTAGCAAGCCTTCCAGGTGACTGAACTTCTGGTTCAGTTTTCTTAGCTCATAACAGTACTTGGAATACCTAATTAATCTTCACCATCTTTTTTTTTGGTATCAGGATTGAACTCAGGGGTGCTTAACCACTGAGCCACATCTACAGCCCTTTTTAAAAAATATTTTATTTAGAAACAGGGTCTTGCTGAGTTGCTTAGGGCATCTGTAAGTTGCTGAGGCTGGCTTTGAACTCGAGATTCTCCTGCCTCAGCCTTCTAAGCCACTAGGATTATAGGTGCATGCCACCATGCCTGGCAGTCTTCAACAGCTTATCTAATGGAATCAAGAAGGGAACACCCAGGAATCCTTACATGAATCTACAGTATCCATGGCAATTGTGTCTGCTATGTAGGATTTGTGTTTAACCCATTTAGTCTGAAGTTTTTCATCCTGCAAGTTATTTCAATGAAATTGACACAGGTGCATTAAAATAGGTTGGAAATCATAACCTAGAGCTTATGTTGTTAGTATCATCTATAATTTTAAATATCATTCATAATATTAATGAATATTATCACTAATCATTCACTTATACCTTTTCTCAAAAAAAACCTCTAAAACATAAATATTCATTTCAAAATTACCATAAGTGGTATATTTGTGGCTCAATTAAAGCTTTTGAGGTGTTCCCTAAGTGGGGTGATGGGGCATATGGGTAGTCTGTAGGCATCTTTCTTCTGTCCTCCTGTTGACATGCATCTTTAGCTAAACATCAGTCTTGTCTATCCACTGGAACGTGAGTGGCTGTTTGGGCTTCCCTAGGGGCACTTCTGACTAGCTCTGCTGCCAACCAGAGCTATCTTCACAGTGTCTTTTCATCTGATACAGGCAAGTGAGAGAATAATAAAAATCCCTAGTAGATCTATGTCTAAAAGAAGTTCACGACCTACAATCTACTACAAGATGGCAAGCCCCAGGACGTGGCCAGAGCTGGGTATTCCTAGTGTTAGGTAGTCAGCCAACCAGGCATGGGTGAACTGGGAAAGGACAATAAGGGACTGGAAGCCACAGGGAGCCTCATCTGATAGAACAGCACTGGAAGTCCAGGCCTGGAATTGCAAAACCTCCCCTAGCCATAATAACACTCCCTTAAGGAAAGCTACTGATTCAAGATCATGTCACACCTGACCAGGTGGTCTGTACCCTCTCTTGTCACTGTCCCCACTTCTAATCACCCTGGTAACCAAAACATCCAAGATCCTTACAAGAGAGATTGCTGAAGAATAATCAAAGAGCAATAAGCTGATTAAGGGAGCAGGCAACTGAGGTGAAAAGAGAGGCACTCAATTCCCTTAAAAACTCCTACTCTGTGGGCACCACACTATCCTCTCCTGGAGGCGGGTCAATGCAGTTCCTATGCTGTCAGTCAAAGGTCAATGGGTGGATGGACCTGGGCATGACTCTCTGGAAACTTCCCTGGGGTCCCTCCCCACAGTAAAACTGGAGGGCAACCAGACAGGGTCTCGCTAAGTTGCTTAGGGTCGCACCAAGTTGCCCACTGAACTCGCAATCCTGCTGCCTCAGCCTCCTGAGTCGCTGGGATTGCAGGTGTGTGTGACCATACCCGACTCTCTCCCTCAAGAGTGTTCCCTTTTACCTTTTCCTGGCCCTTCTAATAAACTCATGCTTGTTACTCTGAGTGACATGTCTGAAATATTTCTGGTGTGTTTGTAAGAAACACAAAGAGGGGGCTCCCATGGCTGCCTGAGCTTTGCAGTAGGCCTTGGGGCCAGTAACACTAGCACATAGAACGTACTTAAAACACTGTTGGATAAATGAACCAAGACAAAAAAAGAATCATTAAAATTTGTTCTTTATCTGAAGCTGCATCTTGTTTTCAAAAACAATAGCTCAGCTCTCAGTACAGGGACAACTTGGGAAGGTACCAGTTCTTTGCAGCCACTCTCATTTCAGACTATACTCTTAAACAGGTGCTACTTAAACACAGCTCTGGTTGAAGTCTGCTTTGTCTCTCAGCTTAGCACATAATCCATCTCACGTAACTGACTGACTAAAGGTGACTGGGTAACTGAATTCACTATTTCAAACTTAGGTCTTCTCAGTACCCTGACACCAGGCAGGAGGTAGGTACAACCTGTTTGTTGTCTTTGGCCACCATAGTCCCTTTTGGACGGGGCTTGCAAGGAGGGGCTTCACTTTATTGGTATACATTAATCTAGTATGGGATACAAGGGTTTCATAGAGGGGCTTTTCTGGGATAAGAGTGTTCCCTTCCCAACTTACTGTATTAGCCTGAAGTCCAATTAAAAATGCTCATGTTTCAATTTGCATTGGTTTTGGGTCATTCTTGATGACAAGCTGTTTTTAACAAAATTGATTTTTAAAATTGTTTTTCAACATCTAGTGGTCTCTCTGGTAAACAAGTAGGCATGACTGACAGTTCTACCACACATACAAAAAGAAATGATCTTTTTTTGGGTAGCCAACCTAATGATTATCCTACTAATTTTGACTCTTTCTGGATAAGGGTAGTCAGCACCTCAGTCAGGACTGCGTGTCATGAAGAGTGGAGCTCTGTACTGGATGATCATCCAACAAACCCATGTGGGCAAGGTAGGAATAGAGGATGTCTACTCGGTAGGTACCAGCGAAATCCAAGCAGGCATTCAGGTAGAGTTTAGTCCTGGGTGGAGAACCAGGTGGACAGGCAGGATATTAAATACGGTATTTAGTAACTAATGACCCTCCATCCAGAAGCCAGCGCAGTTCAGGAATATCATGGACCTAGCTACCATGACTCCAGGCAAGACCAGCTGGATTTTGCCAATGACGAGGGAAAAGGACAAAATAGTGACTAGTGAAACAAGATCTCTCAGTGGACCACACTTACCGTTGGCTTAGGAAGGTTCTAACAGTTGACTCTTCATCTTTCTGCTCTAAATAAAGTGTGCCCCTGAGACTAGAGTCAAAACTATGGATTGATTTTCAAATGTATTCCATGGATTACCTGCATGACCCGAGATGCTTGTTAAATCAAATACAGATTCCTAGGTCCCTTCACAGAACTAAAGAACATTGCAGGTGGGCAATCCCAGGAACCTGCATTTTAAAATAAAGTTCTAAATGAATCTAGAATTTGAGAATCGCTAATTTGGGCACAACACACACACACTACTCACAGTCTCATGAATAATGGTTAGCAGACATTGAAGAGGCAGGGCTGGGAATATAACAGATCATTACAAAAAATCGAAAGCTGTTTAAATATAATTATTTCTTTGAGTTGAACACCTGGCACCAAATACTATAATTATTTAATCAATAGAGTAAGGCTAAATGTTCTTTAAAGACTATCAAAGTAGAAAAATATCCTCATTCAATTCCAATAACAAATATTTGAATGCCTACTATAAAGTGGCAATATAGAACGTTTGAAAAGTAAGAATGTGCTGTATGGGTTTAGGGTTACTTATTGGATTGTTCTCCCTGAGTTTTTCCCCCTCTATATTGATTCTTCCTTTAGGTAGAATGCTCATAAATCATGAATTAGTTATTTTTCAGGAATCCAGACAGGATTGCACTTTCATCTTGCTATTTGAGAAACAGCAGAAGAGAAATTCGCTGCCACATTTTCCAGGAAGAATTTTTGGGGTTCATTATGGTGATAGTGCTAAGGTAACACACCAATTATTGGTAACACACAATTATTAATAAATATTTACCTGAGTTGGAGAGTCAGTTTAGTGTCATTCCATCTCAGTTGCAAAGTCTAGCTCATACATTAGAGCAGGGATGGAAAGGTGGGACCGAGTCCAAGAGGCTAGCGGGAAGCCCCTGGGTGGCAAGGTGGAGCCACTCTTTTGCTGCTAGGGGAAGTATCCATGAACCGCCTTAGGGGTTAACACGCTGTGAGCAGGGCACCTTCTGTGTTCACCTGGCAATGGAAGACACACTCCTACCACTGAAGAGAAACAAATTTTCCATATCCCTCTGATCCCAATGCTCAAGAAGTTCATTTTTCCCCCTTGGTTTATTAAAACAACTTCAGAACATTGGTGGGGACTTGGGCAAACACATTTGGTTTTACACTGAGTGGAGAGAGCCATCCGTGGGTTGTATGTGGACTATGGGCATCACAGCCAGTGAGGGGATAGGTCTGGCATTGGGAACTCCCGTGGCACCGCTACAGGGATAGACCACCTGAGGCAGGTGAACTTCCCCCTCAGCTCTGCCAAAGACCCCACACAGCACCTGAGATGAGGTGACCTGCTGTAGCTGCACAGCCCCTCTGAGATGAGTGTGACCTGCCAAGATGCCAATCAACCTGCTGACTACAAGACATCAGGAAGCAAGACTCTGCCCTTGAAACCTTATCCCTGCCCTTGATGTACCCCCTTAATAAACCACTGGAGCCATTTTCTTGTCTAGCTCCAGCTCCGTATGGACTGGATCTATCAGGGAATCCAGTTTTTGAAACTATCTGACTTTGTCTTTTGCTCTTTTTTTTTTTGGTACCAGGGATTGAACTCAGGGGCACTCAACCACTGAGCCACATCCCCAGCCCTATTTTGTGTTTTATGTAGAGACAGGGTCTCACTGAGTTGCTTAGCACCTCGCTGTTGCTGAGGCTGGCTTTGAACTCACAATTCTCCTGTCTCAGCCTCCCTAAGTGCTGGGATTACAGGCTTGAGCCACTGCGCCCAGTTTATCTTTTGTTCTTTACTAATTATTCTGGACTTTAATTTCTCAGGTGGCTTACATCTTCCTCGGCAGGAAGAAAAACCCCTCAAGGAGATGCTGGCCATTTCCCCTTAACTGAAGTCCATTTTTATTAGCTACATCACTGATCAGTCTTCCTGGGACCCTGGACAGAAGTAATGCACATGACTAAAATAATTCTCAGCTTTTGATCCAATTGTTTAAGCACTCTGTCTATACATACATGAACATAAAGTTACAGGACTTCACCTGATTGTAGAAACCTATAATCACCTCTCCTGCCACCTTATCAAATGTAGAAAATGTTTTAATTGTTCTGTTATTAAATGCTGAAGATGTGTAATATTCAGTGGGTGGGAAGCGACAATCCATGTGAGGGTCCAAATACAATCCAGAGAGTTGGGTCCAAAGGGCCGAAAAGTCTAGGAAAAACTTTAATATTTCTACATATAGTTGTGTATATGTAATGATAGAATGAGAAATTCTTAATGTTTTTGGCACTAGATGGAGGTGGTGATAGTACAGCATTGTAAACATATTAAATGCTACTGTATTGTCCAAATGGTCATTTTTATACTATGTGAATTTCACTACAGTTAAAGGAAAAAATGCTATCTAAACTATGGAGCTCTTTATAACTAGGAACTTACATATAAAAATACTGTATTTTCTCTCCCCTTCCTTCTTTTAATGAGATGTGGATACATCTAAGCCACTATATTCAAAGACTTAGAGATAACATTTTCTTTCCCCTCAATTGAATTTTTTTTCCATTGGGTAAATATTGATCCCTGACTCCTGTTCATGCAGTTAGTTCTTCCTGGGCTTGCAGCTGAGAACCTTTGAGGGCTGGGTCTGATGCTATGCAGTAAGAGAACAGAGAAATGGAAGTACTCTTGAAGGTGCTAGTGAGCTCATTATGTCAGGTAAGACAGACAGAGATAGAGTCTTTTGGGGGTTTGGCATGGTGTGCTTTGCAGGGAGGTAGGCAAGTGCTTCCTGTATCACTGTTCATGAGCCAGTGCTCATGAGAGCAGCTGGAAGGGACAAGAGAGATCTCCACTTACCCCAGCACTGCTGGAACAGAGGCACTACTCTCTGACTGCCCTATGCCCCCAAACCAATCACCAAAGCAAGGCAGGTGAGCCTATGCCTCCCTTTCCATATGCTTCCCTTATACTTATGAAAATAAAATTCACATTTTATATATAAGTTTCCTTCATGCATAATCTCATTTAACACTCAGGAGTTAGTTAGGGAGTGTTGCTGAAGAGGACCCACGGCTCATGGACTGGTTCAAATGGTAGTGGCAGCACTTGAATATGACGCTAATTCACGTACCTTATTCTTTCTACCTCCCCAAGTTATTGTGATATTCTTCATTCTGAAAGTGCTTGCTAATAATGGCTCTTCCAGCCAATGCTTTTGGTGAGGATGCCATGTATGGCTGTGCAGGTTGTGTACTGCACAATTCTAGGGGGTGCTGCTCACAAGGACTATGACACATTCAATGTTATGGCCTTGGGTGGTAGTATTATTTCAATCTGATTTTTTGTTTGGTGGAGGGACAAAGGTAGTTACAATGCATTCCCTGGGGCTCACAGAATGTTTGCTTTTAGAAGGCTACTATTGAATGGGACCAACGGAATCCTACCAAAGGGTCAACTGTACATTATTCACACAAGTAATAGTATTTTCTCAATGTTTTGGAAGTCAGGAAGTACCTACACACCTATTTAAAATTTTAATAAAAATATAAGTTACTTCATTGTGAAGTGAATTATAATTCAGTTTCTTTTTTTCTTTTTTTTAGGGATACATGACAGAGAGTGTATTTTGACATATTATACATATAAGGAGTATAACTTCTAATTAGGATCCCATTCTTGTGGTTGTACATGATGTGAAGTTTCACTGGTGGTTTATTCATATATGAACAAAGGAAAGTTATACCCCATTCATTCCACTGTCTTTTCTATGCCCATTCCTCTCCCTTCCCTTCATCCCCCTTTGTCTAATCCAATGAACTTCTACTCTCACCCCTGCTCCCTTATTGTGTGTTAGCATCCACATATCAGAGAGAACACCAGGGCATTGGTTTTTTGGGATTGGCTTATTTCACTTAGCATGATAGTCTCTGTAATTCGATTTCTTAAACTTTGTAAAGTTTCATGTGTTCTAAGAAGAAAGAGTACACAGATGGTAAATTTTATGTGTCAACTTCACCGGATCACAGGATAGCCAGACATTTGGCCAGACATTATTTCCGAGTGTGAGTGAGAAGTGTTTGCAGATGAATCAGCATTTGAATTGGTATATTGAGTAAAGCAGACTGTCCTCCATAAACCAGGTGTGCATACCATTTCCCAGGCCCCAAACAGAACAGAATGGCAGAGGAAGGGAGAAGTCACTTTCTCTGCCTGTTGAGTTGTCAATCTTCTCTTGTTCTTACACCATTGGCTCCCCTGATTCTCTGGTCTTCAGAGGGGACTGAATTCCACCACCAGCTCTCCTGGGTCTGGAGCTCACAGGTCACAGATTGTGGCACTTACCAGCATCCATAAGCACATAAACTAATTCCTTACAGCAACCCCCCCCTCCCCCACACCATACTACTGATTCTATCTCTCTGGAGAACTCTGACTTATACATGTGTGATGGGAAAATGATAATAAATTAGGAAATAATAACCAGTGATAAAACATTATCTGTCAAAAATAATGTCTTCAGTAAAGTTGATCTAGATAAGATTTTTTCAAAAATGCCATAATTTTTGGCATAAATAGACATATCTTTAGAATACTGTTCATCTCTCAATGATTAGAGATATAACCTTGTATGCTGGGTTGTCAAGAACAGATGTTAGCTGATATATTTAGCATATAAATTTAAGTACTTTTCATTTGAAAGCATGCAATTATCCAGATACTCATGATAGACTTGATAGTTATAATAATTAGCTATTTACTGGCATCTATCTATGGGCAAAAAATATCCATTTCCCACAGTTTATACATAGTGAGCCTGTCATTTCACATACAGCAAACTGGATTCTCTGAAACAAGATATAGAGACCAAGAGATGCAGTCAGGCACACAGTACTTAATCTACAGATAAATTATGAATATTTGGAGGTCAAGAGAAGGCAAGGGCAGTTTCTTCACTTCCCTGGAGTCTTGGCTTTCCCTTTGTGGGTGATGAGAAGCCTCCATCGCTGTGTGCTTACCCGCCCCCTCATCTGCTCTGGTTTATTGTAAGACTCAAACACATCTGTGTGCAATGTAAAGCACACGGCAATATGTAAAGTGCCACTATTTAAACACAATGCATAGGGAAACGTGCTCGGCATACTTCTATCTACATTCCCGTGATAGAACTAAAGGATGACAAATACAGCTGGATGGACAGAAAAGGGAGTTAAATGTGTCCTTATCGAAAAGACAAGCAGACAGAAAGGAGGAAAAAATGCTGTTGCCTTGTGGTGGTGGGAAGTGAAAAAATGTGTAGTCAGCTAAAGATAAACTCTGCTCTCCAGGGTGGAGGCAAAGGGGTGAATGGGAACTAGGCTGGGTTAACTGCACTAGCCAGCAGGAAATAGCCACAGGTGTGTAGAGTCACCTTCACAAACAACTCAGGTGGGCCTTGTGGGGCAGATGACAACTAACATACAAAGTAGAAGTTAAAAGATGAAGCAATATTATAATCTCTGTGTTAATAACCACTTGTGGAAACTGATTTATTTTAATTTACTTCCTCTAAGACAGAAGAGTAGCATTGCTGTGGATCCCTAAAATCCATTTGTTGAAGCCCTAACCCCCATGCGACCATATTGGATATATTGACCATATGGGGTCTTAGGGGAGGTTATGAATGTTAAATGAGGTCATAGGAGGAGTGGAGCCCTGATCTGAAAGAACTGGTGCCTGTATCAGAAGAGAGACATCAGAGCAATTTTAGCCACACGAGGACTTGGCCAAAAGGTGGCCATCTACAGGCCAGAAAGAGGACCCTCACCAGATCCAACCATGCTGGCACCCTGCTCTCAGACTTCCTAGCTTCCAGAACTGTGAGAAAATCAATCTGTTGTTCAAGCCATACAGTCTATGGCATTTTGTCATAGCAGCCCAAGCTGACTCATACAGGCGAAAAGGTGAACACGATCAATCAGATTTTGTCAAGAAGAGATCAGGTGTGTTTAGCAGTCATCATAAAATTATAAAGTCAAAGATTAAATGATTTCCTTATTTATTTAGCATATAGCACAACAACTAAATTGATGCTTCAATTAAGTTTCTTTGTTAATAATTCTTAGCTTTCTTGTAATCACATTACAATCTTTTCCTGGAAACTGACATTTATGATTTAATCATTCATACAGTTAAATCCACTGCTGAACTACTTATCTCACAAACAATTCTGCTACTTTTTAACTTAGTACAAGTTGCTCTTGTCTTTAATGAAGTTTCATTACCTAGAAAATACTGAACACAACAACCATCATTCTTCAGAAACGCCCTAGCAAAGGTTGCGGCTGTGTGAATTTAAGAACTGGCTAACAGAATCAGATAGAATGGAGCTATTCTGAAGTTTCTAGAACTTAGAGCAGTTCCAAAGTTCAGATTACAACCTCAACATGGTCAGCTGCCTTGCAAAATTGAGAACTGCAAATTACTGAAATTTTAAATTGCTAGACAGAGAATTCACTGAGGAAGTGAAGACAAAGGAGGAGGCGAGTTCATGGAGGTAGGGTAGGGACAGCATTCTGGACATATCAGAAATGCCACGTCTGTGCATTCAGGTGGTGCTGTCCATGAAGCAATCACAGCGGTGGATCTATAGGCAAGGGAGGAATTTGGCTAGAAGAGCTGTCTTGGAGTCATCATGCATTCATTCATCAAGAATTTACCAAGCACCTAACTTACCTTGTAGGGTGGCTAACCATCTCGGTTTGCTCAGGACTGTCATAGTTTGAGTAGTCAAAGTCCCAGGAAACTCCTCAGTCTCTGGGTCCCAAAAGGATTGCTCACACTAACAAGGTGGGCACAGTCCCTGCTCCTTTTCCATTTCATTCTATGAGGGGAGCCAGACACCTGCACATATTAGGTAGCTTGAGGTGGGGATAACGGCTGGGAAGCAGGGCTGAGGGCCATCAACCTTTTGTGTGGACACAGAAGTGGGGGAGGAAGTGGAATAGTGTCACAGATGTCAGGAGAGAGGAGTGATAATATTCAAAACACTGATATGGAGCTATTATAAAGGGATGGGAAATGGACACTTGACAAACAGGTCCTTCATATAAGCCAAGCAAAACAAATGCCAGTAAACATGAAAAATAATCATGCTCAATTCCATTCACAATCACAGAACTGCAAATGAAAACACAGTATGATAAGACCTTTTTGCTCATCAATCTCACGGAGGAAATAAAGGGAATCTAGGAGTTTCTAGGCAACAGGAAACGGGTGCTCTCAGATCCAGAGTGCCAATAAAAATGGGCATAACCTTGCTGAGCATATAAATTTGCCAGTAGGTATAAAATTCCATTTTTAGAAAGCCACTCCACTACTTGCATGAAGATTTGTGGACAAAGAAGTCCAACAATTTTGAGCTTAGATCCTGGCCTTACTCAGAGATTTTTGATTTACCAGTGCTATTAAAAACAAATAAACAGTAAAATTGCTCACTGTAATTACCAATACACATGATCTGGGATAGAATTCTGCTCTAAATTTCCATTTTCTAATTCTGAGGTATTAAGAAACTAGAGAAAGTTACGCAGTATAAAGGAAACAACTATTTCCCCCTTCACCCATTTGAATAGCTTAACATTTTGGCATATTTTCAAAAACTATTAAACAATATTTTTAGAAGTTTCTTTTTTCTTCAAAGACCAGGTTAGCATTTTATTTTTCTATTTAGAAATGTTAGACATATAGAAAAATGGAGCAGCTAGTACAGAGTTTTCATACACCATCTCTTGCCACCTTCCCCTATTTTTAACCTTTTACATAAGCTTGGTGCACTTGTAATAATTACTGAAGAAATGTTGATATCGTTTTCTGAACGAGAGCCCACAGCCTATTTGGATTTCTTTAATTTTTATGTACTATCCTGTTTCTGCTCCAGGGTTCTATCCAGGATGCCATTTCACATTCAGGTGTCATTTTTTTCCTTCCTCTCCTCTTGGCTGTGACATTTTCACAGGATGATGATGATGATGATGATGATGATGATGATGATGATGATGATTTTGGTATCAGGGATTGAACCCAGGGCTACTTAATCATGGAGCATGTCCCCTGCCCTTTTTATTGCTTATTTTGAAATAGGATCTCCTTAAGTTGCTTAGGGCCTCCCTAAGTTGCTGAGGCTGGCCTTGAACTTCCTGCTTTAGTCCTCCTGCCTCAGCCTAGACACTGGGATTACAGGCATGTGCCACTGTGCCCAGCTTTCACAGGCTTTTTGATGATCTTGTCTGTTTTGAATAAAAGTGGTCCCATATTTTGTTGGATGCCCTTCTACTTGAATTTGCCTAATAGTTTTCTTATTATTAGACTGGAGTTATGAGTTTTTGGAAGGAAGGTCAATAGTGATAAAATGCCATCTTCATTATGTACTTAGTACCAGCCTTGTTTAGGAGTGTGGACATTGACCTTGATCACTTGGCCAATGGTGTCTGTCAGCCTTCTCCACAGTGGCTACTCCCCTTCCTCCATTTCTACACTGCGTTCATTAGGAGGATGTCAATATGCACAGCCTGCATTTAAGGGGTGGGAGTTATGCCCCACCATTATTTACACACTTCAGAATTATTCGGTGTAGGATATTTGTCCCTTTTCTACCATTTATTAATTATTTAATCATTTGCTTATATTAATGTTGATTCATGGGTATTTTTATTTCATATTTTGGGTTATAATCCAAAATCCTATGATGTTTTGGTACTCAAATTATTCTAGCTTTAGCCATTGAGAGCTCTTTCATTTGGCTCCTGGGTCTCTTTGACATACCCTAAGTTTTTTTTTTTTTTTTTAAATTTTGAGAACTCCTTCTTTATGGCTCTGCAAGATGCTCAAGTCCCAGACACACTCATGTCTTCAAGGAGCCCTGCTCCTTTTACTGAGGAATGGCACTAGAAACAAGCATTTGGGCTCCAGACATGCTTATTGCTATTAGGATGTCATTTCTTTTAGGTTCACTCAGGTGGCAGAATTATATTGTGTATGCAAACTTGTGTATATGCGGTATTTATAAATATATCTGTAAATACTTTAATCTGAGATCCATATTAAATTGCTAGTCTTAATTTATATTAAGATAAACGAGTTCAACATAATGTCTCCAACACTGCTGTGCTGCCCATGGATCATTCTAGGCTCCTCCTCTCGCTCATCTGTACATTTCAGCTTCCACAATGACAAACCTGGATCCCACCATCCTGTGCCTCTTTCTTAACTGTTCACATTCAGTATATCTGTGCTGCAGTATGAGAACTGCAAGCCTCTACTGCTGTGGGAAATGACCTCCTCAACCAAAAGCAGTGCTTATGTGCAGGTCTTTTTACCTCTAGCCTTCCAGACTCCATTCATTTCCAACAGATCTTTTTTAGGATAAAAGAAATAAAACATGACAGGTAAAGTTGAATTCACCTTTGACCTGCAAATCCAGGCCGATTCCTCTCCACCTTCTCAAGATACAACTTTTATTACAAATCTGTTATATACCCCTTTGCATCTGTTTTCTATTTAAAAAGTAACATGAATTTCAAATGGGACATGTTCTATGCCCTTTTTTTTAAACATCTTTTTAGCAATGACTCTAAGTTGATAAATTTAGATGAAATCTATTCCTTTGTAGCACTATTACATTCCATCCTAAGAATAGTCCACATTCTCAATTTTCTCACCTGATGAATGTTTAGATTCCTCCAAGTGTTTTTTGTTTGGCTTTTATAAGTAATACCCTACTAACCACTCCATCGCTAAGCCAGCAATTATTAAAGGCATTATATCTGTAAAAATGACATCCATTTTTAAATATATAAGCCTCAGGCTCAAGCCTGGCTTCCAACTCTATACTTAAAATATATATTCCAATGCCTGGGGAGCCTGGTTCATGCAGATGGCGAGGTCCCTCTCCTGGGTACGATACACTGCACAGGCTGTGGCTTCTCATCCTGCTGCCTCGGAGGTGTCAGCCCAAGTTAGCAAGCTGAGGAGTCTTTCAAGCTGCCTGTGTGTGTGTGTGTGCATATCCTCAGCCTTTCAGCTCTCCTCTGAAAGCCTTAAAAAAAAAAAAAAGCTGAATTGCCCATGTATACTGCTGGTCCACAGTTCCAAGAACAGTTTCTTCTTTACAACTGGGAACAGAGCAGACGGGCCTGGGAGGAAGCCTGGCATGTGCTCCCCGGGACAGAGGGAAAGCTGGCTCACAAGAGTTGACTGTCCACATGGCGAACCTGAGATATGCATGGGCAGTCAGGGTCATGGCTTGGGCTCTGGACCTACTGTGCTACAAGTGTTTCCTTTACTACATGCCTAATATGATTGAAATTTCACATTTGTAAATTCTGGACATTGAGTATCTTTTGCTTACTTATAAAGTAACAAGTCATTAATCTGCCACCACCAACTTTTCCAGATGAAGGAGAATATGAACTACCCATACACCATTAATTCATCTGAATCTTATAACAATGTTATGATTCCTGCTTCCACTTTAAACTGAAAAATCTGAGGATCAGAGAGGTCAAGTACCTTGCCTAAGAACCCACAGCTGGTTAAAGGCGGACCTAGACTCTGAACCAGGTCTCTGTAATTTCAGTCTATGCTCTTTGCTCTCATACCAGGCTTTGTTAATAGGGAGATTTCCAAATAGTCAGTTTATTCCCTTAGGCATATTACAAACTCTTTAAAACAAATTTCAACAGGAAAAATGCCTACATTGCCTTTTAAACTCCCACTTAACTCTAATATGTCTTAGAAGACAGTGGATATAGTTTCTTATTAATGAAGCAGTCAGTGCTGGCAGGGTCCAGAGCAAAGGCTCTCTGCTGTGTGATCTCGGGCAAGTTGCTTAACCTCTCCATGATCCAGTGCCCTCATCTGTTAAGTACAGATTACAATGGTGCCAAGCTCAGAATGTTGCCATCTGGATTAATAGCATTAATATAAAAGAATCAGAATGGCAACTGACACATAAATGCTTTATGAAGGCTAAGTACTGTACAATGGGCTGATATAATGTTGTTATATATTTTTCGTTCTCTACTTGACCAGCTTTGAATTGCCATTTTTCCTGCCGTCACCATACCCGCTTCCAACAGTCCTCCTCATGGGATCAATTGTGGAACGAGAAGCCAGACACAGTGCCATCGACGGAGCTTATGCTCAGTCTGAATGACACCTAGTGAGGCAAGATTCACACTGTTGTAGCTCCTTCTAGAGTATAAAGGGAATTTGTCTTTGCTTATTTCTTTCTTTTCCTTTTTTCTGGTGCTGGGGATTGACCCAGGGCTTTGTGCACACAAGGCACATACTCTACCAGCTGAGCTATATCCCCAACCCTTTGCTTATTTTTTGCAGGGCTGGCTGAGGTGACTGTCAGGTTGATCTTCACATGAACAAGGGTGTTATCCTAGTAAGAAGAAGTTGTCTAGTGGAGGCAGTGATTATTTTTAAAATCCTTATCATGAAAATTTCCAAATATATCCAAAAGCAGAGAGACTAGCATAACCACCCCTAGTCATGTATTACCAGTTTCAACAATTATCAGTGTTTTGATAATCCTTTTTATCCATCATCTTTAGAAATATCGTCACTTGATAACAAATTACTTTGAAATAAATTTCTAACTTGAAAATGTATCTCATGATAGCATCATGATGTAACTACCCTCAACAGAATTGAGTGAAATCTCTTAATCCCTCATTCAGTCAATATTTGTATTTCCCCAGTTGCTTCAAAAATTTCTTTTTCAGTTGCTTTGAATTAAGATCCAAAGTTGGGCTGGGGTTGTGGCTCAGTGGAAGAGTGAGCGCTTGCCTAGCATGTGTGAGGCACTGGGTTTGATTTTCAGCACCACATATAAATAAATAAAATAAAGGTCAATTGACAACTAAAACAATACTTAAAAAGAAAAAAGATCCAAAGTCCATGCATTGCTTTAGGTTTGTATACACTTTAAATACATTTTATTCTATCATATCCACATTCCCTCTCATATTACTAATTAGTTGGATAAGTAGACTATTGGTCCTATGGACCAATTGTTTCCAAACTGTGGTCTCTGGAAGTGCATCCTGGGAATTTGGTAAAAATGGCAATTTTCTCCTGAGGTTTTATTTGGTCTTAGTAAGCAGAAACTTTGGGAGTGTGGCTCATGATTTAAGAAGCCCTCCAGCATCTCCTGATGGGGCACTGCTGCTGGTGAATATCCTGTACTCATCTTGCCACTCACATTCTTCAATTAGCCCCCCTGCTTGCTATCAGCTGGAGCCAGACTGAGAGCCATGACTATATTCGTGTTCAGTATTGTGTAGGCAAGAAGACTTCACAGGTGTAATGTCCTTTCCTACTGTGTTAATCATGAAGCACCCAAGACCTACGGTTAGGAACATTGAGACCGACCAGTGTTGGAGACTTCGGTCTGTTTCAGCCAGTGGTTTTACCACCCACTGGTGATTGCTATCTAGACCAGTCACTTCCTTTGGGATTATAAGATGATGATTTTCTAATAGTATTCATTCTGCACTTGCTAATCATTTCCAGCATTTTATGCTGCTGCTGTTGCTTATTTGGGGACCATGACAACCTTCTCAACCTTGGGAATATCAGCACCTAACTCAATGTCATGGGAAGGGCTCAGTTAGTGCAGTTTATATTTAACTGTTTTTTTTTTTTTCTTTTCTTCAGTGCTAGGATTGAACCCAGGGCTTTACACATGCTAGGCAAGTGCTCTACCACTGAGTTACGTTCCCAGACCCAGTGCTATTTATGTTGTAAAAATAAAAGCTCTATTATGTTATTATTTCCAGGCTTCTAGTTGTCTTTCAAAAGCACCCTCCACATTTGTAACTATGAGCATTTGCTTGGCTGCTGGCTTGGCTGCTGTCTCCATCTAAAAGGTCTTTTCCAACCCCCGCCCCAATTTGCAGATTTAAGGGAAGGCTGGCTTGAGTGGGGATTGGCTGCGGAATGTACACCTAATTCTACAGCTCTGTTACTATAGCTTGATCAGCTAGCTACAAGATGCCAATTGCTACTGAAAAGGAAGTACTAGAGTTTGTGAATGAAAGTTTGACTGGGGCTATTAACAGTGCCATTCTTCCTCGCTTCCATATTCCTCAGGGGTATTAAAAGGTGTTTGGAGCCCGGAGTGGTGGTGCATGCCTGTTATCCCAGCAGCTGGGAGGCTGAGGCAGGAGGATCTTGAGTTCAAAGCCAGCCTCAGCAATTTAGCAAGGCCTTAAGCAACTTGGTGAGATCCTGTCTCTAAATAAAATACAAAAAAGGCTGGGGATGTGACTCAGTGGTTGAGTGCCCCTGAATTCAATCCCTGATACCAAAAAAAAGAGAAGGTATTTAGAGATCTGCAAATTGCACGGTACCTGAAGCCCATTTTGGTTATACCACAGGCCATAAAAACAGCTGTCTGTCCATAAGAGTGTTTTACAAATGTGAACCCATCCCAGGTGTGTGTATTGGAGAGTCAAGTGCAGAGCAGCCGCTCTCTACATTTAAGTGAGCTATGTCTTTACTCTAGAGGGGATCTTAGCTTTCAACTGTGTTTTAAGTTGCCTCAACATTAGATAAACCATTTCCACTGTAGAAATTAGACCTGACTCCTGGGAGTCTGTTTCCCTCTATAAAAGGCCGACCAAGGTCCTGACTTATAGTTAGCAGCTTGCTTGGTTCCCCTAGGTATTTGCATGCGTGTTTGCTTCAATTATTCTTTTAGCTAGATGTTACCCCTTAGCTGCCCCCTACCTGTCCACCTGAGCTAAATTAGCCTCCAAGGATCTATTACAATACCTGCAGTGTTTTGCTGACCCCTGTCAAGCTAAAATGACCTTTCTAAAACGTGTTTTCTCATTCATTATGTTTCTCCTCTACTGTGAGTTTCAAGGATGCAGGGTCCTTGTCTGTCTTGCTCACAAATATTCTCGTGTACCGGGCACATATGAAGGTCTCAAAAAATCTGTTGGGTAAAGTGAGGGTGGTTCATGGGAGTGGCATGCTGTGGTCTGGGCGATCTTCCCAATATCTTTTGTTTTAGTAGATTTTATTCTTGGCAATAAAAGGAAGAAGTGATGAGAATTGATATGTTATCCTCTATCTATGTACAATGAATCAAATTGCACTCTGTTATCATGTAAGCCTAAATAGAACAAATAAATAAAATATGAAAAAAAAAGAAGTGAACTGTATAACCCTTTCTCCTAGGGGGTTAATTACGTAAGTTGGGACCTCTTACCATTAAGAAGTCTTCACGGTAGTCAAAGTACCATGCGCTTTGATATATAATTGATATGAAATAGTATTCATCAAGCTTAATAAGTAGTGAATTTTATGTAACAAAAGTCAATGTAAGATAATAGTGATGGTTAAAATAGCAGTATCCTGACCTTGGTAGAAACCTTAGGAAGAATATAGTAGTGAAAATTCACTTTACAGATGAGGAAACTGAGTTTTCCTAAAAGATTAAGTGATATGAGACCTATGCAGTTGGCTTTGTGGGGAAGAGCCAGGGCTGGCACTTAGAATTTCTAATCTCTGTCTGATCTTTCTACTTTACACACAAAAATGTCTTTTTTATGAGAATATTTGATAAGAATGTAAATCAACAGTTAAAAATTCTAGATGTAGATGATGTAATTGCACTGAAGTATTGCAGAAGAAAATGTCTAATGAAAATGAGTGAACCTTCTTTTGTTCCCTAGAATACCTTCCTGATTATCCATTTGATTAATAGCACACAGTTTAATTCAGTGCTTCAACATCTAATTTTGGTTAATTACTATGTTTGGCCCTGGGAAAGACTTAAAAAATGAAAAGGTCACCATCCTTGATCTCAGGCACAAACAACTAATCACCACGGAAGGTGGTGCTACAATAAAAGTGTAAGATAGGTACACAGAAGTGAGTGCCATTGATTTGAATTGAAGCAGAGGAAAAGGTTCCATTTGAGGATGGGGATTTCAGTAAGTGGAGGAAAGACACTGTAGATGGAGATGTGGTACCAGGAGAAGTTCAGAGGTCTGACGGTGAGTGCACTGCTCAAAGAACCAGAGAAATATACATGAGGTAATCATTCTGGAAAAGTAAGTTCAAGGCCTCAAGGTGGATGTGAAGGACCTTGAGACTCAGAAAATCCTTTTATAATTCGTTTTGGATACCCCTCAGTTTTTGACATGTCTTCTTACCAAGATAACTCTGGCATAAAATTCTAGGAAGAAACAAGTGGCAGAGGAGACACTGGGGAGAGAAGATGAGGGTCTCAACCTGGGGGTGTCCAAAGGGAATAAGAGTGATGGATGGGACAGAGAGAGTGAGTTCGTAAACCATGCAGAGACATAGAGGACAGGATGATATGGAAGGACAAAGAAGTAACTGGCAGAGAAGATCTGGGGGCGTTTGAGGCTCCTTTTGCTGAGATGGCTGGTAACGGGGATAAATGAAGGTGAGGAGATTTCCTAAAGTGGAGATGAGTAGGAGCAGCAAGAGCATTCATGGCAGATGTCCTCTGTTCCTCAATAAAGAGGGAAATAAGATCTCTAGCTGCCATGGTTTGAATCTGGTTTGTTCTAACTAAAACTCATGCTGAGGTTTGGTCCTCAAAGTAATGGTGTGGAGAGGTGGTGGGGTCTTTTGGGGGTGTTTGGGGTCCTGGGAACACCACTCTCAGAAGGATGAATGTCCATCTTACAGAAGTGGATTAAGTCTCATGGGCTTGGATTAGTTACTCTGTAAGTCAGTCTTATAAAGGAAGGTTGTCCCATGTGTCTGGCCTCTATGCCTATGACCACACCCCTTCTACTTCTCTCCCATGTTGTGATGAGTCCCAGGTTTCTCCTCGGAGGTGGGCACAATGCTGTTTAGACTTTCCAGCCATCAGAAGTTTCAGCCAAATAATCCTCTTTTCATTATACGTTACCCAGCATTACGTATGCTGTTAGCAACACAAAATGGGCTAAGACACTGGCTGAGGAGGACAGAGAAAGCAGATAAGTTTAGGGGCTGGATAAGTAAAAAAGGAACTACATGAAATAGACATCCTGGGCTATTCCAGGAGACGTGGAACAAGTCAAGTCTTTTTGGTGTAGCTGTGGTTATGTAAAACAAATGTGTAGTTTATTGTCACTGTATATCTGTTTTTAAATATGAGCATCGTTCTCACTTGTTCTGCTTGGCAAATATCAGTGCTTTATACAAGATGACTATATAATATCAATTAATGACAACATACGTTACTGACCCCTTCAGGCTCCTGCTTGCCCAGTAAAGCCTAGGAGAACTATAGAAACCATAACAACAAAAGATTAAAACTTTCTTTAGGTAGGGAAAGGCTATCTAGTTTTTTGAATCCTCATCTTAAGAAACACAAATTGACTGAGGTTAAAACATACGTTAAAACACAAGGCTAATCCTCAGGCAAGATATTCTCTTTGTGGTAAAGAACAAAGGGCTTTAAAACCAGACTCCTGGGATCTGAAACCTGCCCTTGCCATACAGGCATGGGGCCCTGGACAAGTCATTTTAACCTCTCTAAGGCCTCTGGTCTCATTTTGTTTATAATGCATTCTTAGTCACAATAAAAGCCAAACACTCCGCTGTGGCTTCCATAAAATACCCATTTGTCAGCCCCTTGTCAAGAGCAGGTACACAAGGAAATCAGTCACAAAGTTTAAATCAAGTGTTTGAGAATTCTTAACTGGCTTTCTAAACCTTGGCAAGAATTGGGAATATTTTGATTTAAAAAATGGTCCTTCTAAGTAAATTGATGATGACTGGGGACTCTGTGTCATTCTAGAAAGGACATAAATGCCACCACTCCAATTTTCTGAGTATGGATGGGCAATTCTTCCCCACTGCAGTTTTGTTAATAGCCACAGGCAAATGGGAAAATCTGCAGAATGAGCTTGATACCCCAACACACAACCCAGAAAGGTAATTTCTCTTTATTTTCCCGGTGGAAGGACTGCTGGGAAATTGAGCTGTTAGCTCTGGGCTTCTTCATTATTTAAGACATACAGGACAGACAGCAACCCATTTGGAGGAATATTGGAGTGGATGGGAAGGCAAACTAATAAGGGATTTTTACAAGAAGCAATTTACCCTTGTGTATCTGTTTAGATTCATTCCATTTCCAACGCTGTTGAAGCTTCAGGTTTTGAGATGGGTGGGGATACAATCTGGCTTAGCTGGTTACCTGCTACCAACTGACTTAGATACTATGAGAGACAGAAACCAAGTATCTGGAAGCTTGAGAATGGGACACCTGGAGCACCATGCTCAAACCTGAGTCTGCACCAGAACCACCACACAACTGGGCACAACACTGATCTCTGGGCCCCCTCCCAAGAGTTTCTGATTTTGTATAAGTTTGGACCTTTCTCAGTGAAACGCTATACTTCTGTTTTATCATATGATGAAAGGTATAAACTTGACTATGTTCCTCTTTTTGTCACAAAAGCCAGGAAACCTTAAGTTTTCTGTTCAAACCTGGGCGCTTCCCTTGAATGCATTTCTGATGTAGTATTTTCCCTCTAGCTCCTTATATCTTAGCCAGTCATTTCTTTCAAATCTTCTTTGATGTAACAAAAACAACAGAAACATGTTTGTTTCTCCCTTCCAAAACCAAAAACTTTATTTTCATGGTGATATAAAGCAAATCTATTTAGTTATAAGATTTGCAAAATATGTAAGTGTCTATTTATAAAGACAAAGCTGAACCTCAGGCAAGATATTCTCTTTGCGGTAAAGAACAAAGGGCTTTAAAACCAGACTCCTGGGATCTGAAACCTGCCCTTGCCATACAGGCATGGGGCCCTGGACAAGTCATTTTAACCTCTCTAAGGCCTCTGGTCTCATCAGTAGAATGCTTTGTTATAGTACCAACTTCTCAAGACTTGGGAGGATTAGTTAGTAGTGCTTTGAAGAAGGCCTGGCCTATAACAAGCATTTAGTAAACGTTAGCCATTTTAATTGGAAACCATGATATTCAAACTGTGCAACACACTGAATTATGAAATTAAGTGATGCGCTTCAATCACAGGTCCATGTTTCTGGGCAACTGGAGATCTGTTTTCAATTTGGAATTTATAAGATATGCTTCCACCAAATGAATGTTCATGATGAGACCCTTCTACCACTATAATGTGGCTCATGCAGAACCCACAGGCAATGGACAGAGAACAACAGAGAGATGCAGTACAGGGGGGTGGGAGGACTGTTCCCAGGCAACCGGTTGCTAGGGGCAAGCATTTGGCAAAGGGTGCTGGAAAATGCAATTTCTTTGAACAACATCTAATGAAAATACTCTGTACTCACAGTGAACTTTTTCTGGCAAGTACAATTCAGGCACACAAGAGAACAGAGAGTCTGGGTGACATAAGAGGAAATCTGGAGTTGACCATGATAGATTGAATTTCCTATTTTTGGAAGGACAGTTTGGAAACTCGGATCATCATCAGATGGATGGAGTATGTGGCTGTATAAAATTCTCATTTCACTGTGTGTTATCACTCTCAGGTAGTCCTTCTGATTTATCCATCAAGTTCTGAGTTGAAGAACTATTCCAGGTACTGATAAAACAGATTTTCTGTCTCCCATGGATTGAACTCAAAGACTACCAGAAGTAAATAATGGTTCCTACAGTGAGCAAAACAAGTTAGGCATGAGTCTTTGTAGAATTATGTGAAATGTTAAATAGGGCTGCATTAGTCAGTGTTCTCCAGAGAAACAGAACAAATCGGATATGCGCATTAATCTTTGTAATTCTATTTTTTCTAAGGAATTGGCTCATGTGATTGTGGAGTTGTGCAGGTTGGCGAATCCAAAATCTGTAGGGCAGGCTGGTAGGCTGGAAACTCAGGGAAAAGCTGATATTGTACATCAAGTCTGAACACACCTGGAGGCAGAATTCTTTCTTCCACGGAGGACCTCGGGTCTTTTTCTTAAGGTCTTCAATTGATTGCATGAGGCCCTGTCTCATTACAAAAGGTAGTCTGCTTTACTCAAAGTCTCCTGATTTAAATGTTAATCTGACCTAAAAATACCTTTATGGTGACATCTAGATTATTATTTGACCGAGTATCTGGGTACTTTGGCCTAGTCAATTTAACACATAAAGTTAACTGTCGCAAGGGCTCTTCCTGAGTCCTCAGAATCTTCACTGAAATCCAAGGAAAGGAAACAGAGTCTTTCCTCACGGTAAACAGGATTTTCTAGACTCCTCTACTGAGCTGAATAAAAAGTGGCCCACTCTATTCTTGAGACCCTTGTCTCCATCACCCACACCCAGTGTAGCAGGAGACTAGGAAGTGGAAGGGGTTCGCTGGGGGGATTTGCAGGAGTTGCCTTCTCTTTCCACAGATTGAATGGTTCTTCTATCCTCACCCCATTGAGGGAGGGTGGTTCTTTCTGCAGATATTAGGGAGACCACATTTTACTATGTGCTGTGCTAAAGAAGCTCATAGAATCATCTCAAGTGAACACTTGGCGTGGAACACACTTAAGAGATTTCTTGAAACAACCCAAGATGTGGCCTCAGGGGCTCTGAAAGATTTGCAAGTCTGGGGACTGGTTCCTGCTCCTGTCCGAGAGAACTGTGAGGGAAACAACCTGATGAGAGCCATTGGTGATGGCAGGTTGAGCACAGGGCGGCCGGCGCTTTCAGAGACTGGCCTGGGGAGGGGTAAGGAAATAAGACTTTGTCATAATTAATTATTTCATTAGACAAATAGCCATGACAAACAGCCAGGCTCTAGACACCTTGTTTCCCAGGTGCCACCATTGCCCTGACTTATCACACATGTTGTAAAGGCTTTCAACAGAGGAATGTGGGCCATTCTGCATCATGTTCTGTGTAAAGGAGCCAATCAAGGACAGACGTCAAGTTTCCATATACAAGGTTGTATCTCTACTACAAACACTAGTTCACAAACTATGGTTAGACTAGCTTTCAGGTAAGTGAAAGAGAAATATGAACTTGTGATGACTTCAGAACACACATAACACATACGCACTGCGACTATTAATGTAGCCCTTCCTCTAATTAGATGGGGAGAATCCACCCATCATTTTGTCATCCTAACTTAAGAGTATTCTTACTAAGTACTTAAATATAGATTTCTGGGGACCATTGTCACAGAGTTGATTTCTCAGCTTGTACAAAGGAGTACCTCTGCTGTTTATGTCTAGCATCTGTTCTGAGCCATCCTGGTGTTAAATAATTTGACTTCTCCTTTGCAATGCCTGTATTTCACTCTCTTGAGACTTCATATTTGGTCACATGAAAACCACACAGATGAATATATAAGGAGATACTGACAAGAGAGAATCTCAGAATGAAAAAGATGCTCAATAGATAACAACGAGGTGAGCTCATATGTTTCCTCAAGTGCTTACTGTGGTTATACTAAAGGATGGAGCCAGTGTTTTTCATGAATATTAGGCAGATTATTTTTATGGTTTTTTATTTTTTCATTTTTATTTTTATTTGTGTTCTTTTTTTAGATATACAGGACAGTAGGGTATATTTTGGCATATTATACGTACATGGAATATAACATTCTAATTAGGATCCCATTCCTGTAGTTGAACATGATGTAGAGTTACACTGGCTAAGTTCATATATGAACATAGGGAAGTCATGTCTGATTCACTCTATCTTTCCTATTCCCACCCCCACTCCCTTCCCATCATTCCCTTTTTTCTAATCAAATGAATTTCTGTCCCCCTACCCTATTGTGTGTTAGCATCCACATGTCAGAGAGAACATCTGGCCTTTGGATTTTTGGGATTGGCTTCATTTAGCATGATAGTCTCCAGGTCCATCCATTTACCGGCAAATGCCATATTTGGCAGATTAGAACTGAAGGCTTCCACAGTTGCACTGTGTGCTTCTCTTCCCCATTTCATTTTTTCCCTTTCTTACAGGATGTCTGAATGAAATAATTCATGTTTGCCGGACTTTTCACAGCTCTTTACCAAAGTGAGGGATTATTTTTCTTGGTTTAGTCTTGTATGTCTTGCTTAGCAACTGAGGGAATCAGACCAATTCAAGCAGCCCAGGCATGGATTTGGGCCTTAAGGAGCAGGAGAAAGGAATGTTGGCTGAAGGAAAACCACAGTAGGAGCTGATAAAGCCTGTGTTACTGCAGGAGCCATGAAGAGTGTGGACAGAGGATGTTAGGACAGTGGTACCCAATTTGGGCCAGCAGAGTGTTAGCTGCTGCAGAGAAGTGGCTCTCTATTGCATTTTTGAAGAAAGGCTAAAGCAGTGGTCCCTACTAAGAGATTCAGGGTCCATTCTGGTGTCTGTGGTAGTATTTGCATCATTTTCACTTTTTTAGATGCCTGGACTGTCTCCTCTGGAAAAATTTAATATTTATATTGAATAATTATGGATTTTCTCTACTTTCGAATCACACGTTCAGACATCTCCTCTCCTGACTACACAGAGCCCAGGAAACAATGAAAAGGCCTTAATTAAATAAAAAAACAACAACTGACATTCCTGGAGGACTTCTTCCAAAAATATGCTCTGAGGAGAAACTGCTTCTTTTTCATAGTTTCTGACAGAGAAATGGGATGGGAAAAAGCCCAACAAAATGATGATTATTCATAGCATGAAAGACAGTGTTCTCTGAATCCCATCTTTTATTTGGTTATAATCAAGGTCAGAGTTTTTTCTGGATGTTTCTTGCCAGCATAAAGCAGAGCCTTTGTTTCCTAGAAAAGTGTCCAGCACTCTGGGCTTGGCCTCACTGGCTGCCTGCTCTCTCTTACTTCCTGTGGCTCTGTGGGTCACAGCCTGGGCTTTCAGAGACAGGACCCAATGCCCGCCTGCTCCCAGGCTGCTGTTCACTTGAGGACGGCTACAAATGATTTTATGGTAGAGTGAGATTGGGGTCAAGAGAATCCTGATGAGTCCACAGGTTCACAGACATCCTAGGGCAGAAGCCAGATTTCCTCGGTACTTGGAAATTCACCAAGAGCCAGACCAGCTCAGGGAAATTTAAGGTGTAGATGGGTCAGACAACTTGGATTGATGGAGACAATGCCGAGGTGAATAAATTGCCAATTGCAGAGGAGTTGCTTATGGAGTGTCCAGCTGAGCACAGAGCTGCAGGAGCAATTAGCAAAAGCTAGGCTCAAGCTGTCCAAGGGACCCTGCTGGCTTCTCTCCACCTCCTCACTTCTAATTGCTGAGTCCTAGCTTAACTAGCTGTGGTCCAAACATTCTTTCACTGTTTCCATGCACAGCTCCCAATGGGGGAAGGGGAAACTCTGCTCCTCAGGAGACATTTTGGGTTGTCACAACCTGGGGTCATGGTAGAGTGGCTGCCACTGGCACCTAATGGGTGGAGGCCAAGAGTTGTTGCTGGATACAGTGTCCACAGCAGCCCCTCGACAAAGAAGTATTTGGCCTGCAAGGCCTGATCTAAATGGTCTGGCTTAAGCTGCTTAATGATTATGGTTTATTATCTGTGCTCCTGTCTTTAGTTTTTATGGGAGCTTATCATACTCAAGCCTGTGTAACACCCTCTTGGGTATATGGATTTAGGAGGTGGTTTTTGCCTGTATTGATTCATATTTTGATGTATTAAGTGAACATTTTAAGCTGATGAAGATATGTGCAAAACCTTGTACAAGACTCTTGTTTCTTCAGTTCAGTGAGGTGAAGCCGCCTTTTATAGCTGAGGGAAGATGCTAGGGCAGGAGGGAAGGAGGACTTTGGGGGAATAAAGCACCTGCTGACGTAGCCATGTCTCAGCTTCGTCATCTAATGGCAGTGAGGAGAAACATTGGCCCCCAGGGTCTTTTGGGCTCTGACATCATATCAATAAGAACCCCCAGTAGTAGAAACCCACCACCTCTATTCATAGGCTTTCACAAAACATCTATCTCTTCCTTTTTCTTCCACCCACCAAAACCCCTTCCTAGAGATTCTCATTCTCCATTACAAAAGGTTTTAACTCTAACTGAAACAAAATGATTATGAATTTTATTTCCAGCATTTATATCTAAACCCTTCCATTTCTCCCAACTCAAAAATCATCTTTTTGAGGTCTTCTATGACCCCAAACAACCACTGCTCCATATGTGCATATTATCCTGCCAGCTGGCAACACATGCTTCCAGTAGTGCATTCTTACCCAGGGGGATATGGTCCACGTCCCCAGTGCATGTCTGGAACTAAGAATCTTACCAAATCCTATATATACCATGTTTTTATTCTGTACATTTATACTTAAAATAAAGAATAATTTATAAATTAGGCCCAGTCAGAGAATAACAACTATAAAACAGAACAGTTATAACAGCAGATTGTAATAAAAGTTAGTGAATGTGGTCTCTTTCTTGAAAGGGTCAGGACAAACATTAATATTTTCCGACTGCCATGGACTATAGGTAACTGAAACCTCTGGAAAGCTAAACTGCGGATAAAGGGAGACTAATATGTGTTCTGGCTGCTCTGATTTTTTATGTCTTTCTATCCAAAAAACTGTGTCTTCCCTCTCTGCAGACAACAGAGTTCTTGAATGTGGGCACTCTTCCCTCAGTCATCACATTGTCCAGGGTGTAGTTTCTGATGGTCAGTCACAAGTGCTTTCCTAGTCAGCAAGAGGCAAGGCAGCACCAACTCACACACACAGTTGCTGGGTGAAAAATAAACGAGAAGGTAAAATTACCTTATTTACTGAGAAAGGCAGTGGAAAATGCCCCCAAACTGATGGTTTGTGAAAACAGAAACCTGGTGATGTGGACACACAGAATCTAATTTACATTAACACTGCAAATGAAAATTTGTAACTTCCACAAAATCATTTTATTGAAAAATAAAGCAATTTATAACTGAATTGGGGAAATACATTGTGTATTCTCCATTTTTCTCACCTCCTTTTTTTAAAAGAACTTCAAAAAAATGAAATATTTTCTGAATATCTGATAGGTTTCAAAATATCCACACCAAAGTCCTTCAGGAAGAGTCTCTAACTACCAGTTGCCAAGTCTTCGAACTCTTTGGGTCTCACTAATCTCATGTACAAAAATGCAGAGAACTGACCATTATCCCTAAGGTCCCTTCTGGTTCTAAGTTTTTGATGGATTTAAGATAAGTCAATTAATCTCAGAACCATTTGAGCAGATTTTAAAAATCATGCCCAGGTGACACCCCTTATAAAGTGAGACTCTCCAGAGGTGGGACAAAACAGCAGTATCTTTTTAAGCTCCTTAGAAAATTCTAATGTTTGGCCCAGGTTAAACTCCACATTCACCATGACTTAAACATAAACCAAGTTCCTTAGAACAGTGACTTTCAGAATGTTTAAAAAGTGGCCCACTGTCAGAAAGAACATTTTATATCATGCCCAAGTGCACATACATGAAAAATAAAATATTTTCGTGGGGTCTAACAGTCCAATTTTGTGAAATTCACATGCACTGTGGTATTTTTCTCTATATATTTCAGGACCCACAGGTTGGGACACTGCCCCAGCCACAGGCTATGTCCTACAACATGGCCACTAGATGGAACTCTCACATTTGAAGAACAGAAAGCACCATTCCAGATTCTGAACTCTACAGAACAAAGGAAAGCTGAACATGCATATCATTTGCAGTTGATTTTACATCCAGACAAAAAGTTATCTATTTTATATAAAAAAGGAGCATGGTCTTTGGAAAAATGATAGTTATTTGAACAGCAGAGCTAACACTGGGGAATGCAAGACGGTTGGGCATCTGATACCTTCCTGAAGAGGGAGGCATTGCATTTCCCTTCCAGCTGAGGACACTGAGACCCAGAAAGGTCACTAACAGGAGAGGCACTCAGTGAACAGCAGCACTGGAGGTGTGCAGTCAGAGGGGAGGGATAAGGGATGGATTTGAAATCTGATCACTGAGTTCCCAAGAACACAGGCAGAATTTAAGTCTAAATGGGTTGTTGGGCTCTTGCTTTTAGCAATGATAAAATGTGAAAGATCCAAGGTTCAAAATGTTAACACATAATAAATCTACATGAAATGGAAACACATTGGAGTTTTTTATGTCCATGAAGCTGGTCTTCAAAGTAAAAACATTTAAAAGAAAAAAATAGAATTAATAGTAGAGTGGACTGAGGTCAGAGCTTTGCAGGGAACAATTGTGGTTTCAAAGTACAACAGGTCCTGTGGAGGGGTCTTCAACATGGAAAGAAACTGGTGGGCCTTTTGTGGGGTTCCTTCCTTCAGTACAGCCCCCTCTTTGAGCAAATGTCTTCCTTAGGCACCTTGATCATCAGTAATTGTGTTCCCATCCTCCATCCCCCTATGTGGCTCTAGTTTTTCACTAGCATTTAGCATTAGCAAACATTAAGTATTGTTTTATGTATTAACTGTAGATGTAGACCACACAAAAGAAGTTAAAAAATTAGTAACTCATATCAGGGGTCAGAGTCAGGGAAAAAAAAAAGGAGAGTTATTGCTTAATGTGTGCAGTGTTCCTATTTGGGGTGATACAGACATTTTTGAAATAGCTGGGGATGACAGTTGCATGACAATTAAACATTACATATTCTCCATTTTTGGAGTATGTAATTAATGCCAATGAATGAATGGGACAGTGGTTAAAATGACAATTTTTATGTCATATATATTTTACCATAATACAAGAGTCAAAATCATTTTTAAAAGGTCAGTACGCCAAATTCAAATCTGCAGTGTGACTTAAAAAATGTAATGGTATGGTGATGCATGTCTGTAATCACAGTGCCTTGGGATGCTGAGGCAGGAGGATTACAAGTTTGAGGCCAGTCTCAGCAACTTAGTGAGGCCCTAAGCAACTTAAAGATACTCTGTCTCAAAATAAAAACAAAAGGGCTGGGGATGTGGCTCAGTGGTTAAGTGCCTCTCCTTAAGTGGTTAAGTAGTGATATCTACATTAAATATATGACAGATACACATTAAATAAGGAGTCCTCACAGCAACCCCTAGGCAGATGCTCTTATTGTTACCATTTTACATATGAGGAAAATAAAGCACAGATTGTTTTAGCAACTTGCACAAAGTCACTCAGCTGGTAAGCAGCAGAGGCAGGACTGGAACCCTATGCACAGTCATTTAGTAAATATTTGTTATAAATATTTTAAAAATGGTTCCTTGGGATGCTGGGTAGGGAGCAAAGCACAGAGGATGAGAAAAGCTGGAAGATCAGTGGGGAAGGCTGTGGTAGAAGTGAAGAGTGAGTAGGATGGTGGGAGAATGGACAAGCAGATGGTTTCCATCATTTTAAGAGATAGCTACAAAGGGATGATGGTGGATATGATTTGAGGAATTAGAGGCGAAGCTTGTTTTAAGACTGCACTCTCCATGATATATGGTAGCTGTGAGCCTCACGTGGCTACTGAGCAATGGGAACGTGGCTAGTAAGAAATGAGACTGTACTGCTGAATCTAAAATATATTGTCAATTTCAAAGACTCAGTACATAAAAAAGTCAAATATCTCAAGTTTTATGTTGTAGAAATGGCCAATTTTGGGGTTATGTAACATACAGTATTATTCTTTGATTTTTATAATGTGACCTCTAGAAAATGCAAATGACCTGTGTGGCTCATGTTATATTTATGTTGGATGGTGCTGATGTAGAATAATGTCTTGGTTTCTTGCTTAAATAATGTAACCAATGGTGGTACATTTGCTAAATCGGAAAAGATGGAGGTGGGTAGGGAAAAGCGCGTTTGAGAATGAAAATAAACATTTCTGCTCTGAACATATAAGTTTGGGTTACTTGTGGGATATCCAAGTGGATCTAGGGAGCTCAGAACAGGTGTTTGGCCACATTTAGGTGGCATTAGCATGCAGACGGTACTGAGAGCTGATTAGTATATGAGATCCCTCTGGAGAGCCTGTATCTACAGAGAGCCCAGTAAACACCCAGGACCAAGCCTTGCAACACTCCAACATTTGAACATAGGGTAAAAATGGAGGTCAATATTTCAGAAACGACATATTTCTATGTCCAATTTTCTTGCTGCAAAGAAATTGCATTATTATGGTTTCATCCCCCTCCCTCTCTCTCTCTCTCCATATATATATGTACATATATATATTTTTTTCTCTTGGAATTCATGTTTTTTTGTGTGTGTGTATGGGAATTTCAGTTTATTTCAACACATGCTTAGGATTGCTTTTTTTATTCTTTTAGACAACATTAGCACAGTTAAGCTGCAGAAATCCTTGGAAAGCTTTCTTTATACAGAAATAACAAAACTCAGTATGATGAACAAGTACCGTAGATAAATCTCACAAAATCCTTAAATATCCAACATCAAGAGAAGAAATAAAGCCTCTTGAGCTCACATGTGACAACATCTCCGTGGCAACCGCTTTGGTGGGGCAAGTGGCTGAGAGAGGTGCAGGTTTTCAGAGATTTAAAAAACTTCACTTAATCTCCAAACTAAGTATCGTTCTATAGGACTCAGCTTTAGAACATGCTGGACAGTAAGGCAGTAAAGAGCTCCAACTCTGCGGTCAGGCACTTAGGAGTTAAGGCATGCCTGGGAGTTCCCAGCATGTGGTGAGCATTTAGGAGATGTCATTATTGTTATTAAAAATGCCAGAAATTCTCCCTACCAGCCCCCACTAATTTCCATATTAATAGGAGTGTGTCAAACTCACTTGTTTTCTACTTTTGTTCTCATGATGCAGCTCATGATTTTCCTTCTCTTAGTGTTAAGGTGGAACTTTCTGCTTCCTATGTTTCTGTGTGGAGGACTCCCCTCACCCCTCCACCCTCGCGCTCCCCCACCACTAAAGTGATGCTTCATTACTTGCTCTTCTTTAATTACTTCTCTTTGGGATGGAAGAGTGACTCTCTGAAGGTTCTGGCTATGCAGCTGGGCATCTCCTTTTGGTATCTACTTGTTTTCAGAGAAAACACATTCTTCAGTGCTCTTTTGAGCAGCAAATTTCAGAGATAGGACCCTTTGTGGGAGGCCTATGGCTGTCCCTCTGTAAAAAGGTAAAAATTTTAGCAAAGCCATTAGATTGAAGACTTCCAACAGCTAGCTTCACAGAATTTCTTAATTGCCACTGTCTTCCTCTTATGTTTCTGTTTCAAAATCCAAGCAGGGGAAAGAGGGGTGTTTTAACTGGATCCTCTTACATTCCCAACAGCTGGTGCATTCAGCTAGGAATTCAGAGAAATAGACCAAGAGGAGAGAAGTTTTTAGTTTTACATGACATTGGGAACCAGAGTTAGCAGGGAGCAGCTTTGGTAGGTGGCAGGTGTTCACATTGTGCCATACACTTGAGTCTTGCTGTTGGCTTTTGACCCGTGTGGCTGGCCAAGAAGAAAGCTTCAGGCTTTGGCAAGTTGGGTCTTATGGAATTCCCACCCTGACTAAAGATGGCTTTATTCACAGGTGAGTAGTCATTTTGAAACAGGCAAGAAGATATAGGCAGGGGTGTAATTGTTAGCCTTGAAAGACAGAATGGAGGCCGAGAGGTGGAGCCTGTACTTTTGGATGAAGACCTTTTAATAGTAGGGAGCTCAGTGACTCTGGCCACAGTTTTTCAGCTCTGCCTGTAGGTTAGGACTTGCAAAAGGAGATTTTGCTGAGCTTGATGTGTACTGTAGAACACCAATAGGTTCTAGCTTTAATTTACTGTGCCAGGCCCAGAGAGGCAGCATTATTTTGGCTGCCCCAGAATCTATGAACTACTTTCAGGGCCAAAAGAGAGAACTAATATGGCTGACCTCTTACAATTATATGGCTTCCCAATGGCTTCTGAAAGACATCTATGAAAGGTTGTATATTAAATATGAATAATGATATAATAAGTATAATAAATAGAGTATGTCATCTTCTTGGGCTGAGGTAGAGAACAATTCAATGAATTTAAAACCCAAAAGCTGTTACTAGAAGGGAATGATGGAGGACCTCAAGGACTTTGAAACATGTGCTTCAGTTTGACAATCCTATCAGGAGCCATAGAACACTGGAAAGAAAGAAGGCAAATAATTAAAAGCTAAAGGAAAGACAGATTTCCATGAAGTATAGGCTGACATCTTAGAAGACAAGTTAGAGAGACATGAAGTCTTTGAAGGCCAGAAGACATGACAATAAAACAAAAAGAGATGTGCCTAAGTCTACCTGCTCCTAAAATGGATATCAGAGAACTGAGAGGCTTTTAAACTGTCATTAGTTCAGAAAGGGTGACCTGGGCCCAGTAAAACTCAACCTAAGGACAGAAGGTAAGGTCTCAGGAAACCTACAAGTACTTCCTAGAAAGCACTAGAACCCAGAAAAGTTCTGCCAACATTTAAAACAACTTTCCTAGTCCACATTAAGAGTCACTGGTGGCCCAGAGTCTGATTCTTGAATTAGTGTAGAAAAGTATGAGTTATACAGGTAGATAGATTTGATATGAAAGGATGGGGAAAGTGACATAAAATACTCAAAGAATTCTTAGGTGAGTTTTCAGGTGATAGAGTCAGTGTAGGTAGCATACGGGTGCTTCGTGTGTCCTCAGGGACACAAGATGCTGAGATGCATCACCTAGAACAGGCAGGACAAAATGAAGCTAGTTCAAGTCTGTGATCTGCACTGATCTGTGGGTAGAACATCCCTTAGGTGGGGAGCTCCAATTTAGAGACATGCAACTTGCTTGAGAAATTTCTGGCATATCAAGAACTTCTATATCTCACCAGGGAGAGAACACACATGATGAAATCTGAAGACATTTCTTAGAGAACCAATTATTTGGGCTATAAATTCAAGAGGAGAAAAGGCTCCCAAATTTAGTTAACAGAGCTACTCTCATATGTTTGTCAAAGGAAGAAATCAAGGTAAAGATCAGGTTGAACTGTCAGAAATTTCCTTGAGTTTTCCTAAAAGACTGCTCCTACAAAGAAAAATTTCCCAGAGAAATAGGCCTTAGCATAGGATCAGTTATAAGCTGAGGGAAGACAATTGTTTTAAGGAGAACATGGTAGAAGATACAGTTCAAAGTAGGCTTCCAAGACAGCAATACTTTCAGTTCAGGAATCTTCTTAGGGCAGTTCTCCAGTTGGAACAAATTTGTGGATTTACTGAAAAATCTTCCTCAAAGCAGCACCCGAGTGCCAGAAACATGGGTTCCAAGGGGAGGAGAGGCAGGAGTGTGGAATATGACCTCTGTGGCCACCACTGCAAATACATACATTTTTACATGGCTCTGTGCTGTGTCCTGTGATGGGAGATAGCACACCCAGGCAGGGAGGCCCTCCTTAATGTGGTCAACTCAGTGACAAATTAATCTTCTGATGGAAGTTTCCCCCTCACATGAATCTAGGTCACAGTCTCTGGAGTGCATGCACAGACTAACTGGCACTGTGACGAGGTGAAGCCAGGACTTCCCCCACTGACTTTCTCTTGCTGCCTCTTTAATCTGCTATGGCTTTTGGCAGCACTGAGTATGGATTTGGGGAATAGAGGGTGCCTGGACTAAATTCTTTAGGACCTGGGATTCTCTTCTAGATTTTACGGTGCATAGTCAGCATTATAAGAGTTATATCTTTTTGAAAAGCCAGATAAATTCATTTGTGAGACAGTGAATAACACCCATCCCAAGGAGGAGAAGCTCAGATTTGTCCAAGGTATGAAGAACATTTGTCTCTGAATGAACTAGCAGAATAAAATATTGAGGAAAATCAATTTTGAAATTTTAAAAAATTTTACCTCAGGACAATGAGAAAAATCTTCGTTTCAACTTCAATCATTTTGAAATTTGACTTAACTACTCTGTACTTGAATTCTTTGGGGCTTTAATTTTTATACTCTAATTTCTCCCTGTGTAGCAATGGGATGAGGTTTGTATTTAAATGTAGAATGTTTACAGATTTAGTATTTCATTATTGCACTAGATACTGTCATTCAACCCCACACAAGACTCTCTAAAGGGCTGTGTTGGACAACCTGGCTGCACATGATCTGGGATGGGTAATAGAATATAGATTGAATTTTAGATTTAGGTACAGAATAGCCTTGCTATTAGTAATTATGTATTTCTGTCCTGTTTGGAGTTTTCTGGGGACAAAGTGAACTCTGTCAGGCTACGGCTTAGGGAGAATGCACACAGAAGCAGTAGTTGGTACTGGGGAAGTAGTCTCATAAAGCTGAAGGCAATCCTGCCCGACAGATGTCAATCTTCCCTGAAGAGGGCAGTCATACACCTGGATAACCCATAATTTTAATGGGGGATCCCAGTGAAGTGGAGAAAACTAATCCGGGTATGTTAACTGGGATTACCATATCCCAGTTGGGGTATTTGGAAGAAGGCGGTTGGAACACCACCTCTAGCTTTTCCCCACTGGTATTCATCCAGGAGGTGAGGAGTCACTTACCCAACTCGTGAGGTGGAAGACGGGATGGAATCTGAGCCACTATTGGCTCTCCTCTCTGGAGTTTGTCTGCCTGCAGGAAGTGCTGGCTTAGCTCACATCCCACCAGGGCATGCTTCAGGCTTCTCTGGGTGGGGTGTGGGGAGGGCTGAGGTGTTGGGAAAGCCAATGCAGTGCGTCATTCTCTCACTTGAAAGATTTAATAATTTTGCTTGGTGTTGGATCTAATTCATTTTCTTCAACCACTTTATCATAAGAAAGGTGACATTTTAATCTCCATTTCCATTCCTGCAACCACCTCTCAGCGGGTTTTGAATTTAAGCAGGGAAAGGGCATTTCCTGATCTGCAAGCCCCAAACTCCTGGGCTCCATCAAATCTGGGGGAGTGTTTTTTAAACTAGTTTGTCATAATGGATGCAGAGTGATGATGAAGGTCCCAATGCCACCAGCCTGTGCTCACATTCCAGCTCCCTCATTTACTGGCTATGAATACCTAAGAAAAAACCTCTCAAAACATCATTTGTAAATTGAGGATAATGTAGCACCTAACTTCTAAAAGTTTTGGTGAAACAAAATGAGATAATGTAGGCTATTTATAAAATCTGCTGTTCCAGTCTCCTGTCCATTGCTCCTTAGCACACAGTTCTGAATGATAACCATAGCTGGTATTTATTTAATGCATACCATGGACAGGGCCCTGTGCTAGGCAACTAAAACACAGGTCTCAATTGAACTTCACAAAACCTGTGTAGTAGATACTAATATTCTAGTTTTATAAATGAAGTAACTGAAGCCCAGAGAGATTTTAAAAAACAGACTTGTTGAAGGTAACACATTATGTGAACAGTAGAGCAGACAGCTGAACCCTACCAGTCTGAATTCAACACCCATACTCTTAAATAGTATGCAGTCTCTCCAAAATAACATCCGCAATTCCATGACAATTACATGCCTGGAATATATCAGGAGTTTTGTCTAATACAACCTCCCCAATCCTGTGTAGGTTAAGGGCACAAACTGAATTAATTGTTAAGCAGTTGTGGCTTTGAATTCCAGCTCTGCAATTTGCTAGCCTAGCAATCTTAGAGAATTTAGCTAATCTGAGTCTCAATTTTTCACCTGTAAATTGAGAAGACACTACCTATACCTCCTGGGTTTGCTCTAAGGATTTAGTGAGAGAATGTTCAATCCTTGGCCCACTAGAAGCGGTCAATGAAATGTACCACTTTTACTCTTGTTTTAGAGATGAATACAACAGAGCAAAGCTTACTTAGCTCACAAGTGGTGGAGCCAAATTCAAATTCTGACTTATACAACTAAAAAAGCTTGCTTTTTCCCTTATGCTACTCCCGTTTCCAGTCATTTCTGGCCTTTTCAGTGCTAATTTCCCCTCATATCACTCAGTTCTTCCTGGGGAGAGCAAATCCATTCTCTATCTGTGAAAGATGTCCTGGGTAAAGCCATGGGTTCCCCATTGTGTTCCAGAGGCTGTAGGGCCCTTGGGAGTAGACTAGAAACAGGTTCATGTAGAAGATGAGGTACCCTATCCACCTTGCTTCAAGTAGGACAGTTCTGCCACTGTCTGTATTATAAAGAGTGGGTACATTTTTTCTTAATGGAAGTGTTCCTTGTCCAAACAAAAACAAAACCTCCCTGAGAGTCACAGGCTCGCAGGCATCATTTATTAATGTATGGCTTAAGTTGGTCCTGCTCCATGACTCCAGATAGGCTTCAGTTTACCTGAATGAACAAAAATAGTAAGACCTTAATACTTTCTGAGAAGATTAAGAGGATTAACTAATAAAGTACATAAAATGTGCTTTGCAAAACACATGCGTGGACACAGTGAATGGATTCCAGAATTAAGACTCAGGGTTTGAATTCTGGCTCCTCCACTTCCTGTGTGATTCTGGAAAGTTACTCTCTCTGTGCCTTGGTTTGTCCTATGAAATGGAGGTGACAGTACCACCCTCATCATGCTGTTGGGAAGTGCTGTAGCTTGAATGTGTCCCCCAATTTCCATGTATTGAAAATTTTGATTCCCAAATTCACATGTTGAGGTGTTTGAAGGCAGGGCCTGTGGTAGGTAATTGGTATTGGATGAGGTCATGAAGGTGGAGACCTCATGATGGCATTAGTGTCTTTATAAGAGAAAGAGAGACCAGAGTGGACACACACTGTCATGTGATACCCTCTGCCATGGTATGATGTAGGAAGGAAGCCCTTACTCAGTGCCAGTGCTGTTCTCTTGGTCTTCCTGGACTCCAGAACCATGAACCAGATAGATTTCTTTATAAGTTACTTGGTCTCAGGTATTTCATAATATGTAGCAACAGAAAACTAGACTGAGACAGAAGGACTAAGTGGTTTAAAACATGGGAACACTGCTATGTTTGCTGTGTCTATTCTTATTCCTAAAATGGGCTTGTGACATGAACTTGCCCATCACAAATCTTCCTACGAAAGACCTTCTTGTCCTGAACCTTAAATATAACAAATTTCCAAATTCAAAACCCCTGTCACATGGTTTTCAGTATAATTATCAAGATAATTAGAATAAAAGAGTAGTTTTGGGGAGGATAGGGTGGGGTAGAGGGCCCAGAGGGGTTCAGATAATTAAGCATGTGCCAAACTTCAGCTTTCCTTTATACGATTCACCTGAAAGTTGAGTTACAAAATGTGAACTGAAATTGTAGGCAGCTTTACAACCTCAAAACAAATGAAATCAAACTACTGGTTTTATAGTTTCTAATTGTACAACTATAAAACCACATTTGCCCCCAAAGCAGCTTTAAGGCAACAATGAAGTCTTTGTGAATTTCAGCAAAAATGCCAATTCTTTTCACAATTTTAAAAGAAATCAGTTGTTGAGCCCAGCATTACAGAGAAAGCACAGTTTATTTTTATTATTTATAAAATTACATTTAGAGAGGGCACACGGGGGGTTATATTGAAATAAACACTTCTGTAAGAGTCACCAAATTATAAGTCCCTCTGACTCAAAGGTCACTCAAATGAAGGGGGAAAAAATTCAGGGAAATAAGGCAAAACCCAAGAGCCAGTAAAAAGGTAACTGCAGAACAGTCCAAGAAATGGTCCTAAGATTCTGGCAAAATCATTTGGCTGGCATTAGCCAATGCTGCGTCAGGAAATGGAGTTTCTGTCTTTCTTGAAAGTGGACAATTATCCAAAATCATAGCTACTGTATGACATTCAAGCTTCTTACTTCCTTAACAAGGAGTCTTACTGACATTGTGTTTTGTCTGTTTTCTTTTTCTCTTTGAGAAAGTTTATGTAACAAAATTGAACTTAAACTTGTCCATAAAGATGACTGTTCATTATAGGAAAGCATACTGCTAGAAATATTTACAGTTCTCCAAGCTAAACTGGTAATCCCTCATGAAGGGGTTGCTAACAGGGTTGTGGAGCAAACCAGGCTCATAAATTATGGAAGTTGGGTTGAGGGTAAATGAAGAGCAGAGAGTGTCAGACAGTATTTTCTTAATCATCATAACCATAATCAGGTTTAGAAATTTGTTATTATAAACATGATGTTCTAATCTAGAATGTTTTAAGTTCTTCTGAAGATTTTTTTCTTTCTAAACTTTTTTGTTAATAACTTTGAAGATTTTTAAAAACCGCATTGACATTTGCAAGTCTTCATAAAAATATATCAGTTAATTTTATTATTTTTGTGTTTTACTACACAAAACATTTGGATTCATTTTGAAAACATTTTTCATCCCTTTCAACAAAAAGAGGAGGAAGGTGTTAAGCACCTCTCCGTTTGCCAAGTCCAGACTGTGGCTGCTACATCTCTGATTAAACCACAGGTTAGTTACTATTTTTGGTCCAAAAATAGTGGTCACTATTTTCGCACCAGACCTCAAGTCTGGCCTTTGTATCCTAATGAAAGTGGCTAACAAATATTAAAATTCTAAAAGCTGCTTTTCAGAACCCCAATTCAAGTATTTCTATTTGAAAAATTCTAAAATAATAGCAGATATCCTATAGCAAGAAAATGACATGTTTGAGAGGCTAGCTAGATGGAATCATATTATATATCACAAAATGTCTTTTGGAAGTTGAGTAATTTTATGTTCAGCCCAATGAAGTACACACATATTAACACATATTAAGATTTACTGTAGGTACTGGGCACAGAAGATAAAGATAAAATCCCTGAGAATTTATCCTCTGTGTGAGAGAATGACAAGGACTTAGAGAAATGTGATATCAGGCTACGTAAAGCTCCAGGAAGGTGACAGGCAAGCCTGGTGCCATGCTTAAAAGTATTTCCTGATGTGTTAATTAGCACTCAGAAAAGCATTCATATCATTCATCTTTAGAAACTTTCTCAGAGTTTTACATAGTGTTTTCTCAACATTTTTAAAGTTTTCTTAATGTTGTTTTAAATCCTATATTAATTCAGTCTCACACAGCACCTGGTCAGTGTTATCCATCAGTGTTGTGACTGTTATTATTTCTATATCTATGGATAAAAACCTTTTAATTCATCATTTTGCTTCAATATATTTCCCCTATTTTATATAATTGTTTTTATTGCTAGGAAAAATCATTTGTCCAGATTTTTTTCTCCCTCTGATTATTGTTTCTGACCCTGTGATTTCCTGTTCTCCATGGAAATACCTGCAGTGCTAGGGGTGGATTTATATTCTTTGTCTTTTATTTTCCTTTGTATTCTTCATACCAAGAAACTATCTCATGTTTATTCTGCATACCACTGACTTGATTTTAACTATGTTAATTTGATACTTTGTCTACCCCGCAACTTCCCCATCCCTATCGCGATGGTGTCCATTTGACTTGAAATAAGGAGTACCTCAACAACTGGTAAAGCATTATTTTGGGGTATGTCTGAGTGGATTTTTCCAGAGGAGGCTGGCGTAAGTCTGAGTGGACAAAGTGGGGATGAGCACCACCCAACTGGCTGGGGGCACAGATAGAACTAAAGCAAGAAATTTAAATTGGTTCCTTCCTCTCCCATAGTTTAGTGTACTCTTGTCTGTGGATAGACTCCAGGCTCTTGGGTCTTTGAATTCTAGGACTCAGACCAGTAGCCCACTGGGGTTTTTAGACCTTTGCAGAAGGACCAAGTCTTGTTATTGGCATCCCAAGGTCTCCAGTATGAAGCTTATCATGGAACTTCTCAGCCTCCATAATCACATATACCAAGGCTGCTAACAAATCACAACTCCTCTGTCTCCGGTAGACATTATCTGTTGGAGAAGCCTAATGCAACCATTTCCTTATCTTTTGTACATTGACCTACTCTCTTTACATAGTTTCAGTCTCAAAGGGCATCCTCTGCATGCTGCAGAGAAGCTAACATGTTCCTCAAAGTCTTTATTTCCGGTTGCAACTCATTTTCAGACATACCACCTTTTTTAGTTTGTTATGGTCATATGTAAAATTTTTTCAAAAATTTTAGATACAAACTTGATGTTTGTGTCTAGATATCTGGCTTGTTCTTTTGTC
Source organism: Xerus rutilus (assembly GCA_028644305.1). NCBI lineage: Eukaryota > Metazoa > Chordata > Mammalia > Rodentia > Sciuridae > Xerus > Xerus rutilus. Next base: position 93,822,364 of record CM053408.1, read on the forward strand.
CTGACACCTGTCCTTTTGGGTGTTGGTTAGCTCTTCTCCATCTGTTGCTGGAGGCCAAACTAGTATCTAACAGATACTTAGTAGACTGAGCTGGATCTTTCACACAATACTGTTCCTAACTCTCTAAACGTCTTGTGATGGGACTTATGAATATTTAGAATTCACAGAATGCAGTACTATTAAGGTATTCCCAACCAGCAACTGGCTTGTTAGGAATATCCAAGCCAAATTACAATAAGCCACCAAAATCTCTATTATGCTTCTTTTTTTACAGGGATTTGCAGCCCTGAATTTGTATTGATTGAGCTCTGACAACCCCTTTAGAAAGTTGTATATGCACATCAATAGAAGGCTGCCTCCTGTACTTCATGATACTGATCTGCACATTCAGGCAAAGGGTAGGTAGTGAGGCCAGAAGGGCTCATATCAAGCAGTGGAGGTAATGTTTGAAGGTATTGGGTGTTAAGATCATGAGCCTTAGAGTCACTCTGCCTGGTTTCAAAACCTGGCTGTGTGCCTGTTTATCTTTAAAATGGAGATAATTATGATACCTACACCTCATTAATTCTGTTATGAGGTTATATAAATTCTATATGTAAAATACAGAATAGTGTCTCACATATAAATAATATCAAGTGAATGTCTGATATTACCATGATTTACTGTCTGCAGTTTGTGGATCTTAATTTAACTCTTCATGTTTTATCACTAGATGAATTTTCTCCTTGATTGAGTCTTGGTTTTAGCATTGTGAATTTTCTTTGTCTTATACTGTCATACCTCATGCTAGGAGAGGTTCTACTAAACTGAACTGTCAGAGCATTTACAATATTTATGTATCCTTTAATTCACTTTCTCTTCAAGGATTAGAGGAACAATGTCTTTTATGGAAGGGAAAGAAAGATGAACTAATCATTCCTAGAAATAGGAACAGAGCTTTCTTGTATGGCACACTGGCTCATGGGTGTGCCTTAAGTTAGGTGGTATTACATTTAGGAAGGAAAGCAGGAGGAAAACATGGATCAGAGCTAGGAGAAGGTGGAAGTCAGGAAGGTTCTTCTTTGACCTTGATAAGTATGAGATGAAGACACCCTAGATGGGTGAGTTACCAGCAAGATAAGATGTCTGTGCTCTGAAGGGAAACTGAGACCCACTGAGTAAGAGAACTTTTTAGGTTGAAAAGAATACATCCTAATCCATTAAAAAAAGCTGAGTGAAGAAAAATTGACAATTGAGAAACATTATATAGTTAACATGTAAACCTTAGAACTAGACCACTTGGGTTCGTATCTTTTGTTACTCTTTACTAGTTGTGTGTCCTCGTAAGAGTCAAGAATCCTCTTTTTCCTTCAGTTACCTTACTGGTAGAATGGTTACAAATTAGGAGTAACTTCCTTATAAATTCCTGGGTTGAGTAAATATATCCATATAAAGTACTTGTAGTACATCCTTTAGTGTTCTACTCACATGTTATGTTTATGTAAATCCTTAAACCTCCAACTATAAAAAGCTAGGAATTCTTTTTCTAGAGAAGAAAATAAGAGTCAGAAGTGTTTAGTTTTAACATATTATTAAAGTAGGGAATACTAAATGTGTTAAAATGAGATACAGTTATTTAAACGTACAATTATCTAGAAAAAATTTCATCTAACAATGACCTGAAGATTTCATAATAGCGTGTTTTTAATATACTATATGCAAGAATGATACTAATTGTCTTGTTAAACTATATTTCTAGAAACAGAAATGACTTAATCCTCTAAATTCACTTGCTTTCTTCATACTTTATGTATATTATTACTGTGAATATAACTCTGCTTCACTGTAAAAGGAAATTTTTAAAATTCAGAAAGTTTGCCATTATAAGAATTCATTAATGTCTTTGCCTTAGAAAAACTTTTAAGGAAAAATTATTCTGCACTGCAGGGCAACATTAGATAGAATCTGAATACACATTTTTAAACATTTTCTCCAGGGGAATAAGAAAGTAGCAGGCATTAAATTCAGCCAATTGATTTGTGATGTCAAAAAAGAGAATTGGGCAAGACACTTGGTGTCTTGAGTGAACATGAGCTGGTTGGTGTCACTAATAATTATCAGTTATGAAGGCTAAAGTGATAAAAGGGAAGCTTCTGTTCCCTTAATTTCCTGAGAAACTTTAGTAGATTTAATTAGAATAAGAGCAGAAGTGATTATCATATCATTGATAAAAATGAGTAGGATCAGTTCTGTTTTCTGAACTTTATTAAAGAAACTGTTCGGTAGTCTATTTTGGCCATTTATTAAAAGATCAGAAAAGAAAGTAAAGATGTACTTATTGATTAAAATATTAAACTTTTTGGGTGCAGATTATTTACCTTTTATAAATTTAAGCTTCTGTGTTATTCCAACATGGTTTTACATGTAGTTTTATGTAGGCATGTGTGGTGGTCCATGTGGGGATTACAAGACCCTAGGTGTGGCTTATATTATATAGGGTCCCACATTAAAGACAGGCACAATAAAGAGCAAATACCACCTAACTTTAAACTGTAGGCTTATTCAGATAATATACTTACCAAACTAGGTGCTTTAGTCAGTTTTTCATCACTGACTAAAATACCTGACAAGAACAACTTACAGGAAGAATAGTTTATTTGGGGCTCATAGTTTCAGAGGTCTCAGTCCATTGTTGGCTGACTTCATTGCTCTGGGTCTGAGTGAGGCAGAATATCATGGTGCAAGGGTATGGCAGAAGAATGCTGCTCAATTCATACCAGCCAGGAAGCAGAGAGAATAGAGGAAACCAGGGAAAAGAGATAATCTCCAATGGCCTACTTCCTCAGCCATGCCTCACCTGTCCAGTTGCCACCCAGAAGTCCATTCAAATTATTAATCCATCAAATGGTTTCATGCATTGATGAGGCCACAACTCTCCTAATCTGATCATTTCACCTCTGAACGTTGATACATTGGATATCATGTTTCTACCACATGAGTTTTCCAAACTATAATAACACTAAGTAAAACCAAGACTAGCTCTAACATTATATAAATCATGCTTTAGCCTCATTATTCTTCCAGTCTTGAAGAAATGAGGTACAATGACAGATGTGATGACTGATATAGACTCTTTTTAAACATACTGCATCTGCTACATCTTGGAAAAGTCAAGTCTAGAACTTCACTGAGATTGCTAATAGGCAATTAAGATATAACTGCTTCTCCACCATTGGTTTATCATGGTTATCTCTATATTCATAACTTATTCAGTTGGAGACCAATTAATATCCACTTTCACTGGAACATAATTCAAAGTCTCTTCCAAATGCTTACTCAACTGCCTTCTCCAAGGCTGGATAAAAGTCCACAAGCCTCATCTCATTTTTGGGCAAGAAAATAACTTCATAGTTAAAGGAGAGTACGATGGACAATCTATAAGCATGAAGAAACACATTTTAAGTTATGTGTAATATTTCTGGTGCTATATGAGTATTTGATTCTAGTCCAGAAACATTATATTTAACTTAGGCTTTCATTTAAATATAGTTTTCTAACACTTGGAGTTCTCATTTGCAGTTCAGGCTTTTTTATAACAACAGATGAGATGTAAATTTTAAATTAAGAAATAAGCAGAGATTTCCTCTCCCAAAGTAAGATCAGTTAGAACTATTACTGTTTCCATAATCAGTGATGCTGAGTGTAAATAAATATATTGAAAAATTTCAGTTGCCTTGAACGATTCAGTTCAGATCTGCAGAATGGCTGTGCAGGTGGCTTCACAACTTGTCAACAGCAAAGTCTGAAAAGCAAGATGAGCAATGACAATCCTACAACCAGATCTGTACATCCAGTGCACATGATACAGAAGAGAGAGGAAGAGAAAAGTAACAAGGACCTCCTCATACTGTGGGGACTTCTGTGGTTAGCTATGAATAAAGAAAGGACTGTAGACTAGAGGAGTCCCACAGGGCTCCCTCATATCTGCATATTTCATGGGAGCATACCTCCTTTGACCTCCATCTCCAGGATTTTCTTCACATTAAACCCATGATATGCATGAACAAAAATCACTCCTTCCCTGGTGCTTTAAAGGAGGAGAGAAAGAGCCAATATGAGCAATGCTCAGGGAATTTTGATGGTCTGCACTGATTTGTGATTCAACTTGCTCCTTACGTTACTGATCTCACTCTCCTCACTCTGCCCAGTCAGAAGAGAATTATAAAGAAAACAGATTATAATAATGAGAAATATTATACCTTCTTGCTGATTAACATACAAAGACTTTACTTAGAGCAAATAATTAGATTTTGCACATGTTTAATTGTAGCTTTTCCCCTAACACCCATTTTGCTGTGTATATTTAAGCCTCTATGATGGTGGGATGGAGCTACATTTCTTGTCTCGTTCCAAAACATCTTGTCACTAACCCTATATTCTTCCTACATTCAGGAACTTCTGTTCCTAGGGCTCTCATGGTACTCTCATAGCCTCTGCTCCAGCTGGGGCTAGAAACTTAGTCCTTTTAGTCTTAGTGTAGACATCATTTCCTCAGATTTCCAGAATCAGAACAAATTCCTTTCTCCATTTGGTTTCCACAGCTCTAACACTGCATTGTCCCACTTACCAAAATACACCATATTTAACCATACATCTCTCTTACTCTGTTTAGGCAGTGCTGAAGCTAAGAGAAGTGGAATGCTACTTACCTACACCTCAGAGAACTTAGTGCAGTCTTATGCATGATCAGCACTACATAGATTTCCTTGTGTTTTATTGAGCCACCATGTGAAATATGAATTACTAGAACCATACTGAGATCTTAGGTTGGTTGACCTGGACTACATATGGTGAGCAGATGCTAAGGAAGCTCAAGAGGGAAAGTTCAGAAACCTTTATGATTTTTTTTTCGTGATTTGCATTTATGGCATTTTCTAGCACAAATTTTAGGCGCTTCAAGTTTCTCTGTCCAGGGAAAAGAGAGGAAAAAGTCCAGTTTATTAGAGAATTTAATAGTTGGCTTAAGCAATGTTAATAAAGCCTTGAGCAACACAGCTTCATTTCCCACAAGAAAAAAGTACACTACATACTAGACCAGTGGCTACTTTGTCTGATTCACTCAACTGTGAGAGAACGTCACAAAGAAAACAAACAGGACATTATCATACACTTCCAGTACATATGTGGAGAGACTTGGGTTCTATACCTTACCACAGCTTCTAATAAAATCATTTAGGGACTTGTAATAGAAAGTGTGGGCTTTAGGACTAAAGAGATCTAGGTTGGAAGCTTGCCTCTACACATCACTAGTGACTTCAAGAAAATTACAGAAACCACTTGAGTCTTAGCACCCTCAATGACAGAACTAAAAGATAACTGCTTCAGTGGGTTGGTATAAAAAATAAATTTTAGAAGCTCAGGAAATACAGATTTGCATTACTTCCTTGGGTCTCAGTTTTTTCCTGTATAAAATCAGGATTTTAGACCATTAGTTACTAAGTGATGCTAAGGCTCTTTCCAGCTCTGAAATGCTATATGAATCTTTTCTCTTTAGAGGTACAAAGAATACTAGGAAATTTTTGGAAGTATTTTAAAATCTGTTGCATTCTGGTGAGGGTATCTTTTCATCTTCTAATTGCCTTAGGTTTACTTTTCTTTTTTGAGTCTCTTGAGATGGAGAAATCATTCATTTTGCCAAAAAGCAGGTCCTCACTCGGGGTTCAGAGTTCCTACTCAAACTCCACATGCAGTTCTTCTGGGGTGTTCCAAATATGGAGAGATGACAAGAAGAAAACTTCCTCTCCCCATAAATATACACCAAAGAGAACAATGGAGATGAAATAGTATTACAGGGACCCTGCTCTTTCCAAAAGGTGGTATTCCTCTTTCTCTTCAGTAGGCTAATTAATAGGCTATGGGATGGGACAGATGAGTGCCACACTGCACAAGCTGAGACAATTCTCTACGCTTTAAAGATGTGGCAGATGGTGACTCTGGACTCAACTGGGAGCTGTTTCCCTGTTAACTGCAGCCCTGGTCAAAATTCTTCCTTGGGAGCAAGTGAAGGTTTTATTAAATAAAATCCAGTAAATTTGGATCTAGCACAATACTATATACTATATACATTTTATAAAGTTTTTAAAAAAATGAAGACATAAGAATGAAGAATTAAAACCCTTTAATATTTGACTGACTGAATCAAGTCTTCATCCTTTTTCTTTTTGACTATCATCAACACTTTTTAAGGGAAAACTGTTCAATATCACATAAATGTTCAATATGAATGAAAATCTCATTCTCGTTGGAGAATAATCATAGTGTAAAAATAACTAATGGTTGGGCAACTTTTTGTAAACTTCATAGTTTACCAAAAAACTCTACATGATAAATCTGATTGCCACAACAAACCTTTGAAGTTGATTCAAAATTTACTTTTATGCTTAACTATTATTATCTCCTCACCTTTATGGATATGATAAAGTGTGGTAGACAGCCTGTCAGAACTAGGGCCTTAACCAAGGCTATAAAATGAAAATTCTGGGCTTTTTCTCCCTCTGCCCCTTATACAAATGCTTTTCTCTCTCAGTAGAGAAGACCTATTCTTTACATGTCCCCTGAGTGAATTCTCCATAAGCAGGATCTAATGTTATGTCCAGGTGCCCTTATACTGGCACACTGTCTTCTTTGTGACCAAAAATGTGTAAAAATTGCTCTGCAGGATTGCCAGTGCAGCCTACATGCCAATGACGCTTTAGGCCACGTCCAGAGTGACAATATTTTAGGAAATAAAGTTGAAGAGCATTAAACACATACAATATTTAAGTTGGATTTCCCTCTGGGCCTCATTCCTTGGTATTTACAATGAAAACTTTGATCCTGAATTTATTTGTATCAACATAAAGGGTTGATGATATCTGTGAAGACATAAACTTTTTTTTTTCATTCAGTAATAGTGAATTTTCTTGCCAAGACTTCAGCACTAGGGACAGTGACAGGCCAAGCTTTGCATCCCACAGGGGTCATCATGATTTCTGGAAATACAGGAAGGGAGCACTAGGCAAGGGAATTTGAGTACAAAAGAGATACACACATGCCAGTTGTTACCATAGTTACAACAGGAATGGCCGGAAGAGGCATACTTTTTCCTATAAGCAGCGAGACAAGCCTTGTGCAGTTGGGACCACAGGGGTGAACAATCCTGGGTTGCTCTGAGTTTAAACATGAAACAGAGCAGAAGGAGGGATAGATGACTTGTTTCTATGCAATGAAGCTGTTGCTCCTGCCCCTCAGTTAACTTTTACTCTCAGAACTGCACAAACTTGCATTCTATAAATTACCCATTCCTTCTCCTTCTACCATATTATTGGAATTAACAGCCATGAGTAATTTTAGTTAGTTCAACAGTCTATAGGTTTATAAAGGGGAGAGGGAATGTCTCTCTCAATCTTGAACCTCTTGAGGCTAGATTAAGATAGAGCTATGGAGATCATGGCATATGAGATACCCTGGGGCCCGCTCACTGTGTGATGCTTTCCACATCTGGCTTTTTGGATCACAATGGAATGTGACCTATGCCATCTTCTTTGTTAGAGGTGTATATTTTTTTATAGATAGCTTCGTTATAAGTTGAGGTAAATACTTATTATCCACTCTACTTTTCAGAAAAGGTAACTAAGTCTTAGAACAGTGAAGAAAGGCCTCCAATGCCACACTGCTATGCCAGTCAGAACCCAGGGCCATGTGACTCCCAAACCTAAGAAAAAGCTATGCCCTCCGACTTCCTCACCTAAAATTGAAATTGGTTTCCTTATAATTTCCATCCCATGGTCCTGGTTTTATCCTCTGGAAATATCGTAATTCCTCTTCCGCTACTAATTCTTCAGATGATTATCATGGCTTTCAGGCCTGTTTTGAATCTTTCAGAACACAGGTCACTGTTTTTAGATGCTCATTTTCCAAATCCCCCAATTGAGTGTACTTCATGTTTGTGCTATTGCAAAGCTCTCTAAAGGCCTGCCTGCTTTGCCCTGTCCTGCACCCAACAGCCAAGTGCATCTTTAAGATGGGACTTGGCCCACTTTAGTCCTCTGCTCAGCACACTTCTGTGGCTTCCTTTGTTACGCAGAGCAAAAAGGAAATCTTTATAATCAACGTCAAGATTGGAGACCTGTCTTAATGAAATTTTCTTTCCAAAATCGATGGTTCATCTCTTAAAAAAAAAAGATTCTAAATCCTATAATATGTCCACACTCCCATTTCTGTGCCTTTGCTCTAACTCCAGGCAAGGTAGCCAAGCATGAGCCTTCCCCTTCCCCCTGGAATGTCTGTCTGGTTCTTTCCAGTTTCTCTTCCTATCTGTCCTTCAAAGTCACCTTATCATTGAGGCCTTCTTCGACTGCTCTACAGAAAATAGCAAATCTCTCCCCTCTCTGGGATTCTCTCTCCTCTTTCGGTATTTTTCTTCCATAGCATTTATTATCATCTGACTTATTGTTTCTTTTAGTTATTTCCTTGTTTTTTTTTTTTTTTTTTTTTTTTGGCCTGTCCTTTCCCCTTCCATCCATATAAGAATGCAAGCTCCACGAGGGCAGGAAATTTTATCTGAGTTCAATTCTAAAGTTGAATCATAAGAATTTGGCTTACAAAATAACAATTTTACATGGTTGATTCTGCCATTCTCCCAGTACTAACAACAGCTCCTGGCACATACAAAATCTCTATATTCCTTTTAATGTCTTTGGTAAAAACTTTGCCATCAGCAGGTTAGATTTCTGAAATCATCTCTGCAGGGATTTCCTATCCTATGTGGATATGAAAAAATATGAAAAAAAATGAAAATATATACATGTGCATATATTAACAACCTTTTATGGATATGCTGTATCTAGCTTTTAATGATATGATACAGTATTTTCTTCACAGCCCTCATCAATAACCACAGTCTCAGAGCATACTATTACAAGAGACAACTTCACAATGGATTTTTAGAATCTGTCTGGATTCAAGACAAGGTTCTTAAGCAAATCAGTGATTTTACATAATCATCTGGCAAAGAACAACCCACTTACCTTACTGCTATACTACATGCTTACTCAGAGGAGTAAGCATTCTGCAGAAAATACTGAACTTGTAATGACATTGCACTTGAAAAGTCTCTAGCTTATAATGAGCCTCTGAACATCATTACAGAAATGAACTCTTTCACAGGGCACCACTTTGTATTGGTAGATTTGACACAGTATATTTGGTTTACTTCAATATAATATATAGCCATTCTGTTTTAAAAAAAGCCAGAAATTCTACTGTTGAGAAACAAATACTATAATGCAATAAACTGAATAGTAGGATAAGAAAAAGTAGGCTAATTACTCTAGTACTGAAAGTGTAATCCTACTGCTGCTCACAAGGTGTAGAAATTGTCAACCCCAGCCATCCTTTTCATTAACATTTCAAATTATTCATCGTTAATTTGCAGCACTTCCTATGAAAGGCTGAAGAAGGTTTTGTTCTCACACTTTGAGGGTGAGGACACAGCTCACATTTTTAAAACAGATGTAACCTGTAAACTCCTTGGCCCCCATTTTAATGATTTTAGAAGCTCCTTAAGAATCACAAATTGGCAAGAACTGTCAGTCACATTCATCTATGGTTTAATATAAAGCATTAGTTTTTTATACCCACAACAAAACATGGACCTGCAGAAGTTTTCAAGCAATCCTCCAGCAGCTTCATGCGTGTCTTCTGGAGCTCGGGGCTGTCCCATTCATCTTCATCAATGCCCCAGTACAGATCTATGACCTGGGGACAAATGGATGAGTCAGCATTAATTCCCCTGTGGGAAAATTAAATTCACCTGTGGGCTCTGCTGTTCACAATGTCAAGCTAGTGTGAGTTTTCTCTTTGCAGCACGTTTTCCTTCAGAGCAGGAAAGTGATCTTCTAAAATGACATTTTAAAAATTCTATGATGAGCTAGAAATAAATATGATAATTTTTTTTTCAAAATTTCTGATTATCTGTTCCCAGGAGCTCAGAGAAAAGGAAATGCTAAATGTCAGAGGCCTGGGGGTGCAGGCTTTCATTGTATTGAAATGGTAACAGAATTAAAAAGAAGAAGGTAGCTGGGATAAAGTTACCACAGTATTTGTAGCAATTAAATCACAGTGTAAAATATTACTGTTATGTTCTAAGATTAGAAGGGGAAAATCACAATTGTATTAATATATATTGATCCCAAATTAAGCATCTATATTTCTTAAACAGAAAAATCCCCCCAAGCCCTGTTAATATCATGCTTTACCCTGGGGACAGATACTCTGGTTATGTCTGTTTTATCTGTGTGCAGTTTGGCTGTCATCCACATGTATCTGAAAACAAGCATTGGAAAACAATATAAGGTGCACCTTGCTGAGGAGGGAGCCTAATAATGATCTCTGTCTCTTGGCTTCAAAGACTCCTAGGGAAGAGTCTGCAAGTCTGTAAAAACTTCTACAAGCATGCTCTTTGAAAAGTACTCCAGTGAGCACTTGGGGTTTTATTCCATTTACTCAATTGCTATCTGCATAAAGTAAAGGTTTCTAATTGCAGCTTTGAAGATTTCTTTTTTCCTTGCATTTTTCCCACAAGCAGGAACAAGACTCTCCCCTCCTCTGTTGAAGTTTGCATGAGCTTTGGGGAGATGGAAACACAGAGGGTATGACCTTCTCTGCAGCTCAGGCAGATTTCTGGGACTTTCTGTGCTTCCTGTTTCTTGTTTCTGGTCCCCACACAAGGTAGACTAGATTCGGTTTACTTGGATTTGAGTTTTTGGAAGGCTGATAGATCTGTGACAGTTTGTGTATAAAATACTTCCATGGCCCATTCCATGATTATGTATGGACGGATAAGCAGTGATTTGGGGGCTCTTCCTTTTAATGTACCTTGCAAGGTTTAACATACAATATTAAGAAAAGGGACACCTGAGATGATGACTTTAGCGTCTAATCTGAAAGCCTCTGACTGGGACTATTTAAAATTAAATAAAAATGAATGAAAATGTAAAAGTTTACTTCACGTGCTCACTAGCTCCATGTGACTATTGGGCAGTGGAGATAAGCATAATATTTCACTATTATAGTAAATTCCATTGGACAGTTTTTAATTATCAAGTTTTAATAGAGTGCAGAAATTATCTAGTAATAAAAGATCAGAATGGGGATATAAAATAGGCTAGTTTGATAAATAATGGACAGTCTATGACACACAAGATGTCATACTTCCAGCAAATCAAAAGGATAAAGAAATAACACTTAGCCATGCAAAATGACACAAGCTTGTAATCCCAGGACTCAGGAGGCTGAGGCAGGAAGATCCCAAGTTTGAGGTCAGCCTCAGCAACTGATAGAGACCTTGTCTCTAAATAAATAAATAAATAGGCTGAGGATGTAGCTCAGAGGGAGAGCACTGCTGGGTTTAATCCCTAGTACTCCCCTCTCCCAAAAATAAATAACACTTATGTTGTGAATCCTTCTGAGTGTTTTAAATGCCATAGAGTAAATTAATATCCTGCCATGTTAGGATCCATTTCTGATGTTTTAGAATAACAAGATGAATTTTCATACCTCCCTATCCTTGGGAAGATGCCCAAAGAGCTGTGGCAAGTGATGGGAACATGGTCTCCCCTTGGTAGGAATAGACTCCTTCTTGACATGTGGCTCTGGTCTCCTGTACTGAGAAGGACATTCACAGTCTGGTGTGAACAATGTGTTCAGAGAAAAACTGGGAAGAGAAGGGATGGCTTGACTGGTTGCCCAGAGTCTGGGGTTCACTGAGCTTGACCCATGAGTGGGACCAGCGTGCCAAGACCAATGCCCAGGTGTGGTATGATCTCAGGTCTTCTCTGCCACTTCTTGGGTTTATGCTTGTGGCACAAAAGGAAGTCCTTCCTACACTGTTTGGCTTGCCCTTGGAAGATACCATATGGTGATCTGTCTGGGAAAACCACACAGCTGATGTCAGTTGAATGGTAAAAAAACCTATGCTTGTTTCGAGGTAGGAACTGGAATCAAGCTTACTCATTTGCTGGTTCTCTTTTGAGTGAATGGAGGCCAGAGTACCACCCAATCTTAGTTCCAGACCCTTGTGCTACTAGGGATCACACTCTGTTCTTTATGACTCAAAAAAAACCAAAAAAAAACAACAAAAAACAAAAAACCTTCCAGACATTTTATTCCTAGCTCCTAGAAAACTGTTATACTGAAACCATTAAGACAAGACATTTTTGGCCATCCACCAATGAATTGTTAAAATAAATATACAAAACTCACTGCTATATGAATGGTACCCCTTAGTTGTGCCACACAATCTAAAATCCATATACAGAAACTTCTTTATCTTTCTGGCTGCCACTGTTTATACAGTTATGTGTTGCATAATAACATTTTGGTCAATGACAAACCACAAATATGATGGTTCCATAAAATTACATCACCTAATGACATCATAGCCATCTTAGTTTATTTGATTATACTTTACGATTATCAAATGATGACAAAATTGCCAAACAACACATTTCTCAGAGCGTACCTTGTTAAGCAGTGCATGATGGCTGCGGAAGTCTTATTTAAAACAAATAATGAGAAAATAAATGGAAAATAGGAAGTTTAATATAACAAAAACTATAAACAAATACTTGCTTTTCCCAGCTTCTTTAAAAACAAAATGATATAAAGTAATAATTAGAGCAACATGCCACTGGATTTACACATAGCTATAACATGTATAGCAATCAGAGGCAAAAAAAAAAAAAAAAAAAAAAAGAGGAATGAGAGCCATTCAGGAGAGATTTTTCTATAGCTTGTAAAACTGTTAGTAAAAATTATAAGTAGATTCAGGCAAATTAAGATGTATTTGCCTTAAAATAATTACTAATGTAACTTGAAAATAGAGAGAAAATAATCAAATTAAAATGCTACACTACAAAATATTCACTTATGCAAAAGCATAGTACTAGAAGAGCAACAGAGGAACACAAACAGAATGAGATAGAAAAAAAGTAAAACGGCAGATGTAAATCCAAGTAAACCAATAATATCAATTAAGTGTGCATGGATTAAACAATCCAAAGTCAAACACTATCAGTGTGGATAAAAGCAAGACTTGACTTAATGCTGCCTAGAAGACACCATTTTAAATTTAAATATATACAAAGGGAGATCAGTAGAACATAAGTGGGGGTGGAGGGAAGTGCTGCGGAATGCTATTGGCCAAATTATATTGTGTGCACATATGAATATGTAACAACAGGTCCCACCATTATGTACAACTATAATGTGCCAACAAAAAATGTGGAGAAAAATAAATTTAAATATATAAATAGGTTCAAAATAAAAGGATAGAAAAACATATCATGCAAATAGCAACCATAAGAAAGTTTGAGTGGCTATATGAAGATCAGACAAAGTAGATTATAAAGCATAAAATATAATTAGAAATAAAAGGGATACTACATAATGATAGAAGAGTCAATTCATCAGGAAGTTGTGACAACTATGAATGTATACGTCACTAATAGCAGAGTCCCCAAATTCATGAAGTAAGGTCAGAAATGGAGAGAGAAACAAATGACTCAGCTATGATAGTTGGAGACTTGAACATCTCACATTCACTAAGGAAGGAACAACCGGGAAGATCAACAGAAAACTATAAGACTTGAACAATACTCAATACCAGCTATAGTAAACATATCTATAATAATCTACTCAGCAGCAGCTGAATGTGTTTTTCTAAAGTGCACATAAAACATTTACCAGGATATCATATACATTCATTTAAAACAACTTAATAAACCCAAATGGATTTAAATCATACAGAGTATGTTCTCCAAATACACTGAATGATTATAAATTAGTGTTACAATGAAATTTGGAAAATTCACCAATTTTTGGAAACTGATATATTTGTAAATAACTAATAGGTAAAGGAAGAAATCACAAGGGAAATAAAAAAATACTTTGATGGATAAAAATGAAGACACAAAAGACCAAAACTTATGGGATGCAACTAAAGCAAAATGGAGAAGAAATTCTATAGCTATAAACAACTGTATTAAAAAAGAAAGATCTCCAATTACCAAACATAATAATTTAAGACACTAGGGAAAGAAGAGCAAGCAAGAGTTAGCTAAGCTACAAAATGAAACTAAACCCTTCTCTCTCACCATGCACAAAATTCAACTCAAAGTGGATCAAGGACCTGGGAATTAGACCAGAGACCCTACTCCTAATAGAAGAAAAAATAGGCCCAAATCTTTGTCATGTCAGATTAGGACCTTACTTCCTTAACAAGACTCCTATAGCGCAAGAAGTAGAATCAATAATCAATAAATGGGATGGATTCAAACTAAAAAGCTTCTTCTCAGCAAAAGAAACAATCAATGAAGTGAACAGAGAACCTACATTCTGGGAACAAATTTTTGCCACATGCACATCTGATAGAGCACTCATCTCTAGGATATAAAGAACTCAAAACCAAAAAAAAAAAACAAAAACAAGTCAATCAATAAATATCAATAAATGGGCTAAGGACCTGAACAGACACTTCTCAGAAGAAGATATACAATCGATCAACAGACATATGAAAAAATGTTCAACATCTCTAGCAATTAGACAAATACAAATCAAAACTATTCTAAGATTTCATCTCACGCCAGTCAGAATTATTAAGAATACAAAGGCTCTCTCATACATTGCTGGTGGTACTGCAAATTGGTGCAACCAATCTGGAAAGCAGTATGGAGATTCCTTAGAAAACTTGGAATGGAACCACCATTTGACCCAGTTATCCCACTCCTTGGTCTATACTCAAAAGACTTAAAGATAGCATACTACAGTGATGCAGCCACTTCAATGTTTATAGAAGCTCAATTCACAATAGCTAAACTGTGGAACCAACCTAGATGTCCTTCGATAGATGACTGGATAAAGAAACCGTGGTATATATACACAATGGAATATTACTCAGCAATAAGAGAGAATAAAATTATGGCATTTGCAGGTAAATGGATGGAGCTGGGGAATATCATGCTAAGCAAAGTAAGCCAATCCCCAAAAATCAAATGCCGAATGTTCTCTCTGATAAGTGGATGCTGATCATAATGGGTGGGGGGACATGGAAAGAATGAAGGAACTTTGGTCAAAGGGGTGAGAGGCGGGAGGGGGCATGGAGACTGTAAAGATGGTGGAATAAGATGGACATCATAGCTCTAGTTTCATGTATGACTGCACATATGATGTGATTCTACATCACATACAACCAGAGAAATAAAAAGTTGTGCTCCATCTGTGTACAATGAATCAAAATGCATTCTGCTATCATGTATACCTAAGTAGAATAAATAAATAAAATTAAAAAAAAGAGTTAGCTAAGCTAGCAGAAGCAAGGAAGAGATTATGATAGAAATTAGTGAAACAGAAAAACAGAAAATCAACAAAACAAGAAAAACCTTGATTCTTTGAAAGGATCAACAAAATGGACAAATAATAAACAAAGACGACTTAAATTACTATGATCAGGAGTGAAAGAAAGGTTAATTATTACTGACCTTACAGGAATAACAATTATAAAAGAATATACTGGAAACAATTGACTGTATGCCAATGAATTAGTAACTTAGATGAAATGGACAAATTCATAAAGATGTAAATCAGCAAAACTGACTTAAGACAAAATAGAAAATGTGAAGATATATTTAAAAAGTAAAGAGATTGAATAGCAATTAAAAATTAAATACTGCACAGGAAGAAATGCCTAGGTCCAGATGGATGCACTTCTTATAACTTCTACCAAATATTTAAAGAATAATTATATACCCGTTCTTTACAAACTTGTTCAAAAATTAGAAGCAGAGGGCATACTTCCCTACTTATTCTGTGAGGCTGGTATGACTGATACATAAAACAGACAAACACTTCCCAAGAAGATTGTTTCAATATTTCTTATAAATATAAAACAAACCTCTTCAACTAATACTAGGAAACCTAATCTAAGGACACATAAAAAGGATTATACAACATTACCAAGTAGGCTTTATCTGTAACACAACATTGATTAAGCATCACAAAGTCAACTAATTGAATATGCTATGTTAATAGGATAGAGAACAAAATCCACATGATCATCCCAATAGACACAGAAAAATCATTTGACAAAATTCAACACTCTTTCAATAGAAACAAACTTCTTCACCCTGATAAAAGGCATTTATGAAAACCCAACAAGCTATCATCATTCCAAATGCAGAAAGGCTGAAAAATTTCTCCTTAAGATTAGAAGTAAGAGAAAAATGTCCACCTTGACCCCTTGTATTCAATACTGTACTGGATGTTCTAGCCAGGGCAACCAAGCCAGAAGTAAATACAGACAAGAAATTTTCGTATATTGAAATCCTGGGGAATTCACTAAAAACTGAGATGAGGGGGCACTGAATAAATGGGTTGAGTAAGGTTGTAGGATACAATGTCAATACATAAAAATCAATCATTTCTACATATGAACAGTGAATGATCTAAGATGAGATTAAGGAAGTAATTTTATTTAAAAGAGATTCACAAGGAAGAAGTAATAAATTTAACAAAATAAATGCAAAATTTATACTCTGAAAGCTACAAAATATGATTTAAAAAATGAAGAAACCTATATAAATGAACAGACATTCCATGTTCACATATTGGGAAACTTAGTATTGTTAAGAAGGCAATATAACCCAAATTAATGTGTGAATTCAATGCAATCACCACAAAGCCCCAACTGGTTTATTTGCAGAAACTGATAAGCTTATCCCAAAATTCATAGGAAATTCGAGACCTAAGATAGTCAAAATCTTACAGAAGAACAAAGTTGGAGCATTCAGATTTCCAGTTTTCAAACTTACTATAAAGCTACAATAATTAAGACAGTGTGGTATTAGCATAAAGATATTTTATTCAATGGAATAAAATAGGTAAAATAGAGAATCCAGAAATAAATCCTCACATTTAAGTTCAGCTGATTTTCAGCAAGGGTGCCAAAACAATTCAATGAGGAATTCATAGTCAATAAATGGTATTGGGACAACTACATATCCACATGCAAAAAGAACAAAGCTTAACTCCTACCTCACACCACATCAAATAATTAGAAAGATGTCAGAGATATGAATTTATGAGTTCAAAATCTAAAACTCCAGAAAAAAACAGAAGTAAATCTTTGTGACATTGAATTTGACTATGATTTCTTATATATGACACCAAAAATATAAGCAACCAAAGAAAAAAGTAAATTGGACTTCTTCAAAATTAAAAAACATATATGTGCTTTAAAGGACATTATTAACAAAGTGAAATCAGTAAAGCATAGAGTGGAAAAAATATTTGCAAATAACATTTGTATGAATTTTTGTCTAGGACATATAAAGAACTCTGACAACTCAATAATAAAAAGGCAATTAAAAATGAGCAAAAATCTAAGTAGACCTTCCTTCACAGAAAAAGTACACATTTGTAACAAATATGAAGAAATGCTCAATATTACCAATGAGGGAAACACAAATCAAAACCACAATGAGGTAATTCTTGACACCCACTAAGGTGGTAACAATAGAAAAAACTTATAGTAACAAGTATTGAAAAGGATGTGGTGAAATCAGAGTGCTCACCCATTGCCAATGGTCTGACAATCCCCCAAGTGGTTAAACAGAATTACCACCTGACCCAGCAATTCTACCCTAAGGCATATAGAGGATAGGGAGTGGGGGTGGCGGAGGCCTGGCAGAGAAAAAGAAAAAAATAAAACACATGTCCACACAAAAACTTGTACATGAGTGTTAATAACAGCATTATTTCTAATGACCAAAAAGTAGAAACAACCCAAATTTCTATCAAGTGATCAGTGGATGAATAAATATGGTATATCCATACAACGGAATAACTATTCAGCAATAACAACATGTCTTTCTACTTTAGTAACTTGGTTTAAAAAAAGTATTTCCAGCTTTGTTCCATTAAACTGTTCTGTCTTATGAGTCTTTATGGACAGAAAATGATGAAAAAAGATAAGATCAAACAACACTTGAAGACAGGGAAGAAATAAATAAATGAAACCTTTGCCTCATGTAATACAAAATACCATTTTGGACAAACATATGCCATATATCTACATGATCAATAAGTGGCAAAAACCACTTAGAATCTAAAGTGCTCAATAAGACAAGATTTATTACATACTTGAAAAAAATTAAGTTTAGCTTTTAGCCTAATGTCCAGGCACTGCAGACGCTGGAATCTAATTTACTATTTATTGGAATACTAACTTGTTGTCAGCACATTTTATGTGCCTTTACTTATTTCATCATTTTAAGTATAAAAGCTCAGGAAAGTAATTTAATTTTATCTTTTTTACTTAAAACCATCTTACTTGTTTTAAAAAATTCTTAGGGAAGCTAATTTATCATGCTCATTATAATGTGTTGAATGGATCTGAAAGCTGAAACCTAGCAAATAAAGCCCTAATAAATCTTACACCTTGTAATAAGATATAATCGTTTAAATACTAAGATTACATAACATTAAGGCAACTTTTAAGAAACAAATATTAACTGAAAGTTTTATCCTCTAACCCCCAAACCCAGGACCATCAAATTTGAATTCATAATGGCCTTACATTATCATTTCTTGGGAAAGAGCCTTTGAACATAAATATTTTCCAAATGCTTTCTTTCTGAATTTCCACACTATAGGGCACTATCTGAATGCAAAACAGAAAAGTAGCTGCACAGATTACATGACTGTTACGTTTTTTAAAAGAATCCCAGTACTGAGATGAAGGCTGTCCTAAGTTATTACAATGGGCAGTGACCACTCATTCCATTGACTCCACCATTGCTCAAGACATTTCAAGAATAATCAAGTTTCATACTTAAAAGAAATAAAATCTATTCTCAAAAGAATCAACATCTGCCACCACTAAAAATATTCAAAAGAACACAGAGCAGGTTCAGAAACTTTTGAAAAGACCAATATTAGTGTCTTAAGGAAACAGCTTCCGAAGGTCACAGTGTGATGACAGCACTGGTTGGAATTTGTTTCAGTATATGTGTCCCATTTCCAGAATGCTCTTCTTGCAGAAGAAAGTAAGTAAAGAAAAACTTACAACTCAGACTAGTTTTGTAGGCTACTGTTTACCAAAGGTGAGTTAGGGTTTATATCTGTGAATGCTCTCTGGATACCATGACTTACCTAAGTGCACTGGTCACAGGACAACCTTCAGATCTACATCATCAAATGGTTACAATTTTATCAGAACTGTTGTAAATACTGACTTTATGTCACCTGCAATTATTTTCTTGGTCATAAGATACTTGACTAAGAGTTATATGGGAACATGACTAAAAGAGGCAATTCTGGAAAAAGCAGGTCCTAAATCAAGCCCATTTTACCACTCCTGGTCCCAGGGATGAAAAGTGATCACCAAAAAATATGAGGTCAGATGATAGTTCCTTCAAAGCTTCATGAAGACAACATTAGTCAGGGTTCTTTAGAGGAATTGAATCAACAGGAAGTATAATTATAAAAGGGGAACTTATTAGATTGGCTTATACAACCAGAAGCTGGATAGTTCACAATGGCCATTTGCAGGCTGGAGAGCTGAAAGAACCAGTAGTTGTACAATCCAAGAGGCTGAAGCCCCAGAACAAGAGGGATCAACGATGCTACCCTAGTCCAAAACAAAGGCTTCTGGAGAACCCACTTTGGAAGAGTGAAGAAGCTAGAGTCCAATATCCTCAGATGACTACAACAGCAATCAAGAACCTGTTCAAGAAGAATCTAGGTTGTATCTGCTGCTGCTTCCTTGTTCTTCCAACTTTTATTCCATCCAAACCATCATCCTATTGGTCAGTGCTGCCCACGCTTAGGGAGGGTCTCCATTTCAGCTGGCTATCCAACATGCCAATCATTCCTAGACAAACCTTCACTGACACACCCATAAATTCTTAATCCATGGCATCTCTTAATCTAATCAAGTTAACAATTCAAATTAGCCATCACACAACTCATGGCTCAGACCTGACCACTGTGCTTGAGAGACTTAACCTCTAGACAGCCCTAAAATTTTTGTATAGTAAAGCAGAACTCAGCTGGAGACTAAGGCAAAACCTCTCACTATTGAGGATTAAGGCACATGGAGACAGAAGATTTTTAGGAGCTTCTGGGGACAAAGAAAGAGTGGCAAGATGGGAGCTGCTGTGCACCTGCAATGAGCAGAAGCTGGAAAGCTCACTGCATAAAGGAAGGAACTTCAACCAGGTTGCAAGTGGGCAACCAGCACCCCTCAGTGGCTGGACATTTGACCACCAAGCATGACTGAAGGAAAAACCCAGTTGGCTCTGTTCCTGCTTATCGCTGCTTTCCACAACCACATCTGAGTATAAATGTATCCTGTACTACAATGGCAGCTCCCTAAATTATCTTCTTGCTTGCCTTCTTGCTTCCATTAATCCATTCACCACACTCGAGGCAGAAGGTTCTTTCAAAAAATGCAAATCTGACCACTTTAGTAAAGATTTCCTTTTACTCAGCCAGATGCTTATTTACACTTTAAACTTATGAAGTAGAAAGAAGTATTATCCCTGTTTTACAGATAAAATACTAAGGCAAAGAAAAGTTAACTTGCCCAAAGTCATATAGGTAGGAATAGAGGTGGGATTTGAACTTGGGCTTTTAACACCATTTTATAGCATCTTAGATGTTTAAGATTCCTCTTATTCTGAAGACAGTGTCTCGAATCCATGACCTGATTTATGAGCTCCTCCATGATCCGGTCCTTGCCCAACTCTCCAACTTTGTGTCATATCACATTCTCCCTCTCTGTTCATACTCTGTGTGTGTATGTATGTGTGAAGTATTCACATGTACATATGTACATATACATCTAAAAGTACATAAAAATACTTATATTTATACATGCACATGTTTATATATACACATATATTTACATGTCCACATGTACATTTTTACCAGTGTGCAGAGGTGAGAGGTTGTCTGGTACAGGGACTAAGAGCATGGATGCGGGAGCCAAACTACCTTGGTTCAAATCCTGACTCTACCCTTACTTGGAGTAGATCTTCAACAGTTATTTATTTTTGCATTTCTGAGTCTCCCCATTTAATAGAATGGGAAGGTGGAATTTATCCTCTAGACTCATAGCAAGGATTAAACAAATTAATGTATACATAGCACTCAGAAGAGGTGCCTGGCAGATAGTTCTCTTTCATATTTTCCTCTGGACATGTGTTCCCTCTGCCTGGGACATTTTTCTTTTCTACCTAGTCATCTCCCTCTACCTGAGTCCAGGATTCAGCTTAGACCTTGGCTTCCTTCCTTCCCGAGGACTCTAGTTGCATAGAGCCTATCTCCTGCCCTCATATGCACACCCAGAGCACCCTGCATTTTCCTTGCAGTGGGCATCACCCTGGTCACTGGCGTTCCTGACTGTGTTCTCCATGAGACTGTCAGCTCCAAGAGGCAAGGCTCTTTCCAGCGCTGAGGTATCCACTGCACTCATAACTGCCTGGTACAAAGCAGAGTTCCATCAATACTGTGAATAAATAAATGAAGCTCAGGGGACCAAACCCTTTAATCTGTCCCTGGAGACCTGGGGTAGATATCATTGATATTACCTAAGGAGGTAAGATACATGCTGGCCTTGAAGGATATCTACATAGGAGACTCTTCCTCAGAAAGGGTAGGATGGCCTTTTGCATACATAGAACAGTCCTGCAAAGGCAAAAATGTGACATGGTCTCTTTAGGTACAGGTGGTAAGGCCATAGGATTGTAAATTTTGGGAGCTGAAAGGTAGAAGGAAATTATTTTATAGATTAGAAAATTGGAGTAAGTTACTTTTTTCAAGGGTTTGTATCTAATTATTAACAAAACAGACTTCTTTAAATAGTGCTCTCTTTATTCTCTGAAGACTTGTCAAAAGGTGCCCTTCTCCCTCTGATAAATAAATAAATAAATTAAAATGAGGATGGAAAAAAAGTAGCTACTGTATGACTAGAATTTGAGAAAGGTTTTGTTATGACTATTCAACTGGGACACTCAAATGTCACCTGCAAGTGGGGGTTATTTCCCATTCTGTTTATTAAAGGACTAATCCTTTTGGGTGATTTCCACTGCTGGGGGTAATCAGACAGCCACAATTTAGCAGAAAAGAATGCTTAGCCAAGTATAGCTCATCCAGTAAATTCTGAAGCTTCCCACAATGGTGCTACTTTATCTTCAGAAAAAATATTAGGAAATTTGTCTAGAAGTACAAATCAAAGGAAGAACAATACCACCACCTTGGGAAATTGGGCCAGAGAATTCCAGAAGAGCTACTCCAGGCTGCAGAAATTGTGAGCTGATATTTACAATTAAACTGGAACAATGAAGGTCAATTATGACATAATACCTTCCTTTTGCCTTTTATCTCTAACTTCCTTCCGCTTCTATAAACTGGCTCACTCACATGGATGGGAGATGGATGATGTAACATGTTTATATTACTTTCAGAGAGTATCAACTTGATAAGGTCTGTCCAGGCTTTGATGGACAGCAAAGAAATGTGAAGTGACTAAACAGATTGGAGTCTTGGCCTTAGCCGAAATGATGTGTGATTCAATGAAAGGATGTGCACTTCCCTGTAGAAAGAAGCATCCATTTGATTAGCAGAAAATGGAAAAGGGGTGATTAGTTGACAATGTGAAGAGAAGATCAAGGGCCTCACAACAAATCTTGTCAATTACAAATCCAGTGATGTCACCCACAGGGAGAAATGCATTGAGATTGAGCAGGCAAAGAGTTGGGAGAAAAAAATGGGGACAAGGGGACTGGGCTGGATGCAACAAGAGGGTTGTGATGGTGCAAGAAAAGCAGCAGGTAGCACTGATGGACCATCAGTGTGAGTGAGCAATGGTCCAATTCAATAATTATTAGTAACACTAAGCTAACATGAGACTCACAAAATCTAACTACTTCAATGTACATAGAGAATATAATTTCTTTATTTTGTCTGAAGTTTAGTTTGGGCTTCTGGGCCATGTTTCCACCCTTTGACAAGCAGGATAAAGTGGACTTTTAGTTCTACTTTGTTTAAACTTCAATTCAAAATGGTGTTTTTATAGAGCTTTATCAAAAGCTCATTCCATCTTGGACCAAGACACCAAGTCTCTCTAAAGACATGGCTTCTCCATCTCCTGGGATGACATCTGGGTTACCTCACATCATGGGAGGAGGAACAGAGTTTTCAGGCATAGCCCCTGGTGATGCCCACTGTCTGCCTGCCAGTCATGGCTGGGTTTGGAGCAGATAAAACCCAAGTGCTGGCTTTCTTTCTCAGCTCACTCAGAGGCTGGTGTTCTATAGATGATCCAGCACAACCTTCTCTGTCCTGGATGAAGAGTCCCAGACATTGGCCTATGTTCTATCCTGCTATAACCCTGGCCTTTTGTGTGGTCATGTCTCCCTGCCGTGGGGTCTGGCAGTTACTCTCAACTCAGGATATGTGACACACGGTAACTGAAGGCAGCCTGGGAGAGTTCAGCCTCGTGATCTCCAGTGCCATGACCCATGATGTGGCCAGGCCTAGGGGGCTGAGGGATAGGGCCTTGCTGGAAGGTGATCTCTTTCTAGAGTCCTATGCATACTGTGGAGGCAAGCTGTGCTAGGAGTTGCCCATCTACTGGCTTATTTTTACCTACTAACTCACCTCTACTCTTCTGAAGCAAGGCTCAGAGAAAGGAAATGAGGAAGCACACCTGGACTTTGCCTTCTTTTTTTAACGGTCTAGCCCTGCCTTGTTAACAAACTGCACCCTTTCTGTACATTTAGATCTTTAGGGACAGAGGCCTACAGAATGGGTGGATGTGCCAAAAAGTGATGAAAAGAATCTAGGGATCTTCTCTCAAGCTAACAGCTTGTTTCTGATTCTATAGTTGAACTGTATGCCCTGAAATTCATGTGTCGGAAACTTAATCTCCAACTGGACAGTGTTGGGAGGTGGGGTCTGTTGGGAGGTGTCAGTTCACAAGGGCTCTTCTCTCATGAATGGATTAACACTTCTCTGAAAAGGGACAGACAGCAGGAGCTTGCCCCTTTTACTCTTCCATGTTCCACCATGTGAGGACACAGTGATACTTCCCACCAGGGAATGTAGTGTTTGGGCACCATGTTGGAGGCAGACTGTACCCTCACCAGGCACCAGTGCTGGGGGCACCTTGACCTTAGATTTGCCAGCCTCTAGAACCATGAGAAAACAAAATTTTGGTTCTTTTTTAAGATTACTCAGATATTCTGTCATAGCAGCCCAATGGTCTACATGGGTCTGAACTGGAGTGTTGTTTTGCTAAATAATCCCTTCTTAAAAGGAAGATAATAAATATTTCCTGAATAGTCTTCCCATTCACATGCCTGCTGTACCACACACTAAACAACCCTCACACAGATACCTTAGAATGAGTAGAACAAAGACCTTTTATTATACCCAGGAAAGCCAAAGATAAATGTGAGTGACAGCTAGGCATGGCAACTTGGGAAGTTGAGGCAGGAGGATCACAAATTTGAGGCCAACCTTGGCAACTTGGTGGGATCTTGTCTCAAAAATAAACACACAAATAGAGATATAGCTCAGTGGCAGAGCACCTCTGGGTTCAATCCCTAGTTCTCAAGAAAAGAGAAATATGTGCATTAATAATTTGATATTATACTAAGTTCTTGATGAGGAGAAAGAATTAAAATGGTAAAAGACAAGAAAATTGACATTGGCTAAATTCCATCCATTTGACAGGCACTTTTACCTGATTTTTAAAAAAATCTCTTACAATAATCTTGGGAAATAATCACTAACCCATTCATTTAGAGAGGAGTCAACAGTATATGAAAGAGTTCAAACAATGCGCCCAGAGTCAGAGGATTATAATCTGCAGATTTAGGATATGAACACATAGAATATGTAACAGAAAAATTCATGCTGTTTCCCCTATATGTTGTAGTGTATTGAATCCAAAATAGCTTCAGTGCTGGCTGCCCTAGTATTGTATGTATCACTAAAAAAGAAATGTGCTTCCAGTTACACAATACCACACCACTTCTTTGTAAGATGAATTCCAATTTTAGAGACGTAAAAAAATGTGAAAAGCCATACATCCGAGAATCAATGAAATTTGGGACGTACCATTTCAAGTAGGATTGTTTAAGTGGCACTGTATGACCTGACTAGAGCAAAACAACGGCAAGGGCAGGGAGAGATCAGAGAAAGGTCCCTTTAGCTGTTCAGCTATTAAGAAGTGGAAGACTGAGCAAAGCCAGAGACTTGTGAAATGCAAAGAAAAGGCAGGCATACTTCTAAGAAATCTGTGGCAGATGAATTGATGGGGACAGCAATGGATTGGACCCAGGTTGAAGGAACTATGAGTTAAGTGTTGGAAGTCTTGGAACCTGGGGAACAGTGGAAGTTGGGAAACTAGGAAAACAGAAGAGAGATGAATTCTGTTTCAAACATATTAACATTCAAAACATGTAGTTATCAACATGTAACTATGAAGACAGGAGAGGAGATGCTGATGCAAGGACGTCTCTATAAAGACATGGTGGCACACATCTGTACTCCCAGTGGCTGAAGCAGGAGAATCCCGAGTTCAAAGCCAGCCTCAGCAAAAGCAAGGCACTAAGCAACTCACTGAGACCCTGTCTCTAAATAAAATACAAAATAGGGCTGGGGATGTGACTCAGTGGTCAAGTGCCCCTGAGTTCAATCCCTGGTACCCCACCCCTGCCCAAAAAAAAAAAAAAACCCACTTCCCCTTAGGAAGATCAATGCTCTAATTGTGGATCTAGGGGGAGAAG
Organism: Xerus rutilus; assembly: GCA_028644305.1. Classification (NCBI taxonomy): domain Eukaryota; kingdom Metazoa; phylum Chordata; class Mammalia; order Rodentia; family Sciuridae; genus Xerus; species Xerus rutilus. The sequence continues at coordinate 93,848,238 of CM053408.1, forward strand.
ATGAGCAAGAGGACAGGACCGGACCTGTGCTGCTAAAGGAAACATGCTGAGATGTAATATCAGTGAAAAAGACAGGACCAACCCCAGACCCAAGGGGTCTGGTGGCACCTTCACCCAGGATGAGCATCCACCCCTTCTGATGCTTCCAGCAGTCATTATAATGCTGTCCTGAGACAGAAAGCCAGTGTGGGCAGGCTCTTCCTGCTGCAGGAGGGAAGGTTTCCCTCCCACCCTTCTCTGTGCACCTGGGAAGCCAGCCAGCCCCCCTGGCTGGATTGAAGGGGAAGGGTTGGAGCTGACACATGGGAGGATTTCTCCCTGGAAGACCAAATTATTACATTTAATTGCAAAGGCATACTAGCAAATCACTTTTGAAAGCTATGTTTAGCAAAAATACAAAAGGAAACAAATGGCACTTAGCAAGACAAGGGCTGTTAATTTAAGATTTAGAAATAAGGGCAGTGAGAGTTATCATCATGGGCCTCTCCTGATTTCAGATCATTTCAGTAATCAATACAGTAGGCAAATGATTGCTGATTGTTTTAGTCTTCTTGCCTTGTATGTGACAGCCACTGACTCATGATTCCACAGCACTTTTGAAAGCTGTATTATTTTAGGTTCCACATTAATGTAATGTTTAAAAGTGATCAAACAAAAAGTTACTATTTTGATAAGTGGAATATTTTTTAATCATGTTCTACACTTTGTTTTTACATGGAAAAATAAATTTTATTCCCACTACAACCCTTCTAGTTACTGTCTCTGTTGCATTCTTCTGGACATCTGTCACTGGGAAGTCAGGCTCTCTCTCATCAGAATGATCCCACCCAGACCCTGCTCCCACCTAGAGGTGTACCGTCTTGCCTGGGAGTCACTCATTGGCCACATGCAGCTGCTGAGCATCTAAATTTCTGCCAGTTTAAGCTAAGATGTGTTGTAAGTATAAATTATGTTCTGGACTTTGAAACTTAGGAAGAAGATGTAAACTACCTCATTAATTTTTATATTAATCATGAATTTTGTATATCTTGGCTTAGATAAAGTATATTATTACACATTTTACCTCTTTCCTTTAAATTTTAAAAATGTGATTAATGAAACATTTAAAATTATACATATGGCTTGTATCTGAGACGCACATTATATTTCCTTTGCATAGCACTGGCCTACATTCTAAGCTTCTGTGTCTTACTCCTTTACTTAATAAATTCAATTTAATTAACCAGCATTTATTATGTATTTAATATAATCCAGGTACTATAAAGCATGCTGGTCATATAATAAAATATTTTCTGACTTCTAAAAGAAGTCAGTGGAGAAGGGCCATTTAAAAAAAAGTGATTACAACAATATCATGCAATTAAATGTAGAGAATAAAGAACTACAGAATGTCAGGGGCTGGTTTTAGGAAGAAAGAAGAGATGAAGGTAAATAGGGTAATATCTATGGCAATAGTCATGACGGCAAAAATAAACTTAAAGAGCACAGATTGAATAAATATTTAGGGAGACAGAACTGGCACTTCTCTGGGATTTACTGGATGTTAGAGATAAATAAAATGGAAGCTTATGAACTTGAGTGATTTAGAGGAAAGTAAGTAAAATACTAGGTGTCCACTGAAGAAATTGACCATGAGAGGTGTTCTTCAGGTGAGATGCTAAGTTGAGTGGCTGGACTCAAATAAGAATTACTTTTAAAATGGAGGTGCCCTAGGTCCCCAGAGGAGTGAAATACCCCTTTTATAGTTCTTAGCTCAACTAGGTTTATTAGTAGCACAGGGAGCCAATGGGGTGGGGGCATATTTTAAGTTCAAAGAGTAGAAGGTATAGGTATATTTGGGAGTTGTGAAAGATGTCCTGGGAATATATGGCTTTGAGATGGCTTTTGAAGGACAGGGATAAGGGTGGCTGGGGTGAAAGGGTATTTCTGATAGGAAGGGAAAACTGAAATACATACAGTGAATGAGATCTCAGAGTCCAGAATGAGCCGCAGGCCAGCTGTGTTCTAAGAGCAGGCTGAGAACGGCTGGACTGCTAATGTTGGAAGGAACAGCAGGCAAAGCTAGAGAAACAGCTAGGCTCATGTTAAAACCCGAGAGGCCGTGGAAGCCATTCAACACCTAAAGGAACTGGCAATATGACCTTTCAAGAGGATGCTCTGCTGGTGGTGTATAGAAAAGCTCAAGTAGGGTGCTGGTGGTGGGTGGTTCTGCTGAGCACAGTTTTATAAAACCCCACTCAACATCAAACTACGTTTCAGGGCCTGGAGACTTAAAAACAAACAAGAATGAGTTCCTTCCTGAAGGACTTGCAGCCTGGTGGGGGTAAGCAGGAAGAGACCAGTTAAGGTGCTACATATTCATTCAACACTTGCGGCACTGTGAGTTAGAGCAGGGTCTGAGCTGTGGGAATGCAGAGGAGATTTGAAAGCAAGAACAGGTGGTGTCTGGGGGAAGAATCATAAACCTTTTATCTACTGGGTCCCACACCACATGCTTTCACCCTAGTCTGCCTTTATTTTTCTCAGTTCATTCCCCTTGTTCTTATTTTCTATCCTCTTTGTAGCCAAAGGCACTTAGTGAACACCAGCAAATTAAATGACATGTTTAAATGCTGTGCTTTTTTCTAAAGCCACGGGTGTTCATCACGTTGAGAGGGCTTGGTGTTCTTTCCACTGTTGTTTTCCTCTCTGAGCAGTCACTCTCTCTGTAGATCACATGCAGAATTAATTGACATTCACATAATTAGACGGGCACATTTTCATTAAACATCTTAGCTTAAATGAAAGATATAAAGGCAATGCCACAGAATGGTCCACTACAGAGGCACATAGATAAAAGGCACCTATGGGCTTAACATGTTATTGCATATTTATCAATCTAATTTAAGAAAGGTTTTGCTAAATGGCTTATTATGTACCAGCTGCTTAACTGACCATTGGGATGAGATGAATAAGCCGCATGTGCAGTTCTTAAAGACAGGTGAGGATGCATCCACCTGGCCAGGTGATCACATTCTCTCCATTGCTCACGTTAGGGCCTGCCATGACCCCTTCTTGTTCCACCACTCTTCCCTGTTCAAAGCACCTAAGCAAGCCTCTGAACATCTTATCATGCCATTCTTTTTCTCTTATTCAGTACACTTCTACGTCCTTAATCTTGGCCCATAAGGCCCCTATGACCCAACTTTCTTTGGGAGGGTACCGAGGATTAAACTCAGGGGTACTCGACCACAGAACCACATCCACAGCCCTATTTTGTGTTTTATGTAGAGACAGGGTCTGAGTGGCTTAGTGCCTTGCCATTGCTGAGGCTGGCTCAGCAATGAACTCGCAATTCTCCTGTCTCAGCCTCCAGAAGTGCTGGGATTCTAGGTGTGCACCACTGCACCCAGCTATGATTTGACTTTGATGTCAACTGTAATTCTCTCCCTCACTCCACTCACTCATACTTGGCTTCTTTACTGTTCATCAGATATTCTAAAGCCACTTCTGCCTCAGCTCCATTTCCTTGTTCCTTATGCCTGGAGTTCTTCTCCCCTTGATGTCTCCATGGTATGCTGTCACCTTCTGCAGATTTCTGCCCAAGGTTATCTTACAATCAAGTTCTTTTTTGACCCTCTGGCATTCCCTAAACCTTCTTACCTTGCTTTGTTTTTCATCAAAGCATTTATTGTAATAAGTAATAAGCTGCACTTATTACTGCTGGAATTGATCCATTTATTATCCATATCCCTCAACAACATTGAAAGCTCCACAGCAGAGTGTCTGGGGTTTGCTCCTATAGTCCCAGAGCTTAGAATGCTGACTGGCATGTGGTCAGGGCTCAACACACACTTTTTGAATGAACTGAATGATTGGTAGTTATGTACAGAATTTTAGGGGAACAATAGGAAGGGCATATGTCATTATCCAGAGATTAAAGAAAGTTTTCTTAAGGAAATTATTCTTGGGCCTAGTCCTCTTTTGTTCATATTTTTATGTATTCATTCCTCATTCATTCAATAAACTCTTAGGGAATTTTCCTATACTACGTACCATTCCAGGGCCAGGAATGTACCTGCCACAAAGGCAGATAAACCTCTGTTCTTGTGGAACTTATAATCTACTGGGAGAAAGAAAATAAGCACGCCAATCCATAAGGAAACGAGAAAGATGTCTGAGACTGATACACGCTAGGCAAAGAACTGAAAAATGCTGTGTTCTAAGAGAGCATCGATGTTGTGACTTCAAACGGGATCATCAGGGAAGCGTCTCTAGGAAATGACATTTCAGTGGAGACCTGAGGGACAATTAGAAAGCAGGCCTGCGAAGATGAAGAGCTGAGTATTCCTGACACAGATCATGGCTGGGGGAAAGAGCCAAAGCAGCACAAGTGCGGCCGAGCAGTGGGCAAGGAAGAGAGAGGAGCAATTTGAGATCAGATCGGAGGATGCAGGAGGTGGTGCAGGGGAGGAGCCAGGAGGAAAACACCCCAGGTGGAGAGAGTAGCATGAGCAAACAGAGGCAGGTACCACATAGACTGGTGTGTCCAAGTGACTAGGAAATGGATTTCTCCTGGGTGCAGGGAACAAAGGTGGAATCTGGAATACTGTAAGGTGAACTGGCTTCTCGGGACGCTTCTGGCACATATTTTATTGCAGCTGAGGAAAGAGAAGAACAATCTCTCCAGAAAATATAGCCCCAGGGAAAACTCCATAAATAACCTACTATAAAAGTCTAGACTAAGAAGTACAGTCTTAGAAGATTCAGATGTTATGTATTTAAGCTCCTGCTAAGCTTACAACTGGTAAGCAAATGCAACCTTGCAAGATTTACTTACTCTAAACACCATTTCAGACACATACGCAGTTATGATCCCTAGGATAAATACTGAACTGAAGGATGGCCAGTGAAGTCACTCTGGGTTTCTGCTCATGTCTTCTGTCCAGTATCTCACAGACTGACCCAGTACACCTGTCTAGAATGATTCTTGCCCTCAATTTATTCTACAGGCTTTGCCATCTGCAATTTTCCGTTGGTTCTCTTGTATTCTCCAAATTTCTAATTTGGAAAATGTACTTTCTTTCCTTCCCCCTCAGCAAATCCTGGTCAATACTGCATCTGTGGAGGCTGCTCAACGACTTCCTCTCTTTACTAACAAGAACGATGCAAAACAAACTCAAAGATGGGATTGATATGCACACATTTCTTTTCCTATAGTAACAGAGTCCCGAAGGAGTGTCCAAGTCTTTGGGAATCTTGACAGATTGGAAGTTTTGTAACAATTGGGACCCTGTTATCAGTAGAACCAGATTCTTCAGAGAAGGCAGTGTTGAATTCATGACAAGGAGTTTAATTTAGGCTCACAATTTATCAAGTAAATGGTGGCTTATGAGTAACTATTCAGTATGTGTGTCATAATGGCCTGCTGCTGGCTGACACTGTGCTCTGAGATGGAGGCCATTTAGAGACAATTACTTTATACATCATATTAGAAAACATCATGAGGTATACCAAGAAAAAATATTTATGTAGAGCCAGGCGCGGTGGCTCACGCTTGTAATCCCAGCACTTAGGAAGGCTGAGACAGGAGAATCGCGAGTTCAAAGCCAGCCTCAGCAACGGCGAGGCACTAAGCAACTCAGTGAGACCCTGTCTCTACATAAAACACAAAATAGGGCTGGGGATGTGGCTCAGGGGTCGAGTGCCCCTGAGTTCAATCCCCAGTACCAAAAAAAAAAAAAAAAAAACATTTATGTAGCAGGCAACAAATGAAGGGTGACATTTTCATCCACTAACACTGTTACTTTTTCCATTCTTGCACCACAAACCCCTATTACACATGCATCACTTGGCAAGGTCAATGTGTAGTTGAGGTAGCACCAGAGACTTAAGATTTCCATTGTAAGTGGAAATGGTGGCAGCCGAAAAATTCTGAATAAATACTATTATCTGCTTCAGGAATCATTTACTTTTTCAAGTTTTGGATGTCCAAGATGCATTCAATGTTTTCAAGTACTGTTCTTTCAGGTGCAAAACTGATGGTGTATAAAAACACCAGGGTGCTCAGGAACTTTCACAATGACGTGGGAAGCTACTGTCTTTGAAAGGCTGATACACACATGCTGTTTTAGTCAGCTTTTCTTAGCTGTGACCAAAATATCTGTCAAGAACAACTCAGAGGAGGGAAAATTTATTTTAGCTCATAGTTCCAGAGGTGTAGTTCATGGTGGGCCAACTCCATTGCTCTGGGCCCAAGGTAAGGCAGCACATCACAGTGGAAAGGTATGGTGGGAGAGTGCTACTTCATTCATGGTGGCCAGGAAGCAGAGAGAAGGGAGAAGGGGCCACTGGGAAGATGAACCCTTCCATTGCATGCCCCAGTGACCCACCTCCTCCAGCCACACCCCACCTGCCTTCAGTTACCACCCAGTTAGTCCATTCGAACTAGACTGGACTTATTAGGTTACAGCTCTCATTTTAATCATTTCACCTCTGAATGTTCCTACATTAACACAGGAGCTTTTGGGGGACACCTCATATTCAAACTTTAATACACACACACATTTTTGGGTAAATAGTAAAGCCCTGAAATACCCAGAAAAAAGAATATTCTACAATGTGAATAAAAACTAAAAGGCAGGCAGAAGGCAAGGGCTGGCCTGATTGCTGAAAAAGAAATACTTTCAAAAAGTTGGTCCTGCCTTTAGATGCAGAACATGCCTAAAGACCACAGCTTAAATTTAAGGGCAGGTGCTCAGTGACCTATCTTTTTGATAATAGTAGAGACTGTTAAAAAACAAATGAATATGGTTTGAAAAGAAAGATAGCCAGCCAGTACCAGGCAGGGTCCAAGAAGCACAGCATAAAATTATAAAACATTAAAAATGGCATATAAAGGTGTTTAATATGAAGAATGTAATCTGCTTATAATTTAGTGCAAAGTTAGAAAAATTATGATTGTAACAATTTTTTTTCTATTTGCCTCAACAAATGTTTTCAGTGAACAGTGTGTACAGCTTCTGAAAATTTGTTTTTTTTCTGTTATGTTTGATAACATGTATTAAAATGCAACTTTTGAGGAAAAAAATGACTTTTATTTCCATTTTCTAATATTTGTTTTTATATACATCCTTATAGAAATGAACATTTTCAGGGCTTACAACTTGTGTTTTATCACACTCAAATTCTGAAAAGAAATAAACCACTAGTTATTCAGCTGATATAATTAAAAATGAAATTAGCATTAGAGTTACCTGAAATTCCAGTCCATAGTTTTCTCTGCAGAATTCTCTCAGTTTAGGATATACATTTTCTCTCAGTGCTTGTCTTTCTGCTCCTGTGTCTACAGTAGAAAAACAAACATACACAAGTGAGTATGCCCATATGTTTTGGGAAAATAATAAAAACTTAAATATTAACATTAATTATCAAGTTGGGGTGCTAAGTTGTGAAGTGGTGGGATACTGGGCTGCTAGGATAATTCCGCAGAGATCCGCCCACTAGGCATGCATAAGTAGCACACAGAATGGACAACAGCTCCACAGGTCAGTTTTCTGTGCACTAACAGGGCTGAGAACTGAGTTGATTCTTTATGCCTGCATTGGTGTTTACATCAAACTCTTAAATAGTTATAACTACCCTGTCTTTGGTGGAAGTAGGTGACATTATAGAACTGTCAGGTGTTTTAGTTCAATGACATGTAAAAATTTCAACACACACACACTGATTTAGTTATTGATGTACAAGAAACTCAGACCATATTTTTTCCTGTAGAGATTTAGAAATAATGCAACATTTACAAATTCAACACAGCATCCAGCCAATCAGCAAAATAATTTAGGAGAGACCAATAGTGGAAGCAAACATGAAAAACTAGCAGATCCCACCCTCTATAGATTTAACAGGGCAAGGGTTTAACAGGAACATATCACATCCTAGGTTTAGGGACTTTCTGTTATATTAGGAATGGTTACTATTTTTTTTTTAATGTGCCACATCATGTAAGAGTTCTGAAATAAAATATTTTTATCCTGTCATTACAAAATATGAGACAAAGAAACTGAAACCAGAATTAGAGGATAAACCTATATACAATTAATTTTGAACATTTTGCACAGAAAGGAATTCCCGAGCCTCCTGTGTTGAATGCCATGATTCTCTTGCATCCATGGTGACGCTCTGAGAGTATTAAAGCCAAAGAAGGGTGTCCTTGCCCCATGAAACCCAGTGAACCTAGAGAAACCGTTACTTTTTCTTTCAAAAATTAAGTTAATGTGTTATCTCATGAAAAGTATCCTTTGCTAAATGTACCTTAATCCCAGCTGAAACTATGGAACATCTGCCGGACACATTTACAACACAGATAAGAACTTAAAAGAATTTCCTTTTTATTCTCAAGCACATCTGCTAATGAAAAATTTAACCATATGCTGTGCTGACCCACTCTATTTTCCTACTATTCTCAAGCCTATTCTGAGAAACAAAGAACCAATCCCAAGAGTCTGAAATACAGCTGTAGCCCAGAAGAGTAGCAGGCACCAGAGTTTACCTAGAAATCAGAATCAGAGGAAGAGAGATTTTTAGATCACCCTGACACTTAAACAAACTGGGTCTTTCCCTATGGTAGATCCAATATGGCCCTGAAGGGCAAACAGAAGACCAGGCTGATTAGGGCCCTATGGTGTCATGGAATTGCCATACACAGCACATTAGGCTTTTATATCATTTATATAATCTTAGGATCAGATATCTACGCTCCCTTGCCCCATTTTAAAAGCTAAAAACATTAACTTCATATTAAAGCTGGTAACAGTCAGTCAATCTCTCTAAAAGGTCTTAGCAGATTTTTAAAACCCAAATAACAACAAAAAAAGTCATTTAAAAAATAAATACTACCATATATAGAAGTTGGAAATATAGCAAACAGGCATTAGTGTTTTGAAATTCGAATGTTAGTATTTGATACATGAAATAATTATGGAATGATATAAGAAACAGAAATTTTTTATTTCTTAAAAAATGTAATTATAATTCTTATTACCGAGTCCTGAGACCTAGATATGCAAAAGTAAGGAGGAAAGACAGAAGTATAGTACTCAATCACTAATATTTACTAATAGTAAACAGTCTTACTATTATCTGGTAGCGTGCTAAGCAAGCCTATGTGCTTTTTTTTTCTTGGTCATTTCTGATGACAACCATACGAAATAGGTAAAAGTATTATTCTGTTCTTTTGATAGAAGAAACCAAGGGTAGAGGGATTAAGAAACTGGCCAGGTTATATGGCCACTAGTTTAGACAACTCAGATTGGAAGCCAGGCAGCTATGCCATGTATTGCTCTGCTCTACCCCAGAGATAGGCAACTGCAAAAAGAATCAACCTTTGAAAGCAGTGAATGCAATAGCTACATGAAATGGCTAAGGGTTGTAGAAATCCTAATGTGTCCAATAAATAAATCTGAGTTATCCTCGATGGATTCTTCTTTCTCTGTGATACACCCCTACCATAGCCAATGCATCAAGTTTTCCGGCTCTATCTCTAAACAAATCCTGAAATGATCTAGCTCTTATCTCTGCTACTGGATGCAAGCTGAATCCCCCTCTCAACTGGACTCTATCCCCTGTTTCATACCTGTTTCCTTCAATCCATTCCCCACAGAGCAGCCAGAATGACCTTTTCAAAATGTAAATCCGATCACATCATTACCGTCTTTCAAACCCTCCAATAGCTTTTCATGAAACTTGGAATGAAATCCACACTCTTGTTGTTGAAAGCTTTTTCTTTCCTGAAGTTCATCTCCTACTACTTTCCCTGTTCATACCACCCCAGCTGGGCTGGCCTCCAGCCTGTTCCTGGAGGGTAGTCCCCCAATGGGCCTTTGTTCTTGTTGGATCTTCCTGCAACCCTGAGTCCTGTGATCTGCTTGGGGCATCTCTGAGCACTGGAATGTCAGCTTCAGTTCACTTTCTCAGAGAGGCCTTCTTCAAGCTCTCCATCCACAGCAGCCTCTGACCACGGTCTACTACCTTCTTTTAAATTTTGCACATGACTCATCACTACAGTTGCTGTTTGTTTACTATCTCCTCCACAAAAATGTGAGTTCAAAGGGAGTTGGAATCCTCTGCCTCATTCACTGGTGCCTCACCAGTGATTAGAGGCATGCTCAATGAGAGTGGATGAAAAGCCCACACACGCACCAGAGGCAAACCATACCTCCGGCCCTACCTTCCCACAATAACCTCCAGGAGCGTGGAGGCCTCCTAGGTTATATACATTCATCATTGGGCAGATATAAAAACAAGACTGTGAGATTCTGGAAAACAAATGATGGGGTTTAGAAATTTAGTGTCATAAGGTACATGAGCAAAGTGAAATATGGATTTCAGATTTCCATGTTTCTGGCAGAGTATGAGTATGTTCTTATCAAGCTATTTTGAACCTTTCTAAATATGTGAAGGAAATATATGGACATACCTGATGTGCATTCAGGTGCTCTATGTTATGAAAAATGACTCATATTTCCCTATATTTGTATTAATATGTGATGATTGGTTCTGAAAATGGAAAAGTAATTAAGATAGAATGGATTAATTGTGACGGGTGACAGATAAGCTGGCTTAATTAAATAAAAACCCCCTGATTCATACCAACGGCAAATCCGGATGGCTGGCAAATTAAAAACACTTGAATGTCAGGGACAGGAAAAATTAACTCGCAGAATCTCACACATAAAAAGAGACCTCTTCAGACGCGAGGTGCGTCACCATGTATTTTTTATACATAGTACATCCGTTTGAATCTGCTCTGCTCCTTAGTGCTTTGAAAAGGTGCATTAACACTTTGCCTGTGCTATTAGGTTTCTGAGGAGTTGCTTTCTAAATGATTCTTTGGAGATCTCAGAGTTAGTGAAGGTCTGTGAGCAGTGTCTGAACTAGCCAGAGGAAGTACATTAGTTGGGAAGAATTATTAATCAAAACCACTATCCTTGAAACATCTTGATTATAACTTCAGAAGGGTTTACATTAATTCTGAATGCTTATTAAAAATAAAAGAGTGTTGAAATGACCATGTTGGATAACAACCTCATACAGCTCCTACCTTGCCCAATAGAAGGCCACAGGCATTAGATTAAGTCATTTTCCTGTTGGCAGCTCAGAAAATGTGTTTAGGATCCATGACATATACTCTGCTAAGACTCACACTAGCCCAGTGTCCCAGGTTTCCATGTATTTGTTCTTGCTTAGATCTTCTCTCTCATTGGCACCTAAGCCAATGATCTTATGGACAGCATATCTGGCTTTTTTTGGTTGTTATTTAGATTAACTCCTTGTTTGTATGTCTCCTCTCCATGGCCCTCTGAAAAATACTCTAAACCCAGACACTCACCCCTCCATATTCAAATCTTGTCAACTTTATGTCATAAACATCTTTTTTAGATTGTTTTCACATTCATCTTCTCTCAACCCCAAATCTTTTGTTTGTCTAACTCATTCTCTGTCCCTCACTCACCACAGTCTAATGCACCACAGAGCTACCAGAGATTAATTCCCAGATACAAATAAAAACAAAAACAAAAATGAATCTGATCATTAGAAACCTTGGCTAGCCTTTGGTGGTTCAGAGAATAAAGGCCAGAATGCTCAGCAGCTGTAAATACTGACAACTACATTTGTCTGTTTCTTTTATATTCTTCTAGGATTTCTTCCCATTTCTACCTAAACAGACATTAAAATTTACATATTTTGATACTAGAAAAGTAATAAATTGGACTAATTCAGTGGTGACTATGCGAAATGTTGCCTTCTTGCATTTTATCCTCACAAGCATATTATGAGACAAGTATTACTTGCCCATTGTGCAAAAGAGGAAACAGAACTGTTAAGTAGCTAACTCAAGGCCACACAGCTAAGTTCCACCTTTGGCTGTTCACTATAAATCTTCCCAGAGTCTGAGTTTTCAGAAGTTACTTGACTGGGAACTTTGTCCTCACATAAACCACTTTTTATGCTCAGAAGCTCCTGTCAATTGCACCCCTATGTTGGACTCCTACCTTTCTGAGTCCCAATCATGCTCCAGGAACTCTTGCTAGGGACAGGCGTGCCCTGTCTAGTCTACCTCACAGCACTATGCTCACTCCTGTGTGACATCTCATGCTGGGATCTCCTGTAGTTATTTTCAGTTTGTCTCCTCCATTAGACTGTGAATTCATGGAAGACAGGGGGCCTTCTCATCCATCTTTATATCACAGAAATTAGTGATCCCAGAACATAATTCTCAATAAGTGAATGGGTGAACAGAGCTATTATAGTCAAAACATTAACTAAACCAACTAGAAGACTAATTGGTCTCCAAAAACTAATATCAATAAAAATCCAGTATAATTTTCAAGTAGAGTTGACTATGCTGACAGCACCCATAGTCCTGAGTGAATCTAGGGTGATGTTACAAAATACCTGATGAGGGGTGGATCCTCCTCCCAAGGCACAATAATCAAACGTGACTTGAAACCTCTGGAATCAACTAGAGACTAAAGGCATAAAAATTGAGAAAGGATTGTTCTTGAGATAATGTGTCCCCCTCCTCCTTCCTCTCCCTGTCTCCTGGCTGCTGTGAGGTGAGCAGCTTTCCTCTGTCATGATGTTCTGCCTTACTTCAGGCTCATGGGAACAGAGCCAGCCAACCACACACTGAAACCTCTGAAACCAGGAGTCCAAATAAATACTTTCTCCTTGGTTTTTCTCAGGCCTTTTTGATTCAGTGATGAAAATCTGACTAACAAAGCACATTTACAAAAGTAGAATGAACAGTTCCCAAAGATACCTATGAAACAACACCAACCATGCTGATCTATGGAGAGCCCCAGAAGGAAATGGGAAATAAAAGGGGTAAAATTTTTTGAAGAAATAATTGCTAAAACTTCCCTCATTTAAAGGAATATATTAGACTAAGCACCTAAGAAGTTGAAAGAACTCAAACAGGATAAACACAAAAAAAGATTTATGCTTTAATGAAATACATAAGACTGTTGAAACAAAAGTAAAGAAAAAGTCTGAACAGCAAGAGAAAAGTGAATTGTCATCTATAGGAGAACAATACAATTAATGGTTACCTTCTCATCAGAAGGAATGGAGGTCAAAAGGCAATGTGTAACTTAGTCAAAGTAATGAAAAAGTAAACTAGTTATCTCTATGCTCAACAAAACTATTTTAAAAATATGTGCACTATGCTCTGTGCACATATAAATATATAATTTTTTATGTGTAGCTATAATGCACCAATTAAAATGAAATAGAAAGAAGCCCAATAAAGAACAGGAAGGAGATCAGTGAAGGGAAGGAGGAGGAAAAAGGGGAAGTACAGGGGACTGAAGTGTAGCAAATTATATTATATGCATTTATGCAACCCAATTCTGTTTAACTACAATGCACCAAAAAATAACATCAAGTTTAATGGTAGAGAAGATGTTACTACCATATCTGCATTAAATAATATACTAAAGAAATTCCTTCAAGCTTAATGGAAATGACATTAGATACAAATATAAATCCACACAAAGAAAGGAAGAACTACTCTAAGATTTCATCTCACTCCAGTCAGAATGGCAATTATCAAGAATAGAAGCAGCAATACATGTTGGCAAGGATGTGAGGAAAGAGGTATACTCATACATTGCTGGTGAGACTGAAAATTGGTGCAACCATCATGGAAAACGGTATGGAGATTTCTCAGTAAACTTGGAATGGAATCACCATTTGACCCAGCTATCCCACTCCTCCTTTTATAACCAAAGGACTTAAAATCAGTGTACTACAACGACACAGACACATCAATGTTTATAGCAGCTCAATTCACAATAGCTAAACTATGGAACCAACCTAGATGCCCTTCAGCAGATGAATGAATAAAGAAAATGTAGCAGATATACACAATGGAATGTTACTCAGCCTTAAAGAAGAATGAAATGATGGCATTTGCTGATAAATGGATGGAGCTGGAGACTATCATGCTAAGTAAAATAAGTCAATCCCTCAAAACCATTCTCTGACATGTGGATGCTAATTCACAATAAGGGAGAAGACTAGGAAGAATAGAGGTACTTTGGATTGGACAGAGGGGAGTGAATGGAGGGGAGGGGATATGGGGATAGGAAGTAGAATGAATCAGACATTATTACCCTATGTTCACATATGATTACATGACCAGTGTGATTCTACATCATGTATAACCAGAAGAATGAGAAGTTATATTCCACTTATGTATGGTGTATCAAAATACATTCTACTATCATATATAACTAATTAGAAAAAAAAAGAGAAAACACTGGAAAAGGTAAATATTTAAGTATGTTTAAAAAGCTGTATAAATTTCTATGATTTAAATAAGTGTCTGCCAGAGAGGCCTATGTGTGGCCCTATTAGAAGATGGTGGAACCTTTAAGAGGTGGAGCCTAGCGTGAGTGTTCTGGTCATTGGGGGTGTGTCCTCAAAAGGGGGCTCTGGAACTTGCCAATCCTCTTTTGGGTTCGTGGATCCTGATGTGAGCAGCTTGCTCTGCCACACACTCCTGCCACGTGTGCTGCCTCACCAGAGGCCCATGGTAGAGGAGTCACTCAATCAAGGACTGGGACTTCCAAAATAATTTTCTAATTTCTTCCTTTTCTAATTTAAGTGCTTCAGTTATTTCCTAATTGTGGTGGAAGGCTGACTAATACAGTATCCAAGTATATACTATCTATAAAACGCAGTCTAGATTAAAAAAACACAAATAAGTTGACAATAAAAGGATGCAAATACACATTTGATAACCAAATGCAGACTGGATATATTATTATCAGAAAAAAAAAGGCCTTAAGACATATTAATAGATAAAAAGACAAATGATACAGCGATTATAATGTGTACATATCCATAAATGAAACTATAAAATCTATAAAGCTAAAATTGATGGAAGTAAAAGGAGAAATAAATATTCCAACAAGTTTGGTAACTTTAATAACCAGTATTATTTATTTCATTAAATGATAAAAAACTGAACAGAAAATCAAGGCTATAGAATACTTGAGCACAACTATCAAGCAACATGACCTGACATTTATACAAATTCATGGAACAACCTGACCTGACATTTATAGAACAATTCACCCAAGGACAGCAGAAACCACATTCTTCTCTAGAGCTCATGGAATACTTCCCATGGTAGACCACATGCTATACCACAAACAAGTCTCATCAATTTAACAATATTAAAATCATAACAAGTATGATCTCCAACTATAATGGAATTATGTTAGAAATCAATATGAATGTGGGAAATTTATACTTAGAAATTGAATAAGATACTTCTCACATACTAATATGCTAACATACTTCTAAACGCTTGATTCTATCACACATGTATTGAAGAACACAAATGAGAAGGAAATGTTATGAACTGACTGAAAACATGTTGAAAGCTATGAAATGCAGCAATGGCAATGGTTATAAAATAAAACATATCTTTAAACAACTCCAGCAGAGAAATCTCAAATCAGTAATTTAAGAGTCCACTTTCAGAAACTAGGAAAAGAAAATTGAACTCAAAGCAAGCTTAAGGAAGGAAATAATAAGGATTACCGTATAAATCAGTGAAATAAAAATAGAAAAAAATAAAGAAATAAAATCAAATTCAAAAGTTGGCTTTTGACAGGTCAATAAAATTATAAACTGCCAGCTAGGCTGACCAAGAAAAGGCAGCAGCAAACAGACAATGCAACTCAGGATTGAAAAGGAGCCACAAGTATGAATGCTGCAGAAATTAAAAAATGGTAAGAGCATACTATGAACAGTAACTGTTTCTAATGAATTAGATAACTTAGATGAAACAAATTCCTAGACTGACTCAAGAAAAAGAAGGCCTGCATATATATATGTGTGTGTTTGTGTGTATAAAAACAAGTGAAAAAACTGACTCAGCTAAAAATCTTCCTAATAAATAAAATCTCAGGCGCAGAGTATACAATCAGTACATTATACAAATATTTAAAGAAGAAACCCTTTAGAAACCTTTTCAGAAAAAAGAAGGGAACAGAACACTTCAACTCATTCTGTAAGTCTATATTATCCTAAACCCAGAGTCAAAGACTTCAAAACACTAAACAAAAACAGCAGACAAAAATATTCATCATGATATAGAAGCAAAAATCCTTAACAAAATATTATCAAGCTCAGTGGGGGCTCTGTACAGGATTGCAAGATTAACATTCAAAAATAACTTAATGTAAAATGCCATATAAATAGAATAAAGAACATAACCATGTGATCACTTAAATGCAGAAAAAGTCTGATAAAATCTAATAGTGTTCAGGATAAAAACTCAGCAACAAGGAACAGAAAGGAATTTCTTCAGTCTTAAATAGAGCATCTATAAAGAATCTACAGCTGTTGCTGCACTTTAAGGTGTCTGAATGTTTCCCAGCTAGGATCAGGAACCCTTCCTTGATGCGTCAGCATTTTAGAGGAGGATCTGGTCAGTACAATAAAAAAAAAGTTTCTTTATATCATCAGTTTATCAAAATACCCTTAGAAGTTTCCGCTAAGAATTAACTGAATTATTTTTATTCCTCAATACATTTTAGGAGGAAAAGAGCCAATGAATTATAAAATACAAGAATCAATAAATGGGATGGACTCAAACTAAAAAGCTTCTTCTCAGCAAAAGAAACAATCAGCGAGGTAAACAGAAAGCCTATATCTTGGGAGCAAATTTTTGCCACATGCACATCAGATAGAGCACTCATTTCCAGGATATTTATAGAACTCAAAAAACATAACACAAAGAAAACAAACAACTCAATCAATAAATGGGCTAAGGAGCTGAACAGACACTTCTCAGACAATGATATACAATTGATCAACAAATATATGAAAAAATGTTTAACCTCTTGTATCATTCGTTAACCATATGACTACTTAACTCTACCTCTTAGAATTGCTTTTCTTCAATCTTGGAATGGAACCACCATTTGACCCAGTTATCTCACTCCTTGGTTTATACCCAAAGGACTTAAAAATGGCATACTACAGTGACACAGCCACATCAATGTCTATAGCAGCACAATTCACAATTGCTAAACTGTGGAAGCAACCTAGATGCCCTTCAATAGATAAATAAATAAAGAAACTGGTATATATACACAATGGAATATTACTCAGCAATAAAAGAGAATAAAATCATGGCATTTGCAGGAAAATGGATGGAGTTGGAGAACATCATGCTAAGCAAAGTAAGCCAATCCCAAAAAACCAAAGGCCAAATGTTCTGATAAGTGGATGTTGATCCATAATAGAGGGGGGGTGGTGAAGGACCTTTGGGCAAAGGGGAGGGAGAGGAAGGGGCATGGCAGCAGGAAAGATGGTGGAATGAGATGGATATCATTACCTGGGGTACATGCATGATTGCACATATGGTGTGATGTACAGAGAAATGAAAAGCTGTGCTGCATTTGTGTACAATAAATAAAGATGCATTCTACGGTCAAAAAAAGAATGCTGGACCTGTGTTACTGGTAAACTGAGGAAAAGAAACTTGCTCAAAATTACAGTAAAAGTAACAAATTTGGCATAAAATATTTAAAAAATCTATATTCTAAGTGTGTTGCATAGCTGAAATAAAACAAAGGAACTCAGAGGCCAAATGCACACCAAAAGCAGGACTCTTAAAGTGGAAGGGATCCCTGAGGCCAGGTTTTAGTAATATTCCACTGAATCCTGGGGACCTGCAGGCATGCTTTTGTCGTCTGTGGGTGCACAGTAGATAGGAGACAAGGAATAGAGCCCCAGTCCAAGTGAGAACAGGATGACAACAGGTTTCCTAGCAGGAAAGCCTTGTACAAGGCTGTGAGGGTAAACCAGAGGTAAATCTCCACCAAGGAGAAAACCTGAGGCCACAACCACCTCCAAGATTCCTGTCATCACCACCTGTGTCTCCAGAGGTTTATAGCATGAATTCACTGCACTGTCAGGTCTGACACACTTCCGCATTTATGATTTAAGCTAGTAATTTAAAACTTATAACTACTAAGTATAAATCATTGTAATTTATTTTACATTTATCTTAAAATATTTTTGGTAGTGACTGGTATCTGAGAAGCACACTTGCAATGACTTGATGAGTTCCAGTGAAACCAGTGTCAAGGAATATCAAAGCACACACATACACATCAGTAGATATTCAAGCACACAGGACCCCGGGAGTGAGGGCCAGCTGAAACAAAAATCTAGCTGAATCAAATCCAAACAATTAAAAGTCATGGACTTATCTGAGATATAAAACAAATATTTAATTTTCTCAAAGAAATAAAAGAAGATACTGAATAAAAAAATAAACCATGGAAAATAATGAAGCAGATCTGAAAAAGTAACTGATACAACCCATACAAATAAGAAATATAAAAATTGAAATTCAATGGCATATACAGTTGGAAAAAATAAGTGAACAGTCAGACAGACCCAAATAAATTATCTAGAATTCATCACAGCAAGAAAAAGTCATAAAAATAGGAGATGTTAGGAGACAGACATAGAACATATGGAGAGAATGAATCTAAGGTATCTTTTGAGTTCCAGAAAGATGGATAGGAGAGATTAGGAAGCAGCAGCAACCAGAGAAATCCTGGCTGAATATTTCTCTGATCTGTTGAAAGATACTAGTCTTCAGATTCACAAAAGTCAACAAATTGTACACAGAATTACTATAAAGAATACTATTTCAAGCCGGGCGCGGTGGCTCACGCTAGTAATCCCAGCACTTAGGGAGGCTGAGACAGGAGAATCGCGAGTTCAAAGCCAGCCTCAGCAATGGCGAGGCACTAAGCAACTCAGTGAGACCCTGTCTCTACATAAAACACAAAAAAATAGGGCTGGGGATGTGGCTCAGGGGTCGAGTCCCCGTGAGTTCAATCCCCAGTACCAAAAAAAAAAAAAAAAAAAGAATACTATTTCATCATGAAAATAAAGAATAGTAAAAACAACAGATCTTAAAAATAGCTAGAGAAAAGAGAACTGATGGTACAACATATGCCAATTAATTACGTCTTGTCTGACTTGTATTTTAGAGTCAAAACTGAGATACTTGTAGTAAAATTTATTCAGTATTAAACAGAATGGAGCACTTCTAGATATACGACCAAATTTGAGACATGAATTAGAAAAGATTTTAGAAAAGCTGTGACTCAAAAATGAATAGAATTCAGATAAAAAATAGGGCAAAAAGTGATTCCTCCCCCCCCAATGGAGAAAATAGTCATGGAATTTATTATAGAAGGAAGCTGGGTTCAGTGAGTAAACTTTTGAATCACCGAAGGTCTTGAACATGAAGAGTCTGGCTTTGTTGAAGTGGAAAAAGTATGAGAATGGGCTCGTACAGAAAGGTACAGAAGGAAACAAACACTTTGTATGGCAGATCTGTCACAGAAAAAAACTAGAATGGAGGTGCTGCCCTGAAAAAACTGCATTAATTCATAAATGAGATGAGGAGGACTCAGCCTTCATCACAGCAGGAAGAGGAGGCTGCAAAGGGAAACTTTACAAGGAAACCGAGTACATCAGACACACAAGGAAGACAGGCATGACATAGCTCCTCAGGGGAACCCTGGGTTTGATAACTGGATGGTTGAGCATGAAGAGCATGTCCCAAGGCATATCAGTAAACTTCATCAACCTCAGAGAAGTCCATATTATCCACTATCAATGACATCATATCAGAGTGATTAAATTTTCTACTTATAAATATTCTTCCTTTGTAATTGATAGGTCTTTTGAGAAAAGTAGTTTGCAAATATATAAATAAGCTATTCCTCCTCAATCTTTCATTGATGATATTTTTCTGAATAAATTATTATGGTTGCTACATGATTTCCTATTTCCACAGTTTCTTTTAAACTTACCAGTGGACTTTCAATCGCAAATTGACTTTCAATTGCAAAGAAGAATGAATTCTCCTTTCCCTACATCCACTTCCCTACTGACTTGTGGACCCACCTGTCTACCCATATACGCATCTATCTACCTTACATCACTCTCACAACAGGAAACAGTAATTAATAAACAAGAAAAAAAGCAGTCTCTAACTGCTATCATATGGGAGGGAGCTTGGTTTTTATAGCTCAGTGATGATGTTCTGTTGAGTATGAACAATTTCATCGAACAGAAAAATACTGAATGAGGTCACTCTGTGATGGTGTAAAACAACGACAAGCCTACTCGACCATCCCATCTGGGCACAGCATAAACAAGAACACTGTCCAAGCCACAAACACCGAGCACAGGTCATCCCCCTCTGCAGACTGACATGAGTGACTGCAGCTTCCTCTTCCCATGCAGGTTAGCTTTGCTCCTCTCACCTCCTCCATAAGAACTGTTAATAAAAATGGGTCAAAACTGTCCCTGTTTTCAGACAATACCCAATCTAGAACAAAAACCACATTTCTTTGCAACCTCCTCCGATTAATCAAACTTAAGTCGAAACCTAATAATAAGCACCCCTAATATCCTTGTACTGATATGTCCCATGGCTCCTCATGACATGCTCTCTCTCTTTGCAGAAAGCCAACAAAACTAATTTCATTCAACCACAACAGGATCCTGAGGGGATTGCTAGGGGATAGCAATGATTTTGTAGTGGAGAAACCTGCCAGACATCACCTTAACCAAATGATCAACTAGTATTACCAGAAATGGAACAAGCCAGTATTAGATTCCTCCTGGTAATGATGTACCAGGAAGAACACAGTGCTGCTTTTGTAATCTCCTTGCCTCAAATGTATCTAAATCTAATCATGAAGAAACATCATAGCATACCAAAGACATTTTACAAATAACTGTTGCATATTGCTCAAAAATATCAATTTTCAACAAAGAAAAAGAAACCAAGGGACTAGCACATTAAAAATGACAAGTGACATGAATGGGTATGGAAACATGTGACCCAGTACCATTGGGTCACATGAATTAGCATTAGTGAATGCTAATAAGATGTACACATTTGGTAATATTGAATTAATCTTAACTTCCCAATTTTGATAATTGTATTTTGGCTATGTAAGAGAACATACTTATTTTTAGGCAACACAGCTTGAAATATTTAGTTGCAAATGATATACATACTCGTTAGAACTATGCATTTATATGTGTTTGCATACACAGTGGGGGATACAGCAAATGTGGTAAAATGCTAGCACTTGAGGAATCTGGGTGAAAGGTGTATGGAAATTTATTTTACTATTCTTGCAACTTTTCTATAAGTCTGAAATCTCAGTCAATTCTTTTCATCTGCAGAACGTATTTTCCATGAAGTTTCTATAAACACTAAGCTACTAGAGGAAATACAGGGACAGAGGACTAGAGGAAATACAGGGACAGGTTCCTGTGAGCCTCTGGTAATATTTTTATCAACCAACCAATGACAATCTTATTTTATGTAATTGTTTATTGAAAGGAATCTTATTCAGTATACATTATTGGCCAACTCATGCCCAACTGAAGCTTTTCTAGCACCTTTATTTTCTTTTTAAAGAACATCATAGCCTGCCTGCATTTGGTCAGCTCTCCCACACACTGTGCTTAGAGGCCACTTGAAACAATGGAATCACCAACATAAAACAATATGGAAATTGTGGCACTAAACCTATGGCAAAAAGGACATTTGTTTGCAGTATGAGAACTGAAGCTTTTTAAGAAGCGCACTTCCTGTCCCATCTCAGCTGGAATGTGTGCGTGGGAGGCATGGGGGTGAATAACTCTGCTTGTGCCTTGAGTGCTGATTGGGGTGTTACCAAAATAAAATTTATCAGGAAGAAAAATTCACAAATATGGAAGGTTGAATGATGAACACTATGTATTTAATCAAAGGTTAAGAAAAGTTACTTTCTATCATCAAGACTAGAAAAATGGTAGTATAATAAAACAAATTATGGTCACAGGGCATAGGAGTTGTCCTGGGTGGGACAATACTATTTAATTCAGGATATTATAGGATTGAAAGCTTGTCTCAGAAGAGCCTTAGAGACATCTGGAAATCCAAGAGTTGATGGAGATCAGGTCAGAGAGGGAGAAGTTGTGGGAATCACCGGTAACAGAGAATAGGGTAGATTCCACGACCAGAGCTAAGGGGGAGCCAGATTGTGTTGCCTAATCCATAACATATGTGTGGATTAAATAATTAAACAAAGCAGGGCAGCATCAAGTCTAACAGATCAGGAATGGATCATAGTGAAACCTGTCTTTATTGTGGCATATTATTAAGGCATATACTGAGATAAGGAGATGCATCAGATAGGTTTCAGTGAGATTTCAATTTAAAACAAGAGAAAATCGACTGGTCAGAACCTTCTAGATGAAACGGGCTCCTTTAAGAGATGGATTTGCTATTCTTGTGGTATTCCAATACAGGGTCCAGCACTGCATATCAGAGTCAAAGAATCTAAGGGATACTTTGGATGATCTTTGAAAACTTGTCTAATTCTAATGATCCTATATCTATACTTTTGCTCTTTGTTGTCTTAAAAGATTTTTATACATTTCATCAATCACAAAACAGGTGTGATATTATCCTTAAAATGAATCAAACTTATTAAAACATTTTCCTCCAAAATTTTGTCAGACAAAACTCCTGGAATATCAAAACATAGAAAGGTTAAAGCCACGTCATCTTCACCATTGTATTCCACCTCTCCCCTAGTCTGCGACTCTTATGAAGCAGCAACAGGTGAGAAGTACACTTGGCATGGATGCATCTTTCTTAGCTGCTTTGCTGGCAAGTCAGCACATAGTCTTACCAGGCCAGGAAGTGAGCACTCAGGGCTCGAGGGTGGCCTCTTCTACAAGCACAGTCCTGGGAATGCCATACTAAGTTGTGGCCTTTGGTACTAAGGATTGCTCTGACCAGTGAGCATCATGCTGAGAAAAAAATGTCAACAGCACTAACCATAGAGTACATCTTCCCATGGTATATGGAAGCCCAAGGGACATCAGAGATGCAACAACAAACCTGGCTGCTCTCAGGTGCCTTATTTCATCAACTCTGAGGACCCTTCCGTTACTTTCCCTCACGTGCCAACAGAAAGGATGTGGAGAAGGAGACTTCCTGAGATTTGAACCATACCCTTGATCTATCTTCTACCGCTTACATACAGCCATTTAACTGTGCTTTTGATGAGTTTAGAATAGAGAAGAATGTTCAATAATGTTCAGTAATTGGGAAGAATGTTCTGATTTTCTGAGGCTTCAATTTTTTTTTTAAATACAGTATCTTGGGCATCACTTTTGTTAAGTATTAACCAATACTACATGGTTTGCAATAGCTGGTAGGAATAACAGTAGCTGAAGGCTCAGTCCCTATTAATAAGAAAGCACTTTATACCCTTATTGTTGCTTATAAAAACAAATATTCATTCTTCATATAAATTCATTTCATTACACACTGTCAACACAATCCTCCAAATAAAAATACAATCCACTATCTGGTTACAAAAAATAAAAATAAATTTACAAATCACTTAGAGATGTACTTTAACTGTACACAGAGAGGAAGACAATTTATCCATTTTGGCAACATAAGTGGTAAATAACCATATGTCACAGTTAATATCTGTCAAAGAATTGGGAAATTAGGAGATTAAAGTTGACATTCTTGTTCTTAAAATGAAGAGTATTAATGAAGATACAAATAGTCATTAAAACAGTTTCCCTAACAATTGCTTTCTGGCAACAGCATGGTTTTGATTTGCTAGATATCACTAATGAATTAAGTTATTAGCAAATATGTACTGCATATTTGCCACATGTAAAGCACTAAGAAAATATAGAGGTAAGAAATCTGTACCACCCTTGCAGTCAGGCAGCTCAATATCTAATGGGCAAGAAGACGATACAAATATGCGTAAAACAAGAACATCTGATGCTCAACATTGTTATTACTTTTAATGGAGAAAGACTCACAGGCTAATTTTGACTGATTCCATGTGGGAATTTAAAGGCCAGACAAACAAAAATCCCAGTAAGTACTGACTTATTTGAATCATTCTATTAAAAAGTGGTCAGTCCCAGTGCTAGCCTATTTGATAAGTGACTGGACATTTATCAGTAGATGACATTTTCAGAAAATAGATTTAATTTATTTAATAGATGTTTTAGGGAATGCAGTTTGGATTCCCATATGTATCAGGATACCCCTGTGTCTTAATAATTGTTTGGATGGGAGCCCAGAGCAGGAGATAAGCTGGATAAGATTTTTAGTCCATTTTTGGGCTGCTGCAACAAAATACCTTAGACGGGATAATTAAGAAATAAAAATGACAAGGATGCTAGAAACTATTTTCTCATAGTTCTGGAGGCTGGAAAATCATGATCAAGGTGTCAGCAGATCTTGTGTTTGGTGAAGGCTTACTCTTTGCTTTGTAGATGGCACCTCTTGCTATGTGCTTGCATGGCAGACAAGGCCAAAGGGGCCAGTATGCTCCATTCAACCTTTAACACTGATCCTTAATCAGCTCCCAAAGGTCCTATCTGTTAATACTATCACATTAGCGATTAAGTGTCACCATGCAAATTTGGGAGAGAGGGAGCACATCTAACCATAGCAGACTCATTGACCCCAGTCCATGCATGGATCTTTGGAACACAAGGGAATTCACCCTGGCATGCATCTCTTAAGGGAATGCACCTCCCAGGTGGGCTGAGGGAAGAACTCATCAAATGTACTACATCAAGGTACCTGGAAACTGAGGGTATTGAAGTTTGGTTTTAGCAGCACTTTCTTTTTTAAAATTAAATGCTGTGATTCTGTTCAGATTAATTAGTCCATTAAATCTTGACTTTTCAATTCTGCAAATATTGCAACAAAATTAACACCAGTACATTAAAATAGGTTGGAAATCACAATATAGCACCTATACATATTAATTAAACTTAATTAATATTATATTATTATAATATATTTATATTTATTCATTGTTTTTACAATCTTATATATAATATATTTCTATTATATATAATATATATAATATATTATATTTATATTTTATACATTGTTTTTACAATGTATAAAATATAAATATATACATTGTTTTTACAATGTGTATATAAATATATACATTGTTTTTACAATATACATTGTTTTTACAATGTATAAAATATATTATAATATATTTACATTTTATACATTGTTTTTACAATCTTATAGATGTTCCACACTGGGGATAATATACAAGATGGGCTAACTGATGTGCTTCTCTCAAAGAAACTTCTGGGTTGAAGAAGTTGAAGAATTTCCACACACATTCAGACAGTGTTTCCCATTTTTTCAAGAGATGGCATAAACTTCAGTAAAGAGTTCAAGATGTAACCTATACCAAAATGTATGATGGATGGAACCTTCATTTTAATGTTTTGGAGTAAATTTAAACACTTTGAGAGTTATACATTTATGGATGGTTTCATCACACAGTTAGTTACTTTAGTCATAATGCATCATATAAAGAACACTCATCCATTTTTATACAAAAGAAAATGGCAAAACAAAAGTTTTTAGTAAAGCTATCTTCTCACTAATGCATTTATAAATAATACATTATTATTACTATTATTATTAGTGTGGACTTCTAAATACTACTCAAAACTAAAGGTTGTAAAGGTTCCCTTCTAATCCATTAAAAGATATTTTCACTTCACTTTTCCCCAAAGTATCAATATTGAATGTTATAAAAATACTTTTAGCATTTGCTTTCAAATAAAATATTCAACACTCAATGCTTTCATGGAACATTTTCCCTTAAAAATCCATTATGCTGAAAGTAAATACCTACATGGAGCCCACTAGACTGATGTAATTAAAATTAAATTTACAGAAAGGTAATGGAGATTATATCAGCAATGGCATGCAATTCAATGTAACAGCTGAATCATTACGGATTTTTTCCCTATATAATCCTATCTGGGATGAATAAGATGCTGCTTTTAGAAAGTTTTTTTTTTTTTCAGAAATACTTAGATTGGAGTATTATTTTTATTATGGCCATTTAATCATTTTATTACAAAATATTAGTGCAAAAAAATCAAAAAGATGCAAAAGCAAGAAAGACCATGGGCACATTCATTTGTAAATGCTGAACCAACCGCTTAGGTTGGCCTACTGATGAATGTGGGGATCTTCAAAACATTTCCTGGGCTGATTTCAGGCCTATGAAGATAAAGGCTATATTTATAACATTGGCCCAAGGATCTCTGCAATTTCTCTTAGGTTTGCTTGAGGAGATTCTGGACTAGACAATGTTGCATATTTGAAGAAGTCCTATTAACCCAAAACCTTGTTGTGTAATTCGTTAACCATACGACTACTTAACTCTACCTCTTAGAATTGCTTTTCTTCAAACTTGGAATGGAACCACCATTTGACCCAGCTATCCCACTCCTTGGTTTATACCCAAAGGACTTAAAAATGGCATACTACAGTGATGCAGCCACATCAATGTTTATAGAAGCACAATTCATAATAGCTAAATTTTGAAATCAATCTAGATGCCCTTCATTAGATGAATGGATAAAGAAACTGTGGTACATATACACAATGCAACCTTACTCAGCATTAAAAGAGAATAGAATCGTGGCATTTGCAGGTAAATGGACAGAGTTGGAGAATATCATGCTAAGTAAAGCAAGCCAATCCTAAAAAACCAAAGACTGAATGTTTTCTCTGATTAGTGGATGCTGATTCATAATGCAGGTGGGAGTGGGGAGTTTGGGAAAAATGGAGGAACTTTGGATAGGGAAAAGGGGAGGGAGAAGAAGGCAAGGAGCATGAGGGTAGGAAAGATGGTAGAATGAGACAGACATCATTACTCTAGGTACATTTATGAAGACATGAGTGGTGTGACTCTAATCAGAGAAATGAAAAATTGTGCTCCATATGTGTACTATGAAGCGAAATACATTGTTTAAAAAAATAAGAAAATAATCCCTTTTCTTCTGAAACAACAGTACAAACTTTGGGTTAAATTCAGAAATAATCTCAAAAAGTCAGGAATTTATCAGAGGTGTGAAAATGATAGCTGAATCCATCAAACTCCCTTGACCTCAGGAGAGATGTTTAGGAACCTTTTTGATGGATCCTACCTCCTTCTCCAGCCTCCACCTGTGTCCCCCCTCCCATTCCCTGCACTTTATCTTCATTGTTCCAAAATGCCATATTTTTTTCTCGAATGCCTGTATCTGACTCCTGCATGGACCCTTTATCCTAAACTATTCCTAATTTGTCCTTTAGAATCAGTTGAAATGCAGTTTCTTCCAGGAAGTTGTTTCTGATCACCTCTCAGCCTACATTGTATTTGCCCAATATACTCCCACGACTCAGTACTTCTGATTAATGATACTCAGCTCACTTCCAATCACTAAACCTTGCCCTCATCTCTAGTCTGCAGCTCTTGAGGACAGGAACCATGTCTGCTAGGAGCAGCATCCCCATTGCCTGGCACAGAGCTAGCCAGATAATATGGCTCAATAAATATTTTCTGAACATAATGATTAAAAGTTATTGGTTTATGTGTCAGTCACTTTTATTGAGACTTCTATTTTAGCCATCTTGGGATTCTCTTTCTAGATCAGTACTTGCTATACTGTAAACCCTTAATAAATATCAGCTGAAATGGCATGCATACCTCGTTTCCTAAGAACAATTCTGTTTGTCTTAAGCGTCTACTTGAGGACCTCCTTTGCCCTTAGCTTACTTGCAACTATGAAGTTGGTTGGATTATTAGTAAAAAAGCAAATGAACCATTAGAATAAAAGCAGAAATAGTCTCACCGATGTGAAAACGGATTATTCATTTAACGTTCAGTTTGGGTACCTACGCATATAGTCAAATCCAAGCAACAACTAAGGGGAAAAACAGCATTTATAAATGATAAGCTGCTTGAAACTAGTCTGTTTTGGAAGAAAATAGAACAATGGTTATCTCCAGGGGTGAAGACAGAGACTCACTGAGATGGGAGAGGAAGAAACGCTTAAGGTGATAAAAATGTTCTATATTCAGCTGAAGATTTAAACTGTATTGATGTAGGCATCTGGCAAAACTCATCAAATGGTCTATTTAGGATTTGTAAGTTTCATTGCCCATAAATTTTGCCTCAAAAGACAAAAGAACTATTAACAAATATTGAATTCTACTTAATTATGTGCATACTGAAATATTAAGTGTACAGTATACTGATGATTGCAATTTACTCTGAAATGCACATAATAAATATTAACTGTAGAATCTAGATGGTGGATATGTAAGTATTTTATGTAAAATTCTTTTGACATTCCTGATTGTTTGAAATTTTTCATTAAAAAAAATGTTGCCAAAAGAACAATATTTGCTTGGCCTTATTTAGATGCAGGCATATTAGTACTCTGAAGTTAGACACTAAATTGTCCCAAGAAGTCCTTTGGTTAGGAAAAGTCAGAATATAAGATCATGAATGAAAGGATGCAATAATGAAAAAATTCTGAAAATCTCAGGAAAATGAGAAAAGTTTCCATGTTATTATTGATTGACTCATGCAATGAATATTTATGGACTTCCTAGTATGTACAAAATTGCCTCGAACATGTTAAAGAAAACAGATAAAAAAGTCCATATCTGCATAGAGTTTAGATTTTCATCATTATCTCATGGTGGTAGTGGTGGGGTTTCTTTAAAGATGGACGGGAGTCGGGACACAGAAGCTGACCGCATGGCAATTCTGTACTTGTTTCTGGCCTAAGACTATCCTTTGAAAGGAATAATGTGTGTGGACATTAATTGGATCAAGGCAATGTGAGCTAGAATGAGGGAAAACCCACTTAGGGTGCCAGTACCTTCAGTTCCTGGCAGTGAATTAACCTGCCCTGGAAAGCAGAAGAAAATTAGTTTCAATTTTCTTATCTCTTATTTTGCCTTATCCAGCAAAATGTATAATGTAGAAGACATAGAACATCGACATATTGTAACCTTTTATGTCTAGAACCACACCATTCACAAATTCATGCTCTGTTTCTTCGAAGGAGGGAGGAAGAGAGTGGTTGATATGGTTTATGTATGAGGGGTCCTTCAAAATCTCATGTGCGAGAAAATGAAAGACTTTTCAGAGGTGACATTGATAGGGTTATTACAGTGTTAACCTAATCAGTGAATTAATCCACTGATATAGATTAAGTGGGAGGTAACTATAGGCAGGTAGAGTATAGATGAAGTAGGTAGGTCACTAGGGGTGTGCCTTTGGGTTTATATTTTGCTTCTTGTGAGCAGAGCTCTCTCTGTCTCCCAATTGCCATGTCCTGAGCTACTTTCCTCCACCATGATATTCTGCCTCACCACAGGCCCAGAGTCACAGAGTTGATCATCTATGGACTGAGATCTCTGAAACCACGACCTAAAAAAACCTTTTCCTCCTCTGCATTGTTCTTGTCAGGGTTTTTGCTCACAGAGGTGTAAAAGCTGACTAAAACAGAAATTGGTACCAAGAAGGAGGGTCATTGCTTTGACTAACCTGACTACATGGTTCAAAACCTTTGAAGCTGGTTTGTGGGGAAGGAATTTTGAAAAGTTTAGAGCTGCAAGCTGGAGAAGCTTTAGGATGTTGTAAGCAGAGCTTAGTAGGGAATGCTGACATGAATGTGGACAAGACTGGGCTCAGGAGGTTTCAGAGGAGGAGGAGGAATCTATTGGAAGTTGGAGTAGAGATCATTCATGTTATGGTCAAAAGTTTAACATCAACAATGATTTATTTCTTAAAAATAAATAATAACTAATTCATATGTGTGAAAAGTTGTTAAATTTGGGGCATACATTTCTTGCATGTGTAAAATTGTTCCAAATTAAAAATTACCATAATTAAATAAAAAAGTTAATAAACTATTATCAATGGCATTAATAAAGGGACTACAAAGAGTTTTCTGGAATGTATTTCAAGGGGAAAGGAAGAAGAAAAATGAAAGGAAATTCTGATTATAAAGATATAGGCTGGGCATGGTGGTGAACACCTGTAATCCCAGTGGCTCAGGAGGCTGGGACAGGAGGATCACGAGTTCAAAGCCAGCCTCAGCAAAAGTGAGGTCCTAAGCAATTCAGTGAGACCCTTTCTCTAAATAAAATACAAAATAAGGCTTAGGATGTGGCTTAGTGGATAAGTGTCCCTAAGTTCAATCCCTGGTAGCACCCCCCAAGAAAATATAATATATATTTTTACATAAAATGATATAACAGCTAAATAAAATTTATCTTAATAAACTTATTCACAGAAGTATTCCTTCATACAAAATATTGGAAAAAATGAGTGAAATTATCTTACTTATTTTGGAGATAACATTCATTACTATTACAATTGCTAACATGTAATAATACTTTGATTCAATTAATTTATTAAATCATCAATGAGTTGCTTATTTTTGAAAAAAATGTGCTTCTGCACAAATATATGGTATAAGTACTTTTAAGATGATAGCTGTTGTTGCTGACTTGTAAGCAAATGCAGAAGTTGGGGCTGGGATTGTGGCTCAGTGGTAGAGCGCTTGCCTCGCATGCGTGAGGCACTGGGTTCGATCCTCAGCACCACATAAAAATAAATAAAATAAAGATATTGTGTCCATCTACAACTGAAAAAATATTTAAAAAAAAAAAGAAAATGCAGAAGTTATATGGAAGTTTCCAATTTATGTCATCCCAAGCTAGATTATCATTTTGAGTAGCAAATTTGAATATTAAAGCTATGTTGAAGTATTTCTCCAAAAGTCCAATAATATTTAGTCACTAGCTTGGTTAAGAGATTCATTATGAAATCACTGATAACCACAGGGATCAATAAAATGAAAAGGTAAAATGAAAACATGGCATATACACCATATGTGGAATTAACACAAACATGATATAAAAATTAATTACTAATAACTCAATGCAAACCATAACCATTTTTACTCCAGAGCTCCATTTCAAATAACTAATAAATTCATTCAGTAACCACATCTATTCCTATATGTAACTAAAATAGTTTGGGTTCAGTTAATCTATTGAAATTCAACCAACTACTCAGGTGTTGTGTTCAACACTGTGTAATAAATGCAAATGGATGATTCACGCTATTTCCACTTTTCTATAATTCCTGCCACTTGTGCATATGGGCCCTGCCAGAGGAAGCAGAAGAGATTCTGAAGCCTGAATTGGATCCCAGAATGTAACCACTAAACCTCCATGGAAATAATGGTTTGCTGATTAAATTTCTGCACATGCTGTCCTGAAATATTAATACATAAATTAGGCTGACAATTAGAAACACTATAAATAACATGTTCAATTTGATAGCTTGGCTACTGTAATAAATTTAACAACTGTTTCTCCTTGCTGTATTCATTTTCACCTTGGGGTTAAGTGATATTGGCTAAAGTGCTCCTGGAACAAGAGGCATTTGCAGAAGGCTAAAGTGTGAAATTAATTTTCCTTGCACTGGCTTTATTCCTGTTGACATAAAGGATCCACATAAAACATTTCACACTTGCAAATATCCTATCTTTCATAGTGATTTTTTTCTTTCAATTCCATTTAACTAATTTATGCTTTGTGAGAATACAAGCAGTAAAGAACCATATTCAACATTTAAGACCACCTTAGGAGCTGTTCCACAAACCTCCACATACATTGCTTCACTAAATCTTAACCATGTGAAGGAAATATTAATGTGGTCTCTATTCTATACATGAGGAAGCTCAAAGTTGGCACATAACTTGCCTAAGTGCACAAAAGTGGCCATTGGTCAATCCATGGCTTAATTTCGGCTATATACTCCAGAGTCCAAGTTTTTTCTACCATCCCCAACACTGAATTTACTTATTTACCTTTACTGCCACAAGTAATTGTCTTTGCACATGTACATGGCTACACACACTGGACTTGTGTCTGATCACAAATGTCTTATAAAGTCAGTTTCATGTCAAGGGCAACACAGGCCCCATTCACTGTAATGTAGGAGGGCAAGATATAGTCAATGTGCTTCTTCAAGCCCCCTCAAGCACTGGGGGGAATCTGACCCAATAAGCAGAAGCACAATTTGGGTAATATTTCAACTCTAAACTGTGCAGAGAATTTTATCCTCACTACCATTATTAACAGAAGTGCTAAGTAAAAATGAGTCTTTAAAACTGATCCTAGATAACACATGGCACTACATAAAGATGATTAACTTGTACAATAATATTAGATTTAAATTCTCTTTATAGATGGCAATAAAAGTTTATTCAAAAATAACCCTTATGCATTTGTAAGTGGTACTCTATGATGTTGTAGCCTATTTGTTCAGTCAACTAAACACAGAATTATTCTCTTCAGATTTCTACTGACAATAAATGACTTGTCCACACACATATGGCACAAGATCAGTTACTGTCCTGATTCTGACACCTGCCTCAGAATCCTTCCATATATCTAATGAATCTTCAAAAAATCTGGGTGAAATTCTTTTCACTATAAATTAAACACCATCTTAGCTTTCTATTGTTATGATAAAGTACTTGAGATAATCAATTTGAAAGGAAGAAAAGTTTATTTGGCTCATGGTTTCAGTCCATGGTCACTGGGCTCTATTGCTTTGGGCTGTGGGAACGCAGTACATCATGGCTGGAGCACAAGGTGAAGGAGTTCTGCTCACTTCATGATGATCAGAAAGTGAAGAGAGAGATGAGGGCAGGAGTTCAAATTACCTAATTTTGAGGGCGCACCTCCAATTGTTATGGGCCAGGCTATATGGGCAGTGATCAAATAGACTCCATTTTGCCTTGAGACTCCGTGTCATGTAAAAAATGCTTCTCCCATAGGAACACCTGGCCTCTGTACTTATCAACAGTTGCTTAGGATAGCATGTTTGGCAACACAAAATGGCAATTCTTTTTTTTTTTTTTTTTTTTGGTACTGGAGATGAACTCAGGAGTACTAGACCACTGAGCCACATCCTCAGCCCTATTTTGTGTTTTATGTAGAGACAAGGTCTCACTGAGTTGCTTAGCGCCTCGCCATTGCTAAGGCTGGTTTTGAACTCATGATTCTCCTGTTTCAGCCTCCCAAAGTGCTGAGATTACAGGTGTGCGCCACTGCACCTGGCAAAATGGTAATTCTTACACAATGTAAAATTGTTCTCTCTTTGGGTTCCATTTATCTTGGACAATGTGCCCTGTCAGAGAATGATTGTCTAGACATTAGTAACCATGCTTTAATTTATACTCAACGAAGGTCATTTTTACCCACTTCCCCTTCTGCTTATGATTTTAGATCTTATAATGTTTGTTTATGGTTTTGAATCATAGCAATACCCACTTATGATTAATATGGTTTTGGACTATAAAAGGTGGACTCAAACCCTGGAAGGGGGTTGAAGGGTGTAGACTTGTAGCCTTCCCTTTGGCCCGGCAGCTGGTGGATCTGGACTGCTGGCTGGTGAATAAAGATGGTTCTGTCTCCTGCTTTAAGATCAACGTGGTGATTTATTGTAATCTTGCCAATAATACAATGACCTAAATTATTTCCATTAGGCCCCACCTTCTGAAGCTTCTAACACTATCAAAAAGCACAACAGGCTAAAAACCAAGACTTTAACATATGGGCCTTGGTGTTATATTCCAGATTCAATCCATGAAAAACACTGAAGTGATAAAAAAAAAAAAAAAAACTTCAACTACTTGAATGGGGTAAACAGTGACACTATTAAACAGTATACCTTATGTTATGAGCATCATGAGAAACAATTTTTCAACATGTAAAATGATGCAAAAATCATTACTATAAACTCTTGCATAAAACTTTCAACTTGATGTGAAGACTATATAGACTCCTATTAGAACCCCAAGTCAAGTCAAACTGCATTAACCAAAGATAATTTAGAATATATTATCCAACTCAAAGAAAACAAAAGTATAGATGTTTTAGCAAAGAATGTTAAATATTAGGAAATAATATTCTTCATGTTGACAGCAATCAGTTAACATAAAAAATAAAATTTGTGAAAATAATTCCTAATTATTTTTTCATTTGATCACTGGGTCCATAAATAAATTAAAAATCAGGATCATCTTATTGCTCTTTTTTTATGCTACAAGTACATTACATTTATATCCTATATT
Source organism: Xerus rutilus (assembly GCA_028644305.1). Taxonomy (NCBI): domain Eukaryota; kingdom Metazoa; phylum Chordata; class Mammalia; order Rodentia; family Sciuridae; genus Xerus; species Xerus rutilus. Next base: position 93,882,372 of record CM053408.1, read on the forward strand.
ATTGTGTATTACCAGAATGTCTTAGAGATCAACCAATTTCAAAATACATGATAAAATTAGGACAATTATTTACAAATGTGTTTTGGCAACCCTAGTGTTTCTCTAACAGTTCCAGAACTATGCAAAAAGAGCCAAATGCTACTAGCCAAATGCTAGAGATAATTCAGGGGAAAAAAAAGATCTCCTTAGAAATTATATAGTTCAATGGATTAGGAGTCATATGAACTAAATGCAAGTTCTTCCTGTAACTGGACAGATGTAAGATTTTAATAAGGTTTTGCCCACTGGTAAAATGTGAGTGGGGGAGGGTGAAAGGAGAACAGTGGAGGAAGGATGTTAAAATTATATAGCATCCGAGGTTATTCAGAGTTTTAAGACTGTTATCAGTCCTTACCCATCCTCAGACTTGGGCGTAACTGGTCTACTGTGGAGGAAGGCTGGGAGGGGCCCTTCAACGGGGAATCAATCACCAAGGGCAGATGGGCTACATGCCCCAGATTCATCCAGCATTCTCTCCATATTCCTCTCAGACACTCCTCCCAGGACTTGCTCCACTGAAGTGACATAAGAGGAATGCACAAAGGTGTTAAGCGTATAACCTTGGTTTGGGGGGACATTCAACTGAGGTGTTTTTAGAGTATTTGCAAATGGGCAGAGGGGTATGTATGTGCTCCTTATCTACATTCTACAAAATTGGACAATATTTGCCTTTACTCTCTAATTGTATGTGATTCATGTTAAATAGGAAATTTCTTGCAACTAAGTTGGAGAGACAGGGCCATCAGATATATGAAGGTCATCATAGACTAAAGGAGAAATTGGAGGTTCAGGGCTCTGTGAGGAGTCTGATAGGTACTTGTGGAGTGCCAAGAAATAAATGTTCCTTAAGGTGAGCTGTGAGGTCCTGAGCTGGGGGAGCATGTTGAGCTTTTGGATTGGATGGTGTCATGGTCTAAAGGTCTGTGTCCCTTCAAAATTCCTATGTTGAAATTGTAAGGATCAGGTGATGGTATCAGGAAGTAAGGCTTTTGGGAGACGATTAGGTCATAAAAGCAGGTTCTGCTACATGGGGTTACTGCCTCATACTAGAGACCCAGAGAGCTCATTCACCCCTTCTACCATGTGAGTACACAATGAAAAAGATGGCCATCTATGAGCTAAGAAATGGGCCCTCAGCAGATGCCAAGTCTTTAGGTGTTTTGATCTTGAACTTCCCAGACTCCAGAACTATGAAAAATGAACTTCTCTCATTTATCAGTACCTAGTCCATGACATTTTGATACAGCAGCCTGAACAGATTAGGACAAATTGGCCATATGGATTTATAACAACTCAATGTTAATGTCCTTCCAGAAGATATTGAAAATATTTTAAAAAAGGAATTTAAATATTTGCAGCATTCAATATCATAGAATGTATGTAGTAAACAGAATCAAGGCTGATCCTTTAATTTAAATGACGAGAAAACTGAAGGTCCAAGAGCTTAGGGGCTATTTCCCAGAACCTGCTTTCTTGACCTCACTTGAATGTTCCTAAACATATTGCACTACCCTCAGAGATGACAGATGTTTTATTTTATACTATTCAGAAACTATTGAGATATAAAGAAAAGTCTTGGTCAATGTATTTGAATTCCCATCAATACACATAAATTTCCATATGATTTGCATTAAATTTAAGTTCCAATTCTTCAGAAACACTATACAAGTCCTAAGACTATAATACCCTGTTAAGTGTTGGATAATTGATAATACACAAGCCTTTTAGACAGATGTAAAATACCTAAGATTAAAATTTCAATCAACTGTGGTAATAATACAATTGTAATTTACTAACACGCTGACCACTACAATTATAAGATACACCTAAAACTTCTAGTGTCCTAAGAACTTTCAGATGATATATTCCAACATGATGAATTAAAAAATGTGAAAACATATTAAAGAGAACATTTTTATTCTGTCAAGAAAACTGGTTGTCTTCCTAGAGAAATTTTCCTAAAGCCATATGTATTGAGCCTAATATTCCTGCACAGTTGGATAAAACAGATTGGTACATGTTAAAACTTCACAAATATGACTTCTAATAATTTTTATATTTTGGGTGGGAGAAGGCTTTTCATTGATCATAGAAGGCTGGCGCCGAGGCAAATTCAGCGGTGATGATGCTATAATGACTGCAGTGCAGAGCTGGTGACTTGGAGCTTTGCAGTCAGGGAGTCAGAGAGGACAGGACGTGAGTCCTGCACCCCACACCTCCTCTGTGATCTTGGGCAAGCTTCTAAACTTTTTTGAGCTTTGGTTTCTTCATGAATTAAACAGGGATATTAATTGTGCCTTTTTAGTAATCTGTAAATAATAATTATGCCAGATCCTGGGTGAGTGTTAAGCAAACCTATTATAATCACATTATTCATAGCTATCAATTATAGTCATGTGCAGCACAATGTCCTGGCCAACTATGGACCACATACACAACGTTGGTACTCTGGTTATAGTGGAGTAGAAAAATTCCTGCCAACCCAGTGCCATTGTAGCCACTGTAAGAGTGTCACAGGCAACACGTTTCTCACGTTTGTGGTGATGCTGGTATCAACAAACCTACTTGCTAAGAGTCTTATAAAAAAAGTATAGTACGGACAGATAATATCTGTCTATAAAAAAGTAGAGTAGACAGTCATAATAATATGACTATTACTGGTGTATTTACTAGACTTTACATTTAGAGGGTACTCTTTCTGCTTCTAAAAAAATTACTGTTACAGTGGTAACAGCCTCTTGCATCTCGTGCTGACAGCCTCCCCTCATTTCCTCTTGTGCATGGCTTGGCCTCATGTTTGTGTAAGTATACTCTGTGATGTTCAAACAATGATGAGACTGCCCACCAACTTATTTCTTAGAAGGCATGGTGTAGTTAAATGACATACAACTGTGCTTCTCACAACAATCCTAAAAGGAGGAACCACGATACAACTTTGACAGTTGTGGATATGGTAGTGCTCGCTGCAAGTTTAAGAAACTTTTCCAAATGTCCCCACGGTGGACCTATCCATGATCTTTGGTAAATACTATGTAGGCAGAAGCCAGGCAAGGAGAAGCTAATGCCTCAAAAACCTAACAAACACATTATGTGAACATGACCATAAGAGCTGCAGCCAAATATCAAATCAATAAATAATAAATAAGAATGTTGTAACTGCACATGAATATTTTTACAATGTAAGGATTCATGCTGACTGGAAGGTCAGTGGTCTGACTTATTGAATTATTGGTGTTTAGCAGGGATAAGGTTTACTATTTTTCTAGCCAGAAATTGCATTCACTATGCAATAAAATAGTATTAGAGCAGACTAATATAATAGTTCTAACATGTTTCCTTAAGCACCTAAATTTCTTAAAGGCTAGGAAGTGAAGCAGGATCAGAGGAGGAAAAACTACTGTTATTCTGTAATACTTCCACATCTAACAACAACAACAAAAATACAGCCATAATATAATCAGTTTGAAAGCATTTTTTTCAATCTAGTGCATGTCTTCTAGAGGTGCTTTAATTTTTTTGATTTTCATTTTTAACAGTCTTCTATTGAAAAAACTATTGCTTTTGTGGGAAATATAGTGGCACTTTTTAATTGAGGCTATTAATATTGAACACAAACAGTTGATGCATAGTTGCTCTAAAATATTGGCTGAGATAAGCAAAATTACATTCACTGTAGTGAAGAGAAATTCTGAAGATAGTGCACATATGGAAAAGGCAGATCTATTTCTTCTAGGGAGCCATAAATATTGTAGAGGCTTTCCCAATTTATGTTTAGCTATACTACCTTGATTTAGATACAAGAGAGTTACTTTGTACAAAGGATACAGTTTAAGTTGTTTGTAATTTTTATATCCACATAGTAGTTTAAATACAAATGTTTTCATAATACTATGATGGTTAAAATGTTAGATAATAGAATAAAAATATATAAGGAAGTGAAAGTTCTCTTAATTTGGTCTTCCTATTTTATTACTAACATTGCTTCTACTTTAACTATGATGAATCTCATTGCAATACAATGTTAGGGCATAGCATTGCCTAGTTAAATGACAGTTGTTATCATCATTAAAGATACTGCCTGCTATCACTCTTTTTCTTTGTGACCTTTCAGAGCCAGGAAGCAGCAGGCATGGTAATGGGACTAGCTCCATACCACTCTGCTCAAACACTATCAATGCTCCTTACCTAGGCTGTGACCTATGGCTTGTTGAATTTTCTGTGTCTCAGTTTTCTCATACATAAAATGGGGAAGATAACAGAATGAACAGCATAGGTTTAGCAGGAGGAAGGATGATTTAATACATACAAAATGCTTAGGAGGAATGATGGGTTTCAGTCTTCCTTTTCCTCCCCGCTTTCTGCTCTAGTCTTGCTTAGTAGGTACACACAGACATGGCTTAAGAATGTCTTTATTTCCTCTCATCCTATAAAGGCACTGAAGGCTGGAATCAAGTTTGTTATTTTATCAACTTTACGTTGCCCATTTTTTGGGGGGGGGGGTACTGGGGATTGAATTTAGGGACAGTTGAACACTGAGCCATATCCCCAGCCCTGTTTTGTATTTCATTTAGAGACTGGGTCTGAGTTGCTTAGTGCCTTGTTTTTTGCTGAGGCTGCCTTTGAATATGCAATCCTATCTTAGCCTCCCAAGCTGCTGGGATTACAGGCGTGTGCCTCCGCACCTGGCTTATGTTGCCAAGTTTTAAACAAACTGACTGATGCCCATTAACTCTTCAAAAAATTAATAATTCTACCAAATTCAACAGGTCCTAGAAGCACACTGTGTGATTCAAAAGGGAGGAATCTATAGGATGTTCAGTAAAGCACAACAGATAGATCAGGGAGGAAGATCTTTCATTGAAAAGTTTGAATCAGACTCCTGCAATGGACATCATTGCTTTTCTGTTAGTCCTATTTTATTCTGTTGTGGTAGTTCAGCCATGTCCTCCATTGTACTATAAATTCCTTAAGAGCAGTATTCCAACATGGATCAGCTTTTTCCTTGTGTAACCCAAAGCCATTTCTTGCCCTCTTCTCCTGCTATCCTGTCCAGCCAGAAGGCGGGTCTGTATAAACTGTATCAATTGATCACCTAGTCCTCTGGTTTCCTAGGATCTGTGGACCCTGGGAACCACAGCACAGAGCCAGTGAGGAAAGGAGAGGGTATAGTCTTTATTCCCTAGAGCCCTGCCCTGTCAGGTAACCTGGGGCTTGCTACATTATGTCCCTTTATGGGGGCTTTCTTTCCAGTTAGGAAACACTTTTTCTTCTGGGCTGTTTGGACCCAAGGAGGTAAGAGCTTTGTAAAGTGAAGTGATAATAAACCTTTTTACTACCCTCGGTAAGTCCCAGGGTGGCACACTGTTCTCGGCACTATGTCATTTTTTCCTCTCCTTGCACAATTTTGCTGACAGTCTTCTAGAATTAACTTATTTTGTGTGCACCCTGTGTTTCCTGCTGGAACAAGCCAATGCATCCTCTGGGTGAATAGAGGGAGAGCCATAAAACTCATGGCCATGTCTCCAGCTGTGCAGTCACTCAGATACTCTCCTCCTCTTAGAACCAGTTGGGACTCAAATGCTTTCCCCTCCTATAAATCTGTGAATTCTGAAATGATACAGGCTTCTCTATTCATTTTTTCTTTTTCTTTTTTTTAGTTGTTGGTTGACATTTATTCATTTATTTATATGCCGTGCTGAGGATCGAACCCAGTGCCTCCCACATGTGAGGCAAGTGCTCTACCACTGAGCCACAATCCCAGCCCCCATTTTCTTTTTTTTCCTGCAGGGAAATTTGTTAAAAAGGAAAGATATCTGCCATAAAGTCGGGATGATTTCCTATTTCTTGTTTTTACATTTTGTTTTGTACTTTTTTGGAGGCACTGTTTCATGTGATCATGTTCCTGCAGCCTTTAAATTAGCTACAGGTGATAATACAAGTCATTTGTAATACAGTACGTTTTTATAAAGAAATATTATTCTCCCTTGTGTTTCTGTCTTGTGGTTATTTTCACCTTCCTTTGATTCTGTCTTCCTTTTTATGGCCATAATTCTTGATGTTTGGCAAAAGAGCCAGATTCAGGGTGACTGCTTATGTGGAGTCAGTCAGTCATGCCCTCCTTTGTTATTAACATCTGACAGAACTGAGAGTCAGAAGATCTTCTCCAGGCATTTGAACAAGGTGCACTTGATAAAAATGTGCCCTTCTCTCTGAAGGAGTGGGCTGTCAAACCGATTGTACATAATGAGATGGGTGAAGATAGCAGTGAAATCAGAAAACGGGCTTAATGTTTATCTTGTAGGTATGTGTGGTTTGGGAAATAGCCTGTTTCTGTTGCTATGGTCTGGTCCAGTTCACTATGCTGATAAAATGGTTAAGGAAGTGGGTGCTGGTTTCCATGAAAGTTTAGGGGGTGGCAGAATGGTCAAAACCCTCACAAAGGCATCAGTGCATTTCAGGATTCACTTAATTGGTGCTTCCTTGAGTTCATCAACTTTTCATCAGTTTCTAGGTGTATTTTTGTTCACATATAGAGAAAAATGTCACTTACAATAGTGGTGTCTCTCTTACAATTGCTGTTGGCCAGGCGAATATGGCAGGGCAGGAATAAGACTAGACTTTTATCTGTTGTAGGTAAAGGGGCTTATTAAACTTGGTGTGGTAAGTGATAACCATTCCTAAGGGCATTGTACTATCCCTAAAGAAAAGAGAGATGGTAAAACATCATGTCCTCAAATCTTCCCTTTCTGTTCCCCCCAACCTATCCAAGTGAAGGGAACAATGAGAGCAAGCCTGGGTCAGAAAGCCCAGTTACATGTTATCTTGAAGGACACTGGTTTTCTATTTTGCATGCTGGGAATTAGGGCAAATTACCATTCTATGTAGAAAACTACTTCCTTGCAAGTATTGTCCAAGACAGTTGCTTCTTGGTATGCTAGTCATGTAAGCAAGCTAAATAAGGTAATGCTGACAAGCTAAGCAAGCTTCTACAGGCTAAGATATAAAACCTTCAGAGTGGGGAAAGGTGTGAGACTGAGGGCACTGTGGAAAGGATACGTGTCACTCACCCAACCTGCTGTCACTGGACAAAACACCATGAGGGAGAGAAGCAGTGTTGGCAAAGCACTTTGAGGGACAGGTGCTACTGGCTCAGTCTGCTGCCACCAAATTATTCTTGGAGCAGTCACTGATTTCTTATACATAAGCTTCCCCCAATAAATCACCTCTATCCCACGCTGTCTCTGGATACTTTCTTTGGCTTTACTACAACCTATCCTGCTGCCCTGGAACAAGTGGGTTATGGATGTGATATGTGTGTTTGGTGGAAATGATTTCAACAGTGGACAAGTGGGAAGGGCCAGTGCTTCTGGCCAGAGGTCATAGTGATGGTTGGGAAAATCACAATCACAGATGACAGAACATGCAGTAGTATACATATGGATGACGGAACACAAGAACATATGCAGAATACACATTGTGCATCAGAGCATAGACTCAAAGTATTCCCACTTCTAACTAAACCTAAGGTCAGGCACATGTACATAAAAGGCATTGAAGAGTTAAAGTAAAACAAAAATATCTATATCTATCAAAAATATCTATATCTGTTTGCCTACAAACAAACTGTACAGATATATCCTACTACAGGGGAGACATAGCATTAGCTTAGACAAATTACTAAACAATAAAACAAATGAAAAGCAGAAACAATCTTCAGGGAAAATATCAAAATACAAAAGTACTACAATATACTATCAAGAGTATTGAGTTTTCAACAAAAATTGTAAGACATGGAAAGAAACAGGAAAGTATGATACAGATTCAGGGTAAAAAGTAGCCAGTAGACACTGTCTCTAATAATCCCTGGTGTTATAGCAAAGACTTCAAAGAAGCTATTATGAATGTTTATGAAGTAAATGAAACCACATTTTAAAAAACCTATAAGTATGATAATGAATGAAAAAATACATGATCAAGAAAGAAACAAAAACTATTAAAATAATTCTGAAGTTAAAAATTGTACTGGCTATAATAAAAATCTACTCAAAGCACAATATTAACTTTATAATGGTAGAATATAGAATCAGTAAAATTGAAGATAGCCAAAAGAAATTATCTAATCTAAAACAACAACAACAACAACAACAACAACAAAAATGAACAGATCCTCAGACCTATGGGACATCAAGCATAGCAGCATAGCTGGGGCCCCAAAAGAAGAGGAGTAAGGCAAGGGCAGAAAATTTTTTCAAGAGATAATGGTAGACAGTCCCCAAATTTTACAAAAAATACTAATCAATGCACATAAGAAGCTCAACAAGATGCAAGAAAAATACAAAGAGATTCAGAGATTCATACCTGCCATGAAACTACGTAAAACTACGGAAAGCCAAAGAGATTCAGAGATTCATACCTGCCATGAAACTACGTAAAACTACGGAAAGCCAAAGACAAAATCCTAAACACAGACAGAAAAAAAAGTCATCCACAGAGCAGAGGATCATTACAAATAGTTAATGACTTCTCATTAGAAACAATAAAAACTAGAAGGTGGTAGAGTGATGTAAGCAAAATGCTGAAAGGAAAAAAAAATAAATCGAGAGTTTGATATCCAGCAAAACTATCCTACCAAAAATGAGAACAAAATTCAGAAGTTTTTACTGGTAGACCTGCCTTATAAGAAATACTAAAGAGTCCTTTAGGGTATAATAAACTGACTTGACAGTAACTCCAATCTACAAGGTGGAAGAACTCAATCAAGCACTCAAACTAACTGACATTTAGAGAACATTTCACCCAATGTATTCAGAACATACATTCTCTTTCTACTTACATGGTACATTCTCCAGGATACACCATAGATTATGCCATAAATAGTTGTATTAAAAAGTGGTTTACACACTCAAGAATCTATACTTTTGCTATAGGAAGTAAAAGTAGAATTAAACTTGACATAAGTAGAGTGCAAGAAATAAGTGCTAAAATAAAAAAATAGAAAAAAAAAACAGAAAAAATTAATCAACAGATGACTAGTTGGAAAGATTAAAAGAGCAAAAAGTACCAGGATCACTAACATTAGAAATCTGTTAAGAAAAAAGGTGAAAAACTCAAATAACTAGTATCAGTAATAGGACACCACTAGGCATCCTATAGGTATCAATAATGAACTATTATACACTCATTTATATGAATAAACTGAAATTGACTTGTAGCGAAAGAAATTCCTTGAAAACCTCGATATAGCAGAACTGATGCAAGATAAAATAGAAAAACTGAACTGTCCTATATCTATTAAAATTTGAATTACAAATTCTCAAACAGTTTCTTTCCAGATGGCTTCAGCTGCATACTCTGTTCAACCATTTAGTGAAGAAATAGCACCAACCTTATACAAACTATTAAAAATAGAAGTGGTGGGAACACTTCTTGACTCATTGTGTGAGGCTGGTGGACAAATATGTTACTAGAAAACTACAGATACTCTATGAGCACAAAGATCCTTCAAATATGAGCAAATAAAATCCAGCAATATGTAAAAAGGCAAAACATCATTACCAAGTTAATTTATTCCAAGAAGAAAAGGTTGATTTAATATTTGAAAGTCAACAATGTAATTCACATAATAGAGCCAAACGGGGAAAAGAACCCTATTATCATTTCAAATCATGCAGAAAAAGAATCTTGATAACTTCAAGCCCTTCAAAAGTCCTCAAAATACTAGGAATAGCTAGGAATATTCTCAATCTGATAAAAGGGAACTACAAAAATCTTGTACTTCGGTCATTATAGTGAAAAACTGAACACCTTCTACCTAAGTTTAAAAATAAGAAAAACATATCTGCTCTGAGCACTTTTGTTCAACAGCTTACTTTGGAATGCAGTAAGTTAATATAATGAGGCAAAAAATAGAATAAAATGTGTAAAGACCTAAAAGGCCCATGTATAACTTTTTAGGTCCAGAGGACACGGCTGTAGAAATGCTAAGAAATTTACAAATGAATTGGAACTCAAATGAATTCAGAAAAATTCCAGCTTATATGAAGTTAATATAGAAGTCAATTGTATTTCTCTCTCTTGCGCTCTCTTTATATATATATATATATATATATATACACACACATATATATATACACACACACACATATACACACATATACATGCACAAACAACACACACACACCCCAGCAGAGAACTAGAAAATGACACAAAATAATTCCATTTAAAATGGCAAACAAAATTTAAAGCATTTAGGAAATAATTTAACAATGACATGCAAGACCTCTGTTGAAATCTGTAATACACTGTTGTAGATATCCATGTTTACAAATTGGAAGAATATTTTTAGAATGTCAATTATCTCTAAATTCATCATCAGATTCAATGAAATCCCAATCAAAATTATAACAGGAGGTTTTGTAGAAACTGGCAGATTTTAATACTTAATTGAAATTTTAAAAGATCTTTAATAGTCAAAAGAATCTTGTAATAAAAGAAAAAACAAAATATGATTGGAAGACATACAGTATCTGCTCTCAAGACTTATTATAAAGTTACAGTAATCGAGGCCATGTAGTATGGGGGTAAGCACAAAGTGACCCAGAGGACAGGATAGTGTCCAGAGACAGATCCACACATATACAGTGAACAGAGTTTAAAAAAAAAAAAAAAAAAGCTGTAAAAACAGTTTCATAGGGGAAAAGAAAGTATTTTCAATAAATGGCACAGGTACAGCTGGATATCATAAAAATAAAGTCATTGGATCACAGACCTAAATGCAAAATCTAAAATTAAATAGTTTATAGAAGAGAATAATTGTTGTTTTGGAATATGAGAAGACTTTTTGGACACAAAAAACACTAAAATTTTTAAAAGATTGATAAATTAGACTTTAAAAGCAAAACATTTTTTTTTTTTTTTGGTACCAGGGACTAAACTCAGGGGCACTTGACCACTGAGCCATTACCCCAGTCCTATTTTTTGTGAGTTTTTTTTTTTTTAATAGAGACAGGGTCTCACTGAGTTGCTTTGTGCCTTGCTGTTGCTGAGGCTGGCTTTGAACTCATGATTCTCCTGCTTCAGCCTCCCACAAAAGTAAAACCTCTTAAAAGACATAATTTATGAAATGAGAAGGATATGCTCCAGCAGTATGTATATGTATATATGAGCACAGTAGTATGTATATATGACAAAGGACTTGTACATATGTTATATAAGCAATTCTACCAATAACAGACAAATGGCCCAATTAAAACTGAGTTAATGACTTGAACATAACTTCACAAAAATGTATGAATGGCCAATAAGGACAAGAAAAGATGTTCATATCAGTATTTCTCAGATGCAATTTAAGCCTCAAAATACCACTTCACACCCTGATAACAGCAAGTGATGTACAACACTTACTGTTATCCTCATCTATCACCAATGAGTGTAAAGTGGTACAACCAGTTTTGGAAACTGATGGTTTATAAAGTTAAACATCTACTTTAACACTTCATATACTTCAATATGAAGTGTTTTATTTTCCATTTCTACTTAATCAACAAACACTAACAAAAACCTGAAAGTTCATCAAAAAGATAACATATAAGCAATTTGTGGCATGTCATAAGACAGAATAATAATCAGCTATAAAAGAGAATGGGCTCTGATCCACACTCAACAATGACAAAGTTTCAAAACCTTATGCTGAGTGATGGAAGCCAGGGACAAGAGTGTCCACTGTATGATTTTGTCTGCAAGAAGTTCAAAAACAAAACTAATCAGCCATGATGAAAACTGGAAGAGTGGTGCTTATGTAGAATGAAAACTGGTAGTGGAGGGAGCACTTGAGTAGCTTCTGGGGTGAGAAAAGTATGGTTCCACAAGTGAGTAAACCATCACAACCCGTCAAATTAAATCTGCACATTTAAGATGTAAGTGTTTTATTGTGTGTGAATTTCATTTGATATGAAGATTATTAGTTAGAATACTGTGGACTGTCCTTCCACTTTTTACATGAATCATTTAGACATTGGTCTTGCATTGCTTGCTAATTAAAAACACAGCCAATCATTAAGAGGAGTATGAATAGAGAGAAGCATTTGGATGTTCTGAATCAAGCCAAATTATGACTGGTGTCATTTTTAATAGGTTCAATTTTTATTTAAAAACTTGTTTTTGATTTTAGCATAGCAATGTATTTTTACTGTAGATGAAGACAATGGTTATCATATTTAATTCTTACAAAACCATCAATATACACATCTACATAATAAAAATAAATCTCATAATGACAAAGAAGTCCCCCAAAGACTGCTGTGGGAAATCACTGCTGTGGGAAATATGACACTCCCTCTATCTGACCTTACTTGGCTAAAAATAGACTGATCAGTTACTGGAAATATAGCCTGATGATTTATTTCCATTTGTCAAATGAGCACTGGCAATATTTACATGACTTTTTATTCCACTGGGCTATGCTAGGTGTTTGAAAAAATCATATCCCAGATATTCATTTGCATCTTATGCCTGATTTACTGTGCCTGCCTTGTGGCTTGTACTCCTGCCACTGATCTCCCCTACCTCATCATCCCACCATATGATATGCTGGCAGACTAATTTTCTTAAAACATTGATTTTTTCATGCTTATGGTCTGCATTTTCCTCTAAATATTGCTGAATTGCTTTTTAAGGTTCTTAGCAATTATGGGATACATCACTAATGACAATAAGTGATCTTAATAGGTAAAGGTGTAATATTTTTATCTGCATCTGTAATTGTCTTATCAATATTCAAGTTATGTATTGCCAATTGAGCTGCATTTTTATTGGATTCCTTCTGGTAGGGCACTATCCATGGTGCTGAGAATCTATAAATGAATATAGCTAAGTCCTGGGATCTTTATTAGCTGGCAAGGAATTTGGAAGTACAGCATAGGTATTAGATATAGAAAAGGAATAAAGCAAAAGGCCTGTGACTGAACATCAATATTTAAGCAGTAATTTCCCTACCTCATTTCAGTATGACTTTCAGGAAGACATAGGACTTAAACTGAAACCTAAAAAATTCACAGGTTTTGATGACTAATGGACAAAAAGAAGAACAGGAGAAGGAAAAAGAAACACTAAGGCTTAACATGGGGCAATATGTGAAGACATGATACAAGGAAGAAATCAACTAGCTGGTAGAATGCTAAGTCAGGCAGCTGGGAGGATAGTGCCAAATTACGGAAGGTTTGGCATCTCAGGCTCTTTTGCTCTGATTTCATTCCACAGGTGAGGAGGGTACCAAGATGTTTCTGGTTTGAGAAGAAGTGTATGGATTTTTTTCAACACAAAGTTCTCTGCAAAGACATTCTTGTAGAAAATAAGAGGCCCAGGAGCAGATAAGGGTGGCAGTAGAGGAGGAGTGGATTAGGTTTGAAAAATGAGGACTGGAAACAGGGACAGTTGTTCTCCAACACCACAATTCTAATGACATCCATGGAATTTCCTGTTTCTGTGTTTGCCTCCCTCATCATACAAGAAGTTGCCAGAGGGAAGAGTCATTAAATATCACTGTAACTGCACCCATTATAGTTTATAATAATATTGTAATAATATTAACAGTATTGTAATAATATTAATTCCTGGCACATGGCAAGTATTCACATTTTTGTTTTAAAGAACACATTAAGACTAGAAAGCACTTCAGGATTCTGGTCACAGGATTTTAACTATTTCAAATTTATAACCCATCACTTCAGTATAAATTGTGGTCAATAGCATTCTTTGGTGAAGCTCTCCATTCAAGGGTTATGGCCTTGTCAAATAGATACTACCTTTCTTGGGAAAGAAGCACATGAAAAAAGAATAGAGTCTTTCAAGGTTGGCATTAGATGAAGGATACTCTTTGCGACCTGACAGGTTCTTATGAAGTCTTCAAAGTCATGGGCTCTGATGAAGCTGATGTGCCTAGGAGTGGCACTGCTTTCCTCCAATTCCAATTCCTCCTCAGCAATCTCTTCCCTCAGCTCATTTATCTCTTTGAGTTAGTGAGTTCCTTAATATGAGTCACAGCCCTGAATTTGCATAAATAATCATAGTAGGCGCCCAATAAGTAATTAAGTGAATGAATGAATCATTCCAAGATACAGAAAAATTGCTATTCTGCTATGACAATTTCTAATTAATATGAACATGAAATATTTATGACTTCTAGAAACAGAGTCATGGAAGAGGTCCCAGAATGAAGGTGCTGTTTTCTACTTACACTATAGTTTTCTGATTCTTTGTATCTCCCTTGTCCTACATGAATTTTGTAATACCCCATTATCTTTGCTGTCTTTTTCTATATAAATTCTACTCATCTTTCAAGACCCAGTTTAAGCTATAAAAATTTTTCAAGTCATTAAACTCCACAGTGCACTTAATTTCTTTGAATTTTTAACACTTATTTTAATTAACCTTGAGCTTCCTTGAGATATCTCTTGGGCTAAAATATATTTTCAACCCAATTTAACACATTTACTGTACATTTAATATCAATATTGCACAGTACTGGGTGTTGGTGGGGAGGGATAATGTGAAAATGAGAAAGATACAAGCACTTTTTTATAAAGGACTTAGTATAATGAAATAAACAAAATGTAATCAATGTCATGAAAGGAAAACAGAAGATAGTGTAATTAATGATGACATAAATTAAGAAGAATATAAAATGTAATGGTTAGAGAAGGCATGCTTACTGGTAGGTACAATAAAAAATTTTTTTCTGTCCATCACTTCTCCCCCTTCCTGTTAAAAAGATTTCCCTTTTCTTGTCTCTTGTTTCAATAGTGATCATCTGGCCACAGTACTTGGTCTCGGGTGGGACACTTGACCTCAACTGAGCCAATCTGAATACTTCTCTCATAAGTGTTTTCAAACTTTGAAGGAGAGCACCTTTTTCTTTCTGTTTAAAAGCTACAAATCATGAGCCTAAAGTAACCTCTGGTTTCATACACATCCACCAAAGTAAGAAGAGCTAGTCTAAGAGCACCGAGCAGGCATTCACAAAAAAGCAAACATAGACAATGCTGATCCTATTCAAGCTTCTGATCATAGTTATCTGAGGCTGCATCCACCTCTGCCCTGTCACAATTTGGTCTCTTGTGTTAATAGCATCTCCAGTTCTTGTTTCACCGAGTTTGAGTGCAGGTTTTTGACACCTGTAACCTAAGTGTCTCGGCTATTTTGAGAAAATCTGAATCAATGAATGCAGAACACATCCTTTGAGATTGGCCTTGAGGGAGGGATAGCATTCTGAAAAGTGAGGAGGATTCCTGAACAAAGGCACAGAGGAGGGAAAAGGCAGGATTGTGCCCAAAAGAATGAATTCAGAGGTCTGGTAGAGAATGAAGCGGAAGAGGAAAGCTGTGACATTACAGAATCTTAGGTTCAAGGCTGTGAAAATTTTGTTTTCATAAAGGCTCCAATATTGTGGTAAGCTCAACAGTGGTCCTTTCAAAGGCGCCCTCAACTTCATCTCTGGAACCTGGGAATGTTATCTGGCATGGAAAAGGAGACTGTGCAGATGAGATTAAGCTAAAATCTTGGGATGGGAAAACGAGACTGCATTATCTGGGAAGATCCAAGATAATCACAAGGGTCTATATAACAAGGAAGAGAAAGGATCAGAGACCAGGAAATGTGACCATGAAAGCAGGACCAGAGGAGATGTGACAGTGGGGTCAGAGGCAATGTGAAGGATGCTCTGCTACTGGCTTTGAAGATGGAGGAAGTGGCCATGAGCTAAGCAATGCAGGTGGAGTCTAGAAGGTGGAAAAGGGGAGGATACAGGTTCTTTTCTAGATCCTTGAGAATGCAGGCATTCATGCTATGGCTTCCTGTCGCACAGTGTGATCTCTCCCTCCCCTATATGCTCCCAACATGATGCCATACACCATGATGTGATACAGTCAGGAAGGCCCTTGCCAGAGCCAGCACAATGTATTTTTAAGTTTCAAAATCATAAGCTAAATAAACTTGTTTTCTTTATACATTTCCCAACTTTAGGGATTTAATTACCACAACAAAAAAAGGACTAATTCAACAAAGTTTCAGCCTGAAACTTTGATGGCCTGCACATATGATGGTGGTTCCACAAGATTACAAGACCAGCAATGTTGTCACCATCTTAGATTGTATTCATCACACTCTGTGATGTTCACACAATGACAAAATTGCCAAATGAGACATCTCAGAGAACATTTCCCTGTTGTTAAGGGATAGAATTGTATATAATTTCATATCTAGAAAATGATCTTCAGTCCCCTCCCTAAGAATTATTACTATTGTCGTTATTGTCACAAAGTACTCCAATTTTTGGTGGAAGGGTAGAAAAGTTTACAATCAATTCATAGAATGGGCTGTTGTTGGGCTTGGGAGGCACAGGTGTTTTGCTCTGTTTTAGTATTGTTGAAACATATGACAATTTTAAGCATTTAAGGCTAAAAGCCCTGCTTTGTGTTCACTCTGCCCTATTCCTTCTGTAGCAAGCTCCCTACCAGCTTATTCTGAATAGTATAACTGCATAGCAGAAAAGTATGCCAAAGGCAGACAGTCTATATTTTATTTATGTTGCTGTCACTTTGATTAGAAAAGTGGTATTATGCTATTAAAATATTTTTAAAAACATACTATAACCATAAATATGATCAGTCTTTTTACAACTTAAATGGGAAACTATGTATTTACCTATGTACACAGAATACAACTACTTTGGTGAAAACAGACCAGATTATTTTTTGTTTTTAATTTTATAAGCTCTAGAATAATGCTTCATTTTTACATCTTACTTTTGATCTTTTGAAAATGTCTGGTGATATGTCAAGAGCATTTGTTTTTATTAGATTTCATGGAGCAGGGAATTTCATAGTGCTATATAGCCTTAACAGCTTTCAAATTCAGACTGAAATATCTGTTTGACATATGGACATATCCAGATATAAATATATTCAACCTCCTTGGGCAAAAATCTCCAGAACATCAAGTTTAGTGGTTACACAAAATGGCCTATTTTGGAAAAAGGTCAGTTAATTATATAAAAAAAATCATATTGATACAAAACTTCAGGAGGAAGCAGATAGAAAAACACCATTTTATTTAAGGGAGAGACATTACTAAACTCATACCCCCACCGAAAGTAAACAAGCTCTTCTGAAAAGCTAGGGACATGTGAAGTTTATTCCAGTTATTTAACCTTCAGCAATCCACTCAAATTCTCATGTCTTCCTATTATGTAGGAAGGGTTTGATTTTAAAAAAATCACTCATCCATCTGAATTCATCCAGGCACTAAATTAAGCTGACAGTTATCTGTTCAAATTGGGAATGGACAGATTGAATGAGGCTGGGTCCTCAATCTCCTTGGATTTGAATAGCTTGGCTGGTTCAATCCGAAATGAATGGAGTCATTATTAACTACCTTGGTGTCCCTTCTGGAATCTCCATCTTAATAACCATCAAATACAGTCCTAGAGCTCTCTTTAATTGCTATCTCCATTCAAGGATGCCAAGAAAGTAGTATTTATCTGTTTACAGGCACTCAGTAAATAGGAATAAAGGCAATAGTCAATTGCTTCTGATAACCATCTATGGCTCTATGGCTACAATAATTTTATTTCTTTTTTAACAAAATAATTCAGGGCCTATTCCAGTCTATCATTCACTTAAGTCATTTCTTGTTAAAATTTATAAAGACTAGATATTTTTCCTCCTCCCTGCTGTCCTTCCCATTCTCCTCTTGCTCACTCTTTCTCCCTCCCTCCCACTTAGTAAAATATACTTCTACTTTGAATCATCATTAACAAGTGGCATTAATTTATCAACTGTGTGTCAGGCATAGGGCTACATATTTTCCATATCTCACTAATCCTCGCAGGAACTTTAAAAGTCAAATACTGTTAAAAGCCCAATTTCAAAGATGAGGAAAACAAGGCTTGGAGAAGTTCAGAAATTGCTCTGCTACAAAGCAGTCAAGCCCAGATACTGGAAGTAACCCTTTCTGATCCAGGGACAACGTACACACAAGCTTTGCTATTGATGACTCCTTGAAAGCTTGTATAACACACGCTCCCTGAGCTGCCAGAACAGACTGGAGAAGTGCCTGGACAGCTTTGGCTATGCAATAAGTGTTTCTGCAATGAAATAGGTGGCTTATGTGCCCCTTTATGGGCTATTACATTTCCTCCTGCTGCAGTGATAGGTTCTGATATACACAAAATACCCCAGGAGCTTAGCAGCTATGTCATGCACTCCCTGTGGTCTCTGATGGGGGTCACAATAAAGTTGCTGCTGCTATGCTGCAAAGTGCCCCAGATGACATTCACCTAGGACTCTGATGTTGGAATCTTATTGCTGCTATTGCTGCCTGAGACATTGTAGTGCTAAAGGTTTTTGGCCCATGAATTTCATAATTGGCTTCTAAATTGTTGTTTTAGTTTCCCTTCTCAAAGAAGTTTTAATAATTTCCTAGGAGTTTTGGTTAGAGGATGTAATCAAGGAATCTATCTGAGAATCTATACCAAAAAGCATCCTGTGCCCTTTTCTAGCCCTAGACCCCAAGACTGACTCTACCCCCTGCCAGATCAGAGAGGATTTCCTGTCTACAAAGGTCACATGTGAATAAGTGTCCTTTTTCCCTTTTGTTATGAGTCTACCTGTAAATATCCAAATACTATGTCTCTTGTTCAATTCCATGTTAGTTCCTAGGAGCTTGGATAATTGGCAAGATGAAGGTTAGTCTCCACATCTTACCACCCTACTGGGACACTGAAAGAGCCAGTGAATATCTGGTTTATCTGATGGGGGTGTGCAAGGAGGAAGATTTAGCAAACCTACCAGATTTAGCAAACCTATCCCAGTGAATATTGTCATATCTTCTTTCCCAACACTATTGATTAATCAGGGAAATGCAAATCAAAGCCACAATGAGATACCATAGTACATCTCTTAGGACAGCTATTATCAAAAAGATAAGAGACAACAAATGAGGGTGTGGAAAAAAGTGAACCTTTTCTCATTATTGGTATAAATGTAAATTGTTAAACCATTATGGAATATTTTCTTAGAAATGACTTTTAAAACTGAATAGAATCAGTGAGTAAATTATACCTCCCTAAACAATTAAGTAGGGAAAATTCTTATCCTTTGTAGGTAAAGTTGGCTTCTGGAGCTCAGTTTAATAATTATGATGAGATAACATGTTGGCCCCTCATGATCTGCTTTCCACAAGATGCGTGATCCAATTTCTTATAACACCTGATGCTTGGAAGACATACTCATATGCTTTACTGGATGTTCATAGATGTCACCTGTTCTGGTTGGCTTGCATCTGCCACACAGGTGTATTAAGTGTTTTGAAAATCACCCCCGTCTCCACTTATTCTCCACTGTGCTGATTTTGTTGTTCTTGAACACTTTAGGTACACTCTGCCACAGGGCTTTCACTATTGTCTTTGATAAAAAAGTTTATCCTCCAAATATCTGTCTGGTTCCCTTCTTCACTGTTTCTATCTCATCAGATAGACCTTCTTAGACTATCTACTAACTGGGAGAGAGTAACTGCCCATTACTCTGTCTCACCTTGCTTCATATTTCTTCACAAAGGATGATTACTTATCATTACTTCCATGAACTTTACAAGTTGCATAATTAATTTTATTTATGTATTTGTATTATGGTCCCTCATCAGAATGTATGCATCATGAGGGTCGAGGCTTTGTGTATATTTATTTAGTAAGTTATTTAAGTATAATTTAAGCATAGTTAATTGATAGAGTTAAATTCAATATTATCAGGGCTTCAAACAGTAACTTTTAAAAAGTTGAACATTATTTATAATTTGATACACAAATATAATGTGTAATGCTCAAATTTGGGTCATGATGGTAACGATCTAATCATTTCCATCTCTTCAAACATTTATACTTTTCTTGGCACTGTGAGCCTTTAAACTCTCATGTAGCTGTTTTGAAACACATGATGAATTTTTGTGAACTACAGACACCTTAATGTGTAGAAAAAAGTATCTTGCACATAGAAAGCCCCTAATATTTGCAGAACAACTCTTGTGGATCTCTGATTTAAAATGGGGCCTAACTGCAAAGTTAAAAATAAAAAAACTTGTCATAGGCAAGGGGAAAAAAAGTCTGCCTACTCCTGGTGGTAATTTTTCAAAAGCACTTTGAAAAAATGTTTAAAATAAGTATGGCCTTGTAAGATGTCAACCTTGACAGACAGCTGGAAATAAACATTCTGGCACAACATAAACAAATGTTTCCTAACTGTATCATCGTGTCATATACACATCTCTCCCTCTCCTACACAGCCACAAACATACTACTAGCAGTGGGATTTTAAGTAATGCCAGTTGGTCAAGCCAGGCTCCCTGCCTTTTCTTTACCAGCTGTTAGCTTCTCCTAGGTAAGATGATAATGCAGATAACATAATAATGGTGATAATTCTAGTTAATGCAGAATGAAAGCTTTTTGTGCATGTGTAAAACATCTCACAAGCTTTAAGTCATTTAAGCCTCATAAGAATGCTATTATATTTTCAATTTGAGATAAAGAATTGTACATTTGAGAAATTAAGTTACTTAAGGCACCAAGTCAGAAAACAGCACAAAGCAAGGTCCTAAACCCCCCCAGAGTAAGGTCCCAAACCACCATGTGTTTTTAACCCGAGTCTGAATTCTTAACCTTGATTATTCCCTAGTCTGTGTGTCTCATGTTGTACCTACACCCACAGTGGATTCCAGAACACCATAGAAGGAATATGAACTTCTCTCCAGGAGTTCATATTCAATGACCTTACTCCAAACTCCATTAAAAAACAAACAAACTTGAAAGTCTCATTCGTAGGGTTAAAGAAGGGGTCTTATATGCTTATTCTGACCTATTTGTATTTTTCAGGTTTAATTAGGAACACTTGGGAAGGTGTTTCTTTGTCCTGGAGATGTTTCCCATGAACTGCCCCTTGTTAGGCTGCAGGTTCCACAGGGCTTTCCCATCTGCTATCATAATAAACTTCTGAGGCAGGAAATGACTGGTGATGAGATTACAATTTTTCAGACAATGAAGGAGACATGTTCACAGTTAGGAAAAAC
Organism: Xerus rutilus; assembly: GCA_028644305.1. Classification (NCBI taxonomy): domain Eukaryota; kingdom Metazoa; phylum Chordata; class Mammalia; order Rodentia; family Sciuridae; genus Xerus; species Xerus rutilus. The sequence continues at coordinate 93,903,522 of CM053408.1, forward strand.
AGCCAGACCTCACACTTCCTCTTGATTAAAAAATGGCACTGCTGGGGAGTTTTGGAGAAATAGAGTAACATAATATTGCAGCCCTCAGAGGCCCCAGAGATCATGTATTTCATCCATCTTATTTTGCAGATGAAGAAAAAGAATCTCAGAGAGATGCCCACGGTTGTGAGCACCATCTGAACCAGAAGTTATTCAAGCCCCTCTATGACCTTGTGATAAGACAGTGATACGACACGTACCCATGCTATTAGGAAACAAGGGTAAAGCTCTCTAGACGAAAACATGACCATTGCTCCAACTTTGAAGTGGTTGTTACACAAGCCTGGTTGTATGTGATTTAAATGGGATACATAATGAAACTTTTCCAAAAATTGATGTTACTGAGAGTGGAAAGGTTCCTAACCGTTCTGTTCTTAGTCTACAAGAACTAATACTTGCTTTCTTATTATTTTTCTGAGAACTGCACAGGATTCAAGACTTTACTCCTATTTGCTAGGTTCATAGACAACTCAACCCCTTGTCAATGCTTTTGGATGGTACAAAGATACCGTTGTCCTTTCACTCTCCCCCTCTCTGGGGTCTACAGCAGAACAACACAGGCAGCTACACTGATGGAACGTGGCTGGCTGGGAGCTCTGGCCCCCGGGGGTAGGGACACTCAGGCTGGGTCTCTGTGTTCACCTCTTGAGATGCCAGCCATCCCCTAGGTGAGGCACTATGAGCTTGTGATAAAGCGAGAGGTGGAGCCACATGGGCATGAAGGGTTTGGGGATGACATTTGTGAACCAGAGTTAGCCCTGATGGTACAACGGTCTGCAGGAATGCCTGGGAATCAGAACAAAGGAAGGACCCTCTTCCCTTTACCTCTTCTTCATTTTCTCTAAAATCTTCTAAAAATTCAACAGGTATTTCTAAGTATTTATTTTGTGCACTAATATTAGTTAATTATATTGTAACCTAATTACTTAATATTGGCTGCTAAGGCCATTTTAGACTTACATATTTGGAAGAGTGTTAAGCAAAGAACAATGCTTTGCTTTTATGTAGGGTTCATATACACTAAATCAGAATTTAGTCCTCAGAGCTCCAGAAGATAAATATACAGTGCTGTTTTTGACAGATGGGAAGATTGAGACTCAGGTTGTAGAACCTGCCTCAAGTCACAGAGCTGATAAACACATACCGATAAACCTAGAATTCTGGTGCTGTGATTAAAGATGCTCTGTATCAAATGAAACCCATGCCCTGAAATTCCGCACACCCAGGTGCTGGCAGAGGAAATTTACATACATATTTTGAGGTCAGCAGAGTGAACGTACACACCCACTGTAACTGCCTCCAGAGCTGGCACTGGGCTGCAGTCCTACTCATGAAACTGGCAAAAGAGAAATCTTTTCTGTCTTTGATACAGTTGAGATAGACTAATTTTCCAACCAGAAAAAAGTATGGGAAAACAGAAAAAGTGTACAGTAACTATAAAGCCAATGGATAGGTGTCAAATCATTTTTAAAGTCTCAGTACAAAACCAAAGTATCTGGCTGAGTCCCAAATTTCCTTTATCTTCAGATAAGCATACTGGATTCATGTGGGAGGGCAGGCTCAGGGTGTCTTCCACCTGCTCACACTAAGCACTCTCCCTCTGCCTCCCAGAGGGGCTGGACTACCCCAATTTCTAGGCCTTTTCAAGTAGCATCAAATGCCAAGTGAAGTCTCCCTCATACTGTTTTCCTCTCAGATTTGCAAGGCAGAATCAGTGAACAAATGACTGATGACCCTTTCCAGATTCAAATTATCATCTGCCTATCCCTGACCCAAGAACAGAGCACCTCCTCCAATCCCAAACATCCACACCTATGGGAACACTGTGTTCTTTTGTCACTATAGTCTGGGTTTACAAAAACCAGTACAATGCTGGGTGCAGTGGTGCACACCTGTAATCTCAGTGCCTCTGGAGGCTGAGGCAGGAGGATCACCAGTTCAAAGTCAGCCTCAGCAAAAGCAAGGTGCTAAGCAACTCAGTGAGACCCTGTCTCTAAATAAAGTATGAAATAGGGCTGATGATGTGGTTCAGTGGTCAAATGCCTCTGAGTTCAATTCCCAGTTACCCCCTCCCCCCCAAATAAAAACAGTACAGCATATAAGAACAATCAATTTACAAAAAGAGTTAGCTGGGTCATTCTACCATAGTAACCAATTGAAATAAATAGTTTTTCAATACTGTATGAGACTCTCATTGAAACTCCTCCTAAACAATTATGGATGTTCATTTTTTTTAAACCTTTCCACATAAAACATGGACACCACATGCTCTTTGGAATACCTGTGGCCAGTAAACTATATAAAAGTCCATAAGATTAACAGATTCCAGAAAAATGGAAATATGAACCCTTATGCAGACTTAAAGCAACAATAAAAGGATTCTTCATGTGTGAAAGAAATCATACCTTCTGATAGCACATTTTACACTAAAAAGGAAGAAGTACTTACTTTTCTCTTTGTCACTTTCTTGAACTCTGCTTGCTACCTATCACTTCAAAACAGCTTTTCTTTTCCCCTTGGTAAGATATATTTTTGAAAATGAGTTAGTGATTTCTGCTCTTTTAGAGATATAACTTATTAATTTAATATCTGTAGCTTAGGCTGATTTCATATTTACGTTTTAAACCAGTATTTTAAAAATAGTGTTTTTACCTAGTTTCCTCTGAGAACACACATAACTACATAGGAAGGAAAATGGGAAAATGAGCCCTTTCGTGCTATGATTAAAAAAGAAAGTTTTTCAAGTAATTCTCATGCCCTGGGAGTCCTTATAACTATCTTCTAGGGCTTTAACAAATTCCTACCTTTTTGGGGAGGGAGGATACTGGAGATTGAAACCAGGAGTACTCAACTGTATCTTCAGCTTTTTTAAAATTTTGAGACAGGGTCTTACTGTGCTGCTGAGTCTGGCCTCAAACTTGTATTCCTCCTGCCTTGGCCTCTGGAGCCACTGGGATCATAGGCATGCATCACATGCCTGGCCCTACCTCTAATTTTTGAGTCCTAACTATCTTTCAGGAACTGCTTTAGATGCTGCATACACAATTTCATTTCTTTTTCATAACATCTTTGCAAGGAGAAGTCATGGATCTCACCTTTTGATGGGAGGAGTGCCCCAATTTTCAGAACAGAAATGAAACTGTAAGAGACTAAATACCTTACTCAAGTTTATAACAAATCTTGGGATGGAAACTTGGATCTCATCCTCCCAAATTCTTTGTTCTAAGCCAGTACACACTATAATAAATTTGTTTTATCTTGCCAATTTCATTTATATAGTTGTATGACAAACCAAAATCAGTGGCTTGAAATCACCACCACCATTTTCTCCTTGAACCTGCAATTTGGGTTGAGTTTAGTAGGAAGCCAGTCTATGCTCCATGCAGAATCAATCAGCAGGGACAGCTCATCTGAGGGTGGAGGACCACTTCAAGACAGCTTATTGTCCTTGTAGGCAAGGTAGTGCTGGCTGTGGGCACCTCTCCAGAGGGGTCTCTCCAAGGTGTGACTGGATTCTAAGAACAATTATTTCTAAAGACAAAATAGAAGTGGCCAATTTCTAAAAGCTTGGATCACAAAACTGGTGCTGTGCCATTTCTGTATTCTACTGGCCCAAATTCAAAAGAAGTCATGGGATAAATGCTCAAAACTTTGAGGATCATGCAACAAAACTCTTAACTCCTTAAGATTTCTTGTTCTGCAGTGATTTCCTTAGACTGTGAAACTCCCTAATTTAAGAATGCTCCCACCTCCCCTCACTTTAAAGATAACTTCCAAATGGTAACTTCTCAAAGGAGAAAAGATCTGGTTCTTTCTTTTACCTACAGATTCCCTATACTGTTATTGCAACTGCTTCTGTATAAAGATGCTGTGGTTTAGATATGGTGTGAACATGTCCCCCAGAGGTTCACGCACTAGAAGGTTGGTACCCAGGGTGGCGGGTTTGGGAGGTGGTGGAACCTTTAGGAGGTGGGGCCTAGTGTGAGTTAGGGAACCATCCTCACATGAGATTAATGTAGAAGAACAAGTTGTTCTTGAGAATAAGTAGTTATAAAAAGGGCAGGCTCAACCTTCGTTTCTCTCTGGCTTCCTATTTTGCCTATGATCTCTCCCTACCACACAAGCTCCTGCCATGATGCCATCGGACACATATGAGGCAGCCAGGGGACCTTCACTAGAGCCAAGCCAATGCAGGTGCTATGCTCCTGGGTCTTCAGAACTGTGAGCTAAACAAACCTTCTTTCCTTACAAATTACTAGGCCTGGGCATATTGTTTTAGTCATTTTTTTTTTTTTGTCACTGTGACCAAAAGGCCTGACAAAAACAATGGAGAGGAGTAAAAATTTATTTGGCTCATAATTTCAGAGGTTCAGCTGGTTGGCCCACTCCAAGCTCTGGGCCCAAGGTGAGGCAGAACACCACAGTGAAAGGACATGGCAGAGGAAAGCAGTTTAGGACACGGCAAGCAGGAAGCAGAGAGTAAGCTGTGCTCACAAGGGACAAAATATAAACCCCAAAGTCAGACCCTCTGGGACCTTCTTTCCCATCCACACCCTACCTGCCTGCAGTTGCCACAGTTAGTTCATGGTCAAGGTTCTCAGAACCCAATCATTTCGCCTTTGAACATTGTTTCATTGTCTCACCCATAGATATTTGGGGATACCTCATATCTAAACCATAACATATGTATTTTATTATAGCAACAGAAAATGGCCTAAACCAATAGATTATTTAGGCCTATGAATGGAGAATCTGGTCTTTAAAAGGAATTATCTATTTTCATGTCTTCTTTTCAATGCTCTTTACAGACTTTTTAAATCATTTTATGTATTTGGCTAACTTTCTCTGCTTATCATACAATGACCTTAGTAGTTCCTGAATTTTCATTTTAATTAGAGCTTTTTAGACTATCAACTGAGTGTGATCATTTGCTGAAGCTACTCTTTGCTTAGTAATGAACTGGCATGTAGGTTCTACTTGACATAAGCAGATTTTCAATCCCTTTAATAGTTTCAACACATTCTTCCTTTAAGAAGCTGTGATTCTACCAGTTCTGTCATGTGAGCAATGAAATTTCTTACTAGTTATTTTTGGGGAAAAATTTTCCATTGTGTTTTGATTTGTCCTCTCTGCTTTGGCTAAATGAAATAAGTCTCCTGCCTCTCTGCTGCTTCCTGTCCTCCACCTTCTATACCACGATGTTTGTGATCAGAAGAACACTGCACAAATAAATACCATTCCTCTACCACAACAGACATTACTAATGACTGCTCTCCTTCTCACCAAATCTGAACTTGGCCCCCCATCCTTCTCTACAAAGTTTTTCAGAAAGCTGCTAATATCCGACTTCTAGGACATATATTATTCCTTCCCTCTGGAACATCTTGGCTTCAACTATGAAAATTAAATGTTTCTCAGCTTTCAAATATTGTTCTAAATTTCTCATTTGTACTGAATAATGCCTATTGCTGTCCAGCCCCTGCATAGCTAGAACATCATGTGCATGGTGGCTGTTCCCACTCCCTGGACCCCATGGTAACCTGAGCCAGGAAACGCTTCATACTATTCCTACTCTGGCCCTGTGTGACTCAGGGTCATATTACTCAGGTAGCAGTTCTGGCCTTGGCTGGCAGTCCTGACAGTAGACTTGTATGTTGTTCTAGGGCCTCAGTTCTCCCTTATGACTAGCAGTTGGGATCCTATTACTTTTGCCATATGCTACCTTATGTCCCCACTTCAGAATGGAAGTCTTAAGACCTTCATGCTCTGCACTTGCCCATAGCCCCTTTCATGCTATGATTAAAAAAAAAAAAAAGTAACTCTCATTCCCTTGTAACCCTTACAGCTATTTTCTAGGCTTTTAACCAACTCTGACCTGTAACTTTTGAGCCCTTGCTATCTAAGTCTGGGGTTATTAGGGAAATTAACTTTCAGCATGTGTTTTGCTTTCTTGCTGTAAGCCCTTTAGGTTCTATCACACTTTCTAGTACCAAGTTTTTTGCCTTCAAAAACTCTGCCCTCTCTGGGTGTGGACTTGTTCTCATTCCTGTAGGTGGGCCTCTCCTCTACCAGCCACCTCTCTACAGTAGATCACTTCTTAGATCCAATCATCTTGATCTTTCCTTTTGGATAAATTAGAACAGGTCAGACCTGACTGAGCAACTTGATTCCTCTCTCTCCAGTCGGCTTTTGCAAGTAAACATACCTTTCACAAATGCAGTGCTTATATCTTTGGATAGTTAGGTTTGTTCTATCTCTTAAACATGAGTCTGAAGAATGAAGACAGTAGTATTTCTTCCTTTTTTTTTTTTGTTTTTTTGGTATGAGAGTATGAAGGATTGAACCTATGGGTGTTTAATCTCTGAGCCACATCCCCAGCCCTTTTTAACATTTTATTTAGAGACTAGGTCTCATTGAGTTGCTTAGGCCTTGCTAAATTGCTGAAGCTGGCTTTGAACTCACGATCCTGCTGCCTCAGCCTCCCAAGGCACTGGGGTTATAGGCGTGCGCCACTGCACCCAGCTCTTCCTTCCTTTGTAACTCTCCACACCAACCAAGTACAGGTACCAGGTACATAAAAGGACTCTATTAAATATGGTAGTCAATGTTTAGAATAAAATCAAAGGGAAACAGATTCAGTGTCAAGAATCTCTCTGAATGACACTGTATGTCATAGACCAGATTAAGCATTATGAAAGGTACTCTTTCAATTTTGTGATTCTCTTTCTGAAGTTAACTTCTGTAATCACTCTAGGAAAAGGACACCTGACATCTGTGCTTTGTTCTGTGAGTGAGCCCACGTCAAAGTCTTTGAAATATTTTGGATTTAAAACAAGATTTCAAACAAATAGTTCATTAGAAGAGGGTAATATTATTCCCTTTGAATTGTATCCAAAGCTACTGTTTTTCAACTTTTTATTAACTTTCTATCACATAACTCCTTTTTGCCAATTATATGCTAGCTAACACTCTGTTATTTGTAGAATGAGTACTATTTGGTTTTAACAAAAATTGTGACAGAAACCAAAGCTTTGAAGTGATAAAAGGGTGTCTTTGAGTTAATACTGCTACACTTTTCAAGACTGATGATGTGATAACTCAGTATCTGTTACTTTTAAGCCACCACTACAAGTTTTGCATTTCCTAATCATATGACCATAAGTAGGAACATTTAAAAGAAATATTTGAATTGAAAAGAGCCTTTAGCTGGCTAGTTTGTTATAGCTGATCTATGTTTATAAACAGTCTTTAATATCTGAAAGGTTGTAGTACAGTTCCTCTGCCTGTGCTTTGGATATGAATCCATGCAATATAAAGAGTGTTAAAATTGGTCACTTGACTTACTGTCTCAGTGAAATACATATTGTTATGTCGGTTCTTGCCAGACATTTCTAAACAAAATGGATTATTTTCAGTATTTCAATAAATGCTGATATGCACAGTCTGATTTATAAGAATGCAACTTAGGCTTACTTTTTCAAATTCAATGACTTCCTGTTACTCTGTAGGACTTTCCTCCTCTGCCATTTTAAAAAGTGTTTGTGAGCCAGTCATGGTGGTACACACCTGTAATTCCAGTGACTTGGGAGGCTGAGGCAGGAGGATCACGAGTTCAAAGCCAGCCTCAGCAAGTTAATGAAGACTTATCTTAAAATAAAAAAAAAAAGTGAAAAAAGGGCCAGGGATGTGGCTCAGTGGTTAAGCACCTCTGGGTTCAATACCTGGTACAAGGGAAAAAAACAAAACAAAGAAAAAGTGCTTATGAATTCTTAACCTACCTTGTTTTCAGTTCTCTATTGCTGCCTATCAATCCACCTCCAAATTCAGTGGTTTAAACAACTCATTTCTGGAGACATGAAATGAATTGTTTCCAAGGCCATGCTAAGCACTTACCTTTCAAAAGTATTTTGATTGTGATATTTGTATATAGTTCCTTGGCTATTATCTTTCATACATTAGAGCTTACTGTCTTCTGTTAGATATTTTATTGCAATGTAATTTGCAATATTCAATACAGTTATCTAACTTAAATGACATGTCCTGAGTAATGAAAGGCTTTGTGTACAAAGGTTGAAAATAAGTGAATAATCTAGTAAGTGGAAGGTATCTTCTTCCCCTATCCAAAGGGTTCTTCTGGAGCTGAGAGTTTTACTGGACAATCTTTACCACCTTACTTACCTTTCTCAGAATTGGAAAGCCTGGAAGAATAAACCAGAAAAGCTCACTCCTTGCCCCTGTGGAGTGATCTATGCCCCAAGAGCACAGGTTTCTCTCTCCTCCAGGCTATTTTTGGAGTCTTTGGAGGTCCCCACTGCTAGTGAGTACATGGAAAAATATAGGATTCTGCTATTTCATATTAGGAAGCACAAAATTATTACCTATCATAAATAAAAGTGATATTTTGATCTTGCATCTACAAACTCTTTCGTCTGTTTTTAGAAACTAACATTCAACCAGTTAGAAACTTGGTAGAAAAAGGGTGCTATTCACTAAGTTTATGCGCCATCTCCAAGGATGTAACAGTAACAATGAATTAACAAAATTTTTTGAGGACTTTGTGTACAAAGCTATTGGATTCCGCATTACATCTTGTTTAATCTAACTATGAAGAAGGAAGGTCAAAGAAACTGACCAACATGACTTTGGAGTTATGGTAGTTTTGAAAGTTGGCCACCAAGAATCTTTCCCTTCCCTGTGTGCACATACCTTGCCTCACATTAAGAAGTGGGGTCTAGGGCTGGGATTGTAGCTTAGCGGTAGAGCGCTTGCCTCACATGCGTGAGGCCCTGGGTTCGATCCTCAGCACCACATACAAAGCAATAAAATAAAGATATTTAAAAAAAAAAAAAGAAGTGGGGTCTAGTTTTCTGCACCTTGAACCTACCATTTCCTTTCTCTGACAAAACCAAATCCTATATAATGAATCCTGGAATAAAGTCCTGACAAATGAGAGAAAAGTTGGGTTTGGGGGAGGGATAGAGACAGACAACAGACACCTCATGGAGGGGCACTGAAGTGCCTGAGTTAAGAAGCTTTCTTGAGCTTTCCAGACCAGTCAAGCATATGTTTAGCCAAACAGCATAGCATGTGACCTCATTCAACACCCTGTGAGACAGAATAACCACTCAGCCAAATCTTGTTCCAATTCCCAACCACAGAATTGTGAGAAATGAGAAACCATTGTTTTGAGCCATTAAGTTTTGAAGTGGGTTGATACAGCAGTGGATAACTGAAACAGAAATGAAATAGAAACCTGCAGACAGCTTTTAAAGTGGCAAATGGTATCATTCCTATGGTGTAACAACAATTTTAAAGATCCACAGGTGATCTTTTATTGGTTTATTAAACCATAAAGCCACAATCTATTTGAATATAGCATGCCTCTATGGTCAAAGTCATGCTTTTAAGTGTCATCTCAAGATATCAGTTCTGTTCCCATTCAAAGGGATAAAAGCTGTTTTCTGAACCATTAAGATTGTTTCTTTCCATTCCCTGTGGAGAGCTCATCATCACTTTGCCTACTTGGTTATCAGGTACAATGGTTTCCACACCTTGGCTCTGTTCATCTAGGGAGCGACCTCTTCCCTCTGACCCCTGGAGCTGGCTTATGTAACTCTCCTTGGTGCTTCTTGAATGCTCTGCTCATATCTTTAACATAACACTCATTGCATGTATTATGTTATTTATGCAAACTCTCTAAGAACAGAGACCTAGTCTGTTTTGTTTATTGCTGTATTCTAAGCTCCAGAACAGTGACATTTACCATAAAAAAGCAACTTGGTATATTCTCCTTTAAGACTTACACTTTTTAAAGATATTCTTGGGGTATCAAGAGTGTGTGTGTGTGTGTGTATGTGTGTGTGTGTGTGTGTGTACTCCATAGAGAGTTGGTGCTTCATGAACACTGACTGGCTGAAGGAGTAATGGCATCTGCATCCCTGTATGGAGTAACCTTTACCCCTTCCTTCCACTTTCCTTGGCAGTACAGAGGCTGGAAGCCTGGAAGTCCTAGACTTGTTTGTTGCCAGATTCCAAATGCAATTCTGGTTCTGTCAAAGGGATGCAATGGCATAAGGTTGGAGGGAAGAGAGCCCAGACAATCCTCTGCCACTAGTCATGGTGGCTGAGGTGGGTTGCAGCAGATGTGTTTTGCAGAGCATGCCAGCTGCCCGGTACCTAGGGGCACTGTGATACTGGCAGCAGCTTATACAGCTTCCTGCCCTCTGGTGGCAGCGTTTGCAATGTGACCTAAATACCTAGTGGTGCCTGACTTTTGTTCCTCCAATCCTCACAATGATTTTTGAAGGCACCTAATTTTATGAAAGATCCAGAATGGTTTTTGTTAAAACTCAATAGGGTTCTAACAGATATGCTTCCATAGACTCCATTTCTGGATGGCAAGAAATGCCTGATTTATGTCTACATTAACACACCTACATGGTATCTGGATATTGGTGGAAGATAAAGATCATGACACAAGTACCAAACATTTAATACTTACCATGTGCCTAGCATTATCCTAAGTATTTTACAACTATTAGCTGAATTTACTCACTACCTTGAGAGGCAGACGCTACTATTGTTTTCTTTCACAAATCAGGAACCCAAGAACAGAGTGTTTAAACTTGCTGAAGAAATAGTTCATTAAATAGTGGCTAGAGGAATCAAACCCAAGAGAACTGGTTCCAAAGTCTATACCTGTGTTTAATACTTTCTTCTGTGTAAATGTCTGCTTAAGGACTTAGAAGATATAACCACTAGAATTTTAGAACTCACTTATTATAAATGTCATATGCACACTTACCATAAATAGTAACTTGTTATATTCTCTCTTAGGACCCCATTTTTAAAGCTACTCTTGGGGTATCAAGATGGCTGTGTATATATACACGTATATCTGTATATATTAGTTTGCTCTTTTTCTGAATACTTACAAAGAATGAAAATATCAGTGACTCGTGGAAATAATTAGGATACTAGGAAAGGTAAGAATACTGGTAGGTTTCATGTGAATTCAGGTCTTTCCATCGCTTGTCTAGGAATCCAAGCAAAAGCCAATGGCTGCTGGTTGTAGCCACTAAAGCCATAGACATATGAAGGGCAAACACATCACCTTCATTTTGACTTCCATCAAAATGGAGCCCAAGCCTGCTGAGACTCCAAGGGCAAGGGAAAGAGCCTGGGAGATGCAAAGTCAAGCTAACAAAAGAAACTTAAGTGGGTGCAGTCTGAACATCTGGTCATCAATACTGTGGACAAGAGTGCACAACTCCCAGAGATGTGAATACAGAATTCTGAGTGGGCAGGAAAATGCATAAAGATCAATGTTGGGGGATTTTTCTCTTCAGATGCCTTTATACCCCAGAGGGAGATGCACTGGTATAGTAGCACTGGATGGGCAATGCCATCATCTACTCCTCAGGGGAGAAATGTCTCCATCTGATGGCTGCAGTTGAAAGGAAAATCTGAGCATAATAGTTCAGACTCCTTTCTCTTGCAAGAAAACTTGCCATTCTTCTTTGCTCCTCCACATCTTGAAGTTAAAAGATCTGACTTTGCCCATGGGTGAGAGTGGATGGTGTGTGTCCCACCCATCACAGATAGTGTCTGAGAGGTAAGTCTGTGTAGTTCTGGGGTTCAATATTGGAAAATTCACTGGCATAAAGTTAAAACCACATTCTCCACTGCAGGTCCATACCACTAACCTGTAATTCCAAAATCCCTAAAGCTTTGAGAATAAGAGGCTTCTCAAATTGGACAGCAAAATCTGAAGCCACTGAAGTCACTGGTAGCCAAACCTGACCTTAACTGACATGAAGTTACTTACGATCTTTATCCACTTAGAGGTTTTCTGGCTGATAGAACAACCAGTAACCATATATGCATATTCAAGTTTAAATTAATTAAAATTAAATATTGAAATTCTTAATCAATGTGCAAGAGCCATATTGCACTAATGCCATCATATCAATCAAAACATTTTCAGAATTATGGAAGGTTCTGTACAACACTGATCATAGTGAAGTCATGTTTCCCTACAGACATATTTGATATAGGATACTAGCCCAGCCCCCACATTTTAAGCAGTAAATGTGAATTTTCCCAAAAGAGAGAGAGGTAGGGGGTTCCAAAATCACATCTGACCCAGAGCTTTACAGATAAGGGATTGTGTGTTTATCAGAAACAAAAACTATTTTAGTTTTTCTTCTGTGTTAACAGTTCACTCAAAATTGGCTTACAATAGAGGTGGGGAAGGAGAGGGCCCTCAAAACTCCAGTAACAGGAAGAGAATCATGTGGGTTCTTCTCCTCTCCATATGCATGCACAATGTAGTTTTTATCTGTGAAAGATTTTATGTATTTTAAAATCATTGTCCCAAGGAGGTCCAAGTGCTGTCCTGGCAGCAAGACAGTGGCTAAATGACTTCCAAGGATTAATAAAATGCCACAGATGGGATTTTCATGTTGGGTGGTAGGTGGGACAAGATGAAGTGAAATGCCCACCCATTTAAGCAAGACTGAGATAATACTATTGCTTCCTACACAGGTCTGACTTCAGCATCTTCCATGTGGTGAGCACTGGTCAGATTCAGATTATACTTTTGGACAGGAATATGTCCATGAGAGTGCAGCACATTCTGAAATTTCCTTGAATGACTCTATGGCTGCCTCTCAGTGAGAGCACATGGGGTCAGGCAGTCACGTTCCTTTCCAGTTCTTCACACTTGCAGCCTGACAGCCAGAAGATGCTGGGCAGCACTGATCCATCATATATGACTTGTTCTCTTGTCCATGTGGGTGTAAGATATTTACAAGGTTTGGCCAAAGAGCACCAAGACAGGTGTTTTTGAGGATTCTGCAGGTTGTACCCTATTTCACCCTGCTGTATGAATTCAGGAAAGCAGCTTAATTTGATACAGCCTTAGTTTTGTCATCTGTAGGACAGAGAAAAACACCCCTAAGTTCACCATACTCAGAAGGTTGTTTGAGGATAGAAATCAGAATTAAAATATTGAATGAGCTGTTATGCCAGAAATTAATTTTTCCATTCTGAAGACATGTATCACCTTCATTAGAGATGGGGAAATTCTACATGAGCCTTGTAAAGCAATATCTATTAAAAGCAATAATCTAAGGGAGAGTCTTGCTCGATTCTGAAAGTATTGCCGTGGCTTCAACACAAAGTAGCTTTTATTTAGAACATAAATTGGATTTCTGCCTGTACTGGGAAGCATGAGATAATGTCCTTTGTCTTAATTTGACAGTGGAGAGGCTCTTCAGTATTGGCCAAGGATCTAATATTGGATCGTACCAATACGCAACCATTTGCTTGCTTGCTAAATTGCTTCCATAAAGATCCTACAGCAAGTGCTGCCTCTGATGGAGCATTTACGAAGAGTCTAAGGCTTTATGTTCACATTATTAAAAATGACCATCTCTGTCTTTTTACTTCAATATGCCCCTGGCTCAACTACGTGGATAAAATGTGAGGTCCTGCTCCTATTCAGACTTTCCTGGTAAGCTTCACATTTCTGGTCTTTCCAGACCAGTACTAAAGCTGTCCAGAAAAAACAGTGATAAAAGGCATTGGCATCTCTCTCCTGTTTGCTTTCCTAGAATTGATATATGCTAAAGCTTTAATTTCAAGAAACTAGGAATCAGAAGAACGGTATTGATGGGAGTAAGGAAAATGACATTAATTTTGAAATTCAGTATTAAGCTAACAATATAAATCCATTATCATTTTAATCCTAGAAATTGCATGTCTGAAGCAAAAAAAAAATAACTACTGGCATTCACAGAATTTTCACTATTTTAGAAGTAGTTTAAGAGAAAATACAGCGATTTGGCTGGCTTCACATTAGCAGATTTAAATACTCCATGAAAACATATTTTTTAAGCTCAGGAAAATTGAAAATTTAAGAACAAATGTTTTCTAGCATAATTCTCTCAAACACTTTTAAAATATTGCTAAAAATGTTTTTAAAAAACCCTGAAAACAACTTGCAGATTTTCTTAAAGTAGCCTGCATGTCTTCATGGGTATTTAATCCAGATGTAGGTAAAAATCCTGGAAGCCCTATTTGACATAGAATGATTCCTTAAGTGTACCACACCTTCCTGAAAGCCTTAAATTCTGTGAAAGGAAGTTGTAAACTAATGAAAGGACATCACAGCCTTCCTCAAAAGTACACAGTTCTACTATCAGTGTTACCAATGAGATTCTTTACCTATTCCCTTATTATGAGTTTACTTGAAACTTCCAATAGTGCCTTTTGTTTTGTTTTGTTTTTGAAAAATGAAGATTTTCCAAGAAAGTTACTTTTCTTGGTCCTCTTTGGATGCTTTTCACAAACTTGAGCTTTCAAATTAGGATCCTATTCAAGGACAGTTGGAATGCAGACTTTTTTACTTTATAAGACTCAAGACTTTCATATTCTTCTCAAAGAATATGAAAATGTTAATCCCCTCCCACCCCCCTTTTTGTGGTACTGGGGATTGACTCTTGGTGCGCTTTACCACTGAGCTACATCTCCAAGCCCTTTCTATGTGGAGACAGGGTTTCCTGCTTCTGCCACTTGAGTCGCTTGGGAGTACAGGAGTGAACTATTACACCTGGCTTCAAAAAGGTTAAATTCTTGAAATCTCTCATACCCGAGTCTCTATAACTCTTTTTATAGTCAAACTTTTTTTTCTCTCTTAAAAAAAGAGCAATTTCTTCAGTTTTATCCATCCCCAGTCAAATACATCCTTCCCCGCCAGCCCCACCACTGCAACAAAAATTAACATTCAAGACTGAGAACTGAAAGGTAGTGATGAGCAAAGATCTGACCATCCATCGCTAAGCCGCTGATTGCGAATGCAATAAATCAACAAGTTTTCACTGAGCGTCTATCAGGTATTAGCCTTGATCAGGATCATGACTGAGTGGGCCAGGTTCCACCCTGAGAAGATCAAGCCCGGGGACCCAAAGGAGGAGCTGAGCTCATCCTGAGAACTCCACGGTGAACTCCATGCCAGCCTGCCCCGGGACTCTAGAACGCGAGTCCCCTCCTCCTCCAAGGGCCTTCCTTTCACAACAGCCTTCTCGGCCCTTCAGGCATAGCAAGAGGTGAGTTTCCAGGAACTTCAAGCTCACCTCTCCTCGGCCAGGACAAGTGGCAAGGGAGGAAGCCCCCATTCAGGAACACGCCCAGGAGCCAAGAACTGAAAGAGCTACTATTTGCGTTTGCGATAACCTCGGAGAAGAAACTGCTAAAAGAAAGGGGTAGGAGGTGGTGGTGGAGGTATCCCCTAATGCCTCGGATATTTCTTAGCTCGACCCAGGGGGTGGGGGGTGGAAAAAGATGTTCTAGGAGAAGTCTACAGGCGAGCTGATGAGTGAAGGGAGGAAAAAATTCGAATTAAATTCCCACGCGCTCAGGGCTGCTACAGCTTTGGCTGGAGGAAGGGAGCTCAGGGGACGCACAGTGCATCAGGCTGTGCAGCCGCACAGTCTTTGGCTCCCGCCTTGCGGGACCCACAGAAAGACCGAGCCGCAAACCCGAACAAGAGTCTTACCTTCAGGGTTGGCGCTGATGAAGACCCGGACGCTGCGGCCCGCGGGCACTAGGTGAGAAGGCAGGGCCGTGAGGTTTCCGGAGAAAGCCGCCCGCCGGAGTGCAGAGTCGCGGGGACAGGGCAGCTTGGTGCCTGCGCCGGCCGGCCACATCGCCCTCTAGGAGGAACGGCCGCCGCCACCTCCTGCTCCTCGGGTTCCTGCCCGCGGCTCCGGGAAGCAGCTGGGTCGATGTCCGCAGGCGGTGAGGCTCAGAGCCGCTCCGAGCCCGAGGCGCTGCGAGCGAGCTCCGTGGCGCACACCACCCGCCCGCGGGGAGCTGCCATATAGACCCTCGGGCCCCAGTCGTCGCCGCCTTCAGCCCCTCTGGGCTACTGCCTTCTCTCGCTGCCAGGACTCAGCACAGCAGCCCGCGGGAGCTGGAGGTCAGCGTGGCGGCGGCTTCACTCACAGCACTCGTTTGCGCCGGGGAGAGCCCGCGGCCATCTCCCCGCCCGCGCCCTCCGTGGGAGGAGGGGGCCGCTAGGCGGCGGAGATTGGGCGGGCGAAGAGAACAGATCAAACTTTAGGGAAAGGCGTCCTGAGTTGGTCGGGACCCGCCTTTTGCGCTGCGCAAAAATAACCACAGATTAAAAGGTGGCTGGGGCTTGGACTTGGTGTCTCGGGGCTCCCCGGGGCCTCCCAGGCTTGCAATGACAAACGCTAGTACTCGAGGCAGCCTCCTTGTTGGAGGGCAAGAAATCAATCAGCCATAGATTCCCGTTATTCCCCCTCCAACTCTCCTAAAGGTCAAACTAACCCTGAGTATTTTCGAGAATCCACGCGTGCGGGCATCAGCGAGCCTTTGCAGGACTGCAGGGAACCCAGCCTCAAAGTTATTTGCACGCACCCAGCGACAGACCGCGAGGGTCCGAAGCAGAAAATCTCTAGACCTTTGGTCTTCAGGGAGAGAATCACCGTCCCCTGTGTCT
Source organism: Xerus rutilus (assembly GCA_028644305.1). Classification (NCBI taxonomy): domain Eukaryota; kingdom Metazoa; phylum Chordata; class Mammalia; order Rodentia; family Sciuridae; genus Xerus; species Xerus rutilus. The sequence continues at coordinate 93,920,089 of CM053408.1, forward strand.
CCTGGCGCAGGTGACCGCGTTTTGTCGCGGCACACTCCACGCTCCTTGGAGTGGGGGATTTTATAGCGAAGCTGCGATGCTCACGTGCTCCTCGCCGCGTGGTCGCGGATTCTTTCTGGGAGCGAATCTCCACGGGGAACTCTCCTGAGGCCTCAGTGGCTCCCAGGGATTCTTCCTGCTCCTACCGCGGTACTTTCTCGGGTCGTTCCGCTCGCCTACCAGCTTTAAAGAGGGTTGGCTGCAAGGATCCTGGGAGCCCCGCGCCGTCCAGTGCGCGCTTGGGCCTGGATGGTGGTTGCAGGTTCCTGGGAGCTGCTGGCTCCCGCCGCCCCGCACTCCGGCACGTAAAAGTGCAGGTGGCGGCAGATTGGGCGAGTGTGCCAGAAATCAGAGATGGCCTGGAGCCGCGGTTTCTGGTGTGGCTTCAGCTGCTTTCTCAAATCTGAACAACTGGTAGGTCGTCTCCATTAGATTCTGATCCAAAAGACACCGGACTGCCTCCTTCTGTCCGGGCGGGAAGTGGACAGCGCAGGGTGTGGTCCACGTCCCAAGTGACAAGAGATATACAGGGACACAGATACAAAAGTGGCCTCCGGACACGCTCCACTGCACCTACGGAAATCTTGCATGAACTAGGAGAGGGAGGAGAGCTTTGTACAACAAAAATCTGATTGTGATGTCATGGGAGAGAAAAGAGTGTTTGAAAGCTTAATAATTGGAGTCTGGCCTCGAAATCCTTCATATTGAGCCTTGGGGCAGGAATACCTGTCTTTTAGAGAGGAAGAGCAGCTTTTCTAAATTTTCAAGACTTGGGGACAGGGTGGGTGAGTAGAGGGGGAGAGCAGCTCAGCTGCAGTTTTTATCGTCTCACCTGAGGGCTCCTATTCTAGGCAGCCCCTGACATCTTCCGGGCCTGCACTTCCTCTGGGCCCTGCTGGTGGCAGTGAAGTCCTATGTACTGCTGCTTATTTTGTTAGCCCACCCCACACCCAACACACATTCTGGGGTAACCTCTTTGGAAGAACTGGGTCTCTAGGTTTTTAAGGCTGCTTCTCCACTCCTGAGAACCTGGGGGCAGACAGCCATTCTTACTTTGTGATAATTTGATGCAACCAATGAAGAAACCCTGAACACACTCAGCTACTTATTCAATTGATTCATTTTAGCAAATTATCTTCTTCCTTATTCCAGACTCATTATTCCCAGGTGGTAATGTTTTCCAGCAGAAACAACATCTAGAGATCCCCTGATGCCCCACAGGTATGGACTGAGCTCTGGAATGAGTTATGAATATACAGTGTCTATTACAATATCAGCTTTTATGAAGACACACTATCTATTACAGAGGAAGGGAGCTAAGACCACATTATGCCTGATCTCGACAGTGTTTACAAAAGATTGATAAGAAATTGCCAGATTGTACAGGACCTGCCTGAATTCTTTTCTCTATCCCCTCACTTATTTCTCTCTTCTAAAAATGGGATTAAATATTTGTGTCTTCTGACCTTTGTTTCAGATCTCAAAGTGTTGCATTTTCTTCGGATGACTTTGGGATTTTTGGCAGCCTCTATAACCTAATTAACTGTTCTAGACAGGAGGAAGTTTAGCATCTGCCAGTGTCACTGCAGACCAAGGCTGCAGAGGAAGGAGGATTTCACATTGTATTGTCTGTGGGGCTGTACTTTGAAAGACTGTCTGCACAGCCAGACTTAGGAGGTAGAGCAGGCTGTTGTCTTTGGGGTATCAAGGAGGTTTCCAGCTAAGGATGCCTGATTGCCCACCTCTCCCTCACACACAATCTTCCCCCACATTTTTTCACTGTATCTTGTTATGCCCTCATATCCTAAAACTGGATTCATTTCTTAGTGTGAAAATGTCACAAGGGAAGGTATCTACCATGGTAGTAAGACTTTATTATGATTTCCCATAATTTCTCAAGTTGAAGAATCAGTTGATTGATTGTTCACTGGATAGAAAGGAGAGAGGGAAGCATAATTATAGAAGGCAGACCCTGATATTGTAGCCTACTTTATTTTTGTAGGCTAAAATATTACACAAACAATTTCTCCTTTTCAGCAAATATTGGAAGTGCTATTATATCCTGTGAGAAAACCAAGGCTCAGAAAAGTGCAAGGTCACATAACTAATTAATAGTAGAGCCAGGATCCAGGTATTAATGGCCCTGTGCTAGAGCTCTTTGCAATATAATAGCTCCCTTTTCTAGTTTTGCCTGCATCTGGCCCTGGCTGACATCTTCAGGAACTTGGACAGTTGATGCTCTGGGCTGTTTTTACAGATGTGGAAGGCTGGTCATCACTTCTGCTTTCTAGATAGAAGCGGACAATGTCCACATGTTAACACAGGACTAGATTTTTCCAAATTCCTCATTTTCCTCTGTCCCTGTTTTTCCCTTATGAGACCAAAGGGACATCTGTACAATCCTAGAGGTGAGCTGGAGGATTGAAAGCATCTAGAAATGGGTAGACAAAAGTACATGGGCCTGGGACCATGCTTACACCATGCATGGCCATTCCTCTCCTCATTCTCTCACCCATCCCCAGTTGGCTGATAATATAGGTGTAGGGAGCTTGCCCTGTGTGGCAGACACTGTATTCAGCTTTCTTTGGTATCTCATTCAGTTCCATTGCATTCAGGGTCTGGGCCCAACATCTCCTACTTCCCATTCTGATGTTCCTTCTTGGATATTGCCATACCTTGTATGCCTTATATTTGTATATATGTCATCTTTTGTGACAGATGTGCACTTTTTCTTCCAATCTGTAGTGTGAAAATACACCTACTTTACCTGTGAGTACTGGTGATTTTTCTTCCAGCTACAAGCTGTGTCCCATGTGCAGTGCCTCATGCTGATGTGATGGGGATGGTGATTAAAAAGCACACAGCCAGGGCTTCTGTGACTGACTCTGACCAGCAGAAGGAAGATCATCGCCCGATCTGTGTTTGCCTGCATGCACACTCATGTTTGTGTACATCAAATATCCTGGCAAGGAACAGTCTGGATCACTGTTCTGTGTTTGTGCTATTGTGGGTGGGATGATTTTAAGTAGAGCCCCTAGTATTATGAAGAAAACAATATTAACACTATCCCACTCTATCTCAGGGAATAGAGCCAATGAAGCCAGTGATGTGGTGTTTATGTTTCCCAAGCTTGAGGGGGAATATCAGGCATAATATTACATTCATGCTCCCAATGGCTCTCTGGTTTGGGTGACAAATATTTGAATCAGCTTTGCTAATGTGAGAAATGAATGATACATGGTCACCCAAGCCAAGAATCCACTTCTCAAAGTTCCAGCTCAGGGTATGAGCTAGACCATCAAGAACCCACTTACTTGTTTACAAAATGGAAATTTTCAGTCTATGTGAGAAATTTGTCAGCATAACAATTTGCCAACAGGGATTGTTGATTCAGAGGTGTCTGCAGCACGATGGAATTCACAGCAGCTCGGTTTTAAATAAAGTTACACCTTTCTGGAAGTGCTATCTGATGTTTTCATGACTCAGAAATTCTAACTTTATATCCACCCCCTTCCAAATCTGTTAATGTATTTTTTGATCAGTCTCCCTCTTACAACTTTCTAAACATGTAGCAATGAGAGCACTATGCATACCACACAAAGTAGAAGAAAGTAAAAAGTTTTAAAACAAAAATTTATGGAATATTTCCTATTTCTAAATTAAATGTTTTATTTTCAGTTAACAGTTGCCAAGATCCCTGTCCCCCTTCATGACAGTTTGAAACATGTACTTTAAAAATCACCTTTCTCTCATATTTCATCATCTGGCACTTAGTTGGAAAATTACTTTTTACTAAGCATTTTTATACACGTTAGCTCATTTTGATTCTAACCCTGTTGAGGTAGGTTCTCCATTAACTATTGTTTATATGAAAAAGCAGCTCAAGAAATTTTAGTGACATGTATAAGTTCACCCAGAAGCTGGATGAACACCAAAACTAGCTAATATCAAAAGCAGATGTCTGAACATTAAGCCATATGTCAATTATAATATACCACATGGCCACCAGTGTAGAACAAGATATATTTGAGCACATTGATAAAATCATTTGTATTTCTCATGTAACATTTTTAGGAAAACCAAGTGATATATGGTATAGAACATTCTACTTGGATGGCAATGTTAGCTACATCCTCTATTTACATGGACCTCTATATTTTTATTGAATGGAACCTAGACTCCACAGTTTCTAATGCCATTAACAATTCAGTTCTATAGATGAGTGTGTTAGTCAGCTTTCCATTATTGTAACAGATACTTGAGATAATTGACTTATAAAAAGAAAATGTTCATTGTGGCCCCCAAATTTTGGAGGTTTCATTTCATGATCACTGGGCCCTAATCATGGTGGCAAGGCATCAATCATAGTGGGTAGCAGATGGTGGAACAAAGGCGTTCACCTCATGGCCAGGATCCAAAAGAGAGAAGAGAAGACCTTCAAGAGCATGCCTCCAGTGAATAAATACCTCCCACTAGGCCCCACCTTTTAAAATTTCCACCACCTTCCAACAGAGCCAGGCTGGGGACCAACCCTTTAACCTATGGACTTTTGGGGACATTCAAGATCCATACTATAGCAGTTGGGTACAAAGTTTGAGACCCACTGTCTCTATTCAGGGAGATCCTAAACCAATTGAGACCCAAGGTCTTTAGGGGACACTCAAGATTCAAATTATAGTAATGAGAGCAAGAGACAGAGAATTTAATGACTTGTCTGAATTCAGATAGCTGGTAAATGGCAAGACTAGAATTTGAATCAGATTTCTCTCTCCATTATACTAGATGGAGTTTTTTCACCACACGACCTCACATCTACAGACATGAATAAGGTATGTTCCCTTTACAGAAGTTCATACCGACATGTCGCAAACCTCTTAAATACATTACTCACGTACATTGTGGTATATTTGTTTTCTCATTGTCTAGATGCTTATATGTACTTTAGAATAGTGTTAAGCTTAAATGTATGTTGAATTTACTTTTGATTCCGAAGGACTTTAATGGGACAAAGTGCTTTTCTTGAATATTTTCCCTATAAAATGGAACATAGTTTATGATTCCATAAGTCTCTTTAAATGTAATTGTATGAATTCTATTTTCTGAAAAACTTTCTATTACTTTTCCATTTTCCTTTGTCTCCCCACTGTTATAGTTCTGGTTTAAATTTTTCATTTAATAGGATTTCTTTCTTTGCAAAATAATGCCTCCCTCCCCCTCCCCAGTCCTTTAGCCTGAATTAGTTAGAGTTGTACTACGCCTCTTCCTGGATCACCCTTCAAAAATGTAAATTATCTGTTAGCCTAAATTTAGAAAGCCATGTGCAGAAGTTGATGGGTAATTTGCATTCAGTTCAAAGAAGAGAATAGGCAGCCAATTATGGTTGATTTAAAGTGTTGAGAAACATTTATAAATCAAATAATTAAAAAACAGTTTTTACATTCTCATCTCCTGTCATTTCTTAGTGTGAGAAGATCATTCTACTGTCAGTTGGAGCAAACTTAAAATTGGAAGACTTCTTTCCACCTCAAATAAATATAGTGTAGTTTTTAAATTATAAAAATGTTATATTAATGTGACTTTTAAAATAAATATGTATAATATATGTTTATATTATAAAATATAATTGTGTGCAACATTTTTAAAACACAGAATAGAGATACTTCTGTATAAATCAAGATTTCTTTTAGTGGTAAGTAACCAAAATGAACAAGGGAATTCTTTTAAGAATATAGGAGTTTATAACAAACAGTTGAAGAAATGGAATTGAATTTCAAGAAAAACTGGAACCAGGATTTGGGAATGTCCTTGGGGAGAAGGGCCTCTTAATTTTCCCTTTCTCCTCTCTGTTTCTCTGTGTGCATACACACACATCCCCACACCTATGCTTACACACACAGTTTTCTTTGATTTTTAATACTCAAGGTAGGCTGACCATAGCTCAGGCTACAAGGAAAGACCAGTCAACTTTTTCCTGAAATCTTTACCAGGAGTTCATGGGCAGCAAAGCTATTGAATAAACACATTGGTGTCTGTGTGGAGTGGATTGCCTGTGGGTCTTGCTACTATTCGAGGAAGGTATCATGCCCAAACACAAATACAAAAGTCAAACCACAGTAGTTTTAGGAAGTGGTGGTAAATTATCTAGATCCCCTTCCCTGCAGGTGTCAAAAAATAATTGTTATATACTTCATGTTACAAGGACTTCATAATGTTTATTCCTCCAAACTGACATTTCCTTGGAAAGACTTCTGTAATATTTTTCTTTTCACTTAAATAAGTGCTTGTTTCATAGTGATTTAAACATGACTTTCTAGGTTATAAGATACTCAGGGGAGTAAAACTAAAGAGGAAGTAGTAACTTAAAATAGTGTTTTGCCACTTTCTCTGAATAATTTGTTAATAAGGATGAGACAATAAAATTTACTGAACATAATCCTATGTATGGCTAGACTGTCCTGTGAAATCAAGTGCTTCATGTATATATAATATGTATATATATAATACATATATATGTAATATATAATATTATATCTGTGAAATAGATTGAAAAATAAGGAATCACCTGTCTATCCCACACAGGGTTCTTGGTGAAAACAACAGAACTGTTGCTGATCAACTTAAGTGTGCAAACAACTTGTAAAATTACTGGCTAGTAACAGTATTATTGGGAGGGCTTGGAGATACACCTTTGGAAAATGGGAGGGGACCAGAGGGGCTAGCTTATTGGATCTAGACAAAAGAGCATAACGGGAACACATTTTCAGGACAGCCTTCATGCTGGTGCTGTTGCTAAATCCTGAGTACTGTAGGGCACCTCTGCCTCCGCCAGTACCCCTTGCTGAATACCACCACTGGCATGTTGCCACCGGGAACTAGATGTTGCCATCACTATTGCCTCATAGAATTATCCACTCTGGTTTCTGAGGCCTGAGAACCTAGGACAGTGAATATGTCTTGCACCAGGCTGTGTAGAATTCTCCAGAAGGAGTTTCAGAGGCGGAACTGTCAACAGCCTCACACCTGCCCCAGCAAAGGCACAGTGCACTCCCTTCACTCTCATGTGGTCCAGAATATTTTGATCCCTTAAATAAAGAATGAACTGAATTTTTATTTGTTGTATTCCTGATAATAAGGTAAGAATTATGATCCTCCATCTGTCCAAAACTCTGATGCCTGGAAAAGCTCACCTCTGCTGGATCACTACCAAGAACAAGAATGGGAGCTTAAAAGGATCCTCTGAGCAGCCAGAATATGTATTGATGTTCACACAATGATGCTCGCTCCCTTGACTCATGGGAAATCCCCAGTGGCAACTGTGTCAGGCTCTCTTCACAATGACTGGGTTTTCCTGGCTGGAAAAACCACAGCAGATCAGAGACACCGAATTAGAAGAGGAAGGACTGCTATTAACAGATACACTGCTGGAAATGAGAAATAGATGCTCACAGAAAAGAGTCAGGAAGCATGACAGTGGAAGTTATACATATTCACACACACAGCCCTCTATGACCTGGGGAACACTTAATCTGGCGACAGTAGTACTCTATATATCTCTAAATGGGAAAGGTCAGGAATGGATAGGTCCTAAAATGGAAACATAAATTTCAGCATATTGCAATATTCAGCAGCAAACAACCTAGAGAGTTGATACAGAGGGGGCAAATGCTTATTGACATCCAGTAATAAACACCCAGTAAGGAGGTGGAAATCAACATCAAATTTGGTAAACAGAGATTCAGCTGGAATCCTACCTGCAAGAAGAACATCAGAAGGCATTTTTTACTTAAGTACCTGTAGTAGTGGTGGTGACAGTAGTGGCAGTAGTACTAACATGGTGAATATTTGCTGAGTAACTTTCATTGGGCTGTATATGGTTCTATGCACATTAGAGATATTAATTTATTTAATTTCAAACAGTTATCCCATGGAGGAAGGTACTCTTATTATCTCCATTCTATAGGAGACTGAGGCAAGGTGATATCAAGGTGCTTTGCCTAGCTCATACAGTTAGGATGTGTGGGTCTGGACTTTAATGCAGGCAGTTTGGCTCTAGAATCTGGGTTCAACCATTGTGATTTACTCCATCTCTAGATGCTAGGTAACATACCAATATAATTACCCAGGCAAAAAAGAAGAGCTCAAGACAAGGAAACTAGAGGGAAACTCAGGTTGTAATATTTGTCTTACAGAGTAGGTATAACTAATATTATGAAGGTTAAATTTGTGTCACGTTCATTATCTTACATAACTTTCCACATGCTGAAGCAAATTATTGCTCATTTTACAAATGAACAATCTGTAGCTTAAGTTAAATAATATGTCCATTCTCACAGAGCTTGTAAATGGTAGAGCAGACTCCATGCTCTTTCTGCTATAGGGCTGACATTGGCTCTGAACAGTACAAGTGCCAGCTACAAGAGTGAGCCAATAAAAACCATATTCATTCCCATATTAATCTGTTGCATTTATTTGTTTATTTATTCATCCAACATTTGTTAAACACTTCTATGCTGCCAGTACTCCTACCACAAACCTATTTCCTAAGATGTTCAACCTAGTATAAGACTCCAAAAAGATGGATGGTGCCTGTGTGGGACAAAACTCCAACAAAATGATCATCAATCATTTTAGAGGTTTCTTTAACAAAAATAAAACAAATAAGACAAATACGCAATTTGAAAGGACACTTGTTGACATTCCAGAAAAAAGGGGCTCCATGGAAGTATGGAATCACAATGACAGACAATAAAAGGGCAGGGGTTTAGAAGGTTTGGGAGTTCTACTGGTAAAGCATACCATTGCAGGATGTAGATTATGGAGACAAGCTAATAAATGTGGTTTTCAGTACTAAAGTCAACATTTACTAATTGTGGCCCTAGGCTTGTAAATCTTTTTCCCCTAAGCCTCAGTGTCCTTGTGTTAATCAACTTTACCAAATCACTGTTACCAAATTCCTGACTAGAATAACTTAGAAGAGAAAAAGTTAATTTGGACTAATGGTTTCAGAGGTTCAGTCCATGGTCGGCTGACTTCAATGTTCTGGGTCTGTGGTGAGGTACAATATCATGGCAGGGGGACATGGCAGAAGAAAGTTGCTTAGCTCATGGCAACTGGAAAGAGGAGAGAGACAGGAGGAGGGAGGGAGGAAGGAGAGGGAGGGGAGAAAGAGGAAGAGAAGGAGAAGGAGGCGAGCCAGGAACAAGATATATAATCCTCAGTGATGTACTTCCTCCAGTCACACCCCAACAAATCCATCAAATGGATTAATTCACTGATTAGGTCACAGCTCTCGTAATCTAATTGCCTCTTGAATGTTCCTGCATTGCCACAGAAGCTTTTCAGGGACATTTTATATCTAAATCATAACAGTACCTCCTCAGTAAAATGGACATAAGATACCTGCTTTGCAGTGATGAATGGTTAACATGTTAGCATGAATAAAGAAGCTAGAATAGTGCCTGGTACACCGTGAGGGTAGTTATTGTAAGAGAAGGGCAGCTAAACTCACAGTGGTTGGTATAAAAGGGGGCCATAGCGGCAACACTATGCCAGATTTTAAAATCTCTGTAGTTCTGGTAATCTCATTTATATCCTATTATGGTTAAGATATAAGATGTCTCCCAAAAGTTAATGTATAAGAGAATTCAAGAAAGTTTAGAGGTGAAATGACTGGGTTATGAGAACTTTAACCTGATCAGTGTTAGTATACTGATTTGGGTTAACTGGGTGGTAACTGTAGGCAGGTGGGAGTGATGGTAAGGGGTGGGTCACTGGGTGGTGTGCCTTTGGGATTTATATTTTGTCTCTGGTGAGTGGAGCTCTCTCTGCTTTCTGATTACCATGTTCTGAGCTGCTTTCCTCCACCACACTCTTACACCATGTTTTGCCTCATCTGGGGCCTAGAGCTATGGAGTTGGCTACCTATGAACCGAGATCTCTGAAACCACAAGTGCTAAGTACACTTTTTCTTCTCTAAAATTGTTTTTGTCAGGTCTTTTGGTAATAGTGACACAAAAAGTTGACTAAAATATATCCCTAGAATCTAATAATAGATAAAAATAAATAAACCAAACAATCAAAAAAATTTGAGGACTTTTGGCACTTTGAGTTTTGTTCTTGTGTGGTTCTGTGTAGTCAGGACCTGAAAAATCTAGGTAAGGAATAAACTAAAGCAATGTGAACAAGTGGGAGAAGCAAATTGAGACCCTGGAACTGTGGCAAAGAAGAAAAAGAATCACAGAATTCTGAAGGCCATCTTAAAATTTGAAAGAGGAAAAACTTTGCTAAGATGCAAATGGATCCATGAACAACACTCATTGTTCTGCTATAAACACTGAAGTGGCTGCATCACTGTAATATGCTGTTTTTAAGTCTTCTGGATATAGACCCAGGAGTGGGATAGCTGGGTCAAATGGTGGTTCCATTCCAAGTTTTCTAAGGAATCTCCATACTGCTTTCCAGATTGGTTGCACCAATTTGCAGTTCCACCAGCAATGTAAAAGCGTGCCTTTTCCCCCACAACCTCGCCAACACTTATTGTTGTTTGTATTCTTGATGTAAACCTAAATAGAACAAATAAATAAATTAAATATTTTCAAAAAAAAAAAAAGAGCTCATTGTTCTGGCTTGGAGCTGGGGGCTGTGGAAGCCTGGACAGGTGGAGTGTAGGTAACATTGAGTCTTTATATGTGAGCGGGCATATAGAGTCTGGGAAAAGGCAGCATGGTTTCTCAGCTCTGGCACTTGCTATTTTCTCTCTAGCCTTTTGTAGCAATACTCCTCAAATTGATTTACAGATTTAATGCAATCCCCATTGAAGTTCTGGCTGGAATTTTTAAAATACAGATTGACCAGTTTCCCTTAAAATTCATTTTAAAGTGCAAAAACCTTGGACATAACTTTCCTATGTTCACATATGCATATACCACCAATGATACTCCACATAATGTACAACCACAAGAATAGGATCATAAATCAGAATAAATTATACTCCATATATGTATAATTATGTCAAAAAACACTCTACTGTCATGTATATCTAAAAAGAACAGATTAAAAAATGCAAAAACCTAGGATGACCAAACTAATCCTCAATAAAGAATGACATTGTTGGATGACTTACACTACCAGATTTCAAAACCTCAAATACAAATCTATTGTACTGAATATGGTGTGGTATGGGCATAAGGATAGATGTGTATGGAATAAAGAGTCCAAAAATAGACTGTTATTTTTATAGTCAATTTTTATAAATGAAGGTGCCAAGATAATTCAATGGTAAAAAGAATATTTTTGATGAATGCTTAAGAAAATTCCAAAAGGATAAATTTGGACCCCTATCTTGCACCATACATAACAATGTACTGGAAATGGATCAGAGCTCTAAACGTCAAAGAAACAAAAGGAAGGGAGGGGGAGGGGAATAGGCAAGACAGTAGAATTAATCAGATAACTTTACTAGCCTTATTTGAATACACCACCTGGGTAACTCCACATCATATACAACCACAAGAGTGGGATACTAAATGGAATAAGTTATACTCTAGGTATAATTTGACAAAAGACATTCTACTGTCATGTATAAGTAAGAAGAACAAATAAAAAAAAAAGAATGTTAATTTTAGCTGGGCACGGTGGCGTATACCTGTAATCCCAGCACTTGGGGAGGCTGAGACAGGAGAATTGCTAGTTCAAAGCCAGCCTCAACAATGGCAAGATGCTAAGCAACTCAGTGAGACCCTGTCTCTACATAAGACACAAAATAGGGCTGGGGGTGTGGCTCAGTGGTGGAGTGCCCCTGAGTTCAAGGCTCGGTACCAAAAAAAAAAAAAAAAAAAAGTTAATTTTAAATCTTCTAGGAAATAGAAGTTGTCAAACCAATGTTTAGGCTGTTATAGAAATAATGTTTCAATCACAGTATTATCTTTTTATTAAAGTGTTGTGACAAAAAAAAAAAAAAACCCAAAACAAAAAATGAGTAATGCAGAACCCAAGAAACCATAGGAATAAGACTTACTGTCCTCAGATTAGGCTATGATATCTTAGGTTTAACACTCAAAGCTTAAATAATAAAAGAACTAAAATATTGCATTTCCCAAAATTAAAGACCTTTGTCTCGTCAACATGTTATCAGGAAAGTGCAAAGACAATACAGAATGTAGGGAAAAATATTTGCACATTATGTATCTGATAAAAGGGGCTTTTATGTAGAATATATAATGAGCTCTTTCAACTCAATGAGACAAATGACCCAATTATAACATGAGCAAAGAATTTTAGTAGACATTTCTCAAAAAAGATTTGCAAATGGTGAATAAGTACATGAAAGGGGTACCTAATATCATTACTCATTAGGAAAATGCAAATCAAAACCACAATGAGATACACTTGTACACCTGCTTGAATGATTCTAATGAAAAAGCCACAGTGACAATTGTTAAAAATTATTAGTGAGGATGTGAAGAAATTGGAAGCTTCCTACATTGTTACATTCATACATTGGAAATGTAAAATGTTGTAGTCACTAGGAAACACAGTTTGGCAGTTCCTTAAATTGTTAAACCAGGTGCTATATGACCCAGCAATATTTTATTCCTAGAGAAATTCCAAAAAAGAAATATATATCCTCACAATAGTTGTACACAAATATTCATGACTATATTATTTATAAATGCCCCCAAATGAAAATGACTCAAGTGTCCATCAAATGATGAATGGATAAACAAAATGTAGTATATTCAATGTATATACTGCAATGTAATAACATTCATAAAAAAAGTAACATATTACTAAGAGATGTTATGACATGGATAATCTCAAACACATTATGTTTCATGGTGGAAACCAGTCCCAAAGGACCACATATAGAAGAAATCAATTTATGTGAAATGTCCAAAGTAGATAAATTTATAGAGACAAAGTGTATCAGGGCTGAGAAGATGAGAGAGGAATAGGGAGGGGCTACTGATGAGTAAAGAGCTCTTGTTGATGAAATCTATTAAATGATGTTTTCTGATGAAAATGTTCTAAAATTAGGTTATGGTAATGGTTACATAACTTAGTAACATGCTAACACTGTTGAACTGTACACTCTAAACAGGAAAATTTTATTTGTTATTTATTTATTATTTGTTGAGAACTTAATAAAGGTGTTAAAATTACAGTAATTTATCTGGCACAAGTTTCTTTCTCACTTATGCTTCATACTGAGTGAAGGTTGGGAGAGGTGTTGGCTCAGAGTGGGTATTGTAAACCCCAGGCTGATGGAAGATCTACTTCATCATGGACTTCTATGATCACTGAGACAGGACAAAAACAATATAGAGAATTGCTTGTTGGTCTTTAACATTTGCATATGGAGGCAATGCACATCTTTTTGATCCATGTTTCCTTGACCCAAAGAGGTCACATGGTCATACCCAACTTCAGAGAGGGGAAATGGTTTCAATTCCACCATTCACCTGGGAGAACAGAAGAATGAAAATATTTGTGGAGAGTACTAACAAATGCCACAATGTCCTATCTTCTTTCCTGGATTTTAATTCCTGAGAGTGGTGACTCCATACTTTCTCACTGCCACAGAAAAAGAAGTTTCCTGAAATTCTTTTTTTCCTCTCATTTGGAATAAGATGAAGGTATTGAAATGAGTAAAATCTAAAAGGAAATAAAAAGCATACACACCAGCTTAGAACATGTTTTCCTCACAGGAAATGTTTCAAAATTGTGAGCTAGTTGAACGAATGAAAGAGAAGCGGTTGAGCAATAGGGACGGGTAGTGAAGGATCTAGAGCCCAGTGTGTAGATCCAGGCCAATATTGCAAGAGTTCAAAGAAAGAGGAGATCAAGGTGAGCTGAAGTGGCAGTGGCATAGTAGTGGGTGTCCCCAACCCGTGTCTCTTGTGTCAGTACAGATGGATCACTAAGAACTGCTGCAGTGACCCAGATGGATGGTGTTATCTGTGTCACCGTTTGTTTTCTTCCCAGATAGGGCTTGGGCAGAGTCCTGCAAGCTTAATGAGGACAGAAAAGACTAGGATCTGGAATCACTTAACCTTTCTGAATCTCCATTTGCAAATAGAGATTGTAAAATGTAACTGTATAACACCTTAAAGCTCCTGTGATAAAAGATGCTATTAGTATTGTGTGCAGAATCTATTAGCAAAATGGTACTCCACGATGTAGGGTTTCTGAATATATCAGAGCTGTAATAGTCTGTCTGGAGGTAAGTCCTATTTTCTGCTGAATTCACAGAAATTCATAGAGATGCTTTAATGAGGACTCCCTTCTTTGAAACAACTCATTATATGGTACAGTTATACACACATTGGAGTCATTTTACATTATGGAGAGGTTGTTAAATTAAAGGGAGGGCTGAGAATGCTTTCAGAGCATGGGTAACTCTTTAATTATATGTGACTTTCAAGCAAGAGTCTACTCTTGCATTAGCTGGCAGAAATAAAAAATCTCCATTTCCTTCATATATTTATTAGACAGATGCTTTAGCTAATTTCAGTTCTTTGAGAAAGTACCTTTTCCCTCAAGGAAGCTTTTTAATGTATCCATCAGTAGTAGTGGTTGTTACAGTGATGAAATTAACCAGACAATGACCACACCCAGTTTGCAGATAACTAAACAGAGAGGACATTTACCCAATTCCCATAAAATATTTCTCATTTAAAAACTCTCATTAAATTTTTTTTCCAGTTAAAACTATTCCTTTATTTTCATAACCAGAAGGAAACAGTAAGAATTTCAGATAAGATGTCAGGGGGAAAAAAAAAAAAAGCTGTTTACCACTAGTACATGTAAATCTTAGTTTATGTTATTTTAAAATGAGAAAACCATAAGATATGGGAGGAGATTTCATTTTTAAAAACTATTCTTTTGATTATAGAAAGAATAGGAGAATAAGAATCATTTGGAAACAATGGGGAATTACTGCAAACTAAAATTTATATACTTTATCTTACAAGTTATAGTTTTTGCAACTAGGAGTGAAAAGAAAAATCACTCCCTTCTTATAATTCATTGGACTTACACAATGCCGGTCATGGAGGAAGTTCTTCACAAATGCTTTTAAAATGAATAACTCATACCCTTGAAAATGATCCTTGGACTACATGCAAATGACAGATGGGCTATTGAATCTAACAAAGACACATGTACCTGCAGGATCACAGAGAAAAGCCATATATGGAGCAGAACATCTTTAGTACTTCTCTAAGGGAACCATACCTACTGATAATTCTGAAAAAAAAAGAAAGAAAGAAAGAAAATGCTCACAGTCTAGAGTTGCAAAGATAGTAATAAATAAGTCCTAGAAATATCCATAAAGGACTTCCCTTGTATACTGATGTGTGCTTAAAAACTTATCTCTTCCCTATTTGTTTGTTTCATCAGAGAGAAATGACAAAATCATTCCTGGGACACTTTGCACCAATTAGACATACACAGTTTATTTTTGCAGGAATTCATTGAGCACCTACTACTTCTTTGCATTGTGAGGTACATACATGTCATCACAGGGTATGGGTTTTTGAAGTAGGCACCTAAGAAATGACAGACAAGGAGGGAAAAAAATTAAGATTTTAGTCCTAAAAATAATCTAAAAAAGCAGGAGCAGCAATTGATATTTATTTTATGTATTGTTATTTTCTAATTCCCTTATTCCCATCTGGCTCAATGACATAAGAATCATAGTAAGTGAAGAGAGCTCTCCATCTGTTAAAAATGTAGAAGAAAGCACTTGATCTTGTGGGCAAGCACATAGAGTACCAAGAAATATTTCACAATTGAAATGGTAAGCACAGGATCCTATGTTTAGCTAAGTACAGCTGATGTAGATTTCTCAAAGTCTCTATTATGCAGTTAAGTTTACAACTATTTCTATGTGTCTAGAGCTCTCTATTTTCAAGTGAGATGAAATCCACCAGGTGACTGGTATGATGTTCACAAATTTACTCATAAATCAGGGACAATTTGCCATGCATTATAAGTAAATGACACAGTGGATAATGACTGTGTTTTAAGTGCTGCTCATCTTCCATACCTTGCTCTTTCATCTCACAACTTCCTTTCACATTATTGCAGGACTGGGTTTTTGGAATGCTCAGATAACATTGGTACCTCCCCTACTGATCAGTTCATGGGTGGATTCATCAAATCCTTGCCCTGGGAAATTGGGCAGCTGGACCTACAACAGGTAAACCCAGTAGGCATCACTGGTCATGTTTATTCCATATGGATCAGAGAAGAGGAGGAAGCTGGTCTAGGTAGAGAGTCAGGGTAGGGTTAATAGCTCAAATAAGCACCAGAAGGAGAGAAAGAACTGGAAGCAAGAAGAATGAAATGAGAGTGTGAGGGACCAGATGAGATGCAGCAGACACATGCAGAAGAGAAAAAAAGGTGGGTAAAGGGTCCAGACAGAGCTTGCACCCCCAGGTCATGGTAACTCTTGAAGTTTTCCTGCATCCCACCCAGCTTTTTTGCTGCACAGGAAACCTTCTTCCTCGCTACAGAAATCGCCCTTATTTGCATAAGTACTTCAAATGGTGTCTATTCTTTGCAACTATGTCAGTGCTGTATCTTCTAAGCAGCAATCGGGTTGTTTCCGTGTATCATCTCCCAGCTTCTTTCTCACTTGATCCAGGAGAGGGTCTTTCCCTCCATCCATGTGCATCAAGGTAGAGACAATAATTCAAAGTCTTCTACCTAAGTGACAGACAAGAAACATGCCTCAAAGCTCATTCTCCCCACAGTGGCGTGATTATATAATACTACCCTTGATGGAGCAGTAGAGAAGGCAGAAACTTACCCAACAATCAGGGGGAGAGAAAGGATGGCTTGAAAAGACAAGGGCAAATACCTTCAATTACAGAGGATCCAGAGCGGAGTGGAAGCATTGACAATAGAGCACCTCTTTGCCCAGGCACTTAGTACCTACATGCACCAGTCCTGGGCCTTGGTGAGTCCTCTGATTGGGGGGTGGGAGATTTGTATCTTTATAGAGTGTGGGGCTTAAGAGAGATTTTGCTCCTTGTCAGATTAGAACTATGAAGGACAGGTGGGGCAATTTCCCTAAGTGGGCAAATTATAGAGGATCCACTACTGCAGTTAACGTAACTGAAAAGGGTTACTGCTAATACTAACAACAGTTCACAGAAACATCGCTAAGTATCCATGAGCAGAGTGAAATGCAAATGGTAATCAGATATTTCAGGTAACTAAAAGGAAAAATAGACTAAAACCTATACCTGTTACAGCATGGATCTAGAATATCCTCCAAAACCTTGGGTTGAAGGCTTGATTCCCAATGCAGCAATATTCATTCAGAGATGAGGCTTTGTGGGAAATAATTGGATCATAAGGGCTGTGACCTCAGGAACAAATTAATCCATTGATGGGAGTTATGGCCTGATGGCATTATTGGAAGGTGGTAGAAACTTTAGGTGGTAGGGCCTGGTTGGTAGAAACAGGTCATTGGTCAGGGCAGGGCAGAATTGGGTGAGGTTTACTCTGGAAGGATATATCTTGTCCTCGACACCTCCCCCTCTCCCCTGCTTCCTAGCTGCCATGAGGTAACCAGCTTTGCTCTGACATAGCCTCCCCACAATGATGCTCTGACTTACCACAGGCTCAGGAAGCCCTATGAAACCATAAGCCAAAATAAATCTTTCCTCCTTTAAGTTGTTTTCCTCAGGTATTTCGTTACAGCAATGAAAAGCTAACACACTAACCTATCAGGACACCCAGGTGAGGTCTATGATGAGGCATTCTCAAATGGATGCCTGTTTTATGTTTGAGGATAGGCTCACTTGATGCCTGTTTCTGAATGAGGACAGGATCATTTAAATTGGCTAAAGTCAGTTTAGCTAAAGATCAAGAGGAAACTCAATTGAAATAGGACTTTCCTTGAGGGGAAAGATGCCATCCTTTCAAAGCTGCAGCTGAGAAAGCAAAGATAACTCAGACATTACTGGGATAATTTGAGCTCACAGGTGTCCCTCTTCCATTTGGGTTAGCATGGCTCTTAGGACTCTATTAACAAGGAGAATTAAAAAGCATGTGGATATTTTAGTTAATTTTGCTGTCTTTGTGTCTCTAAGAAACAGATCTTTGATAAGACATGTGGCTTGTATGTCTGGCCCTGTCTGCCTCTATTATGTTCATCCTGGAGAAGATGACAGCTGAGGGGAGGCCCTAATCACAAAGTCAATTAACTGATTTTTGTTTGTCAAATCACAGCTACCTTTGTCAAATCTTGGTCACTTAACTTCCAGCCCACCTGACAGGTCTAAAGTTTCTTGCCCATTTTCCTCCTCAGTTTCTCTCCAAATCCACGGCCCCATGCATTCTGATTATGCACTCAGCTCCCAGGCTACTAGTACCCTGCCCACACTAGCCATGGAGGATGCCATCTGCTTCAGGGAAGTGGGAGGTCCCATCTGCTCAAACACATGACAGGGAACTCAGCTAGGTCACAAGGAAGTGGGACAAAGGGAAACCTGAAACCAGGCAGAAGGAATTGAGCCAGAAGCTCAGGCGTTTGGCACACAGAACAAAAGGCTAGTAAATGATCTGGGCACAGATCTAGGCACTGGTCGGTAGAGATGGACGTGCACCTCACCTTTTTTTGGAGTGAAACAGGTATAAAATAAACAGCTCCATGAATAGACCAATAAAGTAATTTATTTATTGATAAGAACAATGATATTAAAAAGAGGGATGGTATAGAGAGGTTATGGGGGGTGTCCAGTTTCTAGCTTAGATAGGGTGGTCAGGGAAGGTCTCTTTGAAGAAGTGACCATTGAACTGATCCTGAATGCTGAATATAATCCAGCCATGCAGCGATTTGGGGGAAGAACATTCCGGACAGGGAAAACAGCACATATGGGAGCCCGGAGTTGTGACAAAATTGGAGGGTCAGTGGGACTGAGGCTCAATTAATAGGGGTAGGATGGTTTTCATGATGCCTTGAAGGAGATCGAGGCAGGCATCAGCTCCTGTAATTTCCTTCAGGCTGCAGTAAGGACTTGAGGCTGTCAAGGGATTTAATTCCAGAAATTGCATCATCAGATTTATGTTATAAAAAGCAGAGTCTGGCTGGTGTGTGGTAATAAGCCGTTGGCAGGCAGGAATGAGATCAGAGAGACTCCAGGCTGATTGATGTCTTGAGTGAGAGATGTTGAGTAATTTGTTCAAAGATGCTCAGCTAATGTATTGAGAACAATGACGCAGGGTCAGTACGAGTACAGGAGTTGAATGGAAACATCCCCCCCTTATTTGCTTTGACCTGGGGCATCAGCTGGTTTTGCAATTCAGCCAGCACTCCTGCACTCCAGCCCTGCCAACAAACCAGGGAAGTGAACATTTGCCATTGTTTTTAGCAGTCTGGTACCTTTGAACCTGAGCTTTGGAGAGTTTTCTAAGCATATGCATATCCCAATGAAAGATATTAGAAATTAATTTTTTCAGAATTTTTGTAATTATGGCATAAGCACTGTGTGATCTAAGCACTGCAAATCAGAGTTGCTCACATGCAAGTCACAGTTCTGGAAGGTAGTGATGGGCAAGAGCAGGTGTGAGAAGAACATGGTGTGGTGAGGGCAGCTCCAGAGCCCTGTGGCTTGCAGATCCAGGAAAGGAAGCAGCTTTTAAGGTGCATCCAGGGCCCAGGATTACCAATGCCGGACAGAGTGTGGGGTCTGTGAGGCCGTGTTTCTGGGTAAGTGGTTTTGTGTTTGGCCACAAAGCCTCTGAGCCTGGTTCTCCATCCTTTTAGAGATGCCAAGAGCTTCTCAGTGGCTTTGATCCATTCCATTTATGTTTAAATAGATTAGTTCTTTTTTTCTTCTTGTTTCTTTTTCATCACAAAATTGAACTTGAGAGCTGATGAACACCTCTCATGTAATTCTTGTAGAAAATGCAAAGTGAAATTTGTTGGTGGGCTATACCCTGGGCAGGTAAAGCCTGCCTGTTCCTCATCCTATGATAGGGAAAGTGAAATCCAGGAGCCACAGTTTGGGACTCTTTCACAGAAATCCTTTTGCACATGGTTGTATTCACTCAGCACTTGGCTTCTCGCTGATGTTATCAAGGAATGTGCAGTTTGTGACTCACTGGCAATATTTGTAGGCACTTTTCCCACTACAATTGGAAATTACAAAAAAAAATGAGTAAGAAAAAAACCCTATCAATTAACCCATAAGGAAGTCTAGCAAATAATAAAAGTTTAAAATATTCCCTCGACTCCCAATCCCCAGGGTGAAGGATAGCTGTGTATTGTAAATTATGAGGAAATAATAGGAGCAAATTGAGATAGACTTCCAACAAGATTCAAGAATATGCCTTTTAATATAAATTTTAATTATTAATTACTTCTAAATAGACATCTCTCAAGGTAAAATGGAAAATATATAATAAATCAGAATATCAAACACAGGTAATGCCTTTTTCATGAGTTGCTTTCTCTTTGGAGTTTGACTTCACCCTGATGATTAGCTAAGGGCTCAGGAATTGAATTCCTTTAAACCAAAAAGGAAAATAGAAATGCATTTCACTGATAACCACTGGCCAATGTCTTCCTCTCTGAGCTTCTTCTAAGGGTAGCATTATATTCTAGTAAAAATGCCCTCTATATGAAGTCTTTTGGGAATTAATGTCATTTATTTAGGACAAATATTTATTTTATATCTGGCTTCACAACTGGATGCTGAATAAATTTGAAATCTCATCAATTTATCTTCATTTTTCTGATTCTTCTATCTCAGCTGTCAACAGTGCCATGGACATTGGCATTGATGACAACAACCACTGGGAACAAATTTGTGACACAATCATCTTAGAATGAAAGAGCAATCTGTTAGTCAGCTTTCTGTTACAGTAATAATTCCCTGAGGTAAGCAGACTTATAAAGAGAAAAGCTTCATTTTGTCTCATAATTTTGGAGTTCCAAGTCCATGGTTGCTTGGGTGTTCTTGGTGGTGAGGCAGGGTACTAAAAAGGAAGTTGCTGATCTCATGGCTGCCAAGAAGCCAAACAAGAGGAAGAGGGGGAGCTCAAGTCCCAACATCCCCTTCAAGAACATGCACCCAGTAATTTCCACTAGGGCCCACCTCCTAAACGTTCTACCACCTTCCAATAGCAGCCCAGGCTGTCAATCAAACCTGTAACATGTGAGCTTTGAGGGACATTCCAGATCCCAACTAAAGCAGGTGGGAAGAAAGGAGATGCTTCATATGTGTGTGAACACCTTAATATCAGGTCCTTCATTTAATGGAATACTTCTAATAATTCATTAGTTATCAACATATTGTCAAAGAGCTTTGGAGGCATACTTTATGAATCAGCAAAGCCTTTGGGAAGGTAGTGACTTTGAGAAAAGCCTTGATACTTTTCTTTTTTGGACTGGAGATTGAACCCAGGAGTGCTCTACCACTGAGCCACATCTCCAGCCCTATTTTGTATTTTCTTTTAGAGACAGGGTCTCACTTAGTTGCTTAGTGCCTCACTTTTCTTGAGGCTGGCTTTGAATCCGTGACCCTCCTGCCTCAGCCTCCTGAGCCACCAGGATTACAGAGAAAAGCTTGAAAGGCGAGAAGGATTTCAAAGGAAGGAGAAAACAAGGGAGAGGAAGCAGAACAATGAGTGGACTGTGTGGACCTTCAGGTGTCTGGGTTTGTGCATGTAAGGTGAAAATAGCCCTTTTGTAATTAATTTTCACCTCCCCCTCTCTAGAAGCACAGGGCAGTTCCTGCCCCAGGGGGTTCCTCTCCCAATCTTCCACCTGAGAAACAAATAGTTTCCACATCCCCTTTCTAAAGGCCTGAGGCAGTTCTGCCCCAGGGAGTTCCGCTTGGAATCTTCCACCTGGCAAACAAAGCCTAAAACAAAACCTAACTGCCCAGGTTAGCACATCAAAAGAAGATCGCTACTGCTTATCTGCCCCCAATCTTAAAGTGACCAATCCCTAGCTCACCACGCGGTTTTGTAGTGGGCTCTATAAAATCCCTCCCGCGCGTCCCCTCTCTCTCTTCTTTTCCTCTTTCCTTCGCCCGGGCGCCCACTCCCCTGAATAAAGGATTTTCCTGGCTGTACAGAGGTGTTCGTGTCTGGCTGGCCGCTACCCTAACAGTGCATGGGCAGGATGTTGGAAAGCTGAGGCGACCAATCACAGAAGCTGCAGCTTCCTCACGGTCCCCCACTGCCTAGCCCAGAGCACGTGTTCTATGAATGATACTTTATGGTTTGAACTCTATTATGATGGAAGAAGTTCTCACGGGAAGTTCTAAGATACATCTTGGGAGCATTATTTAGCATGAACAATATTCTAAGTGTTTTGTTTTTCCCCCCTTTCGAGTGCTGCATTTCATCTAGATTTGTCATCTGCATCTCATGATGTCTGACTTTGTACCTGCTATTCCCTTAGAACTGTGCTCTGCCATTTAATTTTGTTGATATGCTGCTGTTCCAAAAATTCTTTATCAAAAGACTTTAAACTCCTTGAAGATGAACTCGGGAGAAACTCTCCAAGATAGCTCTGCACAGGAAATGTGCTCTAATGTTTTTGACAAATGCCTGGGCTTCCCGGTGGAGACAGCCCTGGGCAAGACACTTTTCAGAAAGATGGGGCAGCAGGAAATAGAACATAAATTTCTCTTTCTGCTCTGTGGTCAATCAGATAAGACATACAAAGATAAGAATACCCAGTGTGGCTTGGAGCACTGAGGAGGTGGTATAACCTAGAGTGCTATAAATTTCTGTTGAAGTTTAGATAGGGTTTGATGGCAGATAAACTTTATAAACAGTTTACACTTGGGTCTATTTCTCCTAAGTTTTCACTTTGATTCTGCAAGTATATCTTCTTCTCATACTAATGATGGCTGTGTGTCAAACTGATTGGCAGGGATATGAATTAAGTTACATGCTGTAGTGATTTATCTTATTAGCATTTGGTTCAGGTGTCAAATACCAAAATCATTCTCAAGTTACTTTGGCTGGAATTTCCATGTTAAGTTATATTATCGTGAAAATTTGGATATGCAATTATTATAGTCACAAGTATGGGAATGGGCGTTGGCTTTACCTTGTTTTACACAAAAAAAGTTGGGAGCCAATTAAAACCTGATAAGGTTAAAGAGAATAATATTTATATGGAACTTTCCAGTCTCCTTTTGTTTTTAATCTTGTAATGACTCTGACTGAGTATATTAATGTCACAGACGCAGAACGAAGCTCAGAGAGATTAAGTGACTTTCCTGAGGTAGCCCAGCTTATTTTTACTTTGGGCAGAACAAAAACTCAAACCCAGGTCAGTGGACCATATATTTCTATTTTTATCCCTCTGTGGCTTTTTTAACCAGTGGGAAATGATTCATGTAGGCAACACAACAGGCTAATTTACAGAATCAATAGATTTTGGTTTACTTACTTTGTGAAAGATAGTACTGGGTACAGGAAAAGTCATAACAGATAAAATGTGAAAGGAAGGATGGATGAGAGACAGGAAAAAAACAACTTGTAGCACAGATGGTGCCCTTTACATAGCGGTGCTGTCTCATCTTTCCCCATGACTGCTCTGTGTGAGGCCGCGGTCAGAGGCCCCTCCCGCAGGCCTTGCTTTCTTGGCATGTGGCAGCTAAGTTAAAACACACATGGTTTTCATCCACAGGCTGCACTTGAGAGTTGTTTGGGTTATTTGGTAGAAATAAGGGATGGTAAAACGGAAAGTTAATTAGAACCATTCTAGAACGATCCACTAAGCATAGAGCCCCGGAAGGACTGTCAGATCTCCAGAGAGACAGGGGGTGGGATGTCTGGGAGAGCATCTCAAGGAGGGTGTCATGGCTCTCAACCCTGCCCCTCATCTTGTACCTGAGTGAAGGCAAACCCAGTCACTCCCAGGTACACCAAAAAAGAAAAGTACATTTTGTCTGAGTGAAAAGAGAGCCGTGGACCTAAATATAGGGCACTTAGTAGGAATCATCCTGCTCACTTTTGGTCGTTAGCTGTCAGGCAGCCTAGACACCATTTCCTCCTGTGCCTCTAACTAGCTGGGTGATCCGAATAACCAACATAACTTTTCTAATTTTGCTTCCTTGACTGAAAAACGTGAGTAACACTCCTTTGTTAAACCTCAGTGGAGTAAAGCAGTAG
Organism: Xerus rutilus; assembly: GCA_028644305.1. Taxonomy (NCBI): domain Eukaryota; kingdom Metazoa; phylum Chordata; class Mammalia; order Rodentia; family Sciuridae; genus Xerus; species Xerus rutilus. Next base: position 93,944,281 of record CM053408.1, read on the forward strand.
GGGTGAGAATGAGCAACCAGGAAGCGCCATCCTCACCTCCTCTGTGGCCTGGGCAACTCACCTTCAGCCAGAATAGGAATAGGGATGAGCTGAGAAGGCCTAAGACCCTGAAGTAGCCCACACTACTTACCTTGGACTTGGGTGCAATGAAATCTTTCAGGAAACTCCAGAACCTGTGATTCAGTTTGGCAGGTTTTGCAAACATATTGGGAGAATAATTTTTTCTGTAGGTATACACACACACACACAAACACACGGATGGATTTATTTGCCTGTTAGTCTTTTTCATATTATATAAACGATAAAAACTCAAATGTCAGTCTTCACATAAAAATGAGCATCAAACATTCATTGCCTAGATAATTCAATGCTCTATGACTCTGAAACTGTTAATTGAGAATTTGTGTTCAGATAGTTGTTTTTGAAAGCACTTATTTTAATGTAGTATCTATTTACATCTTCAGTATTGTATGTCCATATACATACATATCACCCACATTATATACTTCTTAAGACAATTGCATATAGAATTGTTCACAACAAGATAGCATGTTCATTAGAGTTGTCCCCTCTTTATCAGAAAGGCATTTATCAGAAGGCATTCTATTTTTGGTAGTAACATCCCCACTTCCCCTAGTACAGTGACAAGAAAATGATTAATGCGTGAGTTCCGCCTTACTGTCAGCAGGAATCTAGTCTGTGCATAGGGAAGCTTAAATGATTGAAGGGAAGAGGTAACAGTGATAACATTAGTTATAAGAGGCCAGAGAAGCTTTATTCCTGGGCATTCTGCCCAGTTTTAAGGACTGTTTACACATTTCAAAGTGTGGTTTGCTTGGTGAATTGGGAAGCAACCCTATAGCTCCCAATCACAGCCCAGAGTTTCGGGTCTGTGCAGAGAAGGAGACTGGAAGGAATTATGTGTTTGGTTCATTCTTCTCCCTCCTGAAACTTTACACAATAACATGTGCAAAGGAGGTCCACCCAATGGATGATAAACGACCACATTCTAGGTGGACACCCTGTCTCATTTATCACCGCTCCCAAGTGGAGAATTGCTTGAATCACAATCTAATAGTTCTATACTTTGGGATTTCTTCATGTCTTTGGTTTTCCCTTTCTCTTCCTGAAAGATAAGAGACTGTTGTGTGGTTAGTGGAACTGGGGCAGTGGTGAAGGGCTATAGGAGAAAAAAGCTCTTTAACAACACATTAACACACTCTAGTAGAGCCTGCCTATGCAATTATGTGAAATAGAAAAAGATGGAACTGCACACTTTAAGGAGCAGGGACCAGACTGACCTATGCAGAGCAGCATGACAGGAAGACGCAGAGCTGTACTGAGTGACAACTTGGAGGTGGGCGTTAGACAGCTTGAAATGGAAGACCTGCCTCACAGTGGCTTGTGCGTGGCCCTGCTTCCTGGTTTGGGGTTTTTTTTTTGGGGGGGGGTACTAGGGATTAAACTCAGAGGTACTTGAACACTGAGCCACATCCCCAGCCCTATTTTGTTTTATTTAGAGACCGGATCCACTGAGTTGCTTAGGGGCCTCACTTTTGCTGAGGCTGGCTTTGAACTCCTGTCTCAGCCTCCCAAAGTGCTGAGATTACAGGCATGTGCCACCATGCCTAGCCTGGCTTTGGGTCTTATTAGCACTTGGATATGTGGATAATGACACTCTTCAACAGCAACTTGAAATACAAAAGAGTTGATTTAGATCACACACACACACACACACACACGCACACACACACACACACACACACTCATGCAGGAACATTAAGAATATAAGGAAGCCAGGTGCACTGGCACACACCTCTAATACCAGTACTTTGGGAGGCTGAAACAGGAGAATCGCGAGTTCAAAGCCAGCTTCAGCAATGGCAGCAAGGCGCTAAGCAACTCAGTGAGACCTTGTTTTTACATAAAACACAAAATAGGGCTGGAGATGTGGCTTGGTGGTCGAGTGCTCCTGAGTTCAATCTCCAGTACCAAAAAAAAAAAAACCCAACACACACATATATATGTGTGTGTGTGTGTGTACAAAAAAAACCCCAACACATATATATATGTGTATGTGTGTGTTGGGATGTAAAAGTGGTTGATGTTGGATTAGAGCAAGATGGAATCAAATGGTACCATTTAAAGCAAATCAAATGCAACCCAGGACAAAATACAGTATTGGCTCCACATCAAGAGAATATGGGACCATAAAGGTCAGCAAAGTTATGGACACCTTTTTGGAAACAGACTTTTAAATAGTACCCTTCAGTCTGATAGCATCTTTGAAGTAGGAATTATTCAAAAAGTTGTGTTATTTCTATAAGCTGAAAAATTTACATGTTGTATTTCATAATTTTAGGGAAAAATAGTCATCCCTTTTTTTTTATATCAAGTAACTGCAAATAGAAACATTGCAGGGGACCAAGGATTTTAGAATTTTTCAAAAAATTAAATTCTAATGTAAAGTTGAATTGCATTAAAGATAAAAAGTGAAATTAAATCCACTGAGATAATGGATTTTTAAAAGTTCCTTGAAGGTTGAGAATAATAAGGAGTCTAGCTAAATAAAAACAAAACTCAAACTTATTTGAAGACATAAGAATCGATGTATTCAAGAAGGGAGAACACTTCAGGTTTATTTCTTTATATTTTCTCTGTTTTTATATTTCAAAAATTAAGCTGACGCCAAAAGGAAGCTTGTAAAATGCTGTACTCACTGAGCAGTTTAGAAAAAAGTTTATTTGTATTTTTATCCCAATGTGTGAAACAGGTGCACTAAGAAATAATTCCAGGAGAGGACTCTTGCTGAGTGAAAGGTAGCAAAGATCATCTCTATGCCAACTACCAGGAATAGCAGTCCAAACACTTCCACCCACTGCATCCTGAGCTGCAGTCATACCGATTGCCCGTGTCTGCTGAGACAGAATACATTCACATGCAACAAGTTACACAAAGCAAATTTATTACTTGCAGCTAAGCAGCAAGGAAAGGAAGCAGCTCAGGATCCACCAACTCCATCTTCCACGGCTTGAGAAAGTTGCCTGAGGTAGAGGGAGTCCAGACTGTATGTGCTCCACTTGTATCACAGCCGAGGGACCCCAAAACGTAATCCTCCCTGGTTATATGCCACGGAGGCAACACCACCAGTGGATGGAGCTTTGAGGGAGGGACATTCTGCTTCCAGAGGAGGCAGGCACAGGGCCTGGGCTGTCCTGCACAGGGTGGTTCTTTTCTAACACAAGATGTCGTCTGCCCTTGGAGGGACAGGAGTATGGTAGACTGTCGCAAGCAGCTACTACTCTCTTTCTCAAGATACTGCTTTTCCAGCACATTCTGTAGTTATTCTGAGAATTACAGACAAGAAAAGAGGAGGAAAAACTGGGTCAGCGGAGGCTATGTGCAGCCCACCCAGCACAATGTAAAAGGAGATGTTAAAGTCTCAATTCAGCTTAAATACACAGAAATTGATATTTATAAATGTAAGATATAAATGAGAGGAAGTTCATTTAGCCTTTGATCTCCCTTTTTGTCTTGCTATTAATCTATTTCAGATAAAGCAACTTGAGGTGTTTTTACTTAATTTTATTATTGCAAACTAAGCTGAAAAGAATATCTAATATATCTGAAAATATGTGGTCCATCCCTGTGTCTAAACCAGCCAGTTTATTCCTGAATGGAGGGCCAACACCCAAGTCAATGGATCTATTTAACTTCAATCTACCCACAAAATTCTGAAATACACACATCTCCTTTTATTCAAATAAAATAATTTTTAAGGTGGGAACTTGTGGTTAATGCACCAAGGGTATATCTTTTTCCTTAAAACTATGTTTATTCAATCCTGACTAGATGACTGACTCAGTTTCCTTCAAATCCACACTTCATTCTTTCTGTGATAAGCTTTGGAGATAAACTTTCCAGTTTGGTTAAAATTGCTCTGTATTTTGCTGCTAGAATTTTACTTGGGCTTCTATTATTTCCTGAATTCTACCCAACACCTCTTTAGTAAGTTTTCCCTCCTTCGTCCTTATAAGCAGAATATATATCCCTCTACAGTTCATGCAGTTGGGAGCAGAGCAGGCTCTGGAAGGAATATGCTTGTATCCAAATCCGTGTCCATCACTTATAGTTGTGAGACTTTGGAAAGACATCTCCATGTTTGTGATTTCTCATTGCTGATGGAGTGTGAATTAGTACAACCACTGCAGAAAGCGATTTGGTATTGTCTTGTGAAGGTGAATATTTGCTTTCTCTACAGTTCAATTGTTTACCCATGTACACTAAAAGTCATCCACAGGAATGTTTCATTTCTGTCATGAAAACATGCTTTGAGATTCAGCAGATCCTTATCCTGTTTTCTACCATCCCTTCCTCCAACCCTGAGTACCCATGGCAGACATCATTAATCAAACCCAGCAGTCTTTCCTAAGTTCAGGCTTAGCCTCCCATTTTTTTTTTCCCTCCAACTCAATCCTGCAGGCAACTGTCACCAATTAATTTGAATATCAAAAAGGTGCTTTTCTGCTTTTCTGGCCTCAGGATAGTTAAGGGCATTATTGGGATGGAGTGCACTTGGGAGTGATTTAAAATGGTTTTGAATGTAGGTAATGATAAACAGATTTTCAATGACCTATTTCTCCTCTCTTTTTATATTATTTCAACCTGAAAGGCTAATTTCACTAGCACTTGCTAGTTGTTTTACTTTAGCCTTCAGAACTAAGGTACATAGTGATTTTAGAATGACAAATTAGGTTTCCCTCTCCTAATGTTTTTAACTTCTTGTCAAAATGCTCAGATTTATTTTGCTTTCATAATTCATATTGATCTATTACATAATGCACCTAATTTTCGACTGTCATTCAATTTATTTTATGACATTTTCTTTTTAAGCTATTGACACTTCCTTTCTGCAAATTGCCTTTGTCTCTTGTTTATGGTAATCAATGAAAAACAGAAGTCTAATAGGATTTGGGGGTGGGTTACATTAACATTCCATAGATGTTCACATGATTCCCAAGATGAGAGAGAAAATTGCCACATTATAATTTCCTTCTTCCCAAGTGTTGATAAATTATCCCAAGCCACCACATATATTGCAGTTCTTTCCAGCAAATAAAGTTTATAAGGAGAAGCTCTGAGTCACTGCGGGATAATTGTAAATTACCAGGGCAAGAGAACAAGAAAAGGATATGGCTGCACATATAAAATCAAAGTTTTCAATGTTTTCTGTGGGTGTTGTGACTTCTTATTTATGTATTTATTTATTTTTGGATTTAAGAGACCCTAATTGATAAGGGATTACTATAGAAACAGGTGTGGGTGGCTGTGTGTCAATTTAATAGCTTCCTGAAGAAGGAAAGTCCCCACATCTTTAACTTTCTCATCAAATCCAAGTTCCTCAACAGATTGTCTTTCCGTTAAAAGAAGCAAATTTAAGGCTGAGAGACAAATTGAATTAAATTAATACCCTTGGAGGCAGAGACCATTTATATTTCATCCCCAGAATAATTCATGGGTTGTATGTTTCCTAGGACGGTCCAAGTCCAGGCCCTGCAACTGACAAAGAGGCAAAGACACCAATTAGAAAGACCTTTTCTTTGAGATGCCTGTCCTTGCTTTTAGGAACCTGCACTACACTCCCCAAAGCTGCTTCTTTTGAAGTTGGATAAAGTATTTGACAGTGAGGTCCTCAAACTTTGAGAAGTTCGTTAGTGGCTCTGGAAGATGTGGGGAGAAGGAAAGCAGATTTAGTACCCAGGGGACATTGCATGAGATTCTTAGAGTCGCGGAGCTCAAGAGCTCAACTTCATCCATAACTTCCTCCATGTGCTTCAAGAAAGATCAGTGTTTGAAATGTTTGTAAAGATGGCAAGTTTCTCTCATCCTTTGAAAGCCAGGCAAGTTGATCGGATCACATGTTATTTATTAATTCTGTACTGCTCTAAAAGTACAAAGTGATTTTTGACTTATGAGAAACTAGAAGAGGAAGTGGCAATAACTCAACGTTAGAGGTAACACAATAACCACAATGACTTAGAGTCCTAACCCAGGATTCCTAACCGGCTACTCATGGCCCACCTAACTGGGACACCTAGCATCATATCTCTTTCAACCTTCTCTATCAAGTCCCTCACCTCCCTCTCCTGCACAGGAGTCAGTTGTGTCAGGGTCAGGAGGGTGAACCTTGGGATGAGAATGTCCAGCTTGTGGACCTTCCAGCACTGTGACGAAAGCCATAGTCCTTGCTACCCTGTGGCTGCAGGTTGCTTATCTTTAAGATGGGATTAAGAGTGATATTTACTTATATGGTTGTTTTGCATAGAGAAGTTACAGGATGGATTGTGATGATACAAGATGACCTGGAGGTGTGAAGAGGAGATGCTGGAGGGGACAGGTTTGGGGGCAGGAAGGCTAGTAGGGAGGTAATTGCAGCTGTCTGATGAGGGCCAGCACTAGGAGGAAGGCAGTAAGAATGGAGAGGAGGCCAGAGGGAAGGGAGCTAAATTAGGAGGTAGAATCTGCTTGTCAAAGGTGAGAAGGACAAGGGAGTCAGGATGATGACTGGGTTTCTGACCTGGCCAGTAGGCCCTGAAAATACAAATCTGGGGGCCAAATCTGTAGTGGGAGCAATTGCAGGTATGGACATAGGTAAGATTGCCCAAGGAATAGTGGTACCTAGAGAAATGAGAGAAAAAGGCCAAAGATCTATGAGGAGTACCAACATTTAAAAGTTGGGCAAAGTGGGGGAAAGCCAAGGCAGAGAAATTGAGGTGACATAAGGTAGGAAGACTCACGACTTATCCCACAGAACTGTGAGTTGTAGTTTAAGGAGTTATATATGTTTTAAAAAATATTTTTTGTAGTTGTAGATGGACAGCATGCCTTTTTTTATTTCTTTTTTCTATTTTTTATTTTTTAGTAGTCAATGGCCTTTATTTTATTTATTGATATGCAGTGTTGAGAATTGAACCCAGTCACACATGCTAGGCAAGTGCTCTACCACTGAGCTATAACCCCAACCCCCTTTGTTTATGCCTATGTGGTGTTAAGGACCGAACCCAGTGCCTCATATGTGCTAGGCAAGTGCTCTGCCACTGAGCTACAGCCCCAGGGCAAGGAGTCATGTTTTAAAGTCAAACTTTATTAAAACTTTAAGAAAACTTAAAACTTTAAGAAAATAGGAAATGAAAATTATATGAAAGTCAAGTAAAATCACTTTGACTTTAACATTTGTTATCAAGTGACAGATTTCTTCAATGACTTTTATTAAACCTCTGCAGAGGCCCTCAGTTTCTGAGATTAAAAATGACTGACTCCCCCATTATATTGAAAAAGATTTACATAAATATAAAACGAAATCTTTTGTATGTTAAGTAAAGCAATCAATGTAAAAAGGCAAGCATCAATTTGGGGAAAATGCTTTCAAATGTTTATGTTTGGGAATAGATCATCTTTAGGAAAAGATTTTGTACAAATTGTTAAAAAAACAGTAAGAATAGGGTAAAATTGTGGACCAATGACTTGAGAGAATTCACAAAAGAGCAAATATAACTAATAATCATATAGAATATGTTTAGTTTTATTAATAGCAAAGAAATAAATTTTATAATACAGACACACTAATAAACAAAAGTTTGAATAATGATATCATAATGCAAACAAGTATTTGATGAAACCAGCATTTTTAATGATTGTTGAATATACTTTGTGTTTGTATATACTTTTGGGAAAAATATTTTTGATATTTTTTGGTGGCACATGCTATAAGCCCACCTACTCAGGAGGCTGAGATAGGAGGATTGATTTTGAGGCCAAGCTGGACAACTTAGCCTCAAAATAAAATAAAATAAATGAAATAGTAAATAAGTTTGTAATGACTCTTGAACCACAAATTGTGCTTTTACAAAGTTTTGCTGATGACTCCCCCAAATCCCAAAATGATGGCATATGCATACCAAATATTTTTATTAAATCCGAGAATTATAATTATGAAAAATTAGAATTTCCCAATACGATCATTGTTAATAATACAGTGTGTCCAATATGATGTAAATAAAGGTTATAGAGAGCACATAACAATTTCCTAAAATGAGGATATAGCATTTGTGAATTAAAAGCAAGATGCATAATTATATGTACGTTGAATATAGCTTTGTAGGGTGTTAATGTTATAAAACAAAAAACAGCAAAGTAAAATGCTGATAATGTCCATGGTAGTGTGGTCAGGTTGAGCATTATATTTCTTCCTCTATTTTTCTTCTTTCCTGCTTTCTTGTTAGACATTTGTATAACCAAAATGAATTACTGCAATCACTGAATAGTTATTGGGTCTTGATTTATTTTTCTTTTTTTCAGGCCAAATAAAACAATCTTCTTCAGTTTTGCTTTGCCTTGCTTCAGGTAAACTTTTTTGTCTTTAGAATTATCTTAATGAAAATTATATGAAAGCCAAGCAAAATTGCTTTGATGCTAATATTTGTTATCAAATGACAGATATCTTTAATGGCTTTTTAAAAAGGTGACCCATTAATGACGATGATAATGCTGATGTTGCTGGCAATTATGTTTATGACCATGATATAGTAAATTTTCGAGAAAGTTTAAGAATTTTGAAGCTCCTTTTTGTGTTATCTCATTTGATTGTAATATAATTCCATGAGATCAGCAAAATTGCTATTATCATGTATAATGAGCTGTGATTATTTACTGACTGGTTTTGGGCAAGTCAATATCTGCGTATGTCACATTTTTTATCTACAAATGAAGATTCTAATGCATCCATAAGCATTTTGTAAAACTAAGGGAAAGCACGGGCTACTGAGCTTATAGATAGTGGGCCCTCAGTATATATTGACTACAATTCTCTCAATAAAATATGACACTCTAGGGGGCATTGGACAAGCAGATGGATGTGAATTGTATTGTTATAACCTTGCAAATGAATGAGTATCAAAATCTGGAGTTTGTAGGTCAGAATTCTTAATTTGTCATCTTGCATGTTTTTAGGGCTCTCTTTGGGAATTCCATAATGTGTATGGAGAGCATCCTCTATTGAGAAAGATGCTTTCAGGTCTGCAGAAATGTCAGTCAAAAGCATTGGAAGATCCATTCTCAAAGTTCAGTTTTGTCCCATCCCTTTTCCTAAACCTGGAGCACTGGCTATCACTTGTGTGTGCTCACATGTTATCCAATTTAGCACACCATTATATTTTGTATAATTTGGATTTATGGAAGAATATTTGATTGCCTTCTTCAGAGAGGTCAATGGCTCCTGGGTCCTCTGGCTCTTGACTCTTGTCTGGGAACTAAAATCTAGGCCAGTATTTTCAGGCTGTACGATATGTTTTAGTAAAGTCTAAATTTTTACAAGTGTGAAGATTATTCTCAGTTTTTCTCAAATACCAGATGTTAAACAAAGACATGGAAATACTTCTTACTTGAAATATGTGTGTCAGGCGTTTTTTGATCATTATGAAATTCAACATAGGGCTAGGGATATAGTTTAGCTGGTAGTGTTTGCCTCGCATACACAAGGCCCTGGGTTCAATCCCCATCACCACACACACAAACACACACACACACACACACACACACACACACACAAAAGAAATTCAACATAAACAAATGCGTCTTGGAAATAAGTATAATATATATATTACATATATTATCCATACAAAAACTATATATATATGGCATTATTACACATTTTTGCTGTGTGTTTTATTATCTTTTTTTTTTTTTAACTTCAGTATCTATGTACTTTTTCTCCTTGACATCAAAGGCAGGGATTGTAGCTGCTCCTCACTGAACTTGATAGTGCTGAGCAGATTTTTGTGGAAGTATGAGCACCTGGACAACCACAATTTGTCTGCATATCTTGGCGTCACTAACTTTTTGAAATGTGACCAAGGGCAAGCTACTCAAGTTACTTTACCTCTCTGAATCTCAGTTTTCTTATCTATAAAATGGATATAAGAATACCAACCACACATTTTCTGTAAAGATTAAATGTCATAAGGTACCTGTCAGGAGTCACTCAGCAAATATTTGATTTCTTCTCTTTCTTACTTTGTAGGAATTTGATGGGAAAAAAGACACTTAACACTTTCTATTTATCTGGATTTACTGCACTTGAATAAACTACATCATGTATTTATTTACTCCATTCAAATGACCATAACTTCTCAGCAAATATTGCACTGCTGGAATGCTGCTGTTACATCAAGCCCATACTTAACGAACCGCACTAGAGCTTACTCTTTGATTGAATAGAAATTAAAGGGGTTTTTAATCTTCCTGTGTCCCTTGTGACTAATAACACGTGGTCACTACCAAACCCATAGCCCAACTTGAGATCTTGTTTGTAGGTATTACAGGTGAAAGTTCCTGAGCTCATTACAAACTCCAAAGTCATTTGTTTAATTCCTTCATGGATGGTGCTAAATTATCCTGCATAACAAAGCATCTGTTCAGAATAAGAACACAAATATGATGGGGTCTGGACAACTGACCAGCTCTCCATGTCTAGACAGAGGCTGTTATGGAGCACTGCTAGATGGTGAACTAAAACTTCCCTGATGTCTAATTTATCAATTGTTATTTTTATATGGTGTAATTTCAATGTTCAGTTTTCCTCTACTAGGTAATGTCTTTGAACTGGAGTCAAAGACGTATTTTAAAAACCCTTTAAATCTGACTTAATGAGTTTAGATTATTTTATACCTAATTCTTGGGTTGGCATAGTGTTGACCCTAAAGCCCTCTGTTCCCCAATTTTTCCTTCAACCAAATCAGAAATAACTGACATTCAAGGAGCAGCTTTAGTTGACTGTTTATGGAATTGCTGGTACATGTGCTCTTTCCATTCTCTTAAAATGCCATCATGATTCTGGTGTTTGGCTGGGGAGGAGAGGGGAGGGAGAACTCCATTCATGATATTTCAAAACTAAAGATTCATATTGGATAATTTGACTTTTCAAAAATTCTAATAAAGCTTTCCAGTATGTTCTTTTCTCCAGCCAATTTACCTCCAATACTACTAGAATATAAAATCCATTAGAATATAAGTCTCCCATAGGCAGAGGTTGTGTGTATTTTGTTCACGTGTGCTCAGAAGCGCCTGCCATATGTTAGGCACTTGATGAATAATTGTTGAAAGAACGAAGTCTAAAAATAAAAGAGAGTGGTGAGCGTTCTTTAGTAGGCTGTTCATTCCATTTTTATGTATTCTTGTTTAACTACACTTCTCTTTACCCAGAGAAAATAATTTTGGAGGCTTATAAAGAAGAGAGACAGGGCCCAGGACTGTTTCTTCCTGCTCTGGGCTTGAAGGACAGCACTCCTTCTGCAGATGGTAGGTGAGGTGGACAAGCTCATGGAGGCTCCCAGGCAGGGTGGCTTTCTATGGGTGCAGACAGGAAGTCTGTGGAACTGCTTCATTTTGAGGTAGATTCCAGGAGCATCTTATGCCTCAGCTTGATAATGAATTATGAATTCATTCTCCAGCTGATTGTGGCTTCCCCATTGTGGTTGTCTTTCCCTTTCTTCATCTGTCTGGGGCCTCTCAACATTTCTTCTGTCTCTGGACCTCTTTGCTTTTGCAGATAGCTTTTATTTAGGACCACAGATAATTTTCTCCCCAGAGATTTTCTCAGCCCTCATAGCTGAACATACATTGGACTAAAACTAAAACTTATCCTGACGTAAGATTCAGTAGTACACAAAAGACACAGAGAACATGGTTTATGTTTTTGAGGGATTTAGGGTACACAAACCGTATTGAGTTTTCACTTCCCTACCTTTTATAAACATCAATCTCACTTTTGTAAACATTCTCTCCCACATATCTCTGAACTGAAGGTGGAATCACTTTACAGTATTGTGTGGAGAAAAAGATGAGGTTTCCAGTAAAATGAAGAATTTCTCCCAAAGCCTCTCCACTACATAGGGTGACATTTAGAAGCATCTTTGAAATATAATTTCACATGTATGTAAAGAAAACAGTAATAATCCTGCTTAACAAAATTAAGTGAATGAATAAAGTGTTTGTTGACTGAGAATGAGCCTTAATTGTATGGGTGACTCATGCCTCTGTTCTGGGAAAAGGGTTTCAGGGTATAGTGAGGGCTCATTAGTCTGAGACGGAAGATGTGGGGTTGGTCTTGGTGATATTTCTCATTATGTGGGCTCCTTTTGGCTTCTACCCAAGCATCTATTACTCAGAGCCCTAATTTTCTTTTGGAACTCCAAATTTCCCTTATTCTCAGACATGCTCTGTGGGTCAATGCATCCCAGCCCAGCAACAAAGATGCTGCCAGGGGTTATTGGGACGACAAATGAGTCGGTATATGCAAAGTACCTAAAACAATGCCTGCCTGGCATTTAATAAGTGCTGTGATATTATTATTACATAAACCTATATTTTCTTTGTTTTTGAATGATTGTAAGTTATAACAACATTATAAATCAATGGAACGAATGACATTCTGGTATTGTCATAAACTCCACAGCCTCTCTTCTCATTTTATGAGTTTATTCAACCTACTAGCCAATCAAGTTTTATGATGCAGCTAATGGATGCTCTACTTTAGTTACAGTAGCTTGTAAAGATAAAGAGAACATGGATTATGCTTTTATTGGGCTTACAAAATATTGCCTTTTTCAGATTTTCATCACCTAGAAGGTCAAGGGCACATACGTGGTTTAGGTGGATTAAATGTGTACAGTTGTAGTGGGTGAATTGTTCTTTTTTATCCATTTATGATTTGATTAGCTATAACTGGACAGACTGACAAGTCTTATGTTCTGTGTAATTTTCCCCTTGCATTCCAGTGGCTGGGATGTATGAAGGAATAATAGTGAAATCTCACAAAGGGGTTCAGTTTTTTGAGGGCTCTATAAATTAAGGCATTTAAGAAACACCAAATCTTATGCTTTTCAATGACATGCTCATGCTCTCACAAAAACGTTCCTCAGTTCCCATGGAAAAATATGTGCTGTTTCACTTTATCTTATGGAATCACATATAAAAGCAATAGCACATTTGGCTTTTCAAATCATAGCTGCATGTTTGAGAGGGACAGACTTTTGAAAGCATCTTACAAAGAAGGCTGGATCTTTTCTTACTCCCTACTTATTTTTCTTTATTACCATTGTTTTGTGCACTTTGTTGCATTGAAATCTAGTGATTAGAGGCACATATAATATTGCTGAAATATTTTTAAAAATGTTTAAGATGGGGTTATGAAACATGTGAAGCTCAGAGCCATCTTCATGTTCTGTGTTTCTGGGAATAAACACTATGGATGTTTATTTCCTCTGCTTAGAAAGATCTCTTCTCTAAATTTTTCCCTGGCAAGCTTCTACTCAATCATTCAACACTCAGTTTAAACATCAGATTTGGCAGTCTTCTCCCATCCTCTGTGTACTCCTTACTTTGAGAATTTCCTCCTCAGAGCCAGATCTGTACTTTATAAGTATCAGTGTTAGGCTCTTACATTAATTCACCATAGACACTGCTAATCAGTCGACTTTCCTCCAGGTTGCAACATCCTGGAAAACAAAGTCAGCACCTCACTCCTTGTGACTGTAGCTCTTGTACTTAGTAAGCTGCCTTTCTAGAGTAGGGTCTCCATCAGTCTGTGAGATGGATGAATAGGCATCACCCCTCCCATGACCTGATCAGACTTTAAATTCCCATGAAATTCAGTGTGTGTCTGGAAGCTCAGACATATTCAAATTACAGGGGAGGAAGACTGCAAATAATGGTTTGGTGCATGGGCTCTGTCCTTCTGCTAATCTTTCTAAGGAAATTCTTGATCCTGTGACACTGTCTCTGAGTCTAAAACAGTGGATGTACACATTAAAGTGGAAGACATGTATATATTTTGCTTTAACGTAGTATTTTTATTATAGAAGACATTTTTGATGCTGTATTTGAAATTTGGTTTTGTGAGCTATTAGCATTTTTTTGGCACTGGGGATTGAACCCAGGGGCACTTAAAATGACTGAGCCACATACGAAACTTTTATTTTTGTATTTTATTTACAGACAGGATCTCACTGAGCTGCTTAGGGTCTCACTAAGTTGCTGAGGCTGGCTTTGAGCTCGCAGTCCTCTTTCCTCAGCCTCCTTAGCCTCTGGGATTACAGGTGTGTGCCACACACGTGGCTAAGCCATTAGCCTTTTAAAAAACAATCTGCATTTAGCACTACTTGAATTTGATTCATAATTACATGATGAGAGAAATTGTAGATAGGCAACTCCCAAACATCCTTACCCATCTCATTCTCTGCTTGAGAAAGTAAAAAGCTGCCCATTTCCCCATAGTGCCCATTTTTTTGCCAATGAGATAAAGGCGAATTTCTTCAGAGATGGCCTCTGTTATGGACTGAATGTGTACCAAACCCTAAATTCATATGTTGAAATTCTAAGCCCCAACGATGGTATCTAATACCCCAATGATGGTATTAGGAAGTGGGTCTTAGGGAGGTTATAGGTCATGAGGGTGGAACCTTCATCAGTGGGATTAGTGCCCTTATGAGGAGAATCATGAGAGATTATTTCTCTTGGCCATGTGAGGATACAATGAGAATACAGTTAACTGCAAACCCTGAAAAATGCCTCACCTGACACCAGATCTGTTGGCACCTTGATCTTGGACTTCCCAGCCTCTAGAAATAAAAGTCTTATTTTTTAAGCCATCCGGTCCATAGTGTTCTGTTATATCCTCTAAACTGACTGAAAATTTCCCGTCCAAGTAAAAGACAAAGGCTTGCCTCTTCTTTGTGCTCAGGGAATGAGATGCATGTAGGGGAAGGTGCCATTGATACCTTGAACACTAATGCCAGGACCAGAGATGATGGACTAGGAAAATGGAAGGAGGCAGGATCTTGGACGACAACACTGAACCTCTCTATCAGCCCTGGATTTCCTTCCTTGAGTCTTGTATGATGTGAGCCAAAAAGGCCTCTTACATTTTTAATCCATGGCAGTGGAATGGAGTTTTCTGTTCCTCTCGGCTTAACACAAATACAACTGATGTGACATGTTCATTTATTGTTGGTTTATGCTGTAATAAATGAACAACCTGGAAACCTCAGTGGCAACACATAAAAGGAGTTTATTTCTTGCTGGTAGTGGGCCCAGTGGGGGTTTTAGGTCAATTTCTGGGGAGCAGGTTCATGTAGTAGCTCAGTATTCCAGGTTGCTGGGCTCTTATGACAATTCTGTCAACACATATGGCAAGGAAGCAGGGCCAAAGATCAGAGCAAGGACAATTAAAAACCCTGATTAGAAGTGACAATTTCATATCTACACGTATTTTGTTGGTCAAACCAAATCATCTGGCCAGAACTAACCTTATGAGCATAAAAAGCAACATTTATATATACCTGGAAAGAGGAGCCTGGAAATATTAGTGAGCTGAGCTAACGTAGCACATACATCAGGGATCATCACTATTGTTTGAAAGCTAAAGAAACAATGTTACTGGAAAGATCACCAGGCAAAAGTGTTGGGATGATTTGATAAAGAAGTGTGCAAAACCACACTCTTCCAGTTCTTGTATACTAAATAATACAACCCTCATCATTTTCCTGTATGGTATTGGTTCAGAATAGAGCTTTGCTAGTAAATGGCACGCAAGCAGGTGTGATGAACACAATAGAGGCAGGACATAGTGGAACTTGTAGACACGCTCATTCACCCACCTGTTATTTTTCATGAGCCCTCTGACTTTTCTCCTCCAGACTTTGAATGTACTGTGATTCTAAAGATGAAATGGGAAGAATTGCTACTGATCTGTAATCGCTCAGGACACTTTCCAGCTGCCCTCTCAGCAGGTCCTTCTGTGTAACTTGTTTTCTCCTGATTAGAACTCCACTAAAGTGATTTTTAAAAGTCTCTGGGAGTTTGGTAAATAGAATTGAGTTGACTCAGAGCTTTCACGTGGACTCAGTGCGAAGTTGTTGGCATGCTAGAGAGTAAACGGCTCCGACTGTGGAAGTAGCAGCCAAAGAAACATGCCTTGCTATATATAGTGTTTTGAACATTCTTTGAATGCACTGAGGAAGTGAGGAGGGGTCTGGGGAAAGACAACCTTGTCACAAGGTAAGTCTGCTGACTACAGCATTTCCTTATGTAACCAGCTTTGAAGTCAGACACTTGTGATCCAGCCTCGATGCTCTTTTATGTACTTCCTTTTCTACTTCTTAGTCATTAATTTCCTGAATTGCCTACAGTACTTTCTGTTAGTCATGGCTTTAAGCTCAGTTCTACTTGAGGTTCTATCCTTGGATTGCTTTGAAACATAGTGGGATCTGAAAGTCACAAAGTACAGCCTGGAGTTATTCTATTTTGTTTTTGTACGGGGGGATTGAACCCAGGAGCAATTTATCACTGAGTTACATCCTCAGCACTTTTTATTTTTTAAAACTTTTAATATTTAAAAAAATTTTATTTTTAAAAAATAGGGTCTCGGTTAAGTTTTCCAGGCTCAGATGTGGCTGTGATGAACTCTGACCACATCCAAATGCAATGTTGCATATTGGTCAGGTGTATTAGGTTCAGGTTATGATCTTAAAGGAGGCAAGGATGCAGAGAGGAAGTAGAGCTGGGGGGTGATGACAATGGTAATAATTACTACTAAGAAATACTGACCTCTGATGAAGACTGATGATCCTAAAAATGGCCAACCTTGATTTAGGACTTACTATACGTTGGTTGTTGCTTCGACTTAAATATGGTTTGAATGTGTCCCTCAGGGTTTTGTGTGTTAAAATTCTATCCCCACTGTGGAATTAAGAGAGTGGAAACTTAATCTGATTATGGTGCTTAGGTCCATGGCTTTTGGGGAGCAATTAGGATTAAGTCATCAGGATGGAGTCCTGATGATTAATTATTAGTGGTTTTATAAGAAGAGGGAGAGAGAAACCAGAAGAGACACACACATGCATATTCTAGGTCTCTTTCCATGTGATGCAATGCACTACCTGGGAACTCTACCATCAAGAAGGCCATCATCAGAAATTGCCCCTTGATATTGGACTGGAACTATAAGCCAAAATAAACCTCTTTTCTTAATAATTTACTCAGTCTGTAGCATTGTGTTATTGGCTACAGAAGTTGGATTAATTCAGGTGTCCTGCCAAGTATTTTATCATTTCTGTCTCATTCAATCATCAGAATAACCCTATGGATCAGTTTCTGTCATTATTCCCACTTTATAGACAAGGAAACTATAGCTTCTTAAGTTTAAGTAATTTCTCCAAGAAAATAAATGATCAAGTCATGGTTTGAAACCATGAATTCTGTTTATGAATTATGAATTCTGTTCCTCCCTTATCATCATGGATTTTTTTAAATGTTTTTTTTTCTGATATACTGTCCACATGTGAATGAGGTTGCAGACAAGAGTCTTCTGTCTTCTGAAAAGCGGTGCAGAGATCAGACATGACAAAACACGGGAATGAAGTTGGAGCAATAAAGGAAGGACACAGAGATTGCAGGTTTATCTAGATATGTGAGGAAGATTAGCATTGCTCTGTGGCTGTCTCTGTCCTTACTCCTTCTACAATGAGGCTTCTGTAGCTCTTTCTTAGTCCAGACTTCTTTACTCCTATTTGGCCACTTTGGTTGACCATAGATTTCTTCACCACCTATAATAACCAACCAAGACTATGTTCTCTTAGTTGCCTGTAAATGTGATTTAAAAAGTTAGGAAGGCTGAGATCAGGAGTAGACAATACTTGGGAGTATTCATGTCAGATAGCTTCTTTCCTTTCATTCTGGAATATACTGTGATGAGGGAAAGGAGGTTAATGTCTACAAGTTGTACCACTTTAATTTTAGAGCATAGTGAACAAACAAAATTCCAGCAGCCAAAAGTAGCTTCAGAGTAATCCAGATATTTAATATGTATTCTTATATTTCCTAAGCATCTTATTCTTGGAATTCCCATTGGATTCCAAGCATTTCCAATTTCCTGTGCCACACTCTGTCTTCGTATATATAGCTGTTCCTGTATTTCTTAATTCACAACCCCAAGATGTCTAGCCTTCATCTACATACACCTGGTCTTTCCTTCTTAACCCTTTTTCTGCCTTACAAAGCTACTCTTCTGATGGTGGAAAACCCAAAGAGACTAAGAGAGCCCTGGTGGGATCCTCCTTAGCAGGTTCATATGGAAGAGGCCTGGAAAATCTCTTATATTAACTCTTGCCCCATCTCACAAGCGTTTGCTGACCACCAACAAGGGAAGCAGAGGTTGGAAGGGAGGGGTGAGGGTGGGTAGAGTACCTGCTTTCACTGTGCTGTGGAAGGTGTTGTGGTTGCACTAGGAGACTAGTCAGCCATCCTTGACCTGCAAGCCCTCAGCTTCCAATTATCCAGAGAGTCATGAAAAGCTATTAGTTTAAATTTAATTTTGCACTGGAGAATGCTCTTAATGTAGGCAGACTTACCAAATCAGCTCTCAATCATGCTCAAATGTTTACTGAGGGACATGTTTAGCCTCTAGAAGTAATTCATATTTAGTACTCCAGAAAGAAGAACTCCCAGTAGGATAAACAAAAGTTTCTCCTGTACAAAAAATAAACAAACAAACAAAAAACCCCAAAGAAACCAAAACCTGTATTATTGTTTCAAGCCAAACACCTACGGTTTATAATCGTATCTCATGGTTTCCTTACCTTAGCACTACTTCTGTTTTGTTCAGTGCAGAAGGCAAGTGTTTATTAATTTGAGGCCAGATGGAAATTTTGATAGATTTTACTATTATGCCCAAGAGAAGAGAACTATTTGAGAAATATAATTGAAGCTTAGCAAATTGAATGCATACTTTGATTGCAATATTTTTCTCCTCGGGCTTAGCAAATCGTTTTTGAACTGTAGTCAATTTACCAAAGTTATGAGTCACCAAGTCACCATTTTAAGGTAAGAACTTTTAGGTAATTATAGAACTAGGCACACAAATTTAAAAAGGGATATAATAAACATGTTTTTGGAAGAGGGGCTTATTGATAGGAAGTAAGCTTTAGACCACTGGAGTGGAAAGTAAGAAAAATAAAATTGACTTCATTTATTTTCCTACAGATACAAAAAGAGGAATGTACATAAGCTGACCTAGAGGTTATTCATCTCTTAAAACAGAAGGATTTATTTGTTGGTTGAGGTATTATGATCATCTATTTGAGAGATTTTATAGAATAAACTCCAGCAATAATAATTGCAATAAAGGAGACCATACATGACTATCATACCAGAAAAACCAAAACCCTCACTGTGACCAACAGTCCAATATTTTCACCATAAAACCTTCTATATTTGTTTCTAACCTGTAGATTAAAAAATTCTGTTTCATCATGGAGGCATCACTGAATATTTTACATCAACTACCTATTTCTTCACATTACTAAAAATGCATCTCAGATTTTTTGGAGGGTGGTTACATTATTGCTTAGTCAATTCCTGAGCCTCACTGAGGAGTAAATAGGGTCAACTGACTCAGTTCTGGGCAAGATGTAGGTAGATGTGGAACTTCCAAAACATGCCCTAAAAGTGAAGATGCATGCACACCCTTCTTACCTCTCTCCTGTTGATAGGCAGCAGCCATATGCTTGCATTTTTAACTGAATATTGAAATATCATCACGTCAGTTGTTAAAAAGCTGCTGCCTTGAGCTTTTTGGTGCCCCACTCCTACAGTTCTGGTCATCTGGTACACCCCCTGAAGACCTTGGACCTGTAACTAGATTGTCTCTACCTGGTTTCTGTTCTGAGGGGTAAAGCCTGGTCATGAATGGTTTTAGAGTATTTTGAATAGCAGCCCTGGAAGTGCATATACAGGTCATAGACTACTTTGACTAGAGAAGCAAAGAAGGAAAGAAGAAGAGGAAACACATTTGAGACAAGTTTTGAACATAATCTTATTACCTGGTAACTGATTGGGTGTGAAAATAAAGCAGAGGAAGAGTTAAGAATCTGGGTTTTAGTTTGTGTAAGTTGACAGCTGGTGACACCATCAATGAGAAAAGAGAAACAGGGCATACAAACTCAGAGAAGGGAGCCAACAAATCTGATTCATTACCACATCTTGGATGGTTGGATATGGTGGTGTGCTGGTAAATGTTTAACAAATGACTCTAAATAAAGAAGAACTTTTTTTTTTTTTGGTAGCATTTGCTGATTTCTATGGTATAAATACTCCCACTATGTCTAAGTTTAAGCTATCAATGTAGTGTTGCCGATGTGTAGGTGATTTTGTCTGCAATACACCCATGCCTAACTTTATATATATTGAATATTAATGGGACCATACTGTATATAGGGCATTGTGTTGGTCTCTTTTTATTCAACATTATGGTTTATGATTCCTCCTTTGGATTTTCAAAGTTGTAGCTCATTCATTGTACTGTTTATTCCAAAAGTTATGTATCTTCTTTTGTTTATCACTCATTTTCATTTTTGTTAATTTCTTAATCTTAGTGCTCTTTTTGGATTTCTGTTTTATCTTTTATCCTTTACCTACCTCTATCTCATTTCTCTCTCTCTCGCTCTCTCTGCCATATCTGATAGATGGTGTGGAAATAGCGTCCACAGTTGTGCTTTTGGCATTCAGGACTTGATACTGCTTCTGTGATATTTGGTTAACATATTCCACATCATCCTTTGTCTTCTTATACCCTCTCACAAGTTGTCCACCATCTGGTTTCTTTTTCTTTCATGCATTTAGGTAACATTCATTTAATTCCTATTTTGAGAACCAAAAAACCTTATTATGTAAAGCAATTGTTTCTACCTTTTGGTTGAGGGGTTACTGTGCTTTTCATTTATAAATGTAACACAATAATGAGGAAAGTGTACTGATTTAGAACTCAGTTACCATGATTTTTCAAAGTTCACATATATAATACAAGTTAGAAAATGATCTATGATACTTTCCAAAAGGATTCACATAATAACTTTAAATTAACAAGCTTCCTTTGTGCACTTAATATATAACTGGATTTATAAAAACGCAATTTGTACTGCTGCTTGCTCTATTGAGTAAAGCAAGATACATCTGAAATTATATTTGGAAATCCAGTCACTCTTTCCATAGTTTGCCTTTTATTTAATAACAACAAACTATTTATCCCTCAAGGGAACAATGAAATAAATTGTTATGACTTTTAGATTGCCAGCATCTTTTACTGAGAAGCAAAGCTATACAGAGCTGAGAGAATTTGAAAAAAGCACAATGAAAACATAACTTTAAATAATTTCTAAAAATGGTAGAAAGGATTATGTTGTGTGGGTGTTCAGGGTTCCAAATTCTCTTTTTTTCCTTTGTGGTGCTGGGGATTGAACACAGGGTCTTGTGCATGTGAGGCAAGCATGCTACCAATTGAGCTACATCCCCAGGCCCCCAAACTCTTGAATAGAAAGATGTAGAACATACAGACTGTTCTTGTGTGGGTCCTGAGCTTTTCCTTTTCACTTCTCACAGTGGCCAGCGAAAGGATCGCATCACAAATCATTAGTACCACAGCCCTTTGTGCTTCGTTGCCATCTACAAATGGCTGGTGGGTCAATGAGCTAAAAGTGATAAAACATTAGGTTTAAAAAGTTTCATCTGAATAAATGATACTCTAGTTAAACAAGATAATACCTAAACAATGTAACAAATTCTCCCTAATCAATGCGATTTCTTATCATTATCATTCAGTGAGTTCTCATGTTGCAGATAGGTTTGCAAAACTCAATATACATATATTCTTGAAACAAAATTGATATAATATTAAAAAATAATTCAAGTCCTAGTTGTTTTAAGGTATGCTGGAAATTGAGATGATGTGGGCAGGGAAGTTAAAGAAGGCTCACATCCCTAGTTTACGCAATTGGGGTGGTAAAGCATGCTATTTTAGTTGTGATTATGTCAACTTGAAATATTGGCTAAAGAAAGTTTGGGAAATGCTTAATGGTAAAAATCTGTAAGCAAAAGAAAAATCATATGTGCAATTTTGAATGATTGGAGAAGAAAGCAATTTCTATAGAAACAAACGAATACCATGGAAACAAAAAAATGAAAGCATAAAACAAGCTATCAGACCAAATATTTCAACTGTAGCAGTAATGGTAACACATTAAAATCCTATTAAATAGCAAAGATACTCAATTTCACTAGATCTAAGAATTATATGATAAAAAGGTTATATGTATTTTCCCCCTAATTTTTAAACCTGATTTTAAGATAGGAAAATATTTCATTCACAACATTGAAAAATTGATTTAAATAGATAAATGTATGTTATTATTTACACAAAACTGTATTAAGCAGAGATATCTGTAGCAGGTATAAATATTATAATTCTTAATATATAAAATTTTTACAAATCAATGATTAAAATACAAAACCCTTAAAAATGGGCAAAATCATGTGACTGAAATAAATAATGGTAAATAAGTATAAGAAAATGTTCAGTTGACTAATAATTATGGCAATAGATGTGTAAGCAAGTTATAAATTTTCACTTATTAAATTGGCAAGGATTAAAAAATGTTGCTAGTTAACATTGATAAGCATTTGTATTGAAAGAGAACACTGTTGACTGAAGCATTCATATATACTCTTTGAATAGCTATATTATCAAGAAAATCAAATTTGGGCTGGGATTGTAGCTCAGTGGTAGAGCGCTTGGCTCTATGCGTGAGGCCCTGGGTTCGATCCTCAGCACCACATACAAAGCAATAAAATAAAGACATTGTGTCCATCTACAACTAAAAGAATGTTTAAAAAAAAAGAAAATCAAATTTTCTAATATTTCCTCAGTAATTTTGTTTTTAAAAATCTATCACAAATAAATAAGTAGAGAGGTAAATTTCTCTATATAAGAATATTCATTTTAGCCTTAATTATTACAGAAAAAATTGGAAATGGCCTTCACTTTAAAAATTAAGGAAATATTATAGTAGATTGTGAAATACTGTGTAGAAGATTTTAATTAAATTATTAAAATTATATTCCCAAATAATATTTCTCAGTAATGAGAAAAGAGGAGACCAATCTTTCTGTGGGTCTTTTTCTAGCATCTCTGTATTTGATTTTTACCATTATTCTGCAATAATTTTTCAAATTTCTTTAATGATCATAAATTGCTCTTATTATTACCAAAATTTTAATGTAATTAATGTGTATTAGCTTCTAGGAGTACTCTTGTTTCTGTTTACTCAAGTGGTAACCCTAGAAAGTTAGTGGAAATGTGGACATCACATCACACACAGCCTTGCCCTTCTTCTTTGTCCTGTTGAGACACTGATGTAGGTGACTGTGCAGCTGAGTTTTCTTCCATGCTACTTGTTGGGGTCAGGAGAAGAAATGGAGGAAGTAGTATAATTAGGGATGGTTAAAAGCTCAAATGGTCCAATTCATCTCCATCTCATCTTTTAAAATTACTCTTCTCGCATCGCTGTTTTTGAGATGCTATGTCAATCTGGTCATTTAAGGCCGATTTTGGCTGCGAGAATTGTGGAATCTTTGTGATTCTGGATTGGGGGTCTGTAAAGTATTTTTGAGGTAATATGTAAATGTCAGATGAATCGTTTTGATGATGAGAGTCCAGGAGTCATCTGAGGGGCAAAGAGAGGCTCAGGGTTGGGGAGAGCAGCTTGTCATCTGCTTCACTCAGACCACTCATCTTTTTTTTAAGATTTTTTTTTTAGTTGTAGATGAACACAATGTCTTTATTTTATTGCTTTGTATGTGGTGCTGAGGATTGAACCCAGGGCCTCACGCATGCGAGGCAAGTGCTCCACCGCTGAGCTACAATCCCAGCCCCCCACTCATCTTTTGAGAGTGTTCAATTCCTTGCAAGATTCTCCCAAAAGGGAAGTTTCATCGAAAATATATTAAACATCAATTTGATTCCATTCAGGTGAAATAACATTAAGGCTTTGTCTAAATATTTTTTTCCTCCAACATCAATTTTATGTTGATTAGATGATGTCAAATGATAATGTCAAGAGAATAATTTCCCAATTTCAACTGTGTGACTTTATTATGGGAAAATCAGCCTTCAATGAGGACAGTAAAAAAGAAATCAAATATTGTCTTTCTCTTCCCTCTTTTTTATCCCCTCCATTTACTCAACTTCTTTTGAATTCCTATTTGAGAAGGTTATTCTGTTGCTTGGATTAATTATGCTTGTTCTCCAAGGCTTTACTTCTTTCTTGCCTCTCAATACCTAGGGATGATATAGGACAGATGAGACTGGACACTAAGGAATTAGCAGAAAACAGGTTTATGGGCTGCAGCTGGACTAGACAGGGGCTTTTGCCTAAATCAACCCATCCCTCTGAGCCCTGAGTCCAGAAATTTTTAGAACTTTATACCCAGTGTGTATGAGGAGGGAGTGCTTAGAGGCTCACAACTGGTTGAAGTCTACATCAAAGTAGGTTTTTTTTTTTTTTTTTTACTGTAGTGGGTAACTAACCCAGAACTGAATATAAAAATACACCAAAAACTCCGTGAAAATTAGTGCTTAGGAAAGGGAGAGTTTCCTTCCCCTTTCCTCACCAGCTCCTTTTCAAGAAACCTAATTAGCACCATTCACTCTTACCTTTTGGATTGTAAAGGGCTTTCCCTAGGATCTAACTACTTTCCTTTGAAGTATAAACACCCCTGTGAAGGCTCCAGACCCAAGGCCAATGGCCTTGCAGGAGCAGCCAGTCTCCCTTATGGCACTTTGCTTTCAAACTCTTACATACTCTTTCCTGCCTTCAAACTCTTACAAACAATCATATATCATTTTGGACTAGAAATGACAGAGACAATACCAATATTCTCTGGATGTCAGGGTAGAGGCCAGATCTCATTTATAGTAAACATGAAGTCAAATTCAATTTTAGAAGCTGCAGGAACAATGACATAGTTTTAAGTCAGTTATCACTTACATAGGAGAGGTAACAAGGAGAAGGAAGGAATCTTGAGTGGAAGAAAATCTCTAAGCTCTTCTATGCACAGAGCCGAGGAATGAAAACTAATCAAATAAAGAGTGAAATACCTTTGTAATGGAAAATCACTCTGTTTGAGGCAAATGATTTTTCACTCTCTTTGAATTCCCACAAAATTGCTTCATATCTCACTTCATAGTATATGTGCATGCAATTTTTCCTT
>CM053408.1:93969935-93985221 GCA_028644305.1 Xerus rutilus
TTTTCTACCTCTTTATCTTTCTTTACTCCCTCTTGAATACCAAGGATTCAGAAGTTTACTCTTGACATGTTGTACCATAAATCCCATAATCTCCTCTGATTGTGTATTTTCAAATAGTCTGTGCTTGGGTTCAGATGTTTTTATTCTGCTTGACTGATTTTTCTGTCAATGCTGTCTATTGCACTTTTCATTTACTTCACTCTTTTAGCTTTAGTATTTGTTTTATTTTTTATTTATTTATTTTTTGGTACCAGGGGTTGAATCCAGAAGGGCTTTACCACTGAGCCACAAGCCCAGCCCTTTTAATTTTTTATTTTGAGACAGGATCTCATTAACTTGCTTGCCTCAAACTTGTGATCCTCCTGCCTCATCCTCCCAAGTCATTGAAATTACAGCTGTGCATCACGGCATCTGGTTTTCTGTTTGATTTTTAAAAATTTCAATCTCTGTTAAGTTTCTATTTTTGAATTTCTTTGAATTTTCTTGAAATACACTGAGCTTCCTTAAAGCAAATATTTTGAATTCTTTATCAGAGAGTTTGTCTTTATCTCTTTAGTATCAGACACTTCTTATTTTGTCAGTTTGATAATGTCACGTCTGCCTGATGATTCTTGATCCTTGTGGTCATGCATTGATTTCAGCACATTGAAGAAGTGGATACTTATTCCAGTCTTCATGATTTGACATTTTGGGGGATGTCTTGATGCCTGAGGCTGGGGTGTGTATTGTGAAACTGTCCTTTCTACCTCCTTACACACACATTCTCTCAGTGCCATGATAAAATTTGCTGTGATCTCCTTAGCGCTCAAGAAGTTACTTTACTTTCTTGCGTGGATGATTTGCTGGAGAGTATTTTTCTGTTGTCAAGTTCTGTCCTCTGAGAATCTCTGCTGCAAGAAATTTTCTAGGACATGCATTTAACAGTCGTCAAAAGGATTGTACATCTTAAAAATTTACTTGTAATGCCAAATGATATTTCCAAAATTGAATCTATTTATACTTCCACATACAGTGTACAAGAATTCCTGTGACTTTATACCCTTTGCAATATTCCATATTATTTGGGTTTATAGCCTGGGTCAGTCTAGTGCATTTAAATAAATACATTCATACATTTTAAAGTGGATTTAATTTTATTTTCATGATTATTTGCAAAGTTAAGCATTTTTTATGTTTATTATTCATTCATACTCCTTTGTGCATGAAATGTATGTATAGGTTTTTGTTTATTTTTCATTGGATTGTTTTCAACCTAATGATTTTCAGGACTTCTCAATATTTTCAAAATACTAGTCCTAGATATGACAAACATCTATTTCCTTTTTGTGGCTACTTTTTTTCATTGTGTAATATATTTGGTTGAAAGAAACTTTAATTTTAAGGCAAAAGTATATCAATATTTTATTTATAAATTGTGCTTTGTACATCTTCTTTAAGAAATTCTTCTTTGCTCTAAGGTTTTATAGGTCATGAGTTATTTTCTTTTAAAAGTTCTAAAGTCAGTGGCTTGGCAAGCTGATGCAGGAGGAGGATCATGAGTTCAAAAGCAACTCAGTGAGACCCTGTCTCTAAATAAAATATATAAAAGGGCTGAGGATGTGGTTCAGTGGTTAAGTGCCCCTGAGTTCAATCCTCCGTAGCCCCCAAAGAGTTCTGAGTTTCACTTTTTCGTATTTTTTCATATTTCTCATTAACTTCATTTAGTTTTCTTTATATTTGGACTCTAAGTTTATTGTAATATAGATACTATTGTCCTGGCATCAATTTTGAATAGTCCTTCCTTCCCATTGATTTGCAATTCACCATCCTTACATATGAAGATTGTTTTTAGGTCAGTACATTTCTAGGCTTCCTGTTTATCCTAAAGTTCCATTAATCTTTCTCTTAATCTTTTTTTTTTTTTGCCACTAACACTCTGGTTTAATTTCTGTAGTTATAGAATTTATCATGGGCAATGATTCTCAAACTTTGATGGCACTCATAATCACCTGAGATTTTGGCAAAAACACAAAGGCATGAGTCCAGGTACTTCAACAAACAGGCCTTTGTGTTCCTTACTAGATGTTCAGTTGATTCTGAAGCATGCCAATGTTTGAGAACCACTGTCTTAGAGCAAGTGTCCACACAGAGATATTTCTTCTTTAGAAATGATTTGGCTATTCTTGCCCTTTGCTCTTTTAATTATTTTTTTAAAAATATGTCAATTTTCTATGATTTTGGGGGGACTTAAATAGGGATATATATATATATATATTTTTTTTTTGTACTGGGGATTGAACTCAGGGGTACTCAACCACTGAGCCACATCCCCAGCCCTATTTTGTGTTTTATGTAGAGACAGGGTCTCACTGAGTAGCTTAGTGCCTTGCTGTTGCTGAGGCTGTCTTTGAACTCGCGATTCTCCTGTCTCAGCCTCCCAAAGTGCTGAGATTACAGCCATGCGTCACTGCACTGGACTAAATAGGGATAATATTAAAACTATAGGTCATTCTGTAAAAATTTAGTCTAAAATTTATTTTATTCCTTATACAATATCATATAAATCAGTTTCTGCTTCAGAAATCCACTGGAGAAGACAAATTCATAGCTTTTGTTAACCATCATGGCATATATTTTCATTGGAAAATATGTAATTGAGGAATGATGGAGAAGGAAAATACTGCATGGCAAGGAAGATTCTTTGTAGGCAGATTTGTATGAATGTGTTGGTTTTAAGAATTCTGTTACTGAAGAAAATAGGAATGGATTAAGAAAAGTTTGGGCCTCAAATTCATCTTTCTCACAAATGCTAACAAATGCAAAAACCTGTGTTGCCCAGAGATTATATCACAGCACACTTGAATTTATCTGTAAGACTCAAGAGAGAATAAAATGCTTAAGTTACATTAGGACAAATGTTCTCACTTTATTGATTTCCAGAAAAGAGTCAATAGGTGTATTGATTGACTTGACAGTTCTTTTACTTCTCAGGTAGTAAAAGAAATAGTGCTTAAAACTAGAATGATAAAAAAAACCCCACCATCCTTACATCTATGCCCTGCTGTGCAGAGATTAGAAAACACATTAACTAGATAAGAAGACAGGATTTTTGAGCTGTGTGCTGAGTTCTACAAATTATCATGAGGCGCAAGGTGGTCACAATCGGCCTTCAGTTATCAGCATCTGCATGGAGTTAGGGGAAATTTTCTAGTCCTAACTCATTTTCTAGAACCTATAGTAAAGCTGGAATAAGAGGCAAAAGAGAAAATGGGTGGAGGAGATGCCTATATTTCTTCATTCCATTTCCTGGTTTCTCATCTTCTTTTTAAGCATTTCAAACACTAACCAAGAAGTTAAAACATATAAAGCAATCCAATAGTTTTAATTCCAGTTTTGTAATTTATGAGTAGTGGAAGCTTAGGATAGTTGTTAATGCATTTTTCATATAAAAAATGAGATGATAATAATAGTAAGATTTTTGAAGAGTTGTTATAGTACTAAATTAGTCATACATAAGAAAAGTCTTGGCATTAGACAATGATTTTCAGACTATTCATAACCATTTGGTATAAAATCTATATAGTGAGTAGCAATCAGCTTAAAAACATGCAAATGAAATAGAAAATATCACAGTCCATCATATGTAGTGAGGCTTTGTATTCTCTCTCTTTCTCTTTCTCCCTCTCTCTCTGCTTCCCAGCTGCCATAAGCTTAATAGCTTTATTCTGCCATGTTTTCCACCAGGATGTTTTTGCAATGGAATTGACTGAACATGGACTAAGACCTATGAAACTGTGAGCCAAAAGAAATCTTTTGCCTGTGTGTTGTTCATGTCAGGTATTTTGGTCACAGAAGTGAAAAGCTAACATGTACTTGCTTCACAGAGAAAGTCTCCCACATCTGGGATTAGTACTTTGAGGATTCTGGGAAATTTCTTTTCCTTGGAAAATATATAAGAAGAAGACAAATAGGATGATGTGTTAGATTTTCATCACTATGACAAAACACCTGGGTAAAACAACTAAAAAAAAGAAATATTTATTTTGGTTCATGGTGTCTGAGGTTTCAATCCATGGTTGGCTGACTGCATTGCTTTGGGTCCTGGGTGAGTCAGAACATCATGGCAGAAAGGCTGGCAGAAGAAAGCTGCCCAACTCATGCCCACCAGGAAAGAGAGGGAGAGAAAGGTGGACAAAGGGCCAGGAACAAGTTATAGTCCTGAAGGGCATGCCTTCAATGACCCACTCCCTTCAACTTGGCTACACCTCCTACAGTTTCTACTATCTCTCAATGGTCCAATCAGCTTTGAATCTATCAATACATTAATCCATTGATGAAGTTAAGCCCTCATGACCCAATCACTTCCCAATAGCCCCACCTCTGAACACTTATTTGAGCACTTGGTTCTTTAGTTCCTGAAATAAGATCTCCCCTAAAGTTTCATCCATGAGTGTCTTGGTTTTTGTTTTGTGTTGCTATATCAGAATTCTACAGATTGGATAACTTATAAAGAAAGAATAGAAATTTATTTCTCACAGGTCTGAAAGTCAAGCATCAAAGATCTAGGCACCAGTGTCTAATGTCTGGTGATGACTTTCTTGCTATATCTTCACATGGTAGAAGGCAGGAGGACAAAGGAAAAAGCTAGTCCAATGGTGTGCAAAGCCTCTTTTGTAAGGGTCTTAATACTATTAATGAGGAATGATGTTCATGACCTATTTACCTCTTAAAAGTCCCATCTTTTAATGTTATCACACTGACAATATTTGAATTTAAGACACATTTTAACTATGGCACTGAGTGAAAGCATTCTTCATATTATTATTTGAGTTTGGTTTCTGTTAACTCATATCCAAATATTTGTGATGAAACCACCAGCTGTTCTGTGGCTGTTTATATCCTCTTAATTTTACAAGGCTAATATCATGAATCAGAAATTATTCTGAGATTCAGTTTACTCCTTTAGGCTGGCTTTGAATATCTCTAATTTGATCTATATTGTTGTAATTTTACAGCTGAATCTTAGAGACTTCTAAGTTCTTATGGATCTTATAATATTTCCCAATGGGTATATCAAATGCCATGTGTTATAGGAGATAAAAAAGAGGTATGTGGTGAGTCCATAAACTGTTTTGATTTGTTGAGCATGTATTATGTGCCAAGCACTGTGGAAAGTGCTTCTGTAATTATCAAAGTTCATTCTTATTACAACTCTGCAAGACTAGTATTAGTTTTCTCATTTGGACAAGGTGATAGGTGTCCTGAAGACATCTTTAAAATTACGTGAACCCTAATAGATGTGTCAAAATTTCTTTTTGATCTCTTTCTTAAACTTTCCACTCTGAAATGACATTTAGGAAATAGAGTAAAAAATTTTTTTCTAAAACTATTATTTTGTTAATATTTGTCTTAGTCCATTTGAATTACAAAATCAAAATACCATAAACTGAGTTGCTTTTAAATAGCAGAAATTAATTTCTCCATGCTCTGTAGGTTAAGTAGTAAAAAATCAAGGAACCAGCAGATTTAGTGTCTGATGAGGAACATTTCCTGATTTATAGATGGTCATCTCTTTGCTATGTCCATACATGGTAGAAATGGTAAATGACTTTCTGGAGTCTGTTATATAAGGGTACTAATCTCATTTGTGAGCATTCTCTCTCATAACCTAATCACTTCCCAAAGGGGTTATGATTTCAACATATGAGTTGGGGGGTGGGGGACACAAACATTCAGAGCATGGAAATATCCAAACTTTGATGATCAAGAAACCGTTAAGTGAGTTTTTCCAAGTGACACAGCCAGTGAGCTCAGAGGCAAGCTTTGAACGCAGCCTCAACTCTACAGTCCGTGCTGTTAACCCATGTACTCTTCCCAATCTTACAGTCAAGAAAACAAATCCAGAAGATCTGTTGCCCAAGTCTTCCCAGTTGATAAGTGGATAAAGATGGCTCTTATCAGTATACTGAAATCCTTACCTAACATATGTGTCTCCCAAGAAACAGTAAGAAAATACCTTTTATCTTGCTGTTCTTTTAACTGTACCAGTATCTAGAACAAAAAGTACTCAATAAACTATTGAATGAATGAGAGAAAGTTACAATCTATAACTAGGATCACCACCTTGGAACTGTTAGGGGAGATTGAATTTGCAAATTCAACTGACTTCTCAGAGTTTGTATGAAGTATGACTTCTAGAGCATGAACTCCATTCTCTTGTTAGGACATTTCTGAATGTCACCAATAACTTTATATGTATTTGACAAACAGGGTTCAATAAAAATAAAGGTCAGGATTAGTACAGATAAAACTGAATTAATTGAAAAGTTATAAAAAATTTGATTTGTCTTGGAAGACAGTTTTAGGAGCTGAAATAAGGGGGAAATTTTAGGTACTTATTTGTGAGTGCTTTCCTATGGGCTCACAGTGGACAAGGGTCATTATATAATGTGTCTCGGGTCTGTTTCTGAGAAGTCAAGCCCAAGAATCAAAGATGAGCACGTTTTGGTGCTCTGGGATACTTATCTCTAATCTACCTGTTTCGTGTGATTGCTACTAATCAGTTCCTTTGAAGGGGGCTCACATACAGTGGAGTGTTTCACAGATAAGAATACTTTATGGGCATTATTCCCCAAATAGCAGAAGGCAAAAAGATGAAGGTGAATGGAGACAATGACCTGGCAGCTGTCGCTAGACTGACCACAATTACAGGGCTGATGTCTGGCTTATGTGAATTTTTTCTTTGAGGAATTTTTGTACATCAACAGGAACAATTATGGACATGGAAGTCAGCCTCTAAACACAGAAGAAAGTGTGCACTCTAAACAACAATGTCCACAGAGATTGAGCAAAGTCTGAATCTTCCATATCCAGGGAAGTCTATTTAGGAAACAGATGACAGGGAATCATTGCCTGTTGACAGCGACTCCTGTAGCCAGTTGGTGGTCACCCTTCTTTGCTGGAACCATATCAATAAATGAGGTGGAAGGATCTGTCAAAACTAAAATCAGACCAAGTTAGAAAATTCAAAAATTTAGAAGTTTGTTGTCCATTTAAAAGAACAGTCCGTGAACTAGGAGTTTCAAACAGAAAGAGGCAAAGAGCTTATTTTGTAGCCATTGGTGCACAGTTTCTACAGCAGGAAGGAGATATATTTTGACCTTTTCCATGACTGGCTGTTATGCATTAACATTCTTTTTAAGATAAACAGAACTATGTAGCTGATCTGTCTATAGCTGATTGGCTTAATCTCACGAAATCATGCTGATAAGGACATAAAGCTTATGTTTGGTGTTTCATTTATGATTAAAGCTTGTGTTTTAGGGAAATTGTGATGATTTAAGTTTTGGCCATGTTGTTCTGAGAGATTGGGCTTGGGTGCATCTAAACTGTGGCTTCTATTTTTACTTAACAGATTTCATTCAGTCTTTGGGTGTGGACCTAGCAAGGACAGGCCAATGGCAAGCTTCTAGTCTCAGGAACTGTGGTTGTCATCCACCATGTAGACTGGAAACAGCTCTGGTTGTGGTTGGTGGGAATAGGGCCATTTGTTGATCAAGAGAGAATTAGCTCTCATAATTAAAATTAGGCCCTTTCCTTGAATTCCTGGTTGGAAATTGAATCTCACTTGGAACAAATAAACTTGACTCAGGCCCCCAAAGTTAGTGGCTTTTAAATGAAATTCACGCCTTTTACATTTTTTCTGGAGCAAATGTTGAGATTATAAAGCTTTCTATGTGGACTGAAGCAGCATATACCCCCATGACTAGTTATGTGTTTCATAAAATCTGCAGCTTCTTCAGATAGAATATTACAAAGAACTATCTTGTCCTGGGTGAACTGAGATACCTCATCAATTGCCTTGGTGTTTGACCAGTAATGTACTGCAGGAACATGATTAACTCTAGTGCTGTGAACTTGGGGTTCCTCAGCCAACATCAGTGTAGCAGAAAGAGCATAGCTTTAGATATTTTTGGCAAAGAGTTCAAATTCTGCTTGTCTGCTTTCCTGTATGTATGTCACACTCTAACCTCTTACTGTTAGTGTTTTCTTATTTGAGCTATCAGATATTAATATAATGTGAGATTATTGTAAGAAGGGGGACAAATTGTTGAAAGCCTAGCTAACTATCTTCTTCCACCCTTACCCCTATACCTCTTAGTTAACCAACAATGAGGACTTGGTGCATATCCTTCCATACCTACCTACTTGCTCATACAAACGTGTGCATGCACACTTATGTACATCCATGTAAACACTCATAGAGAGTTTCTTGTATGCACTTTTAACTTAAAAGAATCATGCTTAGCAGTATGGTTTTCTTCTTTTCTCTTAATACAGAAAGGCATCTGTACCAGTGAATATATATCTAAGTCTATTTCTAAGTTCTAATTCTGTTATGTATGCATATATACACAGATGCCTGATTTTTATGTGAAAGGGATAATTTCATACTTGCTTTTAAATTTTTTCATGATTTGTATTTCTGTAATAGTGACTATAACCATTATAACATTATAGCCATTATAACAGTGAAATCTGCCCCAGACTATTCCAGTCTAGTATGTCTGTCCATCTTTCTGCCTCTTTCTAGTCAGCTAAAAGTTTATTGTTTCTTCACCTGGGGTTTATGAGTGCATATGAATTCAGCCCTCAGTAAGTCATGTCAGACCCTTTTTGCGGGTTTTGAGATTCGGAAGTATTTTCTTCAAAGCACTTCCCTCCAAACAGTCCATGATAATCATAGACAATTTCATCTCATATTTAATTCCCCATATGCCAGTTTCTAATTGTATGTGCAAGGTTATTTTTAAAAATTTTTCTAAGCCCTTGATTGAAAGTATTTAAAGAACTTTCTAGGGACCATGTAAGCTCAGGGCAAAATAAACCCATGGAGCCTTCCATTCTAACTCCTGCATTCATATCTAGTCTAGGTCAAGAATGAGTGACAGCAACAACTTTAGCATCCCTGGGGAGAGGGACTAATTCCATTTCTGGACCTAGTCAATTTGATCGTCTCTTTTGAGACTTTCAGGAATGTCTCAGAGAGACCTCAGACTTTGCCTGGAAGGCGCCACGGCCTTGTGGAATGAGACAATGGTTTAGAGCCAGAGCCATCTAGGGTTTTCTCTTGGCACTGCCTCGTACTGTGTAACCTGAGAGAGACTCTTCACCTCTATTTGACTTTTTTCTTCATCTGTAAAATTGAGATAACAGTTCAGGCCCTGCAGGGATTGGATTGAAGATTAAATGACACAGTAAATATATGGTACTTATCATAAAGTTGAAGACACACACACACATACACACACACACACATATACACAAATTTCTCATTATATACCAAATGCTGCTTAAAACACTTTACAGATGTTGAATTCTTATTATTTACAATAAATTAGAAAGGAAGAAATATTACTATTCCCATTTTATGTATGAGAAAACTGAGGCTCAGAGCAGTTGAATAACTTACTTTATAGTGCACAGCTAATAAGTCATAGAATTGAGTTTCAAGTTCATTCAGCCTGGTTCCAGAGTCCATGCTCTTAACTTACTATGCTATATCAAATGGTAGTTGTTTTTATAATCTAGTTTTAGGATGTTTAATATAATCACTGTGAGTTGCAAAATATATGTGTGTTTTGTTTCTGTAGGAGGTTTTACTATAGTCACCTTCAAGTAGGACATCAAATGAATTTTACTTATTATTGAGCCTTTAATGGAAATAAAGTAGAGTGATGGCATTTCAAATAGCTTGCTTAAGCATGATTTGAGATGTTTTAAATGTCTTCAGACTTTTCCATAAAGTCAGGATATCATTTCTTGAAATTGAAAGTGACAGGATATATTATAAGTAAACTGAAGAAAATTCTCTGCTTAATACCCAGTCCTAATACTGATGCTTTAAAGGAATACAGTCTCCCATTATAGTTTCTCTGGGATTTACTCACAGAAATATGTTAAAACACAGACATCAAACCTATGAGCAGTCATTGGGCTTTCACAATAAGTACATAATCACAGTATCCTAAACCAGTGCTTCTAATAAATGTGGAAAAGCCTAGATCAGAGTTGGATGGTTTATTTATTTTTACATTCAAGGATGTTGCTGAACTTTTGATGGACTTCTGTGCTTGTGAGACTCTGGCAGGGATGATGTGGTCTTTACTTGTTGGCCACGAAGCTTATGGTGGCTTAGTCCTGTAGCACCTTGGCTAGATGGAACTACATTTCCCAGAATTCTCTCCTCTGTAAGTTTTGGGTTAGGGTTATATTTTTGGTTAATGAAGACCACATGAGACATTCTCATGGAAGATTTGGAAGTATGAAGTGAAGCAGCAGCCAATTGTAACTCTGGCACATTGATGTTAACCTGCTGGTTTACCTCGTGGATGTGGAGCAGCAACTGAGCTTGCAAGAATTCCACCTTGCCTTGGTCCTCACTCAGTTTCTTCATCTCTTGGACTAGATGTGTTTAACTCCATGAGGAAGGGCACCAGCTTCTCTTACAGGGTGCCCTGGCCAACAGTGTCAGAAGAGTAAGAATTGGCATAGGTTCCGGCTGTGGTCCCGGGTTTTAGTTTATGCTTATTCTCCCCAACTTTATAGTCATGTTTCCTTCCTGCTTGCCTACACTGTGGACTTCAAGTTCCAACTATAAGCATGAAGACAGCAACCTTCGAGAGATTGCTTAAACATTTACCTCAATTATACAAGATAAAATCTTTTGTAATATGTAATGTTTAATATATATATGACATATGCTTGACATTAGTATATAACATGATATATGTAACACCTACTGATTCTATTTCTCTGAAGATTTAATAGATACATAACCCTTGAGATATGGCATAACTATGTTTTCAGAAACAATTGTCTGCAGAACATTAATTAGGAAATGCTAATGTAGTTGAGTAATATTTTGGATGAGATTTTCCCAATAGTTGAACAAAAACATGTTTAGAGTAAGTTATCACAGAGCACCATTTAATCTGCCACTTCACTGTGGGTTATAGTAAGAAATAATAAGCCAGGTAGAGTGACCCATGCCTGTAATTCCAGTGGCTTAGGAGGCTGAGGCAGAAGAATTGTTGCAGGACAAAATTAAAAGGAACCTATGTGGTAATCTCAAAGCCAGCCTCAGCAACTTAATGAAGCCTTCGGCAATTTGGTGGGATCTTGTCTGTAAATAAAATATAAAAAGGGACTGGGGATGTGGCTCAGTGGTTAAGCACCCCTGGGTTCAAAAAAAGAAAAAGTAATATCTTGGGTTATGCTGTAGTTTGGATCTTGCCTGTTCCCTGAAGGCCCATATGATAAATGCTTGGTCCCCATGGTGGCACTATGGGGAGGTAGTGGACTCTTCAGAATGTGTAGCTTTATATTAGGTTGTTAGGCCATTGGGGATGTGCCTTCAAAGGGGATTGTAGGACCACTGTCCCTTCCTGACTCTTTTTGCTCCCTGACTTGTGATGTAAACAGGTTTGCTCCAGTATGAGTTCCTGGCCATGGCTATCTGGTACCCCCATTAGAAGCCTAAAGTGATGGGTCACCTAATCCTGGACTGGTTTCTCCAAAAACATGAGCCAAAATCTTTTTTTTTACAAATTAATTATCATCTTAAGTATTTCATTCTAGTAACAGAAAGCTCACCAACACAGGTTTTTTTGTGGGTGCAATTATTTCCCTACAAAAGATACATTCAAATCCTAAACCTTGGTATCTGTGAATACATCTTATTTGAAAATAGAATCCTTGTAGTGTAATTCTGATGCAAGTTGAAATGAAATCATACTGGGGCTGGAGTTGTGGCTCAGTGGTAGAGCACTTGCCTAGCATGTATGAGGCCCTGGGTTTGAACCTTAGCACCGCAGATAAATAAATAAAATAAAAGTATTGTGTCCATCTACAACTAAAATAATTTTTTTAAAAAATGAAATCATACTGGGCTGGGATTGTGGCTCAGTGGTAGAACGCTTGCCTCGCATGCATGAGGCACTGGGTTCGATCTTCAGCACCACATAAAAATAAATAAGATATTGTGTCCATCTACAACTAAAAAATAAATAAAAAAAGAAATCATACTGATTAGGGTAGAACCTCAATCTAATTACTAGTGTTCTTATAAAGTGATACACATAGGATGAGGCTGGCCATGTGACTACAGAGACAGAGACTGGAGCTGTGATTCCAAAACAAAAGAACTCCAAGGATTGATGGAAACTACCAATGACTAGGGAAAGAAGCATCCTCTCCCTTGCCTTTGAAGAAGCACACCTTGATTTTGAGCTTCTAACCTCCAGAATTGTAAGATAATAAACTTCTGTTTGTTTCAAGGCACCCAATTTGCCACTGTAGTGCTAGGGAACCAATAGTTTCCACATTAATTTTCCTGATGACTGTTATAGTGGTCACTGATCTGACATCCTACACATCCTAAAATTGTTGCAAGACAAAATTAAAAGGGACCTATGTGGTAATCTCAATAATTGTGTTCCTTTTAATACTTAGAGTTCAATCCAAGATATATAGTTTTGAATGATTTCATACTATGCCCATGCAACAATTATCCATGTCCCTCATCCAAGATCTCTGGACTGTGAAGTTCAGGATGATCAAGATGAGCAGAAGCCAGGGCATCATCTCCAGAGAACTGTCCAGTTATCTCTGAACTTATGATATCTGGGCAGAAGGGTGACTCTGGGAAATTAGTGCTCCTGAAATGTGAGGGAAAAGGATAATTTAGAATTAAGTAAATCCTAAAGAGCCAGAAAGGAAAGTGTTTCAATACCCTTCCACCCTCACCTTCAGTTCTTCTTAGGCTTGAGGCTTTTTCTTTCTTCCTTTCTGATCTGGAAGATACTCTTTCTTTTTTCAAGGATATAGATTCAATTATATCCCACCAAAATTAGTATTAAAATCCTAACCTCCAATGTGACTGTATTGGGAGAAGGGATCTATATGAGGTAATTAAGGTTAAATGATATCAGAAGGAGGGTTCCTAATCTGATAGGACTGGTATCCTTATTAGAGGGAGAGATACCATAACTCTCTCTGCCATCTAGAGACACAACAAGAAGATAGATGGATGAGTGCAAGCCAGGAAGAAGAGCTGAATCAGTTAGCACCTTGATCTTGGACTTCCAGCCTCCAGAACTGTGAGAAAATAAGTTTTTGTTGTTTAATCCATCCAGTACATGGGATTTTGCTATGACGGCCTAACCTGACTAGTGTGCTCATCCAGGGTCTTTTGTCCAGTATTTGCAATTAAAAAAATTCACATTGTGGGTTGTGTCTGAATGTTCCTGAATTGAGAAGAATTTATTTTTATTTCAACGTCTATAGTTGGTTACAAGCTGGAGGTAGAGGTGGGGTGGGTGGATTGTGCAAAGATTGGGAGGAGATTTGCAGGAGAGGAACATAGTTAAGAATTAGAAATATAATTTATGACTGTACCACCTTGAACACCCCTGGTCCTATCTGTAAGCTCAGCCCTGGCTACTACTTGGATGGGAGAAATATAATCCAATTACATGAAATCCACCCTTCCTTCCTTTTCCTTCATATAGTGATCATTCCCATATATAACACACTTTATGAACTAGGACCTTTGCTCACCATTTGGCTAAAAAGATGTTTCAAACTATCTTTTCAGAGCTCAAAATCTACCAAGAATACTGCTGTATAAAACTACCAATGTGCCTATTACATAAGGGATAGCCCACTCTGTTCTCTGAGGCTTAGTGATGCTGGGGAACAGAACATTCCAATGAGAAGAAATGGCATGAGCAAATCCCTGAGGTGTAAATGTGCCTCTTCACAGGTATATGTAGGGAACTGAGTGTAGCTGGGGCATGGTAGGGAAGGTTGGGTGGTGAGAAAGGTGGGTTAGATCTTTGAAGGAAATTGAATGACATACTAAGGAATCTGGAATTTTTTGCTCTGAAAAGTTCCAAATGTACTGAAGAGGGAAATGATCATAATACTTTAGACCTACCTTTTTTTGTTTTTATTGGTGCAGATAAATTATACAAAATAATTGGTTTCAATGTGGTATATTCATACATGTGCACAGCAATTTCTTCAATTTTATTCCCCAGTACCTCCCCTTGCTCTTCCCTCTTCTCTCACCCCTACCCCCTTCCTCTACTCTTCTGGTATTTCTTCTATTTTCATGAAATCCTCCTTCCCTTTTTTTCCCCCTTTATCTTCCACTGAAAGAAAACATATGACACTTGTCTTTCTGAGTCTGGGCTTATATTTCTTAAGAAGATGCTCTCTAGTTTCATCTATTTTCCTGTGAATAACATATTTTTTCTTGTATATGTCTTAATAAAACTTAATAGTGTTTATATGTCCCATTTTCTTTTTTCATTTATCAGTTGACAGGCATCTGTATTGGTTTCATAACCTGGCTATTGCAAATTCTGTTTTTATAAACATGAGAATGCATGTATTTGTAAAGTATGCTCTCTTTAATTATTTTTGGAGAAATATTGAGGAGTGGTATGGCTGGATCATATGGTAGTTCCATTTTTAGTTTTTTCTTTTCTTTTCTTTTCTTGATGTGTGGAATCTCATGCTGATTTCCATGGTGATTTTACTAAATTACCATCCAACCAACCATGTACAAGTGTTCCTTTATTCCCACATCCTTACCAGCATTTATCACTATTTGTATTTTTGACAATTGCCATTTTGACTAGAATAATATGGAATTTTAGTGCAGTTTTGACTTTAATTTCCCTCATAGCTAAAGATGTTTAACATTTATTTATTTAATTGTTGGCCATTTGTACCTTTTTAAAAGAAGTATCTGTTTAGTTCATTTGCTCACTTATTGAATGGGTTGTTTGTTCTGGTATTGAGTTTTATGAGTTCTTTTTTCTGGATATTAATCCTCTGTTGGAAGCAAAGTTTTTCTTCCTTTATATAGGCTCTCTCTTCACACTCTTAATTGTTTCCTTTGCTGTGCAGAATCTTTTTAATTTGATGCTATCACATGTATTCTTTTCCTGAGCTATAGGAGTCCTATTGAGATAGTCATTGCCTGTGCCTATATATTGGAGAGTTTCCCCTTTGTCTTCTTCTGGCAGTTTCACATTTTCTGGTCTAATTCATCCATTTTGGTTTGATTTTTGTGTGTGTGTGCAGGGTGAGAGATGGGGATCTAGTTTTATTTTTCTACATATGGATATCCAATTTTCTCAGCACCATTTGCTAACGAGGTTGTCTTTTCTGTGACGTGTGTTTTTGGCACCTTTGTCAAGAATCAGATGACTGTACCTGTGTGGGTTTGTCTCCT
>CM053408.1:93985721-94017662 GCA_028644305.1 Xerus rutilus
AGGTGCACAGCAAGTTTCCATTCAACCCCTCAGAGTTCAGGTATGGGGCCAGACCCACATCACAGGAGCTGCTGAGCATCTCCAGTGGATGCTGGCATCAGTGGGGATAAAATTTCACATGTGGTCAAGGCCTTTCCAGCTCTCTTGACCCTGTTTCAGCTTCTTTTCCAGGTTCCTCTCTTTTCTCTTTTGCCTTCTTCATACTTGCAGGATTTTGTTGTTATTATAGATTTCCTTTCCCTTAGACATTTTTTCATGCTATTTATCTAAACATGTTTCCTCCACCCATTTTACCTTCATGCCTCCTTTATGTCTCACTTGGATATGTTTTTCTAAGAGATTCTTCAGTAGCTAGGTGTTAGTTGCCCTCCTATATGTTTTATAACCCAATGATTATTGCTAATACAACATTTAGCAAAATTATTTGCTTTTGACTTTGTCTCCTTGAGGGAATTTGCCTGTCTTATTCATTTTCTGTACCTAGTATCCTACGACCAACACAAATCTCATTGAATAAGGAAGATATCTTGTAGTGCCTGCTTGAGCACCTCCAATGATGGGAACCTTATTACCCCCTGAGGCTGCTGGATCCATTTTTGGAAGGTTCTGCATGTTTGAAAACTCTTTCTGATTAATGAATTGAAATCAATGGTCCTTTAACTTCCCAGAAGAGCAAATGCTACAGTCTTGGAAGTAGATACAATATTTCTGGTCCTGCCATCATATCACAGTTGAAAAGACTCTCTAGCTACTGAATCAGATGCAAAATAAGGCT
The DNA here is from genome assembly GCA_028644305.1 of Xerus rutilus. Taxonomy (NCBI): domain Eukaryota; kingdom Metazoa; phylum Chordata; class Mammalia; order Rodentia; family Sciuridae; genus Xerus; species Xerus rutilus. Next base: position 93,986,497 of record CM053408.1, read on the forward strand.
GTTTCTTAAGGAATGATTGCTATGTAGAGATAGAAATGCAAATGTTGAAGAGTAAAGCTCACTGGAGATAGAAAAATGTTGCTAGTGTCTTACTATTAGGTAAGGGAGGCATAAGGGAAGCCTCCGAGGAAGAGATGGAGTTGGATTCCAATGGGATCTTACTGAGACCAGAGCCTGTGACTAAAACAACAGATGAAAATTTACCAGAAAGATTTTGTCTGGCTGGAGATTTGAGTAAAAATGAACTGCCCTTCAGTTCAGTAATGAAGAACACTGAGATGGCTATCACCCACTCTGTTGTTTAGTGGTACTAGGCATTTTGATTTTATAGCTCATCAATTTTGTTTTGCTCACCCCACCCCCAGGGATAATATTTAATTGTTCCCATTTTACAGAAGAAAAATGAAGTTTATGAAGCAATAGATACCTCATTTAATAATTAGGGGCCTGAGACATTTCTCTTTGTATTTTCCTGTTACTTAATGGAATAAGATCACTTCATTTTTATAGTATAGAAAACATACTATCGTTTATATGAACAAAATATTTCAAAAGCTAAGATTTGGAATCCCCTTTAAAAATCACATTTTGTCTCTTGTTTGAGAAGTCACATATGATAATGTTCAAATGATAAACTTCGTAAAACAAAAGGATGTAAAGTAGTGGCATTTTATTTACCACCTGGTACCTGTTTTGACTTTTAAAAGAGCCATTAGAGCTTAGAGTGTCTCAACATCCATCACAAGTATATGCATATTGCCTTAGATATATGGTTTTCGTCTTTTTAATGCCATTTTTATTCTTAGAAAAATGTTTCCACATTGTGAATAGATTTACAGGTATAATGAAGCAACTCATTGAAAACTGCCACAAAAGTGACAATTTCTTCAAAATAAGTGATGTAAGAATATGTACCGCCTGACGTTATTCTTTCCCTTCCAAGTGCTGAGACATTGAGGCTAAGAACTTCACTTAGCCTGTAGAATCATTTGCCAACTGTAGCTCTCCCTCAAGCACAACAACTGCAAAAATCAATGGCATTGGATGAGTCTGAGGGTTGCTAGAAAACCTAGGTCAGACCGGAGCACTGAAGCCAAACTCAAGAGTTATGAGATCAGGTACTATCTTTGACATTAAGATCACAAATTTTATAGAACAAAATTTGGTCCTTGGGGAAAAAAAGTCAGGATAACAGACATTTAGGGCCATTTTGGATATATTGTCAGATTGGAAATTGTTTTATGTTGCAGTTTCTTTCTGACTTTCTTGGACCCCTCATTACCTGGCAGTCTGCCAAACAGTGTGTTCTCCCACATCAGCAGATTGAGACCTATCTATCTCCCCCATTTTCTCTAACTTAGCTTGATTCTACTTGAATCCAATTTTATTTCCTGCCTCAGTGTCATTTATTCAGGACGTTTTCAGGTAATGGGGCTAATTTCTAATAAATCAAAAAAGATAGTGGCATAGTTTGTTAAACATTTAAGATAATTTGCATTTTGAAGAATAAATTGTAATCCTGGATGTAGAAGAACAGGAATCCTGAGAATTTCAGGTACAATATATGAAAGGACAAACATTTTCAGATTACTCATCAAAACTATAAAATGTATAATGTGAGCTGTAAATATAATCTGCTTATATAATTTAAAATTTTCTAGTAGTTATATGGGAAAATAATAATAAACAGGAGAAGTTAACAAGATATTTAACCCAGCATATTCAAAATACTATCATTTTAGACACTTAATCAATATAAAATTCTTAATGAAGCCGGGTGCGGTGGTGCAAGCCTGTAATCCCAGCACTTAGGGAGGCTGAGACAGGAGAATCACGAGTTCAAAGCCAGTCTCAGCAACGGTGAGGTGCTAAGCAACTCAGTGAGACCCTGTCTCTACATAAAACACAAAATAGGGCTGGGGATGTGGTTCAGTGGTCAAGTGCCCCTGAGTTCAATCTCCAGTACCAAAGAAATAAAAATAAAAATAAAAATAAATAAAATTCTTAATGAGATACTTTATATTCTTTTTTTCTTTCAAAATTTTGAAATCTGACAAGTATTTTACACTAAAATTCCATTCTCAATTTGGACCAGTGACATTTCAAGAGCCCACTAGCTGCATGTACTTTGTGACCATCCTTCAGTACCACATGATATTCAGAAACCTGAAGAGAGAGAGAGAGAGAGATTGATTTCTAATTGAATTTAAGAAGCAGCGTGGGACAATTAAGATTTGTATTTTAGGTTATGATTCAACTCTACTGTGCTCTTTTTGTTTTGAACCAGAGATTGGACCCAGAGGCACTTAACCACTGAGCCATATTTCCATGTTCCCAGCCTGCTTTTATATTTTTTATTTTGAGACAGGGCTCCCTAAGTGGCTTAAGTCCTCACTAAGTTGCTGAAGCTGGCTTTGAACTTGTGATCCTCTTGCCTCAGCCTTCTGAGCAGCTGAGATTACATGCATGCACCACCATGCCTGGCTCTACTGTGTTCTTAGACAAGTTCTTATGTCCTTTGTTGTTCAGTTTACTTATTTATAAAAGGGAAATACTAGTAATCATTTTGTAGAATGTCCATGGGGGCATGTAATGATAAAATGTACGGAAAAGCACTGAGTGAAGAAGAGTGAAATAAATGCAAATCTTTTAGTCCATTTCCCCACCCCTCAAACCACTTTGCAACTTTTCTTCTCCTCTCAACATCACTTATTCCAACCCTGACCTCATTAAATGCTAATTCAATCCCAAACTTCTCTATGCAACATTTTTTAAAATAATTGTATGGTTCTTAGTAAGGACTTCCTCAAAATTAGCAAGACCATGGTATTTGATATCAAGACACAGTTGAGTCACATGCAAACTGTGTGATCTTGGGAATTATCAATGTTCCTCACTTCTTATGCATATCATGGGGATTATAATAGTACTGACCTCATGTCTCTGTGGGAATTAAGAGAGAATTAATATGTGTCACAGTGGCTAACACATAATAAGAATTCTTTTAAAGTAAATTCAAAACGGGCTAAATAAATAATACTAGAAAAAATAATACAAGAAAACACTGACGTGACTTCAATACGCAATTTTACTCTGATCACATGTTGATGCATATTCATGTGTGTTGATTCTCTCTGTCTGGTTACATTGCAAATTCATAGAGGGAAAGGAGTGTATTTAATACAAATATTTTATCCTTCAAATGTCAAAGCACAGAAATGAGCCTATATTGCCTCCCTGATGAACATTTGCAGATTTATCAACTCTTTCTTCTCTTTCATGTTTTTCTAGTGAGTCAGAGCCTTCAGTTTTATATTTGGATATGAAGAAAGTTTTCTGGTACCTTGAAGTTAGCTAAACAGTGTTATTAATCATTTCAGTAGATTATTTTCACTCTGCTAAAGCATTCTACTTTCATAAGCAAAATAGTATACAATCTCCTGAAAAAAATGAAACCAATAAATTCCACATCATTTGCTTGAAAACATATGTGCATTTCCTTTACATCTTTTTCAAAGATTAGTTGTCTATGCATGCCTGAGTCCATGTTCCATCAATTTGTGTGACTATACATTCACTAACACCTTGATTACCATATCTTTATATTAAGACTTGAAAGTGTATAGTAAGAGTAATTCAAATTTGTTCTTGTTTTTCAAAGTAGTTTTAGCTATTTTAGGTCATTTGCATTTCACATAAACTTAGAATTAGCTTGTCAATTTAAAAATGTGACTGAAACTAAACGAAAGAAAGTGAAAGAAGACCCAAATAAATAAAATTAGAGATGAAATTAGAGATCACCACAGATGTTTCTGAACTCCAGAGGATCATTGGAAAATATTTTGAAAATTTTTATTCCAACAAATTGGAAAGTCTAGAGGACCTGGACAAATTTTTAGACACATATAACCTGCCCAAATTGAACCAGGAAGATACAGAAAACCTAAATAGAACAATATCAAGTAATGAAATGGAAATAGCAATTAAAAGTCTTCAAACAGCTCAGAACCAGATAATTCTTAGCTGAGTTCTATCAGAACTTTAAAGAGTTCTATCAGAACTTTAAGAAGAACTAACACCAATCTTTCTCAAATTATTCCATGAAACTGAAAGGGAGGGAACACTCTCAAATATGTTCTATGAAGCCATTATAACTGATATCAAAACCAGACAAACACATATTGAGGAAAGGAAACATCAGATCACTATTCCCAATGAACATAGATTCAAAAATCCTTAATAAAATATTAGCAAGCTTTATTAAACACATCAAAAAGATAATATGCCACAGTGAGATTCATCCCAGGGATGCAAGGTTGGTTCAACAAACATAAATCAATAAATGTAATAAACCACTTAAATATAATCAAAACCAAGAGTCAATAGATATAGAAAAGGCCTTTGATAAAATCTAGCACCCATTCATATTTAAAGCACTGGAGAAACTAGGGAGAGAAGGAACTTGCCTCAACAATACAAAGGCTATGTATGACAAACCCAAAGCCAACATCACATCGAATGGAGAAATACTGAAAACATTTCCTCTAAAATCAGAACAAAATCAGGATGCTCTCTCTCACCACTTTTATTCAATATAGGTCTTGAAACTCTAGGCAGAGCAATCAGGCAAGAAAAGAAAATTAAAGGGATACAAAGAGAAAAGTCAAATTATCCCTGTTTGCTGACAGCATGCTTCTATATCTAGAAGACCTCCAAAATTCCACCAGAAGACTTCTAGAGTTAATAAATGAATTCAGCAAATTAGCAAGATACAAGGTCAACATTCATAAATCAATATAGCTTTTCTGTACTCCAACAATGATTCCAATGAGAAAGAAATCAGCAAAAACTATCCCATTGACAAAAACCTAAAACAAAACAAAACAAACCAACAAAAAACCTGGAATTAATCTAACCAAGAAGGTGACAGAGTTCTACAATGAAAATTATGGAACACTGAGGAAAGAAATTGAAGAAGACTTGAGAAGGTGGAAAGAACCTTCCATGTTTTTGGATAGGCAAAATTAATGCTGTGAAAATAGCCATATTACCAAAAGCACTATATAGATTTAATGTAATCTCCATCAAAATAACAGTGGCATTCTTCAAAGAACTAGAAAAAAACATTTCCAAAATTCATTTGGAACAATAAGAGAACCAGAATAGCCAAAGTAATCCAGAGCAAGAAGAGCAACACAGGAGGTATCACAATACCTGGTCTCAAATTATACTATAAACACATATAAATAAAAATAAATAAATAAATAAGTAAATAAACAAACCAGTGAAAGGAAGATCATTAGAACAGAGAAAGGAGAATAGAGGAAGGGAGTAGAGGAACAAAAGGTGGGACACCAAGGACTGAAGTGGAGTAAATTAAATTTCATGTATTATGATTTTGTCAAAATGAATGCAACTATTATGTATAAATATAATGCACTAATAAAAGACAAAAAAATAGAAGAAATAAGTAGGAGGAAGACTCCTGGAATAGAGAAAGGGGAACTAGTAGAGGGAGGAGGGGAGGGAATTTGATTTAGTGGCTTCTATTTTCCTATGAATATATAATTATGATAACAGTAAACTTTTATTGCTGGTTTATTGATGGCAGGCATTATTTTAGAAGATTTACATGTTCTGAGTTATTTACAATTTTCAAATAACCTTATGAAACAGGAAATAGTATCATCTCTATTTTACCAATAAGGAACAAGAGGCAAAGAAATGTTAAGAAATATATGTCTGAATTTACATTTATAACAAATTGCTGAAGCCCTGTTTTAGTCAGCTTTTTCACAGCTGTGGCTAAAAGACCTGATAAGAACAAATTTAGAGGAGAAAAATTTTATTTGGTGGCTCTGTCCATAGACAGCATGCTTCATTCCCCAGGATGCCAGGTGAGGCAGAACATCATGGTGAAACCTAGGGTTTCATTTCATTTTAGACATGAGTGACTAGATGTCTGACTGACAAAAAAAATCCATTCACAATTCTGAACTCAATCTTCTACAGTCTTCTTTTTTTATATGTTGGTTCTTTTTAGTTATATAGGACAGCAGAATCCATTTTGATATAATTATACAAGCATGGAATATATCTTATTCTAATTAGGACCCCATTCTTGGAAACACACACAGTAGTGAGAGTCACTGTGGTATATTCATATAAGTACATAGGAAAATTATGTCAAATTCATTCCACTGTCTTTCCTTTTCCTACCTATCCCCTCTCCCTTCCCTTCATCCCTCTGTGACTAACCCGCTAAACTTCTATTCTTCCCCTTAAGTAAGAGGGGATCTTTTATTGTGGGTTAGCATTAACATACCAGAGCAAATATTTGACTTTTGGTTTTTGGGGGATTGGCTTATTTCACTTAGCATGATAGTCTCCAGATCTATCCATTTACTGGCAAATGTACAATCTTCTTTATAGTCACAATCTGGCTTCCTTCTTTCTCTCTGAAATTTCCTGTGCTCCTCAATTTAAAAGTCCTGATTTGCAAAAGCAATAGTTTCCAGACTCTTGGCAGCCAGATTATTTGCTGTGTACAAACCACCCCAGAGACCTGCAAAGCTGGCAGGATTCTGATGGCTCAGGATTGAAAGTCATTCTGTGGGGTCTTAACTATTGGAATGGTTGATAGGTTTTCTCAGGACATGGAAGAGTGCTGACCCACAGGAATTGATGTGATTAACCTTCTGCCAAGGCATAGCTAAGGCAAAGGAGGTGAATCTGACTCATTAATTTTTGGTCCTGGAGCAATGAGGGAGCATGGCCTTTGCCCTGTCCATGCCCTTCTAAACACAGATCAGCCCAATTATATCAGTATTTCTGAAGCTGCTTCTTCTACACGTTTCTTTTTCAAAAGCATAAAATGTCAAGGTGAGTGGTAAGAGGACAGTGACTCCTCGCTGTGTGGCAAAGACAACCATGCTGAGTTTTTCTCCTCGTCAAACATTTCTACCAAGGAGTGCTTTCATTTCTTCCTCTTGTGAATTTCCTTAGAACTATAATAAACCAGAGGTCAGAGTACCAGGGCAGACAATAGGAGGCTTCCAAATACACAGGTGGAGATAATTTCTACCTCTTCTTGCACAATTTCCCTCCCCTCTTTAGGATTTGAGTAGATAGATAACACCCTATGAAGTAAAAGGGGGAATTCTATATTGCTCAATTATTCTAGGTGTTAAAATTGGTTGCCATGATTTTTGATTGATGTGAGATAGGGACAATTCTTGAGGACTATTGCATGTATTATCTCATTTAAAACCCAGTGTAGCCCCTTAGGAATGTATTATTACTACAATTCCTTATTAAGACCAGGAAATGAGACATAGGGTCATTAGACAACTTGCTCGAGTCATGTAGCTTGTCAATGGAATAGCTGGGCAACTCCAGTACTCCATCTCCCTCCTTGAAGCTAATCTACAGGTTAAAATGAAATGTGAAGATCTTTACCCATTATTTCTCCATTCTCGCCACTTAAATCTCCCTACATCTCATAAAGTCTACATGAAGAAAGGCTTCAGTCCTGTTCCTCTCAGTTGCCAAATAAATTAATAAATATTACTATAAGGATCAGCACGAGTCATTTTGCCTCTTGGCCTCAGATGGGAAATTGATTATGGTATATTATGATTCTCAAGTTCACAAAGTAAGTAAATTAAGTAAAAATAAATGGCTGCAAAGAGTGATTTTTAAATGTCTCTTAATACACATGTACCAGTTAAAACAGAAGGACTCCCTATGACAGTGTCCTCACTTCTAATCCCACTCTTTCATCTACATCAACTGTCTTCAACTATAGATTGTAAATGACTAAATGAATCAATGAACTGTTTGTTATGTGGCTCTGCCCATCATTTTATTTATTTGTGTTATTTCCTTTCTTCCTTCTTGGAGAGCTTGCCTCCAAATTATTTTCTCTTTATTTTGTACCTTCCTCTATTGATATTTAACCATGGCATGTGGCATTACCTTTTAAACATGCCAAATCTTTCCTAAACAACGATGGTGATAATAACAAACCACCTACCTGTCGCTTCAGCTGCAGCTCCATCGTCTTCCTCTGTGCAACCAGGATTTTCAAAAGAGTTGTAGAAGAATTACAATTTCGTCTCTTTTGTCTATGTCCCAACCCCCTTCAAGCTTCCCTGCTTTACCAAGTCAGTATTTCCAAAGATCACCAAAGACTTCCTCATCTCCAAATATGCTTTGAAAAACACATGAATTCTCAGTGTGCTGGACCTCAGCAATGTCTCCCATGGTGGATTCCTCACTCCTCATCAGACACTTCCTCCCCTTGTTTCACGACACACGTGTGCCTGGTCCTCCCCTGGGGTCTCTAACCATCACAGTTCCCAGTTCCTCTCCTGCCTGCCGCTTCTTTTTTGGTGTTGCTTAAGGTTCCATCGTTTTCTCTTTCTCTTTCTATTTTCTCTGAAGCAATCTTATGCAATCTTCTGGCATCAGTTACAATCTACATGCCACAACTATCAATAATAATGACATTTATTGAATGATTATAATGTGCCAGGCATTGTGCAAAGCTCTTCTTGTGAAGTGTCTAATTTATTCCTCAAAACAATTCTTAAATGTTTACATCTACTCTGTGCTTTCTGCAGAGTCCCAGAACTGCTCATATACATGTATGGTAGAAAATTCCCCTGATGTTCTTAAAGTCACATCAAAGGCAAGATGGTCTCAATGGTGTTGTCCTTCCACACTCCATTCTACCTCTTCCAACAGTGCTTCTGAAATCAGTTCATAGCATAACCAACCACCAGTTGCTCACGCTAGAAACCCGAGAATCAAGCATTTTGGTTCCTTATACCAGAACCAATCTGTCTCATAACTAAATCTTACTAAGTGTACCTCCTAAATATTTTTCTCACATGACACTTCTCTTCATTACCATTGGCTTCAATCTACTCCATGGTTTCTCAACCCCAACAATTCTGGCGTTTTGGATCAGATAATTTTTTTGTTGTAGTAAACTGTCCTCTGCAGTGTAGGATGTTTAACAGCATTCCTCTTCCCTATTCACCAGATGCCGATTCAACACTTCCTTCTTTCCCAGGGGTTGTGACAAACAGAACTATCTCCAGCCATTAGCAAACATCCACTGGGAAGCCATAAAGGATGACAGGCAGATTGAGAACCACTGCTTCAATCCCAGTCCAAATTATCCCTCTTACAAATTAATGCAATAGACTCAATTCATCCTAAATGATGCAAGACGTAAATCCAATTATGTCACCATTCTTTTTTAAAAGCTTATTTAACTTCCCTGTGCCTTTAGAACAAAATACAAAACTCTTAAAAGCATTTTCAAATTTGGAAAGCTTGCTTACTTCTTCAGTTCCTTTTTTGGGCCATATCAAATATCCTCATGTTTTTACTTCTGCAAAATGCCGATTTTGTATCACAGGCTTCATATAACTCTTATTTTTCTTAGAATGTGTTCATGTGCCCTATCCCTTCACCTAGTCAATTGCTTGTCATCCTTCAGGTCTCAGTTGACACGTTATTTTCTCCAGGAGATCTTGTCAACCCCAGCGGCAATCTACCCTCCTAAAAGACAAGGACGATGACCTGTGCTACCCAAGCTACATACTTCATGGAATGTTAGACTTCCCTTTTCAGAGGGTGGTTTGTTTTCTTTTTGCCTAATTACCTATTCAATGATTTTCTTTCCTGCCAAACTGTAAGATCTGTGAGGATGGCTACCATATCTATTCCATACTCTGTCCTATGCTTAGTATCTACCACAGGTACAAACTACAGAATCAAAGGTATTTGTTGAGGGAAAATTTGGAGAATCTTTGGTAAGGAAGCAGCAGCATCTCATAGACTATAAGAACAGAAAATGCAGAGAAGTCTCACTAGCTACCACAAGTAGGAACTAAAAACCCAGAGCCCAGGTTTATATTTTCCATTTCCTGGGGACCAATGTTCTCTTACCTCTGTCCTTGCTCATTTATTCTGTCTGCTTCTCTCTGGACTTCACCACCCCTTCTTTCTTGTGTCCAATCAGCCCTGCCAGCATGTGACCTTCACATTGTCTTGGTTATTAACCAACAGCAGTGCTATTAAGTCACAAGTGTGCTATAGCAAGAAAGAAACATCAATGGACAATTCAGTGACCCTTTATCTTGACATTAGTGGGGAAGAACAGTGAAATGCATTCCCTTGTTTCTATAGTTACTTTTTTGGCATTTTTAGAAGATAATAAAAGAGGTATGACACTCAGATGAAATATATAATCATTTCTGGGTTTTGTCTCATTTAAGGATCACTTGCTTCAGAAATATGCCTGGCAGGAAAATACTTAGAACGGCCTTGAATAATACAGCAAGGAGAAGGTGGAAACAATTCAGATGAAAACTGGGAGACTGAGACTGGAAAGAATTTTTCTTTCCTGATCAACTCATGTGCTTCCTGGATCTTCATTACAAGAGCATCAGCACTTGGTTCCTTAGAAACAAAATCAAGAACTGTCATAATGTCGAATGCTGAGCACAGGATCACCATGGAAAATGGAAGCCAGTGGCCTGGACTGATCCTGTTTCTTGTAAATGGGCACCATAAGCAATGGTGATCACCATTAAATGATCACCAGTAAAAAACGAAACAAAACAAAACAAAAAATAGATTTGGTTTGTTTGATAGTCTCACATAGACAAAGCTTAATTTGTTTTTAAAAATTATTTCTTATTTCACTGTAAAACATTGCTACCAGACACAGGAAATTGTTGACCTTGAAAAGCAGGGATGGTGGAGCAGATGCGTATATGTCAAGGCACAGAGAGAGAAACGTGTGCAAATTGTATGAGGGCATGTGGGCACTGGCAGTACACTTGGTCATTTGTCCCTACATCTCAAGAGTGAGACCTATCTTAACATTTTAAAACAACTGAAATCAGACTTCTTTTTTTGTGGACATAGAAGAATGCTAAAAAATGTGATACATCAGGCATCAGAGGCTGCCACTTGGAGCAATGCTGATTTATTTTTGGAAAACTAAGCCAAGGGAAACCCATCATTTTCAAAGGAAGAGATTTTGCAATCATCTTTAAACTTTCAGATGCTAATTCTTATCTTATTTCTATAACCACCCGCTCCAGAGCATGTTTAATGAAAATAAGGGATGATGGCTGTCATATCTTAAGTGTGCTAAATTTTATCTGTGTTGAAAAATCACTGTGAAATAATCTCTAATTATAAAGCTGGGAAACAGAACATTTTAGCACATGTGCACTGAAAGAGTGAGCCCCAGTTCTTACCACTAGAGCTGTTTTGAAAATTACTCACATCTGCTAAAAGGGGAAACGATTGAACTTCTTCATCAATGTTTTTAAAAAATCTAAATATTTAGCTACCATGCTGGAGTTTGGCCTGAAGACCTACTTCTAAGTTATCCCTTAAAGACAATTTATTGTATGTGTAAAATGGCTCGGATTTTTGTAATATGGAGTGTAGAAATGATATAGCATACTATAAATAATTTTGCAAATTTTCAGTGGATGCTCTGTGCAGGGCTGTGCTAAAGCTTCATATGTCATCTGTCTGGAGTTTATTTCCCAACCAAGTTAATGATAAAGTGGCAAAAATCCAAATGTGATTATGTCAACTGTGAAATTTCTGAACATTTCAGAAATCTACCTCCAATCTTCAGACAACAATAGTTAACAGCAAAAGGATAGCAAAAAGGTCAAAAATGATTTTTTTCTGATATATGAACAGTTGAATTTCAAAATTGTGATTAAAATCCAATATATAAGAAACAAGAGGATTCTTGATATCACAATATCACAAGTAATTGTGCTGTAGAACAGTTAATCGTTTTCTGGGGAATTGCTTCTCACATTTTGAAAACTGCAGATTTCCCCTCAGTCTTCAAAACTACCAGTGAAAAAAAGAAATGACTTCTGTGGTCACTCGAGGCCTTCTCAAGGCTGACTCCCAATACCATTTGGGTAATCATTTCCATACTGGCCATGTTTATTCTTCAAAGTGCATATAATTTTGTGTTGGAATCTGTGCTAAATTTAGCATGATATACTGATCTTAAAAAATTCATATTTTTTCTTTTGTTCATGGAAATGTTGCTATTAGCTTTAAATTCTCACTTAGGTTCATAAAAATTACACAGTAAAGATGGTGGAATAAGATGGATATCATAGCCTTTGCTTCATGTATGACTGCATGTATGTTGTGATTCTACATCACATGCAACCATAGAAATGAAAAGTTGTGCTACATCTGTTTACAATGAATGAATCAATCAATAATGAATCAATCAATAAAATGCATTCTGCTACCATGTATACCTGAGTAGAATAAATAAATAAATAAATAAATAAATAAGCTCATACACTTTAAAAATCCTAAACCACCTCAGATCTCATTAAATGAAAATATATTTGATCATATTACCTACATGAGGGCTGAAATTAACTAAATCAACTCTTATGAGGTTCTAGTAAGTCTTTTCAAATTTCTGTACAGGAATTAGTGGAATATTGATTAATGACTAAATTTCAAAATAGACATAGTTGATTATGGAACAACAAATTAAACAAAACTCCCTGAAAGATAATATTATTTTGGGTTTTCATTAAAAGTAGTCAAATGGATCCAACAAGTCAATCAAAGAGTTAATATTCTACCTTGGGACAAGGAAACCCATTCATTGATCACTCCCACATTATCTGAGATGCACTAAATTACCTTCACTCTAAAAATTTCTCAAACAAAGAATGTAAGAAATCTTTTAGGCTAAGAACGAGTACTACTTCATGGCTGAAATTTGATGGTTATGCTTGCATTCTGGGTGAAATTATATTGTCTTCCTGTATGCTTCAATGTCTTTGGATGATAAGGTCACTTACATCCTACAACTTCTGAACCATATGGTGTTTACTTTATATTAAAATGATATGTTTACCATTCTACAGGAGTACTCTAAAGGATAGAAAGAAATTTGTACACCATCCTAACACAGGCTGCCTTTAAGAAGTTACCTTGATTGACAGTCACATTGCACTGTATATTTTTATGGAGGCACTTGGTCAGAAATGTGTCTCATCATTTATCCACCCCTTCAACTTGTCTTTTCAATATGAACTTTAGGCCACTCAGCTTTGAATGGCATTTAATTATAAGCTTACTTCTTTACTGAAAATGACAGGATCTTATACATGTATTTGTCAAGTGAACCAGTTTGTGAAAAAGAAGATTGAATATAAACCCGAAAGCTCTACCAGAGTTTCCTAGTAATGAGTGCTCATCTTTCCCCATTGTAATGGTACACCCCTTGAAATCCTAACATAAGTATTCTATGGTATTTTCCAATTTTAGATAGTCAATGATTTATTAAATATGAACTGTGTGAATGTTTATTATATAATGCCTTTTAATATTTTCATTTTAGATGAGGAAACCAAATCTCAGACAGCCATTTTTTTGCATAATCTCAGTTTTTATTTATTTTGTTTCAATGAGGAAAGTAGAACTTTCAATTCTCAACTCATTTGTCCTGTATCTATGATATTTAGGGTTTTGTTTTTCTTTAGCCCTTAGATGCTCCAAGCTAGTCTGTAGTCCAGATGTATCAGGTCACCTGAAGCATATTAGAAATAACATATCTCAAGCTCCATTCCAAATCTACTGAATCAGAATCTGCATTTTAACATCATCTCAGGTGTGTTGTAAGTTTGAGAGGCACTCATACTTACTGTACCCGGAAATCAGGAATTTAAGGTGTAATTTCAATGTTAGAGGAAAGAGCTATTAACTATTGTAACCATTAAGTGATTAAACTATTAACTAAACCAAGAAAGAAGTTTTCAGCTGGGTACGGTGGTGCAAGCCTGTAATCCCAGCACTTAGGGAGGCTGAGACAGGAGAATCATGAGTTCAAAGCCAGCCTCAGCAAGGGTGAGGCATTCTAAGCAACTCAGTGAGACCCTGTCTCTACATAAAACACAAAATGGGGCTGGGGATGGGGCTCAGTGGTTGAGTACCTCTGAGTTCAATCTCCAGTACCCCAAAAAAAAACAAAAAAAAAGAAAGAAGTTTTCATCACTATCAATTATTGTTGTATAAATTGAGTGAAGTTTTAAATTTGTCTGCTCCAAATAAGGTTTGTATGAAAGCAAAATAATTAGTTAAGTATTAAGAAATACAATACAGAGTTTTTAATGTAATAGTAAGTAATCCATTTCCATTACTGTCTGAATTATGTTAATCTTGTAGGGATGTTGATGAAGTTTATCATTTGGAGGACCTATTGTTAAGTCATATATCCTTCACATCTACCATGTTAGGTCTCGTCACTATTTCTCTGATGGCTTAGGCATGGTAGATGACATTATTCAAATTTTATAGGTAAAGAAAATGTTTAAGCAATCACTAATATACTGGGCCTGTTCATTTGCCAGTGATAAAAACCCACTTGATGGTTTTAGCTGATTGGATTATATAACAAATCATGGCCAAGGATAGATTAAAGAAAAGATGGGAGTCAGACCCACAAAGCATGATAGACTGCTTCTGGAAAGAGGGATCTTACTTAAAAAATTGTTTGAACTAGGTTGAGATCATGAACCGAGATGTATTGATTTTTCTTTTTACTTACATTGTACTGAAACAGTGATGCAGTAGTTTTCATTTGATTGGGGTGCTGGGAAGCATTCATACTGATCCCCTAGAGGAGTATGTAAATATACTAACTTGTATAAAGCCCTAAACTGATAGAGTAAGAATCTTGGGCAGGCTCCAGTGAGACAATATAAGGTTAGAATCCAGGTTTCAAGAGATATCTATCTGTACTTAGGCATTAAAATTTATGCAAAATACTCTCAACTGGGTCTCACGTGGATAGTAATACATGATTAGTCAATTGTAAAATTTCTTCATTTTAATAATGCCGCCTTTTTATTTTAAAGAAAATAAATGTGTGGCATCCATTTTTTTAGGTAGCCACACCTGAGGAAAGCCCATCTGTTCACATTAAGAATTCTTGTTATTATAGCAGGCAGCAGGCAGTGCTTTACCTGTGGAAAAGAACCCCTAAATATTTGCCTTGCAAAATCTTGTAAGCAACACACCATTAATATTCAAATCAATTGTTTGTCACATTTCTTTAATGATCCTGGCATGGATGATGGCCAATATTAATGACTACAGTAAGAATTATCAACCTTGAAGGTACCAAATACTAAAATCTTTCTAGCTACATATATGGGAATGAAAGGGAAAAAAATGCCAATCAATGCTGTCTTGTTTAAATAGTCTTTTCACTGAGTGCATCTGAGGATAGCATAATAAATCATGTAGTCCTTAGGAAAAGATACCAATTTCCTCAGCCTTTTGTTAAACATGGGTAAATGCATTCTTTATCTCTTCTTTATTGGTCCTTAAATGTCAATGTATTTTTTTTCACTTTTGGACTTTAAAAAACGTTTTATTTAAATCCCTCTTTTTTTAATCCCTACAGGTAATAGGTAAGGAGCGTCTTCAAATCAAATGTGAATTTCTTTCAATACAAGATACTTAATAGTAATTCCAGATCTTCGGCAACTCCTATGTCTGTTTTAATAGAATGTTGCTTCCTGTCGTCTTTAAATCCCTTTGCCCATTCTATTATCTGCCCTTCTGTAACCTTTTCTTTTTTCAACAAAATACTTGACAAGATATCAATCTCTAATAATTTTTTTCATAGAAAAATCCTCTAAAGTCTTTTCAACCTGAATTTCCCTTTTAACCCGAGCATTGAAATTCTCTCCTGTATAGTACAAATCATTCTTCATCTTCTGAAAGTCACTTCAGAAGGTGTTTCATTTTTAAAAAATTTTTTTTAGAAAACCAGTAAACCTCATTATACTCAGATGTCATCTTGTTCAAAGCTTTTAATACTTTGTTTAAGACATGTTACTAAAGTGCTAGAGTAAGGTTTACATGTAAAGATATTCACAGTATGTGAGTGGGCTGTGAAATCCAATCACCTTGGGCAGCACAGCCAGAATGTGAAAGAAGAAAACTAAAATTAAGGTGCCCTCTTTCTATTCTTTGACTGTAGCTACTTTCAACTTCACATCTTTTGAAAATCAAAGCCTACTACTAAAATAAAGCCATAAAGAAATAAGACCTCTTTTTGAAGTGTCTAATAAAAACTGAAGGAATTTAATTGATACCTCTTGAATTAAGCTCTCTGTGTTTTGTTTTTAATGTTAACAACAAAAACACTATAAAGAAGAAATCAGCATCCAAAATTCTGTACTTCATCTTCCACTGCTAAATTTAAGAAGCTTTATGTGGCATAGACATGATATATGCCTATGTATTCATAAGATATTTTCGGCATAAAGGCAAGCCATCTGCCTATCTTTTTGTGCCTTCATTCCTCATGCTATTCTTCTTCCTTTCCTTACTTCTTTCTTTTGATTTTAAAGCAATAAAAAGGTTTAAGAAAAAATATACATTTAAGTTCATTTGTTAGCCAAAGCTATGTGTGTATTATTTATGTTGGTAAAATCTCTTTTGGTATATGTGGCAATATATTAACATGGGTACACAGGAAAGGGACTGGAAGAATCCTCACCAAGTTCTTAATTACTACTTATATGGGATGGGCTGGGCTGGGGCAGATGGCAGGGTATGAAGTCAAAACTTCATGTACATAGTTTATGTTTCCCATTACAATGAAAACACACCAATTCTTACCTTGTGTAAACATTTGACAAAATTGTAGGTGCTTGTAAACCATTTCTTGCTGCCAGCATAGAGTTTGGGGGCAAGGGTGACATCTTAACTCCTGGGGCATTGTCATTCTTACCCTTTGAAAGATCTGAGAGCTAAGTTTCAGCAAGATACAAGAGTAGCTGATGTTAAACAGTTGAGGAGTGGAAAGAACCATTGGTTTTGATTTAAGAGTTGATCGGTGACTTTCAAGAAAATATTTTAGCAAGAGCAGAAATAAGTTGGAATGGGCAGGAGGGTAAAGAAATTTAAATTTATTCAGCTGAGTGAACTATCTTTTCGAAACATGAATACTCTGGTGAATAAAAGAAGCAGACACATAGCTAAAAGGAATAATAGAAAAAACTTTTATTGTAGAAGGGAAGAATTTATTCCCATGTTGGGTCCTGAAGGGTGTAATAGTGTAGTAGAGATATCATGGAAATACTAGCAATTCGGTATTTGATGTAACAATTTCCACATGGAAGCCTTGAGGTAACCGGGAAAACTTTTAAAATATGTCTATTTACAAAGAAGTAATGATTGTGAATTCTACTGAAGGCTAAAATCTTCATTCGGTAAAAATAAATTTAGCCAAGCAAATACCAGCCTTTCTACAGTGAATAGAACAACCACATAATTTTTTTCTACTGCAAAGAACTCCATTTATAAAGAAGAAGCACAATGATTTATTTTTTACTGAAGAACTTCAATAGTGCCTACCTCAGCAATCCTCAGCAATAATTAGACACTCCAGCAAATCCTTGTAACCTAGTTAACTTTTCAGTCCCTCCTGGCTTGTGATGCTGAAATCAGGGAGAAATGTACTACTTTTTCATAAAAACTATCTGGACAGCAGTTAAGTGGAACATTAACCTGTTTTGGAGAAAAAATAAATCTGCTGACACTTACATGTCTCTAGAAAAGAAGTGACTAGATGAAAAATACAAATCCCTAAATTTAGAGAGTGAAGAGAGAGAAATTAAGGACCCAAGTAGATATGCTCAAGTACAATTTTACACATGTATATATGAGATTTATAGTTTGCCTATAACATGGAAGGCTCTGCACTGGGTATCAAGATAAATAAATGAAGGTTAGAGAGTTGAGAACTGTTAATATGCTTTAAATGTATTTAGGATATATATTGAAACTTTTTAAATCTCCCATGTAACTCCAAAAGTTTTATATAATCCCACTCTAAAAATTTTACATGATGATTAAATAAATTTGGGAAGGTACAGGAAAATATAAAATGGAAACTTAAACTCACCTTTGATCTCTCTACTCAGAAGTGGCCACTATTAATATTTTGTTGTATTTTACTTATAGTGTATGTTTCCCCATGCAAAGCTTTTGCTCTTCTACCTGGCAAATGGCCTATTATCTCCATTGGATGGAGTCCAGGGAGTACAAGTACTAGACAGAGGGAACGAACATTGTAAAGAATCTTCAAGAATAGTACTATGATTAAACTTTATGCTCATGTGTACTTGCCTGCATTCAGAGTTTATCTTAAAAAAAAACTTCATTAGCTAAAAAGTGCAATCACATAATTTTAATTTTCATTTATTAATTTCAGTAACCAAAATTCATTGAAAAGTACTATACACATGGTATTATTCTAGGCTGTATTTTGACATAAATGAAAGTATTGCCCATAAGAAGCTCAAAATAGAGGACTAGTTTATGTACGAGGCAGGGTTAAATGTTCTGACGATGCACAGTGTAGACCCTAAGTGATAGGAGCAAGAAGGAGGAAGTGTGAAAATCAATAGGTGGTTTTTTTTCCCCTTTGGGAGATAAAGAGTAAACTGAAAGTTTTAAATATTCTTCCATTTGAATACAACTCTATGAAAGAAAATTATAATTTTTATTTTATAGTTAAGGAAAGAAATGTAAAGAGGCAATGTGTTAATTTGGTTGACAGGCCTATGAAGCAATAGAGAACAAATTAGAATATGCAGCTATTTTACTTCATGGCCCCTACTTTCTTATCATCTGCCTACTTAGCTTCTCTGTGATTCCCAAAAAGGCTATTTTGTTTAACCTGAGAATCTTGACTGAATTCAGATATCAAGTGGATTTTTAGTCCTGTTTCTGCTCAGACCTTTGAGGAATGAAGCAAGCCAAAATACATCTGAGTGGTACCCAGAGGTCATCAAGTTCAACCTGCTTGCTGCAGTTGAGGGTGCCGAAGCTCAAAGAAAGCATCACAGCTGTTTGTGGTGAGCTGACACTAGAGCTCACATTTCCTTATTCTTACTGTAATACCCTTCTTCCCCACTGCAATTTCCTCAGTGCCAATATTTGGTTCAACAGCACTTAAAGTTTAGATCTCAAATCAAGTCCATTTGTACCTAAAATTGGGAGTTAATATTCACTTTTTTTCCCCCCAAGTTCTTGTTCTGGGTGGATTGAACCATGCAGCGATATTTAAGACAGTCTGCTGTGCTCCTTCCAATAAGGCAAAGCAATGCAAAAAACTGAACATTTGAGTGCCTACTCACTATCTGCCAGACACTTGGGTACTTTACACCCTGCGATTCTCACAACAACTCTTTGATGTAGCTATTATAATCTCCTAGGCACAGATGGGAACATAGGGAGAAATGCACAGGGAATTTAAAGAACTTGCCTAAGTTAAATTGCTTAGTTTCTAAGCAGAAGTGGGAAGATTGGAACTGAAGTCTGTCTGACACCAAGCCCATACCCTTCCCACTGTATCCCACAGATTCCAGTTCCTCATAAAGAATTGCTGAAATCTTGAGTACTAGACAGGTATAATTGTGATCTGATGATAAATACTCACTTCTGCTTCATTTCTTATTACTGTGGGATCCAGGTCCCCAGACCTCACCTTTCTCCAGCTTTAAGCATATGGAATTTACTTCAGTTGCTGGGATGAGCCATTGGAACTCTTGCCTGAGATTCAGCAAGAAGCTATGCAGAGCAGTGTCTGAGCATGTGTATTCTATAGCCAAACTGCTTGGGTTCAATTCTGTTCAGTTATTTATAAGCTGTCAATTTGGCCAAGATAAATAAATTCATTATTCCTCAGTTGTCCTATTTGGAAAATGGAATCAGTAACAGTGCATACCTCATTGGGCTGTTGTGAGGACAAAATGAGACCATGTATGTAAATTACTCAGCACAGAGTCTGGCATGATTTAAACATTTAGTTCATATTGGTGATTATTATCATTGCCTCTATACTTGTCCATGTTCCATTTGGGACATTCTTTTTGCCATTACCACTTCCGTCTGTCTAGCTTTTTTTCTTTTCTTTTTTTTTCGGTACCAGGGATTGAACTCAGGGGGCTTAACCACTGATCCACATCCCTAGTCCTTTCTAAATTTTTAAAATATTGAGACATGGTCTTGCTAAGTTGCTAAGAGTCTCACTAGTGGCTGAGGCTGGCTTTGAACTTGCAATCCTCCTGCCTTAGCCACCTAAGCTACTGAAATTACAGATGTGTGCCACCCCACCCACTCTGTCTGGCTAATTTCTGTGCATTCTTCATGTCTCAGTTTCTATGCCATTTCCTCAAGGAAGTCTTCCCTGATCATCTAAACTGGGGTTGGTGCTTGTCCACTGTGGTCATAGAAGCCTGATTTTCACTGTCAAAGAACAGGCATTGTATCAAAATTACTTCTTGTAACTATTCACCACTAATCTCTAAGATCCTTAGAGGTAAGGACTGAGTCGTTCTTAGTCACTGTTCAGTCTTCTGCACAGTGCAGAGTAGGTGGATATGTTCCTGGGCAGGTAACAGAATTGCACTTGAGTATTTAGCAGTGGATTGTGGGAAGTGTTCCCTTACAGGGAAGATCAGAAGCATGAAGAACCACAGGAAAGACATTCTCGTTCTTCTATCTTCCTAAAGATACAGCTGTTAAGTAAGGTCAGCCTGCCAATTGTGAGTCACATGGACTTTTGTTGCTACTGAATTAATTGATATTAGCTGTGCAATCATGAGCAGTCTAGGGAGTGTAAAAATAAATAAATGGCTAAGATGAAATACTGAAAAAGAGAGAGAAAGGCAAGGGAGGGGAAAGAAGAGGAGAGAAGAGGAAAAGAGAAGTGGTGCAAGCCTGTAATCCCAGCACTTAGGGAGGCTGAGACAGGAGAGAATCGTGAGTTCAAAGCCAGCCTCGGCAACAGTGAGGCACTAAGCAACTCAGTGAGACCCTGTCTCTACATAAAACACAAAATAACTTAGGGAGGCTGAGACAGGAGAATCGCGAGTTCAAAGCCAGCCTCAGCAACGGCGAGGCGCTAAGCAACTCAGTGAGACCCTGTCTCTACATAAAACACAAAATAGGGCTGGGGATGTGGCTCAGTGGTCAAGCGCCCCTGAGTTCAATCCCTGGTACCAAAAACAAAACAAAACAAAACAAAAAACACAAAATAGGGCTGGGGGTGTGGCTTAGTGGTCCAGTGCCTCTGAGTTCAATTTCTAGTACCAAAAAAAAAAAAAAAAAAAAGGGAAAAGAGAAAGAGAGGAATCACCTGCAAGCTGACCAACCAGTAGTTGAGACTGCCATCCTGATTTCTACAGCTAGCTGGGAAAGCCCTGAAGGAAGCACTCAGGTGCCTCCTTTCTCTCCTAAGCACAATAATCCAAGTTCACTACTTTGATAGGAAGTGATTAGTTTACTATCACTGCTACAAAAAATTACCACAAACTTGTTGGCTTTAATATAATACTTGTATCTTCTTATGATTCCAGAAGTCAGAGTCCAGTGTGTGTCTCATTGGGCCAAAATTCAAGACTGCATTCCTTTCTGGAGGCTCTAGGGGAGAATCTAGTTCTTTGTCTTTTTCTGCTTCCCTAGAGGCTGCCTACATTCATTGGCTCATGGTCCCCTTCCTCCATCTTCAAAGTGCACAGCAGCAGGTTGAGGTCTTCTCACACTGCCCTGTCTCTTGTTCTTTGAAGTCTGCAAAGGTTCTCCAATTTTAAGGATTCATATGATTACACTGGATCAGCTTCTATAATTAAGTATCATCATCTCATTTCAAGATCTTTAGCCTTAATCACATCCGCAAAGAACTTTTGTGGCTTCTAAGTACTGACGTCTTATTAATTGCTACCACAGGTTGTGCCAACTTTTTGTTAACCACTATTGAGAGTATTCACAACTAAGTGGCTCTCCTGCTTGACATGATATGATATAGGTGTGCTGGGGTGCTCTGCCTATCTTTTTCCATGATGTAACATTTATTGCCCCAGATGTTGGGAGTGTTGATGGTGGATCACACAGCTGGGTCCTATTTTGGGCTTGCCATCTGCTGGTGTCTGAAGAAAGTCACCACTCCCAAACTCACAGTGTTTTTTGAGGGACCACCTACATCCAGGGAGTGGGGATATCCATCTCGCTCTTTTGTGTCAATGTGGGACAACTCTGATGAGCCATTCTAGCTCCAGAAATGATGCTTGAATTTTGATAATATTCCAAAGAATGGAAGGTCTCAAGTGGGCTTATTTTAGACATTTAAGTTTTTATGTAAACTACATTTCTGTAATTCCAATGACATGCAATAAGAGTAGTGAATTTTCAAAAACATTCTCTGACATAATTTTACAGAGTGTAGAATTCTTTTATAAAATCAATATTCACCCCATAATTCATCTTTGTTGTCTATCTAGATTTTGTGTGTAATTTGAGGTACCCTTAATTTGTCAGGTAAACATTTTTGAGTAGAAAAAAATACAATTTTAATTTTTGTTAGGAATGAGTTTAATTTTTATCTCATGTTCCCCCATGCCTCTTGATGCAGTTGGTTCTGGGTATTTATAGTCAATTCCTGATTTCCTCACTCATTACCTTATCTCCAAGAAGGTCAGTAGTTTGCCTAAAATCTTGCGGGTCTGAAGTGCCTAGGTATGAAGATGAGGATACAGCATGGTGGAAGTGAGTAACATTTTGTGCTGACGTCCCAGGGACATTCTCAGCACCTTCCATTCTCCACTCACTGGTCACTTAGATTCCTTTAGTGGACTTCTCATCCAACCACAGGTTTCTCCAGGATCTCAGCCTTAGGACCAGACCCTAAGAGCTGGCCATAGTCACTCTTATTCCCATGAAGAAAAGTGCTGCTTGTTCCTGTGCCTCTCTGGGAAGCATGAAAGCTCAGAATAGCTGCTGCAGGTCTGTCTGCCTAAGTGCATGTCAGGCCCATTTTCCCTTGGCTGCTCTTCAATCATGGGGAATAAAGGGAGCTTCCCTTTGCCCATAAAATACAGACTCAGAACCTTTGATCACAATCTCCCAACCTGTATGAGGGCTTTCAAATAACTAACACTTCCAGTGCATATAGCCTATAATGACATGCAATTTATAAACACTTTTGGGAAAATCCTTGTGTTAGCTTTCCATCAATGACAAAAAAACTGAAAAATAATATCAACTTAGAGGAAGAAAGATTTATGTTGGCTTGCAGTATCAGAGATTTCAGTCCATGACCACTTAGGTTTGTTTATTTGGGGCCTGAGATGAGGCAAGCATGTGGCAGAGCAAGCCTGCTCACCTCATCATGGCCAGGAGAGAGAGAGAGAGAGAGAGAGAGAGAGAGAGGAGAGGATGTGCACAAGGGCCTAGGGACAAAAGATAACCTTTAAAGACATGGCTCAATGACCTATTTCCTCCAACAAGGGCCCTGTTCTAAAGTTTCTAGCACCTCACAATAGCATGGCCAGCTGGGGACCAAGCCTTCCACACAAGTTAGGGGCCGACACAGGGTTCTCATCAGGAACATTCTGAAGCGTGTTTGCTTCTCTTTCCCTTGGCAACTCCTGCTCCTCTGCCAGTCTATGCAATCATGATTCAGGGGACAAGGTTATCCTGGCCTTCATCTAATCTCCCAAATGTATTTTTTTATGGCATAAAAATTTTGTCTTGAATCCTTTAGGGTTTTGCTTTGATTCTCAGAACATCTTTTCTTTCAAACTAGTGCCTGTGCTATAAATTTCAAGAGACTTTCGGTACTCAAACGTCACGGAGATGACACTCTCCTGGCCCATGCTTAACAGTTACAAGCTATCCTCTGGCCACGGAAATGCCAATTTAGTTTGAATGGTGAAATGCCTGGTGGCCCAAGAAAGTGCCTCAGGAAGAGACTGAAAGTGTGTGTAGCACACTCATCGATCTTTCAAACTATTATGTCGATACTTGAGAGCCTTATACTCAGAGGTATGCATCATGAAAAGTTTTAAAACATGTTATATTTCTATGTTTCTTTTCCCCCCTTTTATGTATGACACAATGCAAAAGTCATGTTACCTTATAGAAATAAATTTGATGATGTGTTATTTCTTTAAGTAATGGATTACAGATTTCTCAGTATGCAAATAGTCATGAGAATCAACTATCCTGCTATTTGGACAATGCTAAATAAATTGAACCATTGATCATTGCAGGACTCCTTTTAAAGTACAGAAGGTAGATTAAAAGAGAGAAAGTATTCATTTTTTTCATGTTCTTTTCAGCTACTCTCTTTCATACTCCTATGTCATGAGGAAGCATTTAATTTTATTTGCATCTTTTTGCCTCCAAAAATACAGAGGCACTTATTATTATTATTATTATTATTATTATTATTATTATTACTGGTTTTGTGAAAGGGCTTAGTGAGAAGTGACGACATGCCTCCTCATCATTATTCAGCGTTTTGATATCTAAAGTCTGCTAATTATTTCCAATGCAATTCTCATCCTTATTATCATTTTGTTGATCCATTGATTAATTGACTGCAAAATTTCTACTGAAAGAAAAAGTAGCATTCATTAAAATAATGTCTCCTTGTGGGAATGTAACAGACCCCCAAACTGGCAGCTGGGCAGATGCCAAACCCCGCCCCCTTTGTCCCACTCAGGTTGAAACAGCGAGAGGCTATGCCCCACCTCCTCATAGAAATGTAGTGCAAGTTTTGAGAGTGGGAAAATGTAATTCAGGAGCAATTCAGGAAAACATTTTTAAACAAAATTATTTCCTCCAATCCCCTTGGGAATATTTTTCTTGTAGTTACTTTCTTCTCTCCTCCCAACTTTTTCCTGATTCCCTCACCACCATCTTAGGAACAGATTAGATAGCTTAGGTCAGAGATATGAAATCCAAGTAATAAGATAAGAGTATATTTAAAACTAGGTACATGATTTACTAACTGGTTCTGTCCCTGGGGTTCACTATATTCTAGCAAGAGTAGATTGAAAACTAATATAAGAACTCTAAATCTCTGGGGTTCGGAGTTTGCCATATGCATCTAGTATATATAACATCTAGCAAAGGATGCTTGGGCTGCTTAGGCTTTGTTTAATCTGTTCCATTTTAATGAGGTCTCTGGTTATTTGAGTTACTTTATTCCTGAACCATGTATACTCTATGGTAGTTTTGATGAGTATTCCTCAGGAAACTGTTTTCTCCCTTGTTTTAGTCAGCTTTTTTGCTGCTGTGACTAAAAGATCTGACCAGAACAATTTTAGGAGGAAACGTTTACTTAGGGGCTCACAGTTTAAGAGTTCTCAATGCACAGACATCAGGCTCCATTCCTTAGGGCTCAAGGTGAGACTGAACATCATGACAGAAGAGTGTGGCAGACGGAAGCAGCTCACATGATGATCAGAAGGGAGGGAGGGAGGGAGAGAGAGAGAGAGGCACTCCACTTTCCAGATACAAAATATACACCCCAAAGCCATACCCCCAATGTCTTCAGCCATACCCTACCAGCCTTCAATTACCACTCGGTTAATCCCTCTCAGGGGATTAATTCACTGCTTGGGTTAAGGCTCTCACAACTCAATCATTTCTTCTCTGGACCTTCTTGCATTGTCTCACATGTGAGCTTTTGTGCAACACCTCACATCCAAACCATAACATCCTTTGATGATAAAATTGTAGAACTAGAGGGAAAAATGTTCTAACCAAATGTCTCTGGTATAAGAAGGGTAATGGTATACAAAACAATAGATAAAGTGAGAGGAAGTGGTAAGACTTGATATCTTGGCAGACTGTTTAACTTGTGCCTTCTATGGTTCAAATGTGCTCCTTGGGAATACATGTTGCAAACTTAATCCACTACTCTGGAGTGTGCAAATAGCAAGACTTGACAGTATCCACATGGTACTAATTCTGCAAATATGCAGAGTACATGGGCTGAAGATCCATGACACTTAAAATTCAAGGGATGTATTGAACAACATGGGGGTCCAGGAGGAAATCTGCAGTAGAGGTGATGTTACTGGTAGAGTCCTTATTGGATCACAGGGATGAAACTGATGTTACTGATACCCCAGAATTCTAGACTAACCACCATGTAGCCCTAGCCTGGAGAGCTGCAGGCATTAGACTTCAACCTATGAGAACTACTGCATAGGCTGAGCCCAGCAGAGCCGTGGGGCCGAGACTGCCTGAGGTCTTAGGGGCCAACACCTGTCCCCGTGTGCTTAGAAGATGACACATGCAGTCAAAAAGATTATTTCCCAGCTTTAAGATTTGTCATTGTTTGCCTTATTGGGTTTTGGACTTAGGACCAGTTACTCCTTTCTTCTTGCGTATTTCTCCCTTTTGGAATGGAAATGTCTATTCTCTGCTGGGTCCTACCATTATATCTATTTTTCAAGTAAATCATATGTTTAATTTCATAGACTTACAGCTAGAAGGGAATTTGCATCAGGATTAATCATGCCATGAATTTCAGCCATATCTGATTCTGATGAGACTCTGGACATTGGGTTTTTGAATTGGTGCTGGAATAAGTTAAGACTTTGGGGATATTGTGATGGACTGAATGTATTTTGCATGGAAGAAGAATATAATTTGGGGGGACTGGAGCAGAATGCTATGATTTGAATGAGTCCCTCAAAAAGCATGTGTTGGAAACATAATACCCAATGCAACAGCATTGTGAATGGGGCCCAATGTGAGGTGACTAGGACACAAGGAAAGAGTGAATGGATTGATACGGTTATCACAGGATGGACTTACCGCAGGAGTGAATTCCTTATTAAAACAGAAGTTCAGTCCCTCTGTGCTTCCTCTCTTTTTCGGTCTCTCCCTCCCTCCCTGTCTCTCTTTCTCCCTCACTCCCTTTTGGACTATACTCCTCTCCCCTTCTTCCTGTGCCCCCAACCCCTTCTATCTTTTCTTTTCTTTTTGTCATGGGATAAAGCAGCAGGAAGGTTCTCAGTGGATCTTGGAATTATTATCTTTTAGAACTTTAGGTCAATATATTTCTGTTCATTATAAATTACCTAGTTTGTGGTATTCTATAAGAGCTGAATAAAACAGACTACACAGTGCCCTACCTAAAGGCATTTGAATATTAAAAATACAATGTGTGAAAACAAAACCATTTATCAGCATTATTTGGCCCACTTGACATCAGTTTATGGCCCTTGATTTAGACTATCACAGGTGTAAAGAAGTTAATGTACTTGTCAGTATTGCACATTGGGCCCTGAAATTAGACGCTCCAGGTTCAGTTCTGCCTGTACCACTTTCTGGTTATGAACCGGGGAAACGTCACCTTTCTGTCCCTCAGATGCCTCTGCTATACCATGATGATGGCAGGAATTTTCATCTTGGAGGTCTACTTAAGGATTCAATGAGGAAATGCCTGTAAAGCATGAGGTGCATTCCATAAGAAGGCTGGCACATTTCTTTTCGTACTTCATCATTCCTCCTCTCAATCCTGCTGCCTTGAATGCACGTCCTCCATGTTGCTGGTAAGAGCAAGGATGGCAGTGCTCTGGGAGGAGGAAACCCTGGTCACTTGGCTTCCAAGGGTTAAAGCTGCAGTGTCAGCTATAGATACTGCTCTGTTCCTTAAGAGGAGAGAGAAGTGTACTTCCATGTGGGCTAAGAACTATCATTTTCTGTCACTTGCTGCAGAACCTAATCCCTTCTTAATACAGAGGATGTATCTGTGATTTCTATTTTCCTACTTTTAACTATCATGGTGATTCTTTTAGGAGTGTCTTTCTTCCACAGCATTTAACCATATCTTTATTTATCCAGCTTGATAATTCTTGTCATTCCATTGATATTTAATTATTATAATTTTTTTGAATTATATCCACAGAACATCTTTCCTACTCATTTTGATTTTTCAAAAACAATATGATTTAGTCTTCTTGGAACTGAATACTATGCTTTGTGGCTGATGTTGACATATGAAAAATTTATATTTATATCCAATCTCATACAAAACATTTTAGTAAATTGATGTATGAGAAAAAATATGTATTATGTTCTAAATGCAATTTCTTGAACTTTAGAGTCACTGGTGGACATTTTACTAAGTGTGCCAGTATCAACACAGGGAAAATGTGACTCATACATTACTGGTTGCAATGGAGATGATGTCACTTGATATAAAGCAACTCTTTGTTAGCAACCATATTAATTGGTGACCAGGAAAAAATATTCTAGTGTTTCATATTTTATCATCATAATTTGTTACTTATGCATACAAACATTTTAATCAGTCTTAATTTTAGGGAAATTAAAGATTGATAACTTTTTGATTTAACTACATACTTCATCTTTTTTTTCCCTGCTATTAAAAGAAACACAATCTCCTGGTTAGCATTTTACATAGATATCTAATTTTATTGACTGGATATTGACTTTAAGAGAAACATGTTTCTACTGGGGCTTTTTTCTACTATTTTATTTTAAATTTTCTGCTTGCCATCCCTTCTCTGGACTTCTTTTTTCTCTCTTTTATGATTTTCTGTTGGATGTTAAATAATGTTATATAACTTTTTCCTTTCTCCTATGATTTCTAAGGCATTGATTGTATTTTCTTCTTTTTATTGCCCTTATATTTTCTCTTTTAAAATTTTTTTTAAATTTTTATTTATTTATTCTACTTAGGTATACATGATAGCAGAATGCATTTAGATTCATTGTACACAGATGGAGCACAGCTTATCATTTCTCTGATTGTACATGATGTAGAATCACATTATATATGCAGGCATACATGAAGCTAGGACTATGATGTCCATTTTATTCCACCATCTTTACTGCCCCCATGTACCCTCCCTCTTGCCTCTCCTTTGACCCAAGTTCCTCCATTCTTCCTGTGTCTTCATCCCCATTATGGAGCAGCATTCACTTACCAGAGAGAATATTTGGCCTTTGGTTTTCTGGGATTGGCTTACTTCACTTAGCATGATATACTCCAACTCTATCCATTTACCTGCAAATGCCATAATTTTATTCTCTCTTATTACTAGGTAATATTCCACTGTGTATATATACCACAGTTTCTTTATCCATGAATCTATCAAAGGGCATCTAGGTTGGTTCCACAGTTTAGCTAGTGTGAATTGAGCTGCTATAAACACTAAAGTGACTGCGTCACTGTAGTATGTTGTTTTTAAGTCTTTTGGACTTATCCCATGAGGAGTGGGATAGCTGGGTCAAATGGTGGTTCTATTTCAAGTTTTCTAAGGAATCTCCATACTGCTCTCCAGATTGGTTGTACCAATTTGCAGTCCCACCAGCAATATATGAGCATGCCTTTTCCCCTACAACCTCACCAACACTTATTGTTTTTTGTATTCTTGATAATTGCCATTCTGACTAGCATGAGATTAAACCCTAGTTTTGATTTGCATTTCTCTAATTGCTAGAGATGTTGAATATTTTTTCATATATTTGTTGGTCGATTGTACACCTTCTTCTGAAAAGTGTCTATCCAGCTCCTTGGCCCATTTATTGATTGAGTTGTTTGTTTTTTTGGTTTTAAGCTTTTTGAGTTCTTTGTATATCCTGGAGATTAGTGCTCTATCGAATGTGTGTGTGGCAAAAATTTGTTCCCAGAATATAGGTTATCTGCTCACTTTATTGATTATTTCTTTTGCTGAGAAGAAGCTTTTTACTTTGAATCCATTCCATTTATTGATTCTTGATTTTACTTCTTGCACTATAGAAGTCTCATTAAGGAATAAGGTCCTAATCTGAGGTGATGAAGATTTAGGCCTATTTTTTCTTCTGTTAGGCACAGGGTCTCTGGTCTGATTCCCAGGTCCTTGATCCACTTTGAGTTGAGTTTTGTGCATGGTGAGAGATAAGGGTTTAGTTTCATTTTGCTGCATATGGATTTCCAGTTTTCCCAGCACTATTTGTTGAAGAGGCTATCTTTCATCCAATGTATGTGTTTGGCATCTTTGTGTACTATAACTGTGTTTAAGTGGGTTAGTCTCTGTGTCTTCTATTGTGTACCATTGGTCTACATGTGTATTTTGATGCCAGTACCATGCTGTTTTTCTTACTATAGCTTTGTAGTATAGTTTAAGGTCTGGCATTGTGATGCCTCCTGCTTTACTCTTCTTGCTAAGGATTCCTTTGGCTCTTCTGGGTCTCTTATTCTTCCAAATGAATTTCACAATTGCCTTTTCTATTTCTATAGAGAATGACATTGGGATTTTAATTGGAATCATATTGAATCTATATAGTGCTTTGGGTAGTATAGCCATTTTGACAATATTGATTCTGCCTATCCAAGAGCGTAGGAAATTTTTCCATCTTCTAAGGTCTTGTTCAATTTCTTTCTTTAGTATCCTGTAGTTTTCATTGTAGAAGCCTTTGGCCTCTTTTGTTAAATTGATTTCGAAGTATTTTATTTTATTTTTTTGAGGCTATTTTGAATGGGACAGTTTTCCTAATTTCTCTTTCAGAGGGTTTATCACTGATGTATACAAATGCAATTGATTTATGGGTGTTGACTTTATATCCTACTACTTTTCTGAATTATTAATTCTAGAAGTTTTCTGGTGGAAATTTTTGGATCCTCTAAGTATATAGAATCATGTCATCAGCAAATAACAATAGTTTTAAGTTCTTCTTTTCCTATTCATATCCATTTAATTTCTTTCATCTCTCTAATTGCTCTGGCTAGTGTTTCAAGGACTATGTTGAATAGAAATGGTGAAAGAGGGCATTCCTGTCTTGTTCCAGGTTTTAGAGGGAGTTTCCTCCCCACCTTTTCATTTTCAATCTGTGGATATCTTTTCCTGTGAGATGAGTCTCTTGAAGGTAGCATATTGTTGAGTCTTTTTTTTTTTTTTAACCAGTCTATCAGTCTATGTCTTTTAATTGATGAATTTAGACCATTCACATTCAGGGTTATTATTGAAATATGATTTGTAATCCTGATCATTTTGGTTTATTTTTAGTTTTTACCTTGTTTTGTTTTCTCCTTTGATTGTCCTTTTTTTTTTTTTTTTTTTTTTTTTTATTTTATTTTTTTCCCAAAAGTTGCATTTTAATACATGTTGGCAAACATAACAGAAAAAAACAAATTATCAGAAGCTGTACACACTATTCACTGAAAACATTTGTTGAGGCAAATAGAAAAAAATTGTTACAATCATAATTTTTCTAACTTTGCACAAAATTATAAGCAGATT
>CM053408.1:94018162-94060584 GCA_028644305.1 Xerus rutilus
GTTGCAAAATATAGTTGAAAAAATGCTTTTCTTTTTCCTGAGTTTTTTTCTTGTTTGATGGTCTGTGAAACTTGGGGCTTCTCAATCCATGGTACCTCTGCTGGCTACTTCCACCAAGCAGAAGAGGTGGAAAGTCTGATCATTGTTGTGTTTGCAAAGATTTTTGGGTAATCTTGTGGTCTGATGCCATTGTTGCCTGCTGGAGGTACTGAGACACCAGTCTAATAGTGGTTCTCAATTCTTGCTCTTCCAGTGTTGGGGTTACTTTATCCTACTACAATCCAGAAATAGCAGGACTCAGCTTACTGGCAGCTTTATCCTTCATGGTCCTCATTACAAGCTCCATTCTTCCTCTTCCCTATCCATAGTCTTTTCTCGTGTTAACACCATCATACTAGGATTTCTGAGTCAATAAAGCTATACATACCCACAACATACAGTGTCTGGAGTTGATCCTTTCAAAGACTTTGGGAAAAAACCTTGTTTTCCTTTTGTTACACCTGGTAGAGGAGTGTGAGTGTGATGGGATCTCTGTAAATTGGAGCACAATATCCTTCCTAGCTACTTCTATTGCCTTGATCACAAATGGAGAAAGGGGAGGAAAACTGAGGACCAGATCAAAAGTCCCTGCCTCTACAAATGCAGGGCCATGTGCCTCTACCATAACTCCTAAAAATGATATCCATGCCTCCCCTGTGGAGCTCATTTGTCAGATCTCATCCTTGTCTCCTCTATTCCCAAGACTCACCCATGTTTTGAATCTGTTACCAATGTGTAACTCCACCTGTCTGGAGAGCTCATTCTTCCCACTGGTCACTTGATTACATGTGTCTAATGGTTCCACCTACATGGATGCTGGTTTCAACTGAAATAACCGAGGGAAGTTGACTTTTGATAGGTGCCCAGGATCATGTTCCAGAACTACTCCAAGGGACTGGTCTTGTGAGGACTCTTTGTCTTGGGCTCAGTATTTGATGGCTATCTCCATTTCTCACAGAGTAGGTCATATAGGAGGACTTGACAGTAGAAACTTTAAAAGGGGATGAGAGAGAGAGAGAGAGAGAGAGAGAGAGAGAGAGAGAGAGAGAGAAACAGATTGATTCATGAGATTGGTGCCTGGAAACTCTGGTGTAATTGTAGAGAAGATAGATGATAAAAACACTTCTGAAAGATGATCCTGAGAGGAATTTGGGAAAAGTATTGACTATATGCTTAGATGTTAAAGAGTTTTGACTGTGTATTCAGACAGATGAGATTTTGAATCTCAGTTCTAACACTGATGATCTGACTTTAAATAAACTAATCTTTGTAGGCTGTGGTTTCCTCACTTATAGACTGAAGACAGAAAAGAGTCTATCTCTCAAGGTTGGTATATGAACTACATAAGACAACATACATACAGCACTCCATGCCTGGCTCTGGTGAGGCTTTCTCATTATTGTCAAGGCCACATTCTGAAGCTATTGACAGGTTGTTGATAAATGCATGAACCGTAAATTCTGAGCAGCGACATTTGATATCACAAGTCATATCCAAAAATGTTAGAGAGATTTTCAAGATTTCATTGTAAACTAATTAGAAAGCCTTAGATTGAATTCTCATTGACCATCTTTGGAAACACAATGAAAGACAATACCTTAATGGAGAGGGCTAAGAAATAAAATATAAATATTTCTCATAGGTTTATTTTTATTTCTATTTGCACCTTTTAGTGAGAGAGTAGGACTCAACCTAATCCCAAGTAACTTGGAAGATTTTGGCTTTGTTCTGGGTTTGAGGCAGGAAAAGGGACTTGAGTCCCTTTATCATCCCCTTCTGCTACTGCCCTGGTAGCATTTTGTGGGTTGACAGTAGGAAGTAGAAAGCAGGGGAGGAAGAGAAAGGACAGCGGATGGAGGTATATCAGAGGGCAGTGAAGGATGACAAGGGAGACGTGAAAAGGGACTGGAAATTCAGTCACTGAATGGTGAGTGGAGAAGTCCCAGTCCAATTCTGCACTCTTCCTGCCCCTGCTCACCGGAGAGGCCATATGCTAATGTGCCCAGTCAAGCATCTGTTAATGCCTTAACATTTCTCAGTAGCCTCCTCGCATTCTGGCACAGTCTTTGCCTCAGGCATGCAAATTTACATTTTCCCTTGACACTCTTTTAATATGCACTTGTACAAGTAGCTTTCTAAATTTGCCTGAAATATAATGTTTGTAAGGCATTTTGGGAGACTTATGAAGAACTGGATTGGAGTTAACCTTAATTATTATTTTATTCATTTCCTTCTTTTTTTCTTCCTCAAACTTAATTTCTAAGGAAACTGTTAAATTGCTCATAATTCTAGAAATTAAAAATTATAAAACAAAAATAACTGTAACCTAGAGACCATCTACTTACTGGCAGAAAGATGAACGAGATGGTTCTTTCTAAGTTAATTAAAAACATTTGTAATCACTGCAAGTACTATGTAGAACCCTGAAATGCATAAGTGTATGTAATATCTCAGACCCCTCTTCACTTTTATAGGATCTGAGAAGGGCTTTCTTTCTTGGAGGTGAAGTCAAACTCTTTATCCTGATTAAATTAACATCACCGCAAATTTTCCTTTGGTTCCTTCTATTCACTAATTGCTAGTCAGTTCTACACTTTCAAAGGACCTGATTACACAGTTTACTCAATTAAATTAACAATAATTTAAAAGAGCATTAGGATCTCAGATCCTTAACAAGGTGAAACAGATTTAAGTTGGGCTGACCTTGAGAACAAATGTTTAAAGCAGGACGAGGTCTGGATGGGAAGTCGAAGTAGCTGGGGTAGCTGAGCGCTTTGAGGCGCTGGAGTAGAGATTGGCCTTACTAACTGCTTCAGAGATGGATGGGAGCCTGGGATCAAAGCTGAAATTCCAATTGAAATGTTTCTATGTTCCACATTCATTATGTCCCTTGCTTGTCTGTTTCTGTCACCTATTCCTCTGGCCCTCTTAGAGTAAAGTTGCTTCCTTATTTCTCTATTAGTGTGTCTGATGGAAAAAATAGTTGCCCAGTATGTTTATCTTAACCAGATACAGTTGGATGCTCATTGCACAGACTTGAAGTTAAAGAAAATTCTGGGGTTGCATTTCCCTTCTGTCACCACTTCCTAGTTTTGTAGTTTTAGGCAAGTTACTCTAACTGAATAAATACCAAATATTTCATTAGTAAAGAGAATACAGTAATAATTGTGCCTACCTAATAGTGTTATTATTGCATATTAAGGCATCTGAGAAAAATTCAAAGTGGGCTTTAGAACATGGTGTTGGTAGACTGATGAGTTAATAAGTCACATGTATGAGGGTTGGTTATGGTAAAGTTAGAGAATAGGAATTTTTAGGGATGCCAATTAGGCAGGTAGAGGGAAAGATGAGTTGGATGAAGGGGTAGAGAGGAAGCCATGTTCTTTGTCACCTAGTCCCTTGGTTTGATATTGGGTTCTATGGATAGGGAGGATGGAAACAGAAGTCAAGCAGTGCTATTTGAAGATTCACCTATCTTGCATTCTCTTTCTTCTTTATGCTCTACCATCTTTAGGACTTGGTTCTGAAAGTAGCAAGAGACAGCACCCCCTGGATGTTCCCATGGTGAACACTGGCCCGGGTAGCTTTATGGCTTCAGTTCCCCTCAGTGTGGTTAAATTCTACCTTTAGAATTCAGGCTTTTTTTTTTTTTTTTTAACTCTTGGCCCGACCTCCCTTTTCTTAGAACTTTAGAACGCCTGTAATTTTTCTACCCCTTTAAGATGTAAATCATTTAAAATTTTTCAGCCTATTCTACAACCCAGGGCTATCTTTCTCAAGGATCTGGGTACCATCTCTTTGAAATATAATTGTCAAGGAGGAGAGCTTCTCTCTCTCTCTCTCTCTCTCTCTCTCTCTGGTTTGGCGGGAGCAGAAACTTAGCTTTGGTGAACACTTTGTTGCAAATGGTAAAATTACCTCTTGTCCTGAAGATAAACAAAGGTTTACTTTTCATTGGGGTGTTTTCCAGCTAGCAAACACAGATGCTGTGTATTCTCCCTCTACTGCGGCTTCTTGGAAAAACCCTTTTATCCTTTGTTTCAGTGGAGTTCAGTTCAGACTTAGTTCTGGTCCCTCCCCGCACTGCATTAGCTTTGAATAACGATTTCCTTCCTTGTTGAATTTTGTCCTGTGCATTTTTCGCTTTGACAGTATCTTCTGCTGTACCTTCAGCATGATTTGAACTTAGAATTCATTTATGAGGAAATAGGAAATAACCTGTGGAAATCCAAGATTGGGGGAAAATGGCATTTTGTCTACTATTGTTGGTGTATCCTTATTTCTTTCAAAAACTTGTGAGAGTATAAGGCTACAAAAATATGAATGAAGTAATGCATATAAAGTGCTTACCAATGGAACAGATTAAGCCCTTAAGTGACAATTACTATTATTATGTATTCATAAATATACTAATATTGATTTAGAGTCTGCCATGTGCCAGACAATGTTCTAGGCACTGGGGATACAGCAGTGAAAAACAATAAAAAAACAAAGCCCTGCTCTCATGAATCTTATGAATGAAAAAAAAAATTTCAGATAACAACATTCATAGTAGAAGAAGTAGAGACAGAGAGGTTGGAGAGAAGTTATAAAGTCATAATATTTGAGAAAAGGCTGTGTGTGTGTGGTGGAGGGGGATGTGTGGACAAGGAGGTGTAAGGGCATCACACTGATTTTGCGTAGATGAACTGAGTGAGGTGACCCTGCAAATAGGACAGCTAGTATTTCACATGCAAGTATTTCAACATTGATAATACAGCATTTTTCTTTGTTCTAATTTTGTATTTTTTTTTAAAAAATGAGCCATTATAATCATTTTTTTCAGTATTCTGATAGTTCAGTTACAATTCAAACCCCAGTGTTTTGGACTTGCACCAAGAAAGAATGTGGGGCCTCTGGATGGCCTGGAGAAATCACAGCATCCCAGGGTGTGGCTACCATAAGTGGCTTTATTTTACCTGGTCTACATCTCTTGATGTGACATCAGGGTTAATAAGGCTTTGTTTTATTATTGTTTTTCACTGCTGTATCCCCAGTGCCTAGAACATTGTCTGGCACATGGCAGACTCTAAATCAATATTAGTATATGTATGAATACATAGTAATGGTAATTGTCACTTAAGGGCTTAATCTGTTCCATTGGTAAGCACTTTATATGCATTACTTCATTAATATTTTTGTAGTCTTATACCCTTCCAAGTTTTTGAAAGAAATAAGGATATACCAACAATAGTAGACAAAATGCCATTTCCCCTCAATCTTGGATTTCCACAGGTTATTTCCTATTTCCTCATCTTTAGGTATTTGCTATTTTCTCATTTAGTACTCTGATTCTGTAGCCTCCAGTTACCTCTGTTCTCTTACAACTTTCTCTTGAAACACAATATTTCAATTTACTTTTTGAGCAGCATTTCCATTGTGGGCTTCCCTTGGCAAAGCCAGATCAGAGATCAGATGCTTAGACTCAGGACTTCTGAGGGATTGGTGCCCATACTATAGCAGTTAGGAAATATTTTCAATTACACTCCCACTTTTAAGCACATACCAGTGCAGCTCATTGTTAAAGCCCAGCACAGTATATGAGTGCATTTATACCCACACTCATTTTTGGCCATATCCTTGCCCATTTTTCTCTACAACTTGGGAAAACCACTACTGAGCACAGCTCTCCTCTGCATTCCTGCCTGCCATTTTGTTTTTGTGCCTGTTCTGCTTTTATGTGAATCTTACTGGTTGGTTCATTTGTTAATGCGGGGGCCAGGAGTTACTTATCTTTGCTTTATAGAAGCTGGTTGGTTGTTCTGCATGAAGAGACACCTAATGAATGTGCCAATTAAGAAACAGAGCCACAACTTACTTCTCTCCCTATAGAGATGAAGTGGAATTTTAAAGAAATTTTTGAAAGGTCTTTAATACACTTATCTGGTGTGTCATTTGATTTGGCAAGACTCTTTTTAATCTTTAAATCTAAAATATTCCCCAGCTGGGGATAGACTACTTTCAGTAATAGTTTCCCTGGGTTACTTAGTTTTTCCCTAAGTCCAAATTGACTCCGAGGTAGTTTCTGATTCTGTGGGTTTTCCTCAGCCATAAATTAATTAAGAGCACCAGGAGTGTAAAATTGAGGATGACAGGGTGATATAGTATTTCCACAGTTAGTTCACAAAACAGATTATGACGACAGAGGATCCAAACCTCTTTCATAGTTTTCCAACAATCAGTCTCTCTCTCTCTCTCTCTCTCTCTCTCTTTAGAGAGATTGATTATTGGAATATATCTATATCTATATCTATATATATAGATATAGATATATATAGAGAGATATAGATATATATATAGAGAAAAAATATATATAGATACATATATAGAGAGAATATATATATATTAGAGAGAGTGTATATGTAGAGAGAGAGTATATATGTATACATATATGTGTACTTTCTATTAAATTATTTATTTGAAAATTAAATGGTATCAATGAATACAAAATTAATATTTGTTGAAAGCACTTATTGCATATATCATGAAAACATAGAAAGCTTTTTTGTTGTCATAATGGATAGGAGATATTTTTTTTCTTTATTTTTTTTTGATATTTTTTTTCTTTCTTTTTTTTGCTGGGGATTGAACCCAGGGCTTTGTGCATGCAAGGCAAGCACTCTACTAACTGAACTACATCCCCAGCCCTTGACAGGTCATCTTATTTTGCATATTTCTATTCTCTTAAAGTCATTTACTTTTTTGTCAGTTTATTAAGGCATAATTTATATACAATTTAAACTCAAATTGTATATATTCAAGACATATAATGTGATGTTTTGATACATGAATACATTGTGAAATAATTACTGCAATCAAGCTAATTAAAATATCTATCACCTCATATAATTACTCCCCTTTTAGTGGTGAGAAGGCTTAATATCTATCTACTCTATTAGCAAATTTCAAGTAAAAAAAGTCAGGCACAGAAAGGCAAATCCTGCACTATTTCACTTATATGTGGAATCTAAAAAAGTCAAACTCATAGAAATAGAGAGTAGAGTGGTTGTTACCAGGGACTAGGGCTAGGAGAATTGGTCACAGGATGTACACTTTCAACTATGAGATGAATAAGTTCTGGAAACTAAAGTACTGACTATAGTCAATAATATTTTATGTGCTTAAAAACTGTAATTTAATTTTAAGCACTTGAAATTTGGTCCAGGCAACCTTTATTATAGCTTTAGGGTCAGCTATAAACACATGTATGAAGTCTCTGGTGGGGGTCCTGTTAATGTCAATTAGTTATGTTCTGATAAAAAAATGAACAAAATCATATATTTTAAGGACCAATTATTTTAAATAGCAGTTTATACTTACTAGTACACTGATACACTAGAGAATTAGCATTTGGAGGCTGTCTGAATAAACAAGGTCTTGGTGGTATCGTCAGGTAAGTAATGAGTTTTGCTTCAAGTCCAGATGGAATCAATGCTGTAGTTTTAGATTTGCTTTTTTACTATAAACTATTTGTGAGAATTAAAAATATTTAGATACATATATATGAATACATTCATATTGTGTATTATTTTTTAAAGGCAGAATGCCTGTCAGAGACAGTTAAAATTTTATAGTATGATTTTTATTAGCATATCCCCAAGAGATCGTTGGCTACTAGTTGACAAAATCCACTTTATCTTCTTTCTGCACACTCAGCAAAGCTACATTTCCCTGCTTCTGTTGCAGTTTTCCAATCTTCCTTTGGTGGATTCTTTTGGAGGGACCAGTCAGTGTGACTATGTGACAAATACTACCCAATGAAATGTGAGTGGAAGTGACATGTTCTACTCCCAGACTAAATGTTAAATACTTCCCAGGGGTGGTTAATCTATTATATTATTTCCCCTTCAGGATTCAGGTAGACAAATTTAGTGACCTTACAAATTAGGACTTGAAGATAGTACAGACACATAAAACAAAGAACCCAAGTCTCTGAATCACTCACTGGAGATAAAAGATAATCAGAATATGGTTATCCACCTATCAAATGAAGAAATGTTGGTACAGAAAGTTGAATGACATGACAAACATAAAAGTCTACAAGGTCCTAAGGAACTAAAGTGTATTAAATATATTATTTCAGATAATCCTACAAATTAGGAAGAAGATACCAAAAGTACACTGTCATATTTGATTACAATTCTAATTTAATTAAGAATATAAGAAAATTATTGGAGGTGGTTTGAACACCCAGAAAAGGAAAATCTTTTGTCAGTACATGGCCTCCTTGACTTGCAGATTAGCTACTGGGGGATGATAGTATCTGTGGTTTTATATGCAGGCAGAGAGATTCTGGATATGAGAAACCCACTTTTTGTTATGTCCAGACCTTTTATCACCAAGATATATATTAACCTTCAGTGAAAACTTAGGAAAAAATATACTTTTAACCAAGAATATTTATACATATCTGTATGGTTTGGGTTTGGAATGTTCCCCAAAGACTCATATAACGGGGGCTGGTGGCCAGTGTAGCAATGTTCAGCAGTGGGCTTTGGGGAAGCGATTGGGTCATAAGGGCTTTGATCTTATCTTGAATTGATCTATCGATCAATTTATAATTGAATGAAATACTGGGAGGTGTTAAAGACTGTGGGAGGTTGGGCCTAGTTGGGAGGTAAATCCCTGGGATATACTCTAGAAGGGTGTATTTTATTCCTGGATTCTTCTTATCTCTCTGCTTCCCAACCATCATGAGGTGAGCAGTTTTACTCTACCACGTATCTCTGCCGTGATGTTCTGCTTTACTTCAAGTACACAGTAATAGGGCCAAGTAAATATGAACCAAAACCTCTGAACCCAAAATAAGTCTTTCTTCTTTCAATTTGATTTTATCAGGTTTATTGTCACAATGACAAAAAGCTGACTAACACAGAACACCAGTACTGAGAAGTGGGGTCATTGCTGTGACTATACCTGGTTTGTGGGAGGAGTTTTAAAAGGTTTGGAGGTACATGCTAGAGAAGCATTAGAACATGGTAAGCAGAGCTTAACAGAGATTCTGGTGTGACCTTGGAAGACCAGAATGCTAATAGGAATGCAAACAATAAGGACTGCATTACTATTAAAGAAACTCTTAAAGTTTCAGATAGGAACCAGGACTATATTGGGAATTGGACTAGAGGCCATTCATATAGAGGCCATTCGTATTACATTCTGACAAAGAATCTGGCTACATTTTGTCCATACCCTGAGACTTTGTGGGAGATAGAGTTTAAAGATGATGGATTAATTAGTCTGCCAGAGAAAAATTTCCTTTTTCTTGTATTTCCTTTTTTTTTTTTTTGTACTGGGGATAGAATTCAGGGGCACTTAACCACTGAGATATATTACCAGTCAGTTTTTTCTTTCATTTTTAAAATTTTGAGGCAGGATCTTGCTAAGTTGCTGAGAGTCTTGCTAAGTTTCTCAGGGTGGCCTCAAATTTATGATCTTCCTGCCTCAGACTCCCAATTCCCTGGGATCACAGGCATGCACCCCTGGTACCCAGAAGGAAGAGGCAATCTGAAGGAAGTACAGCATTCAGGTAGTGGCATGGGTATTTCTGGTTATTTTTAGCCAATGTTACTGTGAGAATCAAAAGGACAGAGCAAAGCAGAAAGATTTGGAAAACTTGC
The DNA here is from genome assembly GCA_028644305.1 of Xerus rutilus. Taxonomy (NCBI): domain Eukaryota; kingdom Metazoa; phylum Chordata; class Mammalia; order Rodentia; family Sciuridae; genus Xerus; species Xerus rutilus. The sequence continues at coordinate 94,027,858 of CM053408.1, forward strand.
AATACAGCTAGAAAATAAGCTTGTTTAAAGTTGGGGCATAGAAAGGTGTAGGTGGCTGAAGAGACTAGTGCATTAAGAAGAAGCCACGACTGGCAGAGAAGATGGCGGATTAGAGGGAAGAAGCCCCTCACAGTAGCTCCTCGGCCTCAGACTTACAAAGCAGGAACACGGCTTCTCAGAGAGGTGAGTAACTACAGGAATTCACTGAAACTTAATGTTGAAATGTTAAAAAATATTTTTATACAGATGCCATAGGTTAAAAACTTGAATGTAAGAAATAATGTGAGAGAAGCACCAGCTTCGGTACCAGCTTGAGCACCAGCGCAAGACAGGGGCAGCACAGACAAACACAGGAGCCGAGGGAGCCTGAGCCAGTGGATAAAGAAATACAAAAATAAAAGAAAAAATGGCTTGGGGAAACCTGTGGGTTAGAGAAGAAGGTTGATTTCAATGGACCTAGAGTTGGTAGCAGAAGTGGCTTATTGAAAACAAATCCAAAATTAGCTCCCCTGATATGGGAAACTCTCCAGGAATGGAAAATGCTCCCGGGCAGGGAAAGAGGGCTTCACATTCTGAGCACAGGGCAGGAAGAATGCCAGAGTAAAAGCCCCCAGGGCTGTAGCCTCACTGTCCACACACCCCATTGGGAAAACTACCACTAGGCTCCATGTGCATGCCTGACAGAAAAAAGCCCCCATGGTGGCAGCCACCATGCACTGCAAGTGGGACTGGCAGGGAGTCACCACCCACTCTCCAGTGACAGGCAGTGGAAACTCCTACAGGTAACTTAAAATAAGAAGAAAAAAAGTTCCCAGAAATCACCTCAACCGGAGAGAATGAAATAGACACAAAGAAAATTATTCCTGGGCCATATAGGTTCTGTATTTCAAGGGAGAAAGCCACCTTTATTACTAGGGCATTACTAGCACTATAATGGCCACACAGGAGCATCTGTGCTGCAGGGCAGATACTCAGTATTTCATAAGCATAGCAGTGACTCTGAAACCTGTAGAGGTTTCGTCCCTATGCCCTTAACATGGATTTTACCACAAACCCTAGAAATCCAGAGATCCTTCAGAGACCAGCATTTCCCTAGTAATAGGGTTTGTGGACTCTCAAACTCCCATTCACAGAGTTCTAAGGTTCAGCCAAGACTAAACCCCAATTACCAGAATCTCCAGTTTAGAACTCTACACCACCCCCATCTGAAAAACACACAATTTGTTAGCACCCAAGTTGTGATACCCCATCATATACCAGGAGAATGGAGGCTGAGATTACTACAAGGAGCTATGCTTCCTAACCACAAAGGTTGGCAACAACCCTCAATCCAAAAATTGTTGGAAATCCCAGAACAAATACAAAGAATGAAATTCAATTCCCACAAACAGTTTTTACCAGCTCAGCAGAAAGAAACCCTTCTTTCTCAGCAAAATTTTTTTCTTTCTCTCTTTTATATTTTCACCTCACTTCAGTTTTTTCTTTCTTTTTTTTTTTTTTTTTTGGTACTGGGGATTGAACTCAGGGGCACTCGACCACGGAGCCACATCCCCAGCCCTATTTTGTGTTTTATGTAGAGACAGGGTCTCACTGAGTTGCTTAGCGCCTCGCCATTGCTGAGGCTGGCTTTGAACTCGCGATTCTCCTGTCTCAGCCTCCCTAAGTGCTGGGATTACAGGCTTGAGCCACCGCGCCCTGCTCAGTTTTTTCTTTCTTCACACTTCCATTTTTGTTCTACCTATTTATTTTTTTAATTGTAACTATTTAATTTTTTTTCAAGCACCATTTCATTGTATTGAATTGCTTTGTACTTCTTTTCATTATGTGTGTGTGTGTGTGTGTGTGTGTATTTGTGCACTCACTGGATAGATTTGAAAAAATATATGTATATTCTTATAATTTTACTTTCACAATAATTTCTTCCTTCTGCATTTGTTTATTATTTAGTCTTGATTTGTCTTGGTTGGAGTTCAAATATATGTGGGTTTGAGTTTATTGATCTTATAGTTGCTGATTTGCTCATACTTTAGTTCCTGCCCTTATTATCTCCCTTACTTCTCTCTTTCTCCCAACTAACAGCCAAATTTTCCTAGTCCTACATCTTACCTTTATTTCATTATTTTTAATTAATCTTTTATGCCTTCTTCTTTATAGCTGACATCTACTATCTACCTCCTGCCTCTCCTCTGATCACTTTTTAAAAATATTTTAAACTTTCTTCCACTTTCCACCCTATTTTCTCTTTACTTAAGAAATCGTAATCCCACTGAATAGAATTACATAGCTTCTGCAATTCATACCCCATTTGTACTGAGGTTATTATTAACGCAGCAGACGACATAGTGGACACCTGATGTCAAATGTCTGAACCAGTGCACAGTTTCGTATTGCTGGTATTGATGTTAAATGCCTACTTCATCTTTTCTATATAGGTGGCAATTACTATTACAGATGTCAAAGTGGACACTGGATATTTATTTTTATGTATCAGTTACTAACATTAGTGTGATTTCTGGCTTTTCCTCCCATTAGGGGGGGTTGAAAAATGATTGGGACATTTGAAGATTAGAGTGAACACTCTGCTGCCAAGAAATTCTCATGACCCAGCCAAATAGGAAATCACCTCCACAGGATCTAATCCCATCTGAGCCTAAACCTAATTTCAACTCATAGAATTGGGGAGACAAAATCTCAAAGCAAACCTCAAACCAGGTTCCAAGGAGGAGTTTCAGATGCCTCACCCTTGATATCTACTCTTTTATCAAAAACAGAGAGAAATTCTAGAATAAAAAAGAATTACACATGTAATGACACACATATATAAGAGGAAGAATTCTAATTTTTGATCTTGCTTTAATATGAGTGTTTTGTAATCTAATATTCCTTCCAGGACTCTCTCCACTTGTCCGTTTGAGGTAGAGATCTGTATTTCCCCACCCATGCTCTAAGAAGCAGCAGAGCACAGTAGTTAAGAGAATTGCTCTGGAATCAGATTGCCAACATTAATTTTCTAACTTTATCATTTGGTGGGCTACTCAATCTCTGTATTTCAGTTCCCCTCTCTATAAATACCTGATTGGGTGGTTGTTTTAATACATGTGAACCTCTTAGAACAATATTTGGTTCTAAGCTTTGAGTATGCATCAACTATCATTCATTTTCGAGCCATATATTTTATATTGTTATAGGAAACCATGGGTTCAAATGGAAGTAATGCATCTAAACTCAAAAATATTCATTTATTTTTTCATGCTTACACTCTTAGCTCAAGCATCTTGGAATTGACTTAAAAGTATACTGATCTAGATAACTCCCTTTGACAATATCACTTTAAAAGAATAGCTGTCTAATAAGAAATCAAAATCCTAAATTCTTTTCAAGAGAGCACCCAAACTACATAGCAATAGAATCCTTGGATTCTTATCAAAACATAAATGGAAGTCAGAACAATGACAAATGAATTCGTTTAACATTTTATTTAAATTTCTCTTTTAGTTCTTTATTTTCTTGACAATTTATTATCCCTTCTATTAAAACTTTATTATCCCTCCTATTTAAAAACAAAACTGCTGATAAACTCCAAATGTTGGATAACTCTAAGTAGAATTATATCTATAATTTATTTCTTCTGCAATTTTTCAATTTAACCTGCCAAAAATTGTTTTTATATATCAGAAGTACAATGAAATTAATAAAAAAATTTTGTCAGAAACTACCAGTAGAGAAAGGGGATCAGGGTGAAGGAGAGGGGAGGGAAGGGGGAAATACTGGAGATTGAGAATGAGCAAACTATGTTATATGCATCTGATTATGTGAAAATTATCCACACTATTATTTATAACTATAATTCACTAATAAAATCATTACAAAATCATCAGAAACTTTAAAACTGTTCAGTTGCAAGTTTATGTTGAATAATTTTAGTAAGTTCATAAAATTTCATGCTGTTACCTGGGTTTCACAGTATCTGACCACAAAAAATAAATCCTAGAAATGAACAAACAAAAATTTCCTCATGTTATGGGTCACTTATTTATGCTCCAGTGACAAAGCAGCCTTAGGATGACAGTTGAGGAGCTTTCTTATAAATCCTCTTCATTGTTTTCTTCTAACAGTAAATAGGACTCTTTCTATAATCCTTAGAAAGGATTGTCAGTCAACAGAACCATCAGGCTCAAATTATCTTTCTTACTTTTATTGCCACATTCTCTATAGAAGTCCCATGTCATGGAGAAAGTAGTCTTTTCATTTTTCCCCAAGAGTGATAGTTGATTTTCTAACTCGTATGTTTGTTTGCATAGATCTACCACCAGAATGTCCCCCTTTCTCTCCTCTTCCTCTTGACATCTCATTCTCAGTTAAAGAACATCTCAAACTACTCTCCTAAGTGATCTCCCTGTTCATCTCAAATGAAAATGACCTTCCTCTGCTGTACTTTGTTTCATGTGTTATTATTTCCTGTCTATTCTGTTTGTTATTTTCCAATTAGCTCTTCATCATCTGTTGACAACAGCAGCTAGTTTGGTATGTTATACCATACTTGGCATTACAGGTTTTGAATAAGGATAAACCTAATTTCCATTTCCAAAGAATAGTGCAAAAATGTAGTAGGATCAAGGGCCTGACAGCCAGTCCCAGATGCACTCTATGTTACTTTACAAAATTCATCCTCTCTGACATCAGTGTTCTGAGCTTTAAATGGAACAGAATGCACTAGGTAAACTCTTAAAGCTCTGTTGGCTCTAAAATTGCTTTCCTTGGTAATAACTTCTTATTCTTTACAAATGAAAATGCACGTTGATTGCTCATGCATAACCACTTTTTAAATTTGGAAAATATTTTACACATAGCATTTTACATTTGATCGGAAGTTATTGTTAGCAAAGGAGAACTACTATGCTAGAAATATCATTCTTTAAATATTTGGAGGTCCTTAAAAATGGATTTAGTAATCAGAAGTATCAGAACTATTTTATTTTGTTGGCATTGTTCCAAAGACCCTAAAGATAACTTAGAAAGGCATCACTCAAACATTTCAAATATACTGTTAAATGTCTATTTCTTGCAGAAATAAGATGAAAGAAGTATTCATCTAGTCCATTAATTTCAAAAAGTTATAAATATTCCTTTGATATTTTCCCAAAATTTATCAGCTGTGTCCTTATAGAAGAAAGATTAAATTTAATTTCTGACAGAATATTATTCACTTTTATTTCTTTTCCAGTTAGAATTTATTTTAATTCATGAGTTCAAAAATATCAAGCAAAGGAATATAAAATTATGCTGATTTTAATAACATCTTAAATTTTTTTCCATATTTGAATTGATGAATTTTGTCTATATTTAATTCTAAATCAGAAAATCATCTTAATTACAATTAAATAGATTTTTAGCTCTTGATACAACAAGGAAGGTATGTTACCTAGGTTGGCTCAATCTCACAGAAATTAACATTTCCATGTGTCTTACTCTGAAATGAAAATATCTTTGAAGAAAATTATTCATGAAATAAAACATCTGGTAGAATTGACTCAGAGATTCTCTGTGGAAACAGACACCTTTATAATGAACAGTTCTGGCATGTGGCTTGATAAAATACTTGACTAAATTAAAGATTTTTAATATTCCAGAGAGATTTAGTTTCTTACTGTGCTCTCAGGGTTTTTATTACTATAGAGACTTTGAAATTGACAGGATGAGTTTTCCTATTTAATAGCATAAAGTATTTCAGCGGAAAAAAGTACACACACACATATATACATATATATCTAGAGGTTTTATTTTCCAATGTGCTAAGTTTATTTCTTTGGTTTATATGGTAGAGTCCCTCTCCAAACCAATTTACTCCCTAAAATAGGAAAAATTAATACTGGTGTGCTGACTCCTTTCCACTTTTTAATTTGATGGGGAAAGAGCCTTTCTAACTCAGTAAGCCTGGAGGAATTATTAGGGATGTCAAAAACTCCAATCTAGTTTGCTGTTGAAACTAATTTAGCCTTTTTATTAATGCAGTTTTCTGACATTTTGGCTGCATGATTCATTGTTTGGGGGCCTGTTCTGGGACTGTAGGATGTTTAGCAGCAACGTTTCTCTGACCTCTACCCACTAAATGCCAGTGGCACACACACACTCTCTGCTACTCTGTGTGACAAACAAAAATATCTCCATTGTGAATGTCCTCTGGAGGGGTAGAGAGAGTTGAGAACCTTAAGTATTATATTAGAACCTTAAGTATTATATTAGTGCTGACTTGAAGACCAGCCCTCTAGCATTTGAAGCCCTGCTCTTAGATTTTCTAGCAATGTGACCTTAACCAAGTTAATTAACCTCTTTGAGACTCAGTGTCTTTATGTACAAAATGAGGATAATAATTACCTACATCATGGGGCCATTATGAAATTAAATAAAAGGATTCAGAAGAACCACTTAGAGTACTTAGAGCATAGTAAGCCCTTAACCAGCATTAAAAATTATTTTTATTATAATCACTTTGAGTTAAACTTTAATTTTCACAGTAATGCAAGATTTAAAGGTTTTCTCACCAACTCTGAGAGTTATATAATTGATACTAATTAGTAAGGTTTTAAAAAATCCTAGTTAAAATGATTACATAGACAATTTCCCTGACAAGTTTTAAAGGGATATAAAGAAGGGACATGAGCCATCAGGATTTCTACGGAGAAATGTCACCTATCTTCCCAGGGAAAGAATCCATAATGTGTTAAAAGGATGGAAGGAAAGGTCTGTGTGTGTGTGTGTGTGTGTGTGTGTGTGTGTGTGTGTTTTGAATTATACGCTTACTTAAGAAAGTCTGGTTGGACTAAACTTTTTCTTTAATAGTTACGGATACAGATGCTAATAGCTAAACACCTCTAGTTTTCATGACACAGCAGTAGCTGAGGCTGCATTTAAAATCTCAGCAGGTCTTGTTCTTACACTTCTCATAAAACCTGAGGTCTAGAGTAGAAGCGGGTATGATTAATACCAGTATCAATAACACCACAGGAACGCTCCTGTTTTGAAATGGCAACTGAATCCTTTTCTTAAATTTTAAACTTAAAACAGTCACCTGAACCTTGTCAAAATAAATTTAAGTTGAGTATTTTAAAATATGATCCCATGGTACTGACATGTTAAGGAAATAAATATTTAAATTATTTCCCTTGGTAGCATTTCAAATCGCATTAAAATACAGACACCCCCGGTACCATAAAAATAAAAAAATAGACACTTAGGTTTCTCTTCCTGACATTCTAATTCAGTAATATCTTAGTTATATCCCTGGAATTAATATTTATAAAGCTCTCTAGGAAATATTTGAAGTTTCAAAATGTTTAGAAAATATTGCCTAAAGAAACAGAAGAAGGGACTGGGGTTGTGGCTCAATGATAGACGCTTGCCTAGAATGTATGAGGCACTAGATTCAATCCTTAGCATCACATATAAATAAATAAAAATAAAAACCCATCAACAAATAAGAAAAAGAAAAAGAAATAGAGGAATACCTTTAGAGCTTAAGTAAATTTCTGCAAATAAGCCAAAATTTACCTGATGACTCTGATTTTAAAATAAACTACTAATGTTTTCATTCACATATATTCATTGATAAATTACTGTTATGCTTTAAATATGAAGGGTCCCCCCAAAGCTCATGTGTGAGATAATTAAAGAATTTTCAGAGGTGAGATGATTGGATTATGAAAAGTATGACCTAATCTGTGGATCGCTCCACTGATATGGCTTGACTGGGTGGTAACTGTAGGTAGGTAGGATGTGGCTAGAGGAAGTAGGTCACTGGGTTGTGCCTTTGGGGTTTATATTTTGTACCTGGTGAGTGGAGTTCTCCCTGTGCTTCTTGGTTGGCATGTTCTGAGCTGCTTTCCTCTACCATACCCTTCTGCCATGATGTTCCGTCTCACCTCAGACCCAGAGCTATGGCATCAGCTGACCATAGACTGAACCTCTAAAACCATGAGCCAAAATGAACTTTTCCTCCTCTAAGTTGTTCTTGTCATGTCTTTTGGTCACAGCAATATGAAGCTGACTGAAATCCTTAATATATGACAGGAGCTGAGCTAGTCCTGGAGAATCCAGAGGTGAATTCAGAGGATGAAGTAGTTTAGGTGCCTGCCTTTGTGGGGATTACTATTGACCAAGATGGCCTCAACATTCCACTAAGTTTGACCAAAATTTATACAGGGTTCTTCCTTTCTCTAGGCCTCTGACTGTGCTTTTTAAAGTGAATTTGCTTTGGAGAACTTGCAATTGTAAATTTTTTTTCTGCATTTAGAAATGTTAACTTTCTACAACCCAGGAATTTCTTTCTCAAAGACCTCAGAGCCATCCTTTGAAATTTAATATCATCAAAAGAAAAAAAACTGTACCTTTTTCTCAGCCTCTGTGGGAGGGTAGGTGCCTCACTTAGATAAGTGCCGATTAGAAAACTATTAGAAAATTATTTTGACCAATTTTCTTCTTGAAGTCATCTAGTACTTTTCCATGAGTTCACCCCAGCATTTTAAAATATTTCTGCCTTTTATTTCAGTAGAGTTGAGTTCAATCTGTGTCTGAAAACAACAATCTTGACCCATACTATATTATTTTAAATAAAGTCTCCCTCACCTGTTTAACACCATCTGGTGCAATTTTTCTTTGACATTATCTATGTCATTGATTTTCATCTTTATTGCTGATAAAAACCATCAGGGTTTCCTAGTCCCCAGAAGTCTGGTCCAGTAGACTGGAGTGATATGTGCAGGACAAAGGGAGATGACAAGACACTGTGAGACAGTGATGCCAATGTTCCTTCAATATACTGCATTAAGGAATGTAACATCTGGGACAAATCACAAGGACCCAGGTGCCAGCTTCAAGGGCTCATACAAGCAAAATCCTGGAGTTAAACCATCACAACACTTAAGTACAGTAATAAACTTAGAAAGTTTGAAAAACATAGGAATCTATAACATATGGCTTATAAAAAATGAGTAAAGGATTGGGGAGAAAGGAGGGCATGTGGTTGCAGTAGAAGACTGAGTGATGACTGGTAAATGTGCTGGAGTTAGACAATCATAGTAAGATCAGTTCATAAAAAGTATCCCCAATGAATGATAAATCATGAGGGAAATTTTGATGAAAAGTAGGATATAGTATGGTCGTAAAATGTCTCTTAAAAATTGATATTCAATTGAAAAAGGAAAAAGGTATTAAGTACACAGTGGAGTAACTGAACCATACCTTGGCCAGGTGGTAAAATCTACATCAACAAGGAGGCAGATGAACATCATGTTCCTCCATATCTGACAGACAGATTCCCTGAAGACACAAAATAATTTGCATAATACTCATGTCAAGAGTGTGATGATAAATACTCATGCTAAGAATGCTCTTGAATCTAATTATGAGGAAAACGAAATACTCCAAGTGATGATCCTTTATTAACAAGGGGAGAGGAGAAGAACATATTTTTCCAAAAGGTCATAAACATTTTTTAAAGGCCAAGGAAAATTCCAGATTGAAGGAGATTCAAGAAACTTGAAAAGTAAATGTACTGTTTGATCCTAGGTGGAAGGGAAAAAAGCCATATAAATCTTTATTTTGGTGATATAATAGCAAAATTGTTGTCAGATTATTGAAAGTTAAAAGTTATGTAGTGGTAATGTATGAGAAAGGAAATACACACAGGAGCATTAATGCCAAGGGTCATGTTGTATGCAACTAATACTGTGGCATGGTTCAGAAAAACATGTAGCTAGATAACAAATTGTAAAGGTAAAATAAAAGGACACAATACCAATAATGGATGAATCTGTGTAAAAGAGATACAAGTGTTTACTATTTTTTCAACTTTTCTGCATGTTCAAAGTTATTCCCAAATATAAGTTTAAAAATATACCATTCATTCTAAGTGTAAGTTTATACAATGAGAAATACAGGAATTCCAGCAAGGAAGCCACTGTATTGCCTTTACAAATCTATAATTGGTATTAATGCCTTAGCTTTTACAGAAGACTGATGAAGGAGATAACTTTTGGGCTGAGAGTGTAGCTCAGTGGTAGAGCATTTACCCAGTATGCATTTACCTAGGCTCAATCTCCAGTACTGGATAAAGAAAAAAAGACAAAAGTGATGAAGATACCACTTTTTAATGGTATTTATTCTGTCATTTAATGCATCTCCTAAATTAACCCGTTGCATTTCTCTAAGACTGCAAAATCACAGAAAACCTTGGTTTTATGAATTTTAAAGGAATTTGGCCCAACACTGCAACATGTTGGCACAGGAACTGACTTCCTTAAAAAGATTCATAAGCTTAAAAATAAAATAAAAAATCAATAAGTGGAATGACATCAAATAAAAAATATTCTGGACAGCAAAGGAGATAATTAAGAGAATGAAGAGAAAGCCTACAGAATTGGAGGAAGCCTTTAGCCCTGGCTCCTCAGAGCATTAATACGCAAAGAACTCAAAAAACTTAACACCAAAGAATAAATAACCCAATCAATAAATGAGCAAAGGAACTGGACAGATACTTCTCAAATAGCAAATATGAATAGTCAACAAATATAAGAAAAAGAGTTCAACATCTGTCGCAATTAGGGAAATTGAAAGTACATTGAGATTTCATCTTACTCCAGTCAGAATGGCAATTATCAAGAATACCAAGAACAATAAATGTTGTGAGGATGTAGGGGAAAATGTTCACTCATATACTGTTCGTGAGACTGCAATTTAGTGCAGCCACTCTTGAAAGCAGTTTGGAGATCCCTCAGAAAACTAGATGTGGAACCACTACATGACCCAGCTATTCCACTCCTTGGTATATATCCTAAAGATTTAAAATACTACAGTGATGCAACCAAATCACTGTTTATAGCAGCACAATCCACAATAGCCAGGCTATGTAATCAATGTTGGTGCCCTTCAGCAGGTGAATGGATAAAGAAAATGTGATATATATGGAGTTTTATAAGGAAGCATGACATTATAGCATTTGCCCATAAATGGATGAAACTGGAGACATAATGCTAGGTGAAATAAGTTAGTCTCCAAAAATCAAAGGTCGAATGTTTTCTCTGATATGTGGAAGCTAATCCAAAATAAAGACGGGGTGGAGGTTGGATAAAAAATGGAAGAAAGATCATTGGAGTAGACAAAGGGGATTGAAAGGGTGGGAGGAGGGTGAGATAAGGAAAGAACACTGGACTGAATCTACCTAATTTTCCTATGTACATATGTTACTACACCACAATGAATCTCATCATCATGTATTAATTAAAACACTAATTTTAAAAAATGTAAGTAAACAGCAGAAAGATTAGTAGAGGGAAGGAAAGAAGGGCATTGAGGAGGAAAGGGAAATAGAACTACTGAGAACTGAGTTAGAACAAATCATATTCCATGCTTTTATAATTTTGTCAAAATAAATTTAAAAAGTATTCTCTCATTTTATAAAAGCTTTCCATCAAAATTTCATGGTTATAAATAATATCTAATTGATAAAAATGGAAATTATAACCCAAATAAATCCATTCTTGGTTTTTAAAAAAATATATGAAGGAGATAACCAAATATGAATTTGGTTAAAAAAAAACACATTTGTTTTTAAAAATTAGTAATTGTTCACAGTTCTTTAAGTGTTGAGCTTATTTAGAATTCCCTTTTTGTTTTCATCCATGGATCATTAAAGCAGCTGACTTTATTTTTAATTCATTTATGTGTAGGATGTTAATCTCTTCTAATGAGCTATTGATAAATTTGTTTTTAGATCCTTTGCCATTTCAATTGATAGCATGATGAAAGAATGAATTATCAGGATGCAGCTGTTATTTTCTTCTGAAGAGTTAATCCATCCAGTTATTTGTTCAGAAATGATGGATGCAGAGCTATAATATTTCATGGTTCTTTTGATGTTGACAGCCACATTCATTATGGGTAGCCCATTAATTCTACAAGGCTTGTTTCAGCACAGGGATTAGTTCACCAAACACCTACTTCTAGAAGTCTGAAGTCTGTAGGAAGAAACCAAGACAAGTGAGAACACATATTAGTTGATATATATGTGACTATATTTGTAATAGCATTCACTGGTAAATATTTTTTTTCTGGAGGTGCTGGATATGGATGGAACCCATATATGTCTAGCCAAGTGCTCTATCATGAAACTCAGCAATTAGAGCTGGCATAGGAAATTATTGGACAGAGGCAAAACATAAACCACTGTGTTAGTCCACTTTGTCTCTGTGACCAAAATACCTGAGAAGAGCAACTTAGAGAAGGGAAAGTTCATTTGAGCTCATACTTCCAGTGGTTTAGTCCATGGTCAGTTGAATCCCATTGCTCTGGGCCCAAGTTAAGGCAGCAAATCATAGTGGAAGGGTGTGGTGGAGGAAAGATGCTCCATTCATGGCATCCAGGAAGTAGAGAGAAGGAGGGGCAAAGGGACCACAAGGGAGATGGACTCTTCTAGAGCATATCCCCAGTGACCCAGGTCCTCCAGCGATGTTCCACTTACCTAAGCTTACCACCCAGTTAGTTCATTCAAACTAGGATGGACTGTTCAGGTTACAGCTCTCACAGTCTGATCATTTTACCTACAAATATTCCTGCATCAACAAGGAGCTTCTGGGGGAGACCTCTGATCCAAACTCTAACAACCACTAAGTAACACGAATGCGAATGTGAAGAAATGAAGGAGATTTTCCAGACGTAACGTTGATTAAATCTCATAGGTAATTCTGGGTATCTAATGAGGGAAGTTATGAGAATGAGTCCAAGGACCTACTTGTGTCTAAATTTGAAGTCTCTTGTGTTCTTTTGGAAAAACAAAACAAAAAATCTGTTCCACTAAGCTATCAAGTCTTAATTGTAGCAAATAGGAGGTAACTAGAAGGCTAAATAACATCCAAATAACCTTTTCTGAGTTTTTCTTCATGTCATGAATACTAAGTGTCTCCTTTCTTCCAGCCCCTTTTATAAAAGTTTAACATACACATTTTATTTACTATTTCTTCTTTGTCTATCTACGCTTAGTATATCTTTTACATATAAAAGCTTTTCCTTTGTTATTTATTCATTAACTGTGTTTAGCCCATTTTACAAGTTTCATCTATTTATTTCTCACCCTACATGAAAAAATTGGAAGATTCTGAAATAATGCAGCAACTGTGCATTAAGGAGCTATTCAATATGAGGCTTCTGGCCATGTTATTCCCCCACCTCCGCAGAGACACAGAGTTATTTAGAAAAGCAAATGCACGTTCAAGGGAGAGTTCAGGCTATCTCGGGGGAAAGATGGCTTTTAGGATAAAGCAAGGAATGCATGTTCGAGGGAAAGTGCAGGCCATCTCCAGAGGGAGAAACACCCTTGATCGTGTTACTATAATGATTAACTGAGTCATGTCAGCAGTAACTGATAAACTTAAGCAACTTAGTTAATAAACCAAAAAGAAGGGATTACAGGATCAAAAACTTAATACTTTTAACATGATTTAGAAATCATTAGCTTCTATGTAACTTCTCTTACCTAACACAAAGGTGGCTTTATTCTTCATTCATTTCTTTAATTTTGTATAGATTGGAATGAAGTTACCTTAAATGACAGTAAATATTCAGTATAGCAGTGACTTAAGTAAAATGAAAGTCTACTTCTGTGTTATAAAAGGGAAAGTTTTCTAGTCAGTGTGAATTCTACTACCTTAGACAAACTTAAGACATTTATTTATAAGGGATCAGCTAGAACTTCATATGTATCATATGATCACAGTTAACTCAGGGATGTTCAAAATGTTCTTTTTCCCATTGGCAAAACTAAATACCAGGGTTTTGGGGGAAAACAAGAAAACATATACTGGAAGAGGACTAGCAAGCCCTGTCACAGAGTATCTGAACAAAACCAAAATTTCCACTACAATATAAAAATATGATCCACCTATGAAAGGGATAAGTGCCCTGCCACCTATGGGCAGCCTTTAATTATATTTTCAATCTAAACTCAACTTAAGTCCAAACCGATATTATTACAACTCCTCCTACCGAGTGCATAATTACCATCAATTAGGTTATGATTGAACATTTTTCTCTAAGAATATAGATTCAAAGCAACCAATAATTATCTTGTGCACCATAGTTAGCAAATGCAGCTTATTACCATAATAATATCGAGATCATATCATTAAACCAAATATAAACCTTTGAAAACAATTAAAAGTGAAAAGTATTCCCTAAACAGGTGCATGCTTTTCATTTGTAAATCTAAAGAACACAGCTCTTTCCTATTTGCTTGGATGGTTTTTCTACTGAACTTAACATTTTCAGAAAAGTGAACTACTCAACTGCCTTTAAACAGGTAGAGTAATTTGTTGAAAGCTAAAGCTTTATATCTGTTTCTCATCTCATCATTGACTCTCTTCAAATTGAGGCAGTTCATCTCTGGTTTCCTTTGATGTTCTTTGGTAAGAAATGGCCTCTGTGGGCCTTTTAATTGATTTCCACATTAAAATTTAAATTTTCATCTATTGAAGTTTCCCTACAAATAAAATTGAAGGTATCTTCCAGCCTCCCAGTTGATAATATCTGTCTATCTTCTTTGAGAGAAAAGACAAAAGTGGCTGTGTAGAGGGGCTATAGCTCTTTCTTCATTACCCTCTATAATCTTTACAGTCTGCAGGAAGGGAACTCTTACCACTGAGACAACTGCTTATTTCTGGGTACCATATATTAAAGTCTTATATGATATGCCTTAGCAGAGCTTCATTGTTTTCTTAAATAATGACATATTAAGCATATTCTTGGGTATTTTATATTTAGTTGTTATGGAGGTCTTTTTTCCATTGAATTTTCAAATCGATAGTTCTTGTAAAATAAGACTGCTATTGATTTTTATATACTAATTTTATATTGTTGTTTACCACAGAAGCTTTTTTTCTATTCAAAATCATTTGTCACTTGTTTCTCTTGAAGTTTCTATGCATACAATCGTGTGATTTTCAAATATTTTGCCTCATATTTTATTTTATCTTTGTTTTTTATTGGTATGTTATAATTATACATAATAGTAGGATTGATTATGCCATACTTGTACTTGCATGTAACACAATTTGATCATGTTATTATAATGATTCCTGATACCTTCCCTTTTCATCTCCTCTTCCCTTGCCCTAATCCACATGTTCTACAGATGCACCTTTATTATTATTATTATTATTATTCCAATTTGTTCCCTACAATATTTGTCAGCAGGATTCATGTGGTATATTCATCCATGGACATGGTGTAATTGGGTACATTTTGTTACCCAGTGCTTCCCCATGCCTCCCGTCTTCTCTTCTTCTAGATACCCTTCTTATACTCTATTGGACTCCTATTTTCATGAAATCTCCCCGACCCATTTTCTTTTATTTCTCTAACTCCCACATATGAGAGAAAACATTCAACCCTCAATTTTCTGAATTTGGGTTATTTCACTTTGCATGATGTTCTCCAGTTCCATTCATTTACTAGCAAATGACATAATTTCATTTTTCTTTATTAATGAGTAAAATTCCATTTTATATACACTATGCATGTGTATGTATATAGGCATATATATTTTTCCTTTTATATAAGATGCATATACAATATATAAAATGTGTATATAATTATATACATACAAAATATACACATTATATATTATATGACACGCACATTATGTAATGCATATATATTATATATTTACACACACACACACCACATTTTCTTTATCCATTCATCTATTGACAGGCACCTGGACTGGTTACATAATTTATATGCCTCCTATTTATTCTCATTTCTTTTTAGAAATCTTATTGATGATCATGATGAGAAAAATATAGTCCTCTCACTGGCTTTCCTGTACCTCCAGTTCGTGCATGGCAGAGCATGGGTCTTGTTACTCTCCATAGTCCTGTGAGGTCATATCTAACCTTATAATCTCTCTTTCTAATGAAAACAGATACTTCAATATATAATTGACTCTGTTTCTCTGGAGAATCCTTACCAGTAAACTCTGTAGTATTACATACATCGTATTATATTCATGGACTACACAGGGAAATTTACGTATGGTGGGGATGGTTTGTCTATATCTAGTCAATCACATGGTGTACCATGCTCTACAAATAGAACACTTTGGTGTAGCTGACATTCTAAATTTGGCTATGTTTTATCTATAGAGGTGGCAAGAGATGGGACCAGATAGGGAGGATCTTGCCTGGCAGGAAAAGAGTTTGGATGTTAGTCTGTAGAACTCATTTAAGGGACATGATCAAATTTGCATATTGTATTTTTTTAGAAGCATTTTGGAAATGTATTGAAGGTGGTGGAGTCACGGGCCTGGGTATACAAGGAGAGATAATTAATGTTTTATGGGACAATAGCAGTCAGTAGTAGTGCCTTGACTTGCTGTATATTGTATGTGGAAATTTAGGAGAGGATTTGAGTGTAGGAAAATTGAAAACTTTCAGAGTTGGAAATCTCACTGGATGGTCATGCACGCATGGGGCCAGGATTATGCAAAGGAGAAGCAGTATAAAAGAAGGAAAGAGGAGCAATGTGTTTCATTTTGAAACATTATAGTCAACTTCTATCTGAGAAATTTTCCAACATTATTTGAACTGGCAATGTTAAGTAGGTAGTTGGGTTTATGAGTCTGAAATTTAGGAGACCAATCTGTGCTGCAGTTTAAGGATTCAGCTCATAGATGGAAGTTGAGGCCAAGGATGTGGATGAGACTGCAGGGAGAGGATTTAAGAGTCAGAAATGGAAAAGGAGTGAGGTCAGAGCATTGCGAAGTGTCAACATTTCCACTCCAAGTAGAAGACCAGCGATGTTGAAGAAAAACTAGTAGGCAGTGGTCCACTGCAAAGAAAATGAAAGAGAGTTTCAAGGAAACTTTGGGTGCATAGTTTCACTTGAGCTCTTGTCACCCAAGAAAGAAATCTCTTCTTATTGCTAAGAAAAAGGGTCCTTAAGTCATCAAGAGATGACAGTTTCAATGACAGCAAAGTATACATAGTGGCTCTTGCTGTTATGTGCTCATTTCTTTTCCTTCTTCTGCAAATCATCCCACATGTCTAACAGCATGTGTGGCCTATGAACTAGGCAGAGCCACTCGTGTGATACCATCTCAGCAGCCACAACGAAGTCATGTACATGTGTGAGAAAATCATGCCCAGCATAGACCAGTCAGGTTCTACTTTTAGACTTCAGAGATGACATACAAAGCAGTTAGAACTATGCCATTTTATGGTAGGAGATTTGAGAAGTTTGGTGACACTTTGCTACTAATATTCCTAGACTTGCTGTTGTTCTTGTCTATCCAAAGCCTTTGTGATTTAGTGCATATTGTTATTTTTGCTGGGAATCCCCCAATTATCTTTCCTTACTTTTTTTTTATTCCTCTCTTCCTACATCTTTCTGGAGTTCTTAATTGTTAATTGCAATAAGAGCTGATATTGACTAATTTTAATGCTACCAGTTTTTTATGGTGCCTATATTAATCCATTTTTTTGTTAAGTGTAATGAAATACTTCAAGCTGGGTAATTTTAAAAGGAAAAGAGATGTATTTCAAATAAATGTGAAGCAATGGCAGGCAATGGGAGGAGTAACATAGTTTAGTTCTTTAGAAATGGCTTCTTTAAAATCTGAGTAACTCAAAATATTGACTCAATAAGCTAAGAAAAAAATGGTAACTTTGCCTTTGGTGTCTAAAAAACAAAGCATGTGAAGGCACTTCTCTGAGTCCCTGATGGATTGGATGAGAAAGATGGAAGACACTGGAGGCAAATATTCAAGTGAAAAGTGCTATACAACTATAGATCTCCAAATAATTCTGTCCTCAGAATGCCTCCATTATTTCTCTCCTTGGTAATCTCTTAGCATAAATGTCTTTTATGTTTTCATTTAATTTACTTCCTCAGGCAGAGGTCATCCCTTTGTAATTGTACTATCTCATCATGGATATGCATATTTAATTCATTGTACTATAATTATTTATTTAATATCTCTCAGGCCATCTGTATAGTGAGGTTTCTCAGAATTCCTTTGTGTCTGGTTTAATGCCAGAAATGTTATATTCACTTTCAGAGACTTATTAGCGTTAGAATAGTGTCTTAATTCAACACATTTAAACAGTTTAGGTATCATACTTTCCTAAAGTGGGAAAAGCATGTAGATAAAATTATATGTTAAAGAAATCAGATATTCTTTGCTTAATGTCTTTCAATCCACCTACCAGAATTATAAGGTAAAGGTGAGAATAGTCAGCTGGCTCTGCTGGTTGAGATTTTGGGACTTTCTGAAATCATAGGGAGATACATGTAAAACTGAGGATGTATACTAGTATCACTTTTAATAAAAAAGTGATTAGATGGGAAACACATCTGAAATTTTCTTGGATCAACCCAGATGTCTGTACTCTGGTAGTTCCAATCTAAGTTGGGATTATCAGTATTTTAGAAAGTGCCTTTGTGGATGGAAGATGCTTATAGAATATCCAACCAGGGAGAGCAGGGGAAAGAGTCACCTGGTGAAGTAAGTACAGGTCATAGGGCTTTAGCATCAGACCATTTTCCTTATCAGCTTGAACAGGTTTCAGAAGTCAGAAATGAAAAAGGAGTAAAGTCAGAGCATAGCAAAGTGTCAACATTTAATGAATTTAAGTATATAGTTTGATCATCTCTGATTTAATCTTACCATCTGTGAAATAGGGGAAATATTGATCTCATTACCTTATTTTGATAATTAAATAAGAGTAGATATACAAAGAAATACAGAGCACAGAAAATATTAGTAAAAGCTAGTCTCCTTGTTTTATCTAAAATCAACCAATACTGCAAAGACTGTTCTTGGCCAAACTTCAGTCAGGATTTTCTGAGACTTCTTCTCAATTTAGTCTCAATCTCAGCTTCTGTCCTTCCTCAGCCTGCGTAACCAAAGCTTAGAAGGTCTCTCTAAATCCATTTAGAGAGAGTTTCCCACACTTGGTGATCACTTGGCATATGATCACTTCCTTTTTATGAAGATTCCTATTAGGTCAGTTTAGCAAGAATTCCAAATTGCTGTGCATGTTTTTCCAGTGTCTTCTAAGAATTTCTTCCCAAATTTTAGTTCAGAATTTTCTGGTGCAATTGAATAGAATGGAAGAAGGAACATAGATTTAGTACTTACCACAAGAATAACTTCTTTACAATCTGAATAACTCATCACATAGATTTCATAAACTTTCCAACCTATTCCTTGGCCATAAATCCCCACTTTTCTTTCTATTTAGAATTGAGCCCAGTTCTATCCTGAGATCTCTTTTCTCCTAATCTGTTTTAACTGATTTAACTGCTGTTTGGCTCTGGTTCTCTTTAACAATGTATAAATGTTAAATTTATTTTTGGAACCAGATTGCTTCTCACAGTACCCACTGTGTTTAACACATGTGCACATATTTTTTTACTGTGGTTCTAGGGATCAAACCCAGGGCCTTGCACATGATAATCAAGAACACTACCACTGAGCTACATATATCCTCAGCACCAGCTTCACATTTTTATAAGTAAAGAATGCAGAGAAAATTATTTATCCAGGTCCTGTTGTGTGGGCATTTTAAACACTCTGCAACATGTTACTCTATATTCTGAAACTCTTTCCCCCACTTTCTCAGTGCTTCTACAACCTCACTCTTTTTAAATGTCAAGAATAAAGTTTTCTTATGGAGTCTCTGTGGGATGAGATGCTCATCCTTATAATTTGTAAAATAACATCTGACAGTCTTTTCCTTGAACATCACTGAGGACTGACAGGGTTCCTGTCAAATTCATTTGTTGAAATTTTGTTCTTCATTGAGATGGCATTGGGAGATAAAGTCTCTCAGATGTAATTAGGTTAAGAGCATGGAATCCTCATAATGGAATTATTGCCCTTATAAAAATGGGAAGAAGCATAGGATCTCTCTCTCTCTCTCTCCGTGTGTGTGTGTGTGTGTGTGTGTGTGTGTGTGTGTGTGTGTGTGTATGAGTGTTTCTGTATCTCTGCCTGCACCAGCAGAAGACCCATCACATCTATGATAGTGTATTATAGGCACCCTGACTAAGATGAACATGACCTGTTTATTATATGGTGACTGACTGGCCAGCAATAGGGTATCAAGTTCAGTGGCCTAAAGAAGATTTAAGCTTGGATTACAAGCCTAAAACATACTAAGTTTACCTGAAGACTTTAACTAGAAGTTCAAAAAGGCAGATCAGACTTCAGTGTCTATCTGCTTTGTGTTACTTTCATACTCTGGATGTAAATGGTGAATTCTGAAAATTCCAGGATCATACTCACAGAGTAACTATTGACAATCTCAGTGGAGAAAAGAGCACCTCTTCCTGGGAACACTTCCACAGTGCAGGGATTTGCCCCGATTGAAAAATTGTGAGTTATTCATCACTTCTAGGGAACTAAGATTTAATTAGTCAGGTGTACAATATATTTGTCTGAAAGAAATGGCCTGAGAATGAGGAGAAGCAGGTTCTAAAAATATTTTAAGTCACCAAGGGGTTGAAATGTGTTGAAATGTGGTTGAGGGAAGAAAGTGCCTGAAACAAACCAAGATACTGTAATACTATAGTAGATGAACCGTCAGAGAAGGAGTTCAGAATGTACATAAATAAAATGATCTGCAAAGCAAAGAATGATGTAAGAGAGTAAGTACATGCAACAGTTGATCACTCCAACAGAGATAATAGAGGAAATATAGGTAGCAAAAGATTACTTCAAGAAAGAGCTAGAGATTCTGAAAAAAAAAAAACCCAAATAGAAATCCTTGAAATGAAGGAAAAAATAAACCAAATAAAAAATTCAATTGAAAGCATCATCAACAGACTAGATCACTTGGAAGACCAAAACTTGGGCAATGAAGACAAAATATGTAATCTTGAAAATAAAGTTGACCACACAGTGAAGATGGTAAGAAACCATGAACAGAACATCCAAGAATATGGGACAACATGAGAAGGTCAAATCTAAAAATTATCAGGATAGAGGAAGGTACAAAGATACAACCCAAAGAAATGCACAATCTCTTTAATGAAATAATATCAGAAAATTTCCCAAACATAAAGAATGAATTGGAAAATCAAATACAAGAGCCTTACAGGACACCAAACATACAAAATTTCAACAGACCCATAATGAAAATGCCTAGCATACAGAATAAAGATAGAACTTTAAAAGCCGAAAGAGAAAAGTTTCAGATTACATATAGGGGGAAACTCATTCAGATCTCAGCAGGTTTTTCAATCCAGCCCATCAAAGCCAGGAGATCCTGGAACAACATATACTAACCTCTGAAAGAAAATGGATCAACCAAGAATCTTATATCCAGCAAAATTAAGCTTTAGATTTGATGATGAAATAAAAATCTTCCATGATAACAAATGTTAAAAGAATTCATGGTGAGAAAATCTGCACTAGGGAACATTCTTAGCAAATATTCCATGAGGAGGAAATGAAAACAACAATGAAAATCTGCAAAGGGAGGACCTAAACTAAAGGAAATGCCAATCAAAGGAGAAACAGAGTCAAAAATAAATCAAAATGACCGGGAATATAAACCATATTTCAATAATAATCCTGAATGTAAATGGCCTAAACTCATCAATTAAAAAACATAGACTAATATATTGGATTAAAAAAAAGACCCAACAATATGCTGACACCAAGAGACTCATCTCATAGGAAAAGACATCCACAGACTAAAGGTGAAAGGGGAGGAAAAACATATTATTCACATGGACTGCATAAATAAGCAGGGGTTTCCATCCTCATATCCGATAAGGTGGACTTCAAACCAAAGTTAGTGAAAATGGATAAAGAAGAACATTTAATACTACTAAGGGGAATTGTACATCAACCAGACATAACAATCGTAAATGTCTATGCCCCAAACAATGGGGCCTCTACCTATATCAAACAAACCTTTCTCAATTTCAAGGAGCAAATAGACCACAACACAGTAATACTGGGTGATTTTAACACACCTCTTTTACCACTGGATAGATCTTTCAAACAAAAACTAAACAAAGAAACTATAGATGATTTACTACAATCAATGATTTAGACTTAATGGACATATATAGAGTATTTCCTCCATCATCAAGTGAATACACCTTATCAGCAGCACATGGATCCTTCTCTAAAATAGGCCATATATTATACCACAAAGCAACTCTCAGCAAATACAAAAAAAAAGAAAATAGAGATACTACCCTGTATTCTATCAGATTATAATAGAATGAAATTAGACATCAATGATAAAATAAAAAATAGAAGCTACTCCAACACCTGGAAACTAAATAATATGATATTGAATGAACAATGGATAGCAAAAGACATCAGAGAGGAGATAAAAAAAATTCTTAGAGGTAAATTAGAATACCGATATAACACACCAAAATCTCTGGACACTATGAAGGCAGTGCTAAGAGGAAAGTTCATTGCATTAAGCTCATTCATTAGAAGAATAAAAAATCAACAAATAAATGACCTAACATTACATCTCAAAGCCCTAAATAAGAAAAAAAAATCAACACCAGAAGTAGTAGAAGACAGGAATATATAAAATCAGAGCTGAAATCAATGAAATTGAAACAAAAGAAACAATTCAAAAAATTGACAAAATGAAAAGCTGGTTCTTTGAAAAATAAATAAAATTGATAAACCCTTAACCATGCTAATGAAGAGGAGGAGAGAGAAAACTCCAGTTACTAAAATTCATGAAGAAAAAGAAAATATCACAATGGACACTATTGAAATACAGAAGATAATTAGAAGCTATTTTGAAAATTTATACTCCAATAAAATAGAAAATATCAAAGATGTCAACAAATTTCTAGAAACATATGATCTGCCCAAACTGAATCAGGAGGAAATACACAATTTAAATAGATCAATTTCAAGCAATGAAATAGAAGACTTTATCAAACACCTACCAACCAAGTAAAGCCCAGGACCAGACAGATTCTCAGCTGAGTTCTACAAGACCTTCAAAGAAGTACTAATACCAATACTCCTCAAATTATTCTATGAAATAGAAAACGAGGGAATCCTTCCAAATTCATTCTATGAGGCTGGCATCACCCTGATACAAAAAACAGACGAAGACACATCAAGGAAAGAAAACCTTAGACCAATATTCCTGATGTACATAGCTGCAAAAATTCTCAATAAAATTCTGGCACATCACATATGAAAACATGAAAAAGATAGTGTACCACAATCAAGTGGGGTTCATCCCAGGGATGCAAGGTTGGTTCAACATACAGAAATCAATAAATATAATACATCACATCAATAGACTTAAAGACAAGAATCATATAAGCTTTTGACAAAATACAGCATTTCTTCATATCCAAAACTCTAGAAAAAATTAGGAATAGTAGGAACATACCTCAACATTGTAAAAGCTATCTATGCTAAGCCCAAGGCTGAAATCTTTCTAAATGGAGAAAAATTGAAAGCATCCCCTCTAAAACGGGAACAAGACAGGGATTCCCTCTTTCATCACTTCTATTCAACATAGTCCTTGAAACTCTAGCCAGAGGAATCAGACAGACAAAAGAAATTAAAGGGATACACATAGGAAAAGAAGAACTCAGATTATTTCCATTTGCTGATGACATGATTCTATATTTAGAAGATACAAAAAATTCTACAAGAAAACTTCTAGAACTAATAAATGAATTCAGCAAAGTAACAGGATATAAAATTAACACCCATAAATCTATTGCATTTCTATATATAAGTGATGAATACACCAAAAGAGAAATTAAGAAAACTAC
The DNA here is from genome assembly GCA_028644305.1 of Xerus rutilus. NCBI lineage: Eukaryota > Metazoa > Chordata > Mammalia > Rodentia > Sciuridae > Xerus > Xerus rutilus. Next base: position 94,051,690 of record CM053408.1, read on the forward strand.
TCCATTCAAAATAGTCTCAAAAAGATAAAATACTTGGGAATCAATCTAACATACTGATTGAGTGGCCTGAGAAAGAGAATAGACAAGAAGATCACTTTGAGATTCATGTTGTTTCTTAAAAGCAGAAGATGAAATTCCTTTGTGAAAAATATTCTTCCTATACTAGAAAGAAAAATAACATTGATAATATCCTTATCTTCAAGTTGAGACCTAGAGAGTTCTGCACAGACCTTGTTAGAGTGACTCTTGTCTTTTAAGCTTCCTGTGCAGTTTACTACTTTTTGTCCCGTTCAGTGTGTGAGTAGCTGACTCTAACTCCTCCTTTGGGTCTTCATTTCTTTACGAGTTTTTCTGTGTCATGTAAAATTGCATTATGCTTTTCTCCTGCTAATCTGTTATGTCCATTTAATTCTTGTTCCTAACTGGGACCCGGAGAGAATAGAAGGGTATTCTGGCCCCCACAGTACCCCTATCAGATGAAGAAAAGGGTGCTGGGTAGTCAAAAACAACTTATTTCCTACAATTCTTTTGGTCCTCTGGGCTATTCTAGTCTTTATATTCTACATCTGAAAATTCCTTCCCCACCTCTCTTTCTGGTGATCTTCTATGCATTTTCTAAAAACCAAGTCAAATATCTTAAATGTCAGAGTCTGCTTAAATGGCACTTCACCGGGGGCCCTTACTGAATATCCTATTCTGTCCACATCCTTTTAAAAAATGTACATAATTTTATTACAAATTTTAGAAAACACAAAATACAACATCATAAAAAACTGAGAATTTACTACTAATACTAATTCCAACCAGTTTGCTGTGCTACCGTACACAACATTCTTGTTTTCTTATTCTAAGTTTTATTCTGCGGTAGTGTTGCTAGTTGACATATTTTCTGTCTCCTTTCTAGAATGTCCACAAGAGCTAGAAATTTTGACTCTTTCTCATTTCCACCAGTGCCCAGAATAGTACACAGTGCCTAATAGGTGCTCAGTAAATACCTGTTAATGAACTTATCATCCACAGCTGAGTGCATAGGTGGCAGCTCCTACATCTTCGTCCTGTTAACACTTGTGTACATTCCTACTCTAATCCCTAACACATTGCAGTCAACAGTGATATATGTGCTTCTGGCTAAACTCAGCAAACATTTACTTAATTGCACCGTTCCCTTCCTTTACCCTTGGGGTTCTAAGTCTTCATGACTTGTGCTCCGAGTATGAATTAGGACATCTGTTTTATTTTCAAAATCAATTTTCTTAATTGGCATCATTAGTCAGACCATCAGCATCTGGGAATGTTGATATTTCCCAATTACTCTTTGTTAATTTATTTATGTTCAGTTGGTATTTAGTGAGACTGTACTAGAATGTTTAAGTTGTTTAGGAACTTCTAAGAGAGAATGAAGTACTTCTAGTCATGACACATAATCTCAATACTTAAATGTATTTTGAATTTTATTCTGCTTGCACATTAAAAATCAGCTACCATGGGGGCTGGGGCTGTGGCTCAGCAGTAGAGCGCTTGCCTCGCATGCGTGAGGCCCTGGGTTTGATCCTCAGCACCACATACAAAGCAATAAAATAAAGACATTGTGTGTCCATCTACAAATAATAAAAAAAAATCAGCTACCATGGCAAGGCAATTATTAGCTTAAGTTTTTGAGACTATTGTTTTTCCATTACTAACTTTGCTATACATTTGGACAAAAAAAATATGGAGCCTAAGATATGCAATGAATATTCATGCATAGATTCAGTTATATAATAATAAAGTGACAAAAAAGAAATCATTTTATTTGTCTGAACCCTTAGGTGATTTCCATCTTGATCCTTACAGTTCCCCTCTGCTCCTTTTGTTTTACCAGGTACATCCCCTTTCTTCACCTCCAGCTCCTCTCTTCACCTTTTAATTTCAAGTGTCCACCAGAGTCAGTTCATCTATGTATCAATCCTTCAGACTCTTGCCAAACTTCCAGGCTTAAGCCTAGGTTAGGTGTCATGGGCATCATTTCTCCAAAGGAAATGTGGAATGTGCAGAAGAGAGGTATCCTTATGGCTAATTCTATTTCTAAACCATTACTCTTTTATCTATTAAAAAACCTTGAAGTTTATAGCATTTGGGTACTCAACATCTAGATCATGCTTCTGTGACCATGACAGATGCCATATATCAACTTGTTGATAGATATCTCTTCTTCATTTTTAAAGATGCCCATGGCTTACAACTTTCATTTCCAAGTTTCATGCTGCCACTATCCTGGGTGAGGTTGCTACCCCAGTGGAAACCTTCCTTCATGTGTTGGTCTTTAATGTATCATTCCTTTATGTATTTATTCATTCAAAAAAATATATATTAACTGTTCATTATATGCCAGACCATGGGGGAGGTACTGCAATATCAAAGCAGACAAAATCTCTGACTTTGAATTGTTTATGTTCTAGTGGAGAGAGAAATAACTGTGACCAGTAACAGACAAATATAATTAACAATCAGAAAAAATACATATGTAATATTGCTCTTATGCTAAGTACATGAAGTATATAATGATATGGGAACTGGTGATACACAAACTTGACCTGGTTGTGGAGGTTGGCCAAGACTTTTCTGGGGAAATAGCACTAGCACAAGAACAGGGCAGTGAAGGACAGATAGAATTTCATGAAGAGAAGAGGAGAGGGAAGAGTATTCCAGGCCAAGAAGTGAGAAGCAGTATAAGAAACCACTGTGTGTGTGTGTGTGTGTGTGTGTGTGTGTTGGTAGTATTTACAGCAAACATATAGAACTAAAAGAACACCACAATAGTTCTTCAATTCTTGGCTTTGTCTCCACAGATGTAATCTTTATGCATAGTTATGAGATAATTTCCAACAAATTATTGGCTACAACGTTCTTCTTTCACTTCTGGTTAATAGGAGTCAATTCATGATGGTTTCTGAGACTAGGAGTCTCTTCTTCCCCAGAAGTGTGAGCTGATTTCCCTTGTGCTAATTTATCTACCTGTGGTTATGTGTTCCAAAGGAGGAATAGACTAAGGAGGTAAAGCAGGAGCTATGGAATCTCTCACTCAAAATCTCAATGGGAGAAGTGATCTTTCTAATAGGAAATTTCTGAACAGGAGCAGAACAGAATGGACAAGACTAAGAGACCACAAATAAATGTCCTCCCTGGCCTTGCTTCTTGGTATCCTACAGAGCTTTGGTGGCAGGTTCTGAGTAGTATAGCATGAGAGAGTTAATTATTAAGTAGGGCATGGTTAAGTGAGCCCTAAACAAGGTGACCAAAAAACACACTCTGAGAATAAATAGTTGAAGAAGATTAGCCTGTAATTTGATGAAGATCAAACTTGGTAGTAGACAAGATATCAAGTTTCCAGTGTTTAGGAGATTGCCATGTGCAGGAGAAATACTGCTTGCACAGCTGTAAAGGATATAACAAAGACCAATGGGTATAAATTTCAAGAAAGCACATTTTAATTCATTATAAGGAAAATTTTTCTCATAATCTAAGCTGTAGTGATGACATGGGTTATTTCAGGAAGTTGTAAAGTCTGTGATTCTGAAAGTGTTATGTATTAATGTCAGATAATGCCATAGGAGCTGTTGGGTTAGAGAGATTTATGCCTCACAGAAAGATTGTACTAACTGATATGTTAATCCCTTTAGCTCTGACCTCTTCCAAATCTTATGTGATGGTGAGTGGACTTTGTGTATTACACTTTTTTTTTTTCCTTGAGGTACTAGGGATTGAATCCAGGGACACTCTACCCCTGAGCTGTGCCCCCAATCCCTTTTTTACTTTATTTTGAGACAGGGTCTCACTAAGTTGCTGAGACTGACCTTGAACTCATGATCTTCCTGCCTCAGCCTCCTGTTGCTGGGGTTATAGGTGTGTGCCACCAGGCCTGATTGTGCAATGCACTTTTAAAAAGTACTTTCCTACATTGTTAAATCACAAGCCACTTACCTCTTTCCTATGTTTAGTCCTTCCATCCTCTGAAACTTTCATTTTATCATCTAAATTTTGACTATTTTTACTGATTGTATTCTTCTTTCTTTCCTTGTCTTTGAGAATACAGCTACTTGAGAACTTGTACATGTGTGAAGAAAATGTATTATCCATTTCAGGAGACACTGGCAGGAAATCCATGCTTTAATTACAGATGATGGATGCTTGGTAGCTTAAGAATGACATAACAATAATTTTCAATGGAGGGCTTGTATACTCTATAGTATTTTATAATTTATTTTGCTTATACAATCAGTAACAGAAAGGATAATGTACTTCTCAATATTCAATATTGAAAATTTTTCAAAAAAGGGCTTCCATGTGCTTTTGAAATGAATCAAAAAGCATTCCTTGGGGCTTATATTGGTTTTAAATATAAACCATTTACTCTGTTATGCCTAAAAATTGATGAGTCCTAATATTTGTTGAACTTATGCTTTAGGAAAGGCACTTTAGAGGATGCCCTTGTAAAGAAAAACACTTAGGAAATTTATTTTGTAGTTGTTAAGAAAAGACAGACAAGTAAAAAATTTTTAAAATGCACATATTTAAACTCATTTGAATATTTTTCCTCCCTGAATTATGCAAAAAGAAGCTACTTGGCTTTCACCAGTATCTGGGAGTGTCATGAAGACCAGGACAGGCTAAGCTATTTGCATTTGCATTTGGCATGTGCTGTCTTGTGTATTTATCCTTATTAAAGTATTTATAAAGGAGTATGCATCTAAGTTAAAGACTAGCTTACCAAAACACACCATCAGAAACATCCCTGATGCTCATTCCCTGATGCTTACCATTCACATGGTAAGCCAATGTGATGAGCTTGAGTCTATGGCTACATTTCAGACATCCAGCCAGCTGTTATCTGTCAAATAGCAGACATATGTGCTTCAGTTCAACTTTTGATTACACAGATTTAGAAGAGACTCATTTTCTTCTTTGTATTGATCTGTCATTCATCAATCTATTAACCTGCTCATACTTGACAGGAGATGATGCCATTTCTGAAGTGAGGACTCCTTATATCCATGTCTCAAAAATAAATAAGTAAAAGTTGAATTTTCTAAGTGTTTTTGTCATTCCTAAACCAAGATCAAGTTTTCTTTTGTTTGAAAGAGAAAAATGTGTTTAAAAAACGTGTATAGCCACAATTAAAATTGTGTCCAATATTTAAAAACACCATTTTAACACAAAAATGTGAATTTAGGGGTATCAGTAAAATGTAAATTAGAAGGGCAAATGGCCTTTTTCTAAAACAAATGGTTTTAGAAAAACTCCTATTAGCTCTTTTTCTCTAGCTCACACAACGTATGTGGGTGCTTCTATATCTTTGGTGGGCATTTATGTTTAAGCTTTTTTCTAGATTTATTAAGATGTGATTGACAAATAAAAATAGTGTATATATAAGATGTACATGTTATGGTCTGATATACACTATAAAATTACTTGCACAAATTAATTAACACACCCATCACCACACATACTCTTTTTATCTGTGTGATCTTAAGATCTACAGGCTTAGCAAATCTCAAGTACACAATACAGTATGACATTTAGAAAATGGTTCCTGGCCTTGGGATTTGGGTGAAGAATTGATGGTGCTAGAAGCGATTTGATCTCACCAATGCTTCAGTGGATGGAGATGGTTCTCCAGGGCAATTCCAGCTGCCTTAGAATCACCTTGGTAGGCTTGCAAAGTTGTACTTATCTGAGTCTCACTTCCAGGGATACAAAGCATTAGACACACTAGGAATGGTAGTGGTGGGAAGTGAGGAAAGTGGGCAGGACCTGAATGGCTTCAGATCTCCTCAGGTGTATCTAATGACTATTTAGATTGGAATGCTACTGTGTTTTCAGCAATCTTAGCATCTCCTGGTTCCTTAATGTGCACAAAGAAGTCAAAGATCGCACTGAAATACTATAAATGGGAATGGTACTCTCTGGACTTTAGGTCCTTGTTTACTACTTACTATTTATGGGACTTGGACCTCTGTCTCAGTAATTATACTTGTGAGATGAAGTCAGGAATTCAGTGTTTTGTTATACCCCTAAATTTGTTATGAAAATAGAACTATGCAAAAAATAAAAGCAAGAATCAATAAATGGGATGGATTCAAAGTAAAAGGTTCTTCTCAGCAAAAGAAACAATCAATGAGGTGAATAGAGTCTACATTCTGGGAGCAAATTTTTTGCCACACACACACCAGATAGAACACTGATCTCCAGGATATATACAGAACTCAAAAAAACATTTGTTTTTTTTGGTGTTTTTTATATATTGCTTAAACATGCTTCAGTGGATGGAGATGGTTCTCCAGGGCAATATATAAAGCAATATATAAAAAACACTCCAAAAAACAAACAACCCAATCAATAAATGGGCTAAGGAGCTGAACAAACACTTCTCAGAAGATATACAATCGATCAACAAACATATGAAAAAATATTCAACATCTCTAGCAATTAGAGAAATGCAAATCAAAACTACTCTAAGGTTTCATCTCATGCCAGTTAGAATGGCAGTTATCAAGAATACAAACAACAACAAGTGTTGGCAAGGATGTGGTGGAAAAGGTGCACTCATACATTGCTGGTGGGACTGCAAATTGGTGCAACCAATCTGGAAAGCAGTATGGAGATTCCTTAGAAAACTTGGAATGGAACCACCATTTCACTCAGCTATCCCACTCCTTGTTCTATGCCCAGAAGACTTAAAAACAGCATATTATGCTGATGCAGCCACTTCAATGTTTATAGCAGCTCAATTCACAATAGCTAAACTGAGGAACCAACCTAGATGCCCTTCAATAGATGAATGGATAAAGAAACTGTGATTTATATACACAATGGAATATTACTCAGCATTAAAAGAGAATAAAGTTATGTCATTTGCAGGTAAATGGATGGAGTTGGAGAACATCATGCTAAGTGAAGTAAGCCTATCCCAAAAAAACCAAATGCCGAATGTTCTCTCTGATAAGTGGATGCTGATTTATAATGTGGGTGGAGGAATGGGAACTATAGAGAAACTTTGGTCAAAGGGGAGAGAAGGGAGGAGATGGGACATGGGAACAGGAAAGATGGTGGGATGAGATGGACTACAATGCCCTAGATTCATGTGTGACTGCACATATGGTATAACTCTATATTGTGTACAACCAGAGAAGTGAAAAGTTGTGCTCCATTTGTGTACAATGAATTAAAATACATTCTGCTGTCATGTAAACCTCATTAGAATAAATTAAAATAAGAAGTGAACAAAAAGAAAATAAAACTTTAAAATGTAATTAAAGGAAATTGTATGAGAGGAAAACCAGCATAGGTTTCTCTGATAAAGTTCACATTTTCTTGTTTTAAAAGTTCCCTAAAGGGGCTGAAGTTGTGGCTCAGTGGTAAAGCACTTGCCTAGCATGTGTGAGGCACTGGGTTTTATTCTCAGCACCACATATGAATAAAATAAAGGTCCATCAACATCTAAAAATAATTTTTTTAAAAGTTACCTAAAGTCATAAACCTCAAATATCTTACCGGGAAATATTTTTTGTAATGCACTTGCTTAACTGATTTTAGATTGGTTCAGGTTACTAAAAGCCCTAATATGATTCTTTCAACTTATATCAGAAAATGTGACTGAATGGTGTATCAGCAGATTAGTGTAGATAAAAATACAGTGATAGGTAAACAAAAGCAAAGAAACCATCACTATGTCAAAATGCATTTAAAAATAAACTATATTTAGAGATTTAAAAAATCTCTAGAAAGATTCATAGGCTTTTTGGATAAGCTATCTGTTTAACAAAAAACAAAGCAGTATTGAAGACTGGAAAATACAGTCAAGTTAAAAGAACAAAAGGAAAAATAGGACTAAAACAGGGAAGATTAAAATGCATTAATCTGTCCTTGCTAATGTTGCCAAGTGCAATGATAGAGAAAATTATGAGTCACCAAGAGACACAGAGTCAGCTAGGCAGAATAATTCAGTGCCCTTAATTCTCTTGCTTCTTTGAAGTTGAAAATTGTTATATATGAAGACACATGTATGACACATTACAGCCTTCTCAGTTTTTAATTATCTGGATATTCCCCAAGTTTCAATATTACCCTCAAGCCACTTAAAAAAAGACCAAGAAACAAGCATGTATATATGCTATATATACATATACATGTATAAATATATGATATGTATATGAATATTATGTACATAAGCAATTTGGAACCCAATACTTCAACATCTATTCAGATGCAAATGAATCTTAATGAATACCTTATAAACAAAAGTACATCTAAGATCAATGACAGTGCTCTCAAACTTTATATATCAAAGAAAACTGGAGAAAAAAGTGAAAAAATCCAGATGAAAAAAATATTTGTAGGTTTTTTGGAATTGAAGGAACATGAATTTATAATTCCAACTCTACTGTTTATTAGATATGTAAATTTGGACAGGATATATAATCTCTCCGAGACTCAATAAGGATAATATTCCTCAGGTGGGCTTACAAAAGAGAATGAATGGAATTGGTGATGATATATATTTGTTAGTCAGAAACATGCCTTCAGCCTGTTTTGTCCTATGTTTTTATCTCATGATGGTTTTTGGACAGAACTTCAAAAAATTTTACATATACATTGTATTTTTCTTTGATAAGAGCTCATGGGGGCACACTACTTGAATAGGGTGGCAGCTAGGAAGTTGTTTTTCACCACCTTGAACCACACACTCAGAGGTCCCTGTAGTCATGAGTTCAGGAGGCCCGCGCATTGCACGAAAACTTCATTTTCTAGATGTATTTTATTTATTTTTGTTTTTATTTTCAGTATTGGGATTTAACCCAGGGATGATTAACCAGTGAGCCACATTCCCAGGCCTTTTCATTTATTATTTTGAGATAG
>CM053408.1:94061084-94090851 GCA_028644305.1 Xerus rutilus
GGTATATTTATAGTGTATCTATGGATGTTTACTCATTTGTCAGTTTCTTTAAACATAGAAATGGATACTGAAAATCAAGTTCCTTTTCAGAATCAAAAGATATGTTCAATTTTCTAACATTAGTCTATCTTTTTATTCTTGAAATAAACTCTAATGGATCTATTGCTCTGTTAGATTAGATTTACTTGTACCATTTTGGATTTGGATTTTTATTAGGAAATTCAGCTAGTGTGCAGCTTTTCCTTCTGTGTTATTTTTATATGCATTCTAAGTCATTTAGAAAAGCATTTTTATACAGAATATTTGAATTTATTGACTTTTTTTGGGGGAGGCAAAGGGTTTTCTCTAACATTTAAAACGTTCATTTTTATAAGGATAAATTAGTTTATTTTCATGGAGAGGCAACTTTATTAATGTATGATATAAAAAAATCAATCATTTTATCCAGATTTTCAAGTTGATGATGTACTTGCATATATTATTTCCTTAAAAATTTCAATCTTTCTGCTTTTGTGTTATTGTGACTATCTCATGATAATATTTTTATTGTTCTAAAACTTGCTACAATGTTTAATCAATGTTTTTGAAGAATTATCCTTGGTTTTATTTTCCAATTCTTATTTTGCCTGATTTCTTATGCATTATATTTAAAATTATATTATTTATATCTCTCACATTTTTTGTTTATTATTTTCATAGTTTTCAATGTACTACAGGTGTTTAGTTCATTTTCTCCCAGTTTTAATTACTTTCTAATAATACACATTTATTACTATAAATATTCTTCTGAAAATGACCTTGGCCATATCTCATGGAATACTTCACCCTATTACATGGTTTGCTTTCTATAGTTTCAGTTACCACCTTCTCCTGCTGTCTAAATACATTAAATGAAAAATTCTATAAATAACTTTCAGGTTTAAATAGCTTTCATCATAGCATATTGTTAGAATTGTTCTATTGTATTAGTAGTTTTTATTTCTTACTATACCTAATTTATAAATGAAACTTTATTGTAAGTGTATTTTGATAGGGAAAAACATAGTATCATACATATGTATATATATACATAAATATATATATATATTCATATATATATGTATGTATGTTTAGGCATTTGCTAGGGGTCTTGTAAAGTGTTCCCCAAGGACAGGAAAGACTAAAATTTTGTTCTGTTCTAATCAGATGAATTTATCTTTAGTATTTCTTTGGCCTAAGAGTATTGTCACATTTCATTCAAATTTTGGATTACCATTTTTCTATGAACAGTGACTGTGTTTTTGCCATACTGTTCTCTCACCTCCCCTCACCCTTTCCCACCATGTCGTACCTCTCCTCTATCCCTTTCCTTCTGATTCCTTTCTATTTTTTCATTTTTCTATCTCCATTTTATTTTTCTGTTATCCTGCTTGAAGTTTTTATTTTGAAATTATTTGTGTGCATCTGTGTCCTAGCTTATAAACTCTTTTGGTGCAGAACAAATGTTTTATTTGCCTTGAATGTTCACAGTGCGTAACACTGCTTTCTACATAGTAAGTACTTGATGAGAGCACAAAGGCTGAAAAAATGACATTTGTGTAGCAGAGAACACGGTGTGCAAAATACCTGTCTGAACTGACTCAAGGATTCAGTGGAAGGAAATTTTAGCTTAACCAGTGGGGAGCAGGTTTAGAAAACAATCAATCCCAAATTGGAACTGGAATTCAGTAGACTTCAAAGATGCTCTCAGGAAGATGAATGGGGATTCCAAACAATAAACAGAGTGACAAGTGAGCTGGATGACAGCAGTGGCACAGTGAAGAAAGCAGATGCTGCTTCTCTCTAAAAGAATAAATGACACAGACATGAATCTCAGGAGAAGTAACAGCTTAATGTGTTTAAGTATATTATTTGAGAAAAGTTACTGTCTCAGTCTGTTTTGGGTATTATCACAAAATAACATCAATTGGGTAGCTAATAAATAATACAATTGTATTTCTCATAGTTCTGAAAGGTGGGAAGTTTAAGATAATAAAGGAAAATTTGGCTTGGTGAGGGCTACTTCATCATAGATGGTGCCTTCTGTTTCCTTCCATGGTAAAAGGGGTGAGCCAGCTCTCTGGGATCTCTCTTATATTGAGTCTCAATCCCATTTATAAGAATTACCTCTCAAAGGCACCACCTCCTACTCTCATCCCTTTAACTTAGGATGTTAATGTATAAAATTTGGGAGTCTATTAATAATTAGAGCAGAGCAGTGACCCAAATGAGAAATAAAAATTATAATCTTGGTGTTTCCAAGGGAGCTCCATAAATAGCACCTCTTTGCTTCATCTGGCTTTCTAAGAAATTGAAAAAAAGAAGAAGTACAGAGAGAAGGCACATCTTAGTTATTGGTAAGGGATAAGTATAGGATTTTGAGGGTAAATAGGCTTGTTAAATGAACTGAGGTGTTGAACAGACTTACCTGGCCCACAGTGCCAGATTAGGGCAGGTCTGTCCTTGTGGTAGAGAGGCAGTAGTGAACTTCTGGAGAACTCCAGAAAAGGATGGACAGGATTAGCATAACTATGCCTAGTTTATTCTGCCCAATTTAACTAATCAGACATCTTTCTTTATATCCTCTGACTTGGAATGAATAATGATGCAGAGAATGACCAGGAGAACTCCTGGAGTCCTAAGCACACAAAGGGAACCATTGAAGTATGAACTAAGAATTTTTCACTAACCACCATTACCAAGTTGAGTAAAAGGAAAAAAGCTAGGAAGGTGGAGGTGATATAAGTGAATTTAATCTTCACCTTCATGGTGGTGTATTGTTAGTATGTATTATCTAAAATTAATAAAACAAGAAAAAAATTAGTAATTAAATTACTATTTATTAGTAAGAAGAAGAACTGCAAATTTAAACAAATTAGGTTCACCTTGTGGATGAGGAGGAATAGAATAAGTGGAAGATCATTGCTTTTCATTCTCAGCTTTCCTATTTTGTTTTTAAGCTCTGTGAATGTATTACTATAGATATGAAAATAAAGATAAAGGATGGATCCACAATAACAATTCTTTAGAATTAACAATATAGTTTTATTTAATAAAGCACACCTTCTTTCTCATTACTACTCCCATCCCAGGTTAACTACAGATAGATAATGCTTTGATAATGAAAATAAAACTTTTTTAAAAAAAATGAAAAACATACCCTCTGTGATGATTAATCTAGACTGTCAACTTGGATTGAGAGGTACCAAGGATTAAGGGACTTCTGGGTGTGCCAATGAGGATGTTCATAGCCATGATTGGCATTTGGGACAACAAAATGAGGGAGTAGACTGGCCCTGATATGGGCAGCACTCATTAGGCTGAAGGCCTGGATGGAACAACAGATGGAAGAGAGAGGAAGCTCCTGCACTCAAACTCATTCTTTTTTTTTTAGTTGTAAGTGGACATAATACCATATTTTTTATTTATTTATTTTTATGTGGTGCTGAGGACAGAACCCAGAGCCTCACATGTGCTAGGGGAGCGCTCTCCTTCTGAGCCACAACTGCAGCCCCAAACTCATTCTTCTTAAGCAAGTTCGTCTGTTGCTGCTCCCAGTGCCTGAAGATCTTGGACTCCAGATCCTTTACTTTTTGATGCGGACTCTCACCAGCAATTCTCAAGGGACTTTCCAAGTCTTCAGTCTCCAACTTGTGCTTCATCATTGGTCCTTTTTATTCTGAGGCTCCAGCTTCTTGGATTGAGCAACTACTAGTTTCTCCAGCTCTCTAGTGTGCAGATGGCCACTGTAGGACCATCCAGCTTCTGCTCATGTAAGTTGCCCTAATAAATCCTATTTAGAGTCATACATATACATATCCTGTTGGTGCTGCTCCTTAGAGAACCCTAATACACCCTCTAACATGGTTTATATGTTATATGACATGCTACATGTGAAAGATTTCTGTGGATGATTTTAATCTAGACATCATAGGGGAGGGAATAGGTGTTACCCAGACGACACAGTGCATGAGTTGTGTAGCAGGGAAGTCAGCCTTGTCTGACACTCAAGACTAAGGTCTCAAACATCACCATATTTCACCCAGACAACCCTGACCTATCAGTGTACCACAAATGTGGATGGGTGGGTTCTTTGTCTTGTGAATTTAAGGAATAAAATCCACAGACACAAAGGTGAGAACAGAGTTAACAGGATTGATTACAGTAATATAAAGAAAGAAAGCAGAGCGCCTGAAGACGGAGGGTTCCCAAGAGAGAGGTGCCAATGAGTGTCTGTTGTCTAGAAGATTTCATGGGCTTGATCTGTCCCTATAGGATTCAGAAAGGGGCTATCAACTCTATTTTATCTTCTTCGGCAGATCTAGGGAGAGTAGTTTTTAATCTTTTATTAACAGAGGGTGAGGGTGAAGGTTTGTTGGCACAAGAGGTCATACTTTAGAGAAGATTTTCTGATTGGCTGTTGCTAGGGGTAGTGGTAACTAAGGAAGATCTGTTGCAGTTGAAGCTGTTGGGGAACTGATAGGATGTTCTCCAGAATCCAATGTCCAGGATGATATGATAATTTCCTCCCTTCCTTCCCTTCTCCAAGGCCTTTATCTTGTCTGCCTAGGTGGTATACTTTCCTGCTTCATTCCTTCATCAGTAGGAATATCATATCATGGAGAACTATCAAATTAAACTAAACACGTTCTTTTAAATGGCTTTACTGGTTTTAATCTACCCATCATTAAGTTCATTAGCCCACTTTTAAGTGTATTTGGAGGTCTGTTATGTTACAGATGACCCAGGTGTGGATGTCCCAAAGTTTAATTAAGTAGTCCATGCTCAAAGGGTTTGCAAGAACTAGAAGCTGGAGAAGCTGAATATGTTTGGCATTGAGTAGAGTTACCAAAAAATATAATAACACAGATATGATTTAAAGTTAAATAAGATATAAAAAATTCACTCTGTTAATGCTATAGGGAAATTTCAAAATTAACACAGCAGATCTTATTAAATATTTGAATGAGTAACTAGGTTGCAATTTTAATTTCCAATGAGCAGTTATCTATGTCTTTCAGAGAAAGCAAATCTCATGGTTTGAATAAGGGATCAATTTTACTCTTAAAATTACTCATTGCACAGTATCAGTAATGAACCTTAATGTCATTTCCATGAAACAGCAATTATATTAAAATTTCCTTTATATTTTCCCATAGGCACAAAGATTCACAAATTAGAATAATATATTATGTGCATTTTTTTACACACAGAGAGTCTTTTGGCATATATTGATTCAAGAACATGAGGAAATGAATTCCTTAGATGATTTTGAAATAATCCTTCTTGAGAACTAAAACAAAATCTACATAATGCACAGAAGAATATGAAGGCTTAAAGATTTTGCACTGGTTACAATTGTGTAAATATGCTGAATCTATATGTTTACTGTTTAGAATTAAACAGTAGGTTTGGCTGGGGTTTTCTGGGTAAGGAGATCACATTTAAGAACTCCATTTTGGGAACTGATATCAAACCATAATATCACATGGGATACAGAAAACTAATTTTTCAGGAAACTCATTTCAGTATTTGGCAATTTTGATTTGGACTCAGTGACAACTCATGAATGTTCAAAGAGCAATTATCAAAGAGGTAATATATTTTGTATATTTTCCAGCTGTTAAATGTTATTAAGCTCTTACTTTTTCCCCTTTTCTTTCTTTATTTTATTTTACTTTATTTGTTGGTACAAGAGATTAAACCCAGGAGTGCTTATTCACTGAGCCACATCCCCAGCCTTTTTTATAAAAAATAAAATAGGATCTTGCTAAGTTACTTAGGGCCTTGCTAAGTTGCTGAGGCTAGCTTTGGACTCGTGATCCTCCTACCTCAGCCTCCTGAGATGCTGGGATTCTAGGCATGCACCACCACACCCAGCTCAAGCCCTTACTTTTGTCATAAGTGGCATATAATAAGGTTGCAATATAAGTATTAAAAGAAAAATCTAAAATTAAAAGCCTTAACAAATTAATACTAAGAAAAAATTATCATTCCTAGTCCTCTCCCTGAGCAATATACCATGCTTTGCTTCCTATGCATTATCTCATTTATTTGTCATAGTAACATATGAATAATATATTTTGTTTCTGTTTTACATATGGGAAAAATAAGGCTGTAAATGGTGAGTAAGCATCTCCACAGTCAAGTAAATATGTGGCAGAGCCAGGCTATAAAAAGATTTACAAGTCCTGGCACCCAAACTCCTCATCTTTATGCCATAATGCTTGGATAAATACCCACTGGGATATTTGAAATTCTATTAAGCATTTTCTAACTTATGGTATATACTCTTTTGGCAAAAGAGTCACCTATGTCTCTAGAATATGTTTGGCAGCATTTTAATTTACTTATAAATCTTCATGTGATGGCAGTTGAAAAAATCTATTCTTTAAAATATACTTGGATTTTATGGATGTGGCACAGTGGATCCTAGTATTGGGCTATCCATAGGACACTAATTTAAACAAAAAACAAACTGTAAATGGAGTAAAGAGAAATCTGTGGAGTAGATGGAGGGAGCTAGGGGTTGGGGGGAATTGCTGGGGATTGAATTGGAGCAGGTTGAGTTTTTATACCTTTGTGATAATATCACGCTATATCCTGTGTTGTATGTAACTAAAAAGAATTTTAAAACTTTTGTTAATAAATAAAAAATACTTGGATCGTGAACAATTGGACACAAAATATAAATTTGAAGAGATTCCCTTCTCACTCAAAGGACATTCCCCCAAGTTCTTTAATGAGTGTCCTTTGCCAAAAGTAGGTGATGCTTGGTATTCAGGGGATGTATCCACATCTCATTAGGTGACCATGTGTTCGGCTGTCATCCACCTAGTTCAAGTATGAAGCAAGCCATGGAAACTCTTATCCTCAGAGTAACTGTTAGACCAGGTGGTGGAGAAAGGTGTGTTTTGGAGAGAGTGGTTCCTCCATCCACCAAAACCTGGCCCTCTCAGCCCAGCCCCACTGCAGGCTCTCTCTCTTTGATGTTAAAACTTGGTTAATGCCTTTTCCTCTGGGTTGTTCTGTGGATTAAAGAGATCATCTGTGTGAAGTGATTACTCCAGTGCCTGACACGTAAGAACTCAAGAACTGTTAGCCAGTTTTGTAATTATTCATGCTTCACAAACTGCCTTCATATGGCCCCTTTTAATCCTGATTATCATTCAGTGAGGCTGGCATTCTTATCCCTATTTCTCAAATAGGAATTTGAGGCTCAGTGATGTTAGGAATCAGTTAATTTAGCATGGCCAATCCTAAAAGCAAAATCTTTTAACTAAATGCCCCATATTTCAAGCTGCTCCACAATGTCCCCAAAGGGAAACTCAACCCCCTCTTCTGCTTAAACTCATATGTGCTGTACTCCACTGTGCTTTGCTCAGTTGTCCTTTGCTCAGCCCTTGTCCCCAGCTTACTGTCACCGTTTGCTTCATTCAAATGGAAGGCTTGGTCACTGAGGTACTAAGAAATCCATGTTGTCACTTATTTTCATTGGGCCCTGACTGTACCTTTGCCCTTTTAGTATTATCATCGCTTCCTACTTTTCACATTTTCCAATGAGTCTCTCGTCTCCTTATTTATGTCTTAAATTTCCTCAGCAGAGTGACTAACAATTCTTCGATTCTCTCACAATGCCTATTAAATGATTGGTGCATTCATTCAACCAGTCAGTGATCCAACAAATTTGCCTGCTTGTCTACTGTATGCCACAGGTGCTATACCATTGAGCTATATCCCCAGTCATTTTTATTTTTTAAATTTGAGACAGGATCTCACTAAGTTGCTGAGGTCTTGAACCTGCTATCCTCCTGTCTCAGTCTACATTGTCACTGGGATCACAGATATGCAGCACCAGGCCTAGCTTAAATATAAATAATATGGGAATCATTGTTTTAACTCTGTTTGAAGAAGAAACGTCGGGGAAGTTTTCAAACATTAACTGTTTTTCTTCCTCCAATTCAATGTTCTGGCACCAAGGTGAAATTTATTTTAAAAAAAAAAGAAAGTGAAAAGTTAGATTTTATGCAATTTATTAGTTTAAAGGAATTATCAAAAAGGCACATAAGGAAGGAATATATTTGTCTTTAATAAATGAAAACAATAGATTAAAAAAGAGTCTGTTTATCTTACTCAATGAGAACTCTAAATTAAGTTGTCAATGACAAGAGTAATAGCTCTGGGATGTTTTCATGGATTCAGCCTCCTTCTAACTTCTTTTTTTCTTTTTATGGTACTGAGGATTGAACTCAGGGGCAGTTGACCACTGAGCCACATCCCCAGCCCTAATTTGTATTTTATTTAGAGACAGGGTCTCACTGAGTTATGTAATGCTTCACTTTTGCTGAGGCTGGATTTGAACTTGCGATCCTCCTATCTTAGCCTCTTGAGCTGCTGGGATTACAGGTGTGTACCACTGTGCTGGACCCCTTCTAACTTCTTGTTCCACAATCCTACACACGCCACTGTTATCCCATAACCAGGTATTGTACTTGCCTCCTAAGAAAGAAGAAGAGGAAGGATAAAAAAACAAAAGAAGCTCTGTCTTTTTACTTAGAAGTCAGATCATCCCTTTGGACTTGATTTGCATCTCATTGATTGGAGAAGTGAGTTTTTATCTAGATGCATTGCTGTCTCAATCAAAATTTAATTTTTATTAATAAGGAAGATAAAGAAATAGATATTAGATCAGTTATAACAATAAATGGTACAAGGTATTCAAACCTTGCCCCAGTATAGATCATAGCCCCAATTTCAGGACCTTCTGTGTACAGGTTCAGTTTGACATGATGGCAACCATCTTGAGTTGTAACTGCCATGATCATCCCAGAATGGCTCTAGCCAGGTTTTCCTGCATAGTTCTCAGAAAACTAAGAATACACAAAACCATTAGAGTGGTATGTGGAGCTTTGTGACTGGACTCTGGCTCCAGAATGTGCTTGACCTTTTGACATTAGCTTAAAACCAACTAGGTGCATTCTAGCTAGGATGAAGCCACTTTTATCCTGCCCATACATATATTCCTCTTTTTGAGTGGAATTGCAGGGATCCAACTGGTCTTGCTTCCTCCCAGGACCATGCTTTCATCAGTTAAGTCCCTCATTAAGTTCTTCTCTGTACAAACCTAGATATGCCTGCCTTTCTTTCTTTGGTCTCATTGCACCTTGGAAAAAGCCCTAGTATAATAGGACAGGGTTATTCTGGAACATTATGATAAAAGTTAATCATTTCTCTGTGAGCTCTGAAAATGCATTCTTGTATATTGCCCAAATATTTGCTTCATACTAAGTGTGACATTAGGCACTGTAGGTACAAAATTAATATGATACTACTGATGGTTATTATGTTTATTCAATTTGTTATAAATCTGACTCAGTTGTATTTACTCAATTGTTGTAACTAATGGTTATTGTTGGCAACTAATGGTTAGTGCCTACCTTTGTGTAAGAACATAAATTAATTAGTCCATATATTCAGCTCAATATAAGAAATATATAAACATACAAAAAACAAAGAAAAAACATTTCAAGTTCTTGACTTGAACTTTGGACATCAAGAAATGTAGACTTTATTTCTAAAATCTGATAGCTTTTAGCAGTTAGTTTTTGAAACTATTGCTTTCCTATACATGGTTGAGAATTACTGCTTTCTCATTTGACATTAGGATGGATGGTCTCCAATGCCCCTTTTATTTCTCCTTCTTACTGATCTATTAGACTGAGTCACCAACCACAGACCAGTTCCTGATTCAAACCATTTTGGCTGCTCTTGTGTAAGGCATGTCTCCAAATAAGACTGTCGTGTTTCTGTGCACCTTTTTGAGGCTGCAATTCATCTGCTCAGTTTGGGAATGGTTTGGGAATGGAAGAGTCCTTTGGGAAATAAAGAGGTAATAGAGGTTTTGGTTGGCTGGTGATTTGTTTCATACAGGAAAATTGATGTTCATAATGGCCCTTAAGTTAAAACGCTGCATTATCACAAGGGTAACATCTTAAACCTCCTGTAATCTGAAGCCTTAAATCACCTTCTTAGAGCAGAATAGTTGCATTATTCCCTTGAAGCTCTTTGTATGTGAATTCAGCATTGCTTCTGACAGTCACAAATTTTTAAAAAATGATTAAATATCATCTTCACATTCTCTAGGCTAATAGAAGGAAAACCCTAATTATTGATTACCCTTTCTGTAGTTACTACTTCAGATGATATATTTTATTATAGAATTAGAAATATACAAACCCAATCTCCTAGCATCTCAAAAGTTTTGCATACGTGTTTTATGTGTTCATAAGAACACAGTTGTATGACTGAATTTTTTGGTTTTTTTTTGTACCAGGGATTGAATCTAGGGATGCTTAGCCACTAAGCCACATCCCCAGCCCTTTTTGTAATTTTTTTAGAGACAGGGTCTTGTTGAGTTG
Source organism: Xerus rutilus (assembly GCA_028644305.1). NCBI lineage: Eukaryota > Metazoa > Chordata > Mammalia > Rodentia > Sciuridae > Xerus > Xerus rutilus. The sequence continues at coordinate 94,071,521 of CM053408.1, forward strand.
TTAGGGCCTCACTAAGTTGCTGAGCCTAGCTATGAACTCACAGTCCTGCTGCCTCAGCCTCCCAAGCTACTGGGATTACAGGCTTGTACTTCCATGCCCGTTGTATGACTGAATTGTAGGAAATATTTGGAAACTCACAAAGTCATCTAATGGCTTGTCATTTTGATGTGTGGACCTTTTGCTTCCTGGTAACACCCTTTGTGTCCTGTTTCCTGGAGGTTAACTCTTAAAATTGGAATGTCTGTGTTCCTTAAGGAGATTGGAGATAGTGATTTAGCCACATATAGCACCTTTTTTTTTTTAAACATGGGGAAAATTCCCTTTAAGTAAGTATCAGTAGAATTAAAATATTTTATGTTTTTCCTGAGATTATTAGAGCTAAGATAATTACAGGAAGCTTATGGGCTTTCATAACTGTCCTTGTCTGCAAGAGGCTTTCCTGGGTGTTCCCTATTCAGCATGTATTGTCTGAGCTCCTTTAATTTCAAGTTCCTGGATATGGCCCTTGGACCTTCCATTCTTCTCTTGGATTGGTTTATCAATCTGTAATTATCTTAAGCAATTATTTTAAAGTAAGTGTGATTAATTAATAGAGACTTGGTTATTGTGAATAAGAATTATATTCCTATTGTGCCATAGGCCACTAGGTCTTACCTCCTAAATTATTTCTGAGATATAAGGAAGCTTACAAAGAGGAATTAAATAAAGGTAATTGATACTATCTATGGCTTCCTGCAATAAAGCATGGTAGTTGCATATTTAATTCTTTGCCTTTGAAGAGCAGGTTGCTAGGTGTTTTCTATATCCTGCCTGCAGCTTCTGATTCAAAATAGCCCTTCTACTGATCTCTTCTATTTATTCCTCTACCTTGGAATACTTCTGTATGTGTCATATCCAGTTGAATTTTTGCTTTCCATTGTTCCCACAACATCTTGCTCATATTGCTCTTCAAATGTCTCACCCTAAATCATGGTTATGGATTATATGGCCTATATTCACCATTGGACTGGGTTTCTAAGAGCAGAAATGAGTCTCATTATATTCCTGCAATGTCTTCGTCTTAACAATTTCATAAAACTGCTGAATCCATATTGGTCTTCTTTTTCTTCTTGATTAGGTAAATATCTTTCTTTTCAATGAGACTAAACTATAAAAGAGAAAAAGTTGAGGCTAATTTTCTTATAATATTTCTGTTATAATGAAAAGATGAATTAAGTACAATTTTTAACGTAAAACCTACTTAAAAGTATTTAGAGACAAGAATATATTTTAAAATCCAACATTAATATAAAGGCAATTTTCTCTCTATTAGGAAGCATTGGAAATATAAAAATTATTTTATTCAGAAGTTCAAATAATTTCAGCGGTACTGGTGTGTGCACTGTTTGGAGATCTAAAATAGTGACTTCATTATATGTTCAGTTGGCGTTTGTATTGGCAAAATCTCAGGGCAACTCAAACAAAAGAATAGAATCCCAGCCCTGGAAGAAACTTCAAGGATGTTTTTATAGGTCTCCATGAGCTAAACCTAGAGATGGCCCAAAGGAATAAGGCATCATAACCAAATCATGGATGATAGAAGAAAATGATGCAGACATGGCAAATGGTTACATATAGGTATAGCAGACCAGAACGTGTGCAGCTCTGATCTTTCTCCAAGAAAGTACTTATTGTCCAGCTGCAAGGAGGGTGGTTTGCTGACAGCCTCCAGCTGTAGGGTCTTTGGGTTTGCTCCTGTCTCAGGGTCTAAACCAAGGTTCCATTCTTCTTCTGGTGGCCATAGGCCAATGATTAAGCAAGGTGGTTGCTGTAGTTCATTTTCTGTTACAATTCAAAATACCTGAAGCTTGGTACTTAATAAAGGGGAGATTTTTATTTAGCTCACAGTTTTGGATGCTAAAAGATCCAAGATCAGGTGGTCCTATCACTTTGGCCTCTGGTGAGGGCTTTCCTAGCTACATCACAATGTAAAAGCAAGGAGAAAACACTCACTTGATAAGACAGAAAGCAAGTGGAGCTTAGGGGTCAGACTTGCTCTTTTTATAGCAACCTGCTTTGTAGGAACTAACCAGGGTTCCAAAAGAGCCACATTAATCATTTATGAGGGCAGTACCCCTAAATCACCTAATTTCTTCCCACTAAGCCCCACCTCAAGCACCACTTCACAACTGCCATACCAGGGATCAAACTTCCAGGACATGAACTTTGGAGAACCCATTCAAATCTTGTTTCAACCAATGGTAGTTTAATGACCTAGTCATTTCCACCCGTCATGCGCTTCTAAAATGAATAATCTACTCTGCATGTCCCCACTGGGCAGGGGGAGTCTGTTAGATCTGTATGGTGGTCTTTTGCTACCCCTGCCCAATCTGCATCAGCTTTACTTTTCTCACAGGTTACTCCCTACTGAACTTTGGAGATTTCTCATTAGGCCTCAGTGTCTGCCTCTTCAAGAATAACTCTACCAAGGAGTGCAGTAGCAGATATGACCAAAGACCAAACTTGGATGCATCTAGTGGTTTATTAATGTGGGTAGCACAAAGGCCTGGCCCAGCCCTTTCACCTCAATTAACGTAACTCGGAAGGTCTATTTCAGCTCCAGAGATCCTTGCAGAATGGGCTGAGACCTCTGTTGCAACTACATCTCAGGGGTGCTTCCTCCCCGTGTTTACCCTCAACACTCCACCATAACCTCTCATATGTAATCTCAGGGTCTCAGAATCTGATTCCTGGAAGAACTGCCATATTAGGAGTAATATTTTCTTTTTTCTTTTTTGGTATTAGGGATCGAACCCAGGGGTGCTTCATCACTGAGCCACAACCCCAGTCTTTTAAAAAAAATCTTTGAAGAAGGTTTTTGCTAAGTTGCTTAAGGATTCCCTAAGTTGGTGAAGTTGGATTTGTAATCCTCTTGCCTCAGTCTCCCGAATAGCAGTATTTTCTAATATCAGCCAACTACTCAAAAGTGTAGATTTATAGTAAATTGTAGATAAACATATATGTTCCATTGTCTCTATTGTCGGTACTGAATTATTTTAAACTAAAAAGGTCTACCACCACCCCCTTCCCGTAACTATTTCTGTCTGTGTGCCTTCCTCCTACGTACAGATTCTGCTGTAGAGTTGCCATACTGAATTCCATGCAGACCTCCAGGGCACATGCCATTGTTTCTATTACATGCATTAACTGTAATCAAGTAGTTTTCTCTGCTTCTGGATACATGACTTAATCATTCAAGATTCTGTAGCAAAATACCATAACCTAGTTAGCTTATGTTGTATTTAGCTTTTTTGTTGCTCTGACCAAAAGACCTGACAAGAACTTAGAGAAGGAAAAGGGTATTTTTGTTTCAGAGTTTCAGTCTATAGCCAGTTGATTTCATAGCTCTGGGCCCAAGATGAGGCAGAAGAACATCATGGCAGAAGGGCTTAGTGGAGGAAATCAGATCAGGACATGACAATCAGGAAACAGAGTGAGCTCCACTCACTGAGGACAAAATGTAAACCACAAAGATATACCCCAATGACCCACCTCCAGCCATACCCTACCTGTCTAGAGTTACTACCCAGTTAATCCCTCTGGATGGATTAATCCACTGATCAGGTCACTGCTCTCATAACCTATCACTTAACCTCTGAAATTCTTGCATTGTCTTTCAATGAGTTTTATGTTTTTTAAAAAATAACTGTAACAATTTATAAACAACAGCAATTCATTTCTCATAGTCCTGGAGGCTGAGAATCTAAGATTAGGATGCTGGCATATTTGGTGTCTTGTAAGGGCCTGCTTCCTCCACAGTCAGCATCTTCTTGCTGTGTCCTCACATGGCAAGGAGACATGAGGGCCTCCATGGAATCTTTTTTATAAAGACACTAGTTCCATCCATGTGCTTTCCTAACCCCCAGAGGTCTCATATCCTAATACTGTCACCTTGGAGGTTAAGATTTCAACATATATACTTAGGGGGAAAACAATCAGATTGTAACAGTGCATCTTTTCGCCTACCTGGAGAACTTAACCCTCTTTCTGCAAGACTCATTTCAACCATCTTCACTGAAACTTTTTGATGTCCTGTAGACAATCTAATCATTTCTCTTTTCTGCCAAACTATACCTAGTATAAATGCTTCTGGCTTTATAATTATCACATGGAAATAGGAAAGTAAAAGGAGAATAAAATTTTGGAAGGGAAATACAGTAACTTTTAAAAAGTTACTATATTTCAACTTCAGTCAATGTATAAGTTCTTAAAGTATTTAAAATGAGAATCTCAATATACAGATTTGAATATCATTACTTGTTAGCACATGAAGAAAATTATAGAAAGCATAATTGGAGCTTAATCCATGGTGAAATATATGTTGAAAGCAATAACAGTAAAAATAGACTCTATGCATAGTCAAATGATGAAGATCAACTGTAAGTTGGAAACATCTACCTCTGTTCCTTGAATCTAGTGACAAGGCACCTAGTAATAGGAATCATGATTGGCCTGACTAGGTTACTGTCCTTTGAGATTACTTTTTACAAAATATTTTATTTTTGATTAATTTTAATTGTATCAATTATATATTTTAGTGGAGTTGAGTGTGAGATATCAAAACTCTGATGAAGGAAGCATGTTTTGATCAAATCCAATCTCTTTTATTCACCTCTCTCCTTTCCTAGCCTCCAGTTATCACTGTTGTATATTCAGGTCAGCTTTTATAGCTTCCCATGTGAGCAAGAACATGCAGTACTTCTCTTTCTGTGTCTGGCTTATTTCAGGTTGCTTTTAATTATCCAAACAAGTTTCCAACTGAGTTTCTCTGAGGAGGGGGTAGTTAAGATGTTCCAAAACCATCAACTGTTTCAGGCTGGGAATAATTTAAAGAAAAGAGTCATGATTATGAATCAGCCAAGAAAGTAAGAAAAAGGAGGTATGTGCTAGTCATTTATATATATGGTAATTTTTTTTCTCATTCTATTTCACACAAACTCACAAGGAAATGTAAACAGCTAATTGAATGAGACAACTGGAGAGAGGCAAGCAGAAAATAATTTTATTCTTTCTCCTCTCAAAGTTGCTTTCTCTTTTAATAGTTTATGAAAGTGTAATAGATATAAAATAAAATGTGTATTTAAAATCTGCAACTTGACATGTTTTAATATATCTCACATTCTTGTGTAACCATGCAAAGTGTTTGCATTATATTTCATTCTCAACAGCAGTGTATGGAAGTTTCAATTCCTATACATTCGTGCCTGTAATTTGATCATTGTTCAAAAATTTTTGAGCATTCTGGAGAAATATAGTGGTATTTAATTATGGTTTTAATTGTGTTTTATTTAAGGACAAATAATATTGGGCATCTTCTCAGGTTTATTTTCCATCCACAAATTTTTTCTTGTAAAATGTCTGTTCAGATTTTTTACTCACTTTTATGGAGTTATTAATTTTCTTATTGTTATGTGTCGAGAGATTTTCAATGTTTTAGTTATAATTCCTTTCCCAGGATTGGGATTTGCAAATATTTATTCTAGTCTTTGTTTTTTGTTTGTTTGTTTGTTTATTCTCTTTACAATGTCTTTCAAAGATCAGAGTATTTTAACATTGATGTAGTCCAATTTTTCAAATTTATGGGTTATACTTTTGGAGTCATATCTAAGACATCTTTGCTTTAACCTAGGTCACAAATACTTTCCGTCACAAGTTTTATATTAATTCCATGGTCTACTTTGAGTTAATTTTTTGTTTGGGTCTATATTCAGTGTTTTGCTTGTTAATATGTCATTATTTTAGCACTATTTGTTGATAGGCCATCATTTCTTCCATGGAATTGCCTTGGTACCGTTAATAAAAATATCTTGACTGTATATGTGAAGGTCTATTTCTGAAATTCGTTTCTCTTTTGCTGATTTATTAATCTATCTTTATGACAATACTATATTCTTTTGATTATTATAGCTTTATAATAACATCTTGAAACTTGTGTGCTGTACCTCTTTCAACTTTCTTTTTTTAAAAAATTGTCTTGAATATTTTAGGTCCTTAGTATAGCTATGCAAGTTTTGAATCAGATTGTTGATTTTTACATTAAAGGCTGTTGTTTTTTATGGGGATTTCATTGAATTTAAACATCAACTTGGAGAAAACTGGCATCTTAATTACATTGGTTCAATCTACGAACATGGTATTTATCTATTTATTTAGGACTTACTTAATTTCCCTAAGCAGTTTTTATACACTTAAATGTAAAGGTTTTAAAATGTTATCAAATTTTTAAGAACTTAGTAATTTTTATGCTAATGTAAATGGTAGTATTCTGAATTTTTATTTCCTAATTATTCAGTTCTATTTATAGAAAAACAGTTAAGATTGTATGTTTGACTTCTTAGTAAGCCACCTTGCTAAATTAGATCTGGCAACATTTTAATAGATTCCTTAGAGTGCTTTATACAGACAATCTTGTCATCTATGAATAAAGACTGTTTTACTTGTCCTTTTTCAAAATGAGATATATTTTATTCATTTTTTTGGTCTTATTGCACTGAGAACCTCCAGTTCTATGTTGAATGTAAGTATTGGCAGTGGATGTCTTCTCCTTGCCTCTAATCTTAAGGAAAAGCACTTAGTCTTACCATTAAATGCAATACTAGCTATAGGTTTTGATGATACAATTATCAGGGTCAGAGATTTCCCCTTCTATTCCTAGTTTGCTGAGAATTTCCATAAAAATTTCCTTCTGGATTTTGTCAAATACTTTTCTACTTCTATTGGGATGGTTGTATATGTTTTCTTTTGTAGCATTATTATTTCATTGATCTTCATATATTAAACTTGCCTCAAACTACTTGTTAGTAGTTCTCTTCTGAAGGATGAACACTTAATATTTAATTAATTCATGTACTATTTATTTCATGACTCCTGAGGATTATATACTATTCTAGGTGTTGGGGATTCACAGCAACTTGAAACAAAGTGTCATATATTCTAGTTGGGTAAATAGTCAATATGCAAATGGTCAAAAAGCCAATAAGCAACCATTATGTCTAGTACTGATAACTGTAGTTAAGAAAAATTACAGAGGGTGAAGGGATAAATACTTTAAAAGTGAAGGTGGTGATGTACTCTTTTTGTAGAATATAGTCAGGAAAGATATTTCTGATAATGAGACGTTTGAACAAATACCTGGGTAAATTGAGGAAGGAAACCATTCAGGTATGTGGGGGAAGGGGACTTCTGGTAGAAGGAATTATAAGTGTTAAGCAAGGACATGCTTGGTATATTTATGTAACTATAGAAAGATCACTGTGGCTGAATTAGCATGGGAAACATATATCTGCACTGTCAGTGGAAGTAAATGCAAATAACAAAGTTGGAAGACGATTTAGCTCTATATGAGAAAATTCAAGGAAATATCATTCATGGATAATCAAGTAATATTCAAATTGACAATACAATTTTGGTATGTATTTATTCTTTCCACCATTGATATCATTATTTTTCTTTAAATAACATTTTTAAATCTGAAGTTGACACATAAGAAGTTGAATGTAACAACATTAATATGTACAGGATCAGTCTTAGAAACATCAGTATTTAGCCTATAATAATACTTGTTTATTAAATTATTCCATGTAAGCATTCAGTTTCACTTGATTAGACATTACTTTGTTATTGAACAGATTTGATGCTCCACATTTTAAGTATGGGCTATGGGCAGTATTGCTTTAAAGTTAAGTGGCAAACTTCATCTCAAAAATTTTTCCTCTTGGGCTGGGGTTATGGCGCAGTGGTAGCGTGCTTGCCTAGCACGCGGGAGGCACTGGGTTCGATCCTCAGCACCACATAAAAATAAAAATAAAGATATTGTGTCCACCTACAACTAAAAAATAAATATTTTTTTAAAAAATTTTCCCTCTTTTTAAAAAAGGCAAATACTTAGGGTCCTGCTAAGTTGGTGAGGCTGGCCTGGAATTTGTGATCCTTCTGCCTCACCCACCTGAATCATTGGGATTACAGATGTTCATCACTGTTCCTAGTGTTGAATTATTTAGATTGGAAGATATTTTGAGAATCAAAGAAACTTCTGAGAACAAATAAGTATAAGTAATGCTGGGTAAAAAATGCTTATTATTTTTCTGGGCTATTATTAAATGTAATGTAGCTTGTGAATTACCAAGAGGAGAATGACCCATTGACAACAGAGAATTTACGAACAGTACTGGAAATTGTGCTCCACCAGAACAAACCTTGAGGAAATCTGTCCTGGAAAAGGCAAGGTTACTATGGTCTGCTGAGTTCCTCTTTAAGGCGATGGGAACAGTGAACAGCTGGGATTCAGATAGCTCACCATGGGATCATAATCAAAAAGTCAAAAATAATACCATTAAAAAATTATGAGCAGAAGCTTATAAATTTTTATTACTCGCTGCTTTTAATTAACCTTTAAAAGCTATTCATGTAGGAATGCATAGGTCTTGGCTTCTGAATAGAGCAGGATTTAATATAGCTGTGTTTTCTAATGAGGATTAGGGGCTGCCTCATTTCCACAGTGTGGCTGACATTTCAATTTCAGCAACACCATGTCTATTCAAAGTACCATGAGCTGAACTTCAAGATGGGCACTAGGTAGAAAGAGAGTATTTTGATTTCTTAATCATTTTTTTTTTCATTACTCTCGGACAATTCATAAAATTACTAGTTTTTTAGGTATGATTAATTTGATATATCATCATACAGTTCAATTCCAAACTATGTGAAGCTTTCTGCTTATTTATACAATAAATATTTCACAGTGAGCTGTATAACTTGTCGTTGAGGATATTCTTTAAAAGGGATAGCACTTTAGTTCTCTAGGCTGAAAAGCAAATTATCCAAATGGCAGCTGAGAAAGCATATTTAGTATCATGGTTTCTCAGGGGTGGGTCCTCTGCTTCGCTCGGTCTCACAAGGTCTCACAATCGAGATGTCAGCTGGGCTGGGTAGATCTGAGACTCACACGGGAAGAATCCTCTTCCAGACTTATGTAGCTGGTTGCCAGAATTCATTTCCATGTGCCTGAAGGATAGAGAGCCCTGGCTTCTTGCTGGTAGTCAGCTGGAGGGTGTTATAGGAAGGAAGTCTCTCCAGAACATTTGTGCTAGCAAGATGAAATCCTATATTTTGTAACTTAATAACAGAAGTGACATCTATTACCTTTGCTGTACCCCATATTCTACTGATTAGAAGCAAGGAGAAGGGTATACCTACACTTAATAGTGAGGGTGTTATACAAAGGTATGAACACCAGGAAGCAAGGATCGTGGGGCACCACCTAAAAGTTTCTGCCACACAGAAGGTCTGAATTAACAGAAAATTTATACTATTAAATTGGCTACCAAAACGGTACATGAAACAAATATGGGCTTTGGATCCAAGTAGGGCCAAGATTGAAATCTAGCTTCTACACTAGCTGGATGTGTGATTTTGGGTAAGGAAGTCATATACTAACTCTATATCTTACTTTTCTTTTGCCTATAGAGAGCTAGTGAGAAAATAAAGTCAAGTGAGATAATGTATATGAAATTCTTATCATAGTGTGTGACCTGGAGTGAGTGTTCAGTAACAGTTGCTATTAATAATTGTAATGGGAGTAGCAGCAGTACTGGTTATGAGAAAAGCAATAATGCCCACAACTATTGATTGATGATGAAAGTATTTTTTCCCTTCTCCTTTAAGCATGTTGAAATATTTTCAGTACATATTTCATATGTATTCCTTTTTATGTACCAAATATAATATAAAGTATGACTCAAAATCAGTTATTTTGTGCATATGTGATCTCTTAGTTTTGCTTCTGTGTAATATTCCATGATGTGATTATATCAGAGTAGATTTAGTCACAATTTGCTTGTGCATTCTCTGCATAAGCAAAAAACATTTTCAGCAAAGATAAAAAAGATACAAAAGCCTCAGTCATTTTTTTCCAGATATAGATATGTATATTTACACACACATTTTTCTTTTCCTAATTAGGTTTGGATAAAACCAATTAATAATCCAGGCTCATGTTTTAAAAGCCACTTTTATGTTCATTTAGCATATTATAGGTGATAAGGCATAAGCAACAATTCCACTCACATATGTATGTATCTACATGCACACTCAAAAATGGCCTCGGAAGTACTATGCACTGGGGCCACCAGGGACCCGTGGACCTAGTAGCATCGGCTCTGGAAATAAGGATTTTCTGTTTGAGTAGAAATGCTTGTGTGGCTTACAGGAACTTTGGAAGTTTTTTTGAACTAGATAGTAACTAGTGTCTTGAAAATCTGGCAGGATCCTTGACAAAACTTGACTCATGGAAACTCCCACAAAGACTTTACAAGACCCATCATTTTAATATCTTCTAGATTTTCCTTCTTGACATAGTTATGACAATACTCATTGAAAAATGAGCTGAGAGAGAGACTTATAAAATTCATCTTGCCTGGGGTCCTTATTTCACCCTGTGCTTTAGAATTAGGTAGGCAACCCTAGACTCTAAACTGTTCCATATTGACATTATATAAACCAAGATACCTTGATTTTATATATGATTGTTTTACCAGTCTTCCTTTTAAGCTTAACTTTGCTGTGCTCAGGATGAAGGCTGAAGCTGGATGAACAGAAAGATAAATACAGACCTAAACATTAGTATAAATTACTTTGTAAAGTTATTAACTAGGAAGAAATTAAATCCTCTATATAAGCCTCTTGATTTAACAAAAAATGGGAATGGAAGCAAATTTCTATTATTTTAATGCCCTTACCTTATGTTCTGTAAGGTTTTTGCAATACTTAGCCTTCAGATAACTTATATTTCAATACCTTTCAAAAGTAATATAAAATGGGTTGAATTCTTGAGTCAGGAATATAAAGTATTTAGTATTTTTGCAAACATTTTGCATTAGTTTTATGCATATGCTATGCATGGTATATTCAGTGTGACTCTGAAGCAATGAGGCTGACTTTGTCAAGGATAGGAGCTCATTTATTTCACAATGAGTATTGCCCTGTGTAAGATGGCCAGCCCTTTCCAAAGGATACCACCATGAGAAGAAACATTGGTGCCACTCACTCACAGCTTATTTCAAAGCCTAGATCTGCATGTCTTCAATGGAGGCAAAGCTTATTATATTAAAGGTATATTTGGTATTTTTAATTCATTCAAAAGCCATTCATCCAGGGTCATTTTAATTGGGTAAGTTAAGTGATTGTGGGAAAGAAAGCTGTGTGGTTTATATGGAGATGAGGGCTTGATATAACAATGATAATCATATTTTGCTTCTGAATTTTTTCTGAAGGCAGTTATACAGATGAATTGCATACAATTGATTAATGATAATAGTATAAACATGAACACAATATGTCTCTGGTGATTATTTGTAGTATAATACTTTACTTATAGTTCAGGTACACATGCTGAAAGTATATTTCATTACCTTATAGATATTTCTGTGCTATGTTGGCCATAGAAGTATGTGCTGGCATATTTGGTTGCTTTCTTAACAAACACACAATCTAGCAGCAGTCCTTTTTTATCAAGGAAACTAGACTTTATGTGGAAAGGTCATGAAATGGTTAGAATCAATGTAAATTCCTTTTAAAGAGAATAAGTAAATTACCATTTAATTGGGTGATTTAGAATCTGAATCAAGGCTCATTAAATTAGCATTTATGAGCAAGTGAGGTTTTGCATAATTGCCCTCTAGTTGTGATTCTTGCTTTCTAAAATGAAAGAAAAGTGAAAGAGTTTAGTATAGTCACCTTCAAGGAAAAGTATGTTTTATTATTCCCTTTTTTTTCACAATTTTTTAAGGCCACCATAAAACTGAATTGCCTTTCATGTATCTTAGGAACACCTCAGTATTGTTATTTTTAGAAAATTTAGAAATCCATTCTCCTTCCATTTTTAATATTATAACTACATTTGGCTTCAAGATTGTTGATAATGAAAGTACCTGGTATAGGTAGACACTAATTTGTTTAAATAATATAACTTTTGTGTGAAGCACTTGGCACATTAATTTTTAAGCATAATATTCATGTAATATAGAAAATCACCAGTAGTCTTTCACATGACTTTTTCTGATTTTATCCTAATTATACTGGATACATTTTATCCTAATTCTAGTAGGGAATGATCTTCCATCTAGTTGGGAAAACAATGCTTGAAAAAGTTCAATGATTTGCTGTGGTCATGAGAACAGTTAATGATGGACTCTAGTCTAGAACCAGGTATAGTGCTGGCTATTGGCTTATGTTTCTGAGTGTTGTTGACTCATCCCATCTACATCTATAGAAACTTCCTACCTCCTTCTTGCTTAGAGTCTGAGTTAACAGATAAGGATAATCGAAGCCTCATTGTTATTTTTATTCTCTCTCTGTTTTCACCTAAATACTATTTGATAATACTTTTAAAGTATGTATGTATGCTATAAAATTGAGTGAAAATAAAAGAGGTAGGAAAAAAGACAAAGCTAGTGGTTATGTTGGTATAAAATAGATGTACTACAGCTGTGCTGTCTCAGAAAATTGAGAGAGTTGGGGCTAAAAACTAACTTCTGAGCTCTCAGTCATGGAGAAGATGCAGACATGGTCCTTTACATAATTTTCTAGCACTTATCAGGTAAAACTAAACCAATGACTAGAGAGAAGCACTACTATTTCTAGTAGTAAAATCTGAGCACTTCTGCCCCTGGGACAGGAGGAATTATGAATGTTATCCTGCTTGTAGTTGGTGATAGTCCAGTTAAACATAATTATACGTGGCTATTGCTTTCATCTGAGTTTCTATATTAGGCCCCAACAGAACAGACCAAGCCAAAATGGAAACAAGCAACTAAATGCCATGAGAATTAGTTTTTCATCACTGTGACTGAAATGCTTAATGAGAGCAACTTAGAGCAGGGAAAGTTTATTTTGGCTCTAGGTTTCAGAGGTTCATTCCATGGTCAGCTGCCTCCTTTGCTCTGAGCCAGAGATGAGACAAAATATCTCAGTGAAGACCTGGCAGAGGAAAGTTGCTTTACTCATGGAAGCTAAGAAACAGAGAAGGGGAAGGGGCCACAAGGAAGATGAATCTTTCTAAACATGCCTCCTGTGACCCACCTCCTCCACCTACACCCACCTGCCTTCAGTTACCACTCAGTTAGTCCATTCCAACTAGGGTAGACCAAACCCCAAACCCCAACCCCACCCTGTGATACTCATCCAGAAAACAAACAGAAGCAGCTTCTTGATCTTGAATGTTCAGCCTCCAAAACTGTGAACTAAATAAACCTCTCTTCTTTTTGAAGTATCCAACCTCAGATATTTTTTTCATAGCAACAGAGAATAGACTAATAGTGTCCTTAAATCTGACCAAGCCCATACAATAAAGAAATACGAGATATGAATTCCTTTCTTAAAAATAAAAATAACAAAACCTGAAAAAAGAGTTATGCTTGTAGTCAGTTTGAAATTTCATAACTCTGTAACAGAAAGTGTCTTGCCTGCTGTATCATAAAATTGAGAGATGTTAATTAGAAGAAAGAAAAATTTAAAGATAATTTGAAGATATCAAAATTGTGTTCTGCCCTTAAGCTACAGCAACACTGAAAATTAAGACAATTACATAGATTCAATATCAACTGCAGTTGAGTACAAGGTTACATCATAACTATATCAATGACTCCTGCATTTTTGAGGTCATGATCTCTTTGAGGTATAGAAAATTTAATATAAAAATGTGAAATTTTACATACAATTCAACAAACGTACTTTCTAGGAACTCAAGATTCATACAGGAGGTATTTTTTAGCTAACTTATTTTGGTCTGCGTTGCATTTGTGACCCTTCCGTGTTGATGCATGTAGAAATAGTTCATTCACTCTCATTGCTGTGCCTTATTGCATACTCAGAACATATCACAACTAATTAATTAATTCAGGGGTAAACATTTGTGTTGTGCGTTGCTGTGTAATACACCACTACAAATTTAGCAGCTAAAAATGATTCCAGTGTATTAGGTCAGAGCCATGTAGTCAGGAGTCTGGGCATGGTTGTGACTGGGTCCTCTGCTCAGGGTCTCAGACAGAAATCAAGGTGTTACCTGAGCCATGTTCTCATCTGAAGCTTAGCGTTGTCTTCCCAGTTGATGTGCTCATTGGCAGAATTCAGTTCCTTGAAGATGTAGAAGTGAAGACCTGGCTTCTTACATCCTCTTTTTACTTTTAATCCTTTGAATTCATTTTATTCAAGTTGTTACACTATATTGCTTTTAGCAAAATACAATTGATTTTATTTTTTTGTCTGACAAGTACTATTTTTTTAAAATAATTTTAAGGTATACAACATACTGATCATGGGATATATTTAGATAGTAAGCAAGTTGAATATCCACCATCTCGCACAGTTACTCTTTTATTGTGGCAAGAACAGCCAAATTCTCACTTAATGTGAATCTCAAATATAATACAATTTTATTACCTATAGATCTTATGTTGCACATTAACTCTCTAGACATACCAAGTATCATTAATTGAAATATTCATTACATTGCATTTGATAAATTATTGATATGCTTGCTTTTATGCCTGCAAACAAATTGTTTTCTCTGATATACCTGCTTTGTTTTTTTCTCCTCTTTTTGTTTTCTTTTGGATTGATCAACTATGCTCACTGTATTTAATTACTATTTTTCTTGCTCTTTTAGTGGTTAGCAGACATTTTAACTTGAATCCTTGACTTGCTGGAGTTCAGGGCAAATTCATAATGCTACTCCCTTTGCATGCTTTAACACCACTTATCTTCTACTGACATTCTATATTTAATATCGGGCATTTAATTCTAAACATATTTTCAACCTCACCAAACATTACCGTCATTCTCTGTGCTGTCAATTTTCCTTTTCCTTACTAACATGTTATGTTTTCTGTGTTCTTCAGTCAACCCTGCGTTCAGATGCTTTTACCTAGGGTCATTTTCCACCTGGCTGAGCAACATCCTTTATTTACTAATAGTTTGCTGGGTACAAAGATCTCAGTGTTTGTCAGAAAGTTTGTCTTTATTTGTTGGTCTTTATTTTACAATTTAAAAATGATATTCTTACTAGGGAGAGAATTCTAAAGTTTTTAATTCTAAGTAGGCAGTCATTTACTTTCAGCACGTAGACAATATTATATCATTGCTCGAAATGGTATTTTAGTTTCTGTTGAGAAGTGATCTCTCAGTCTTAAGGATGTTTCATTATAGTTAATGTTTTGTTGGCTAAATTTTTCCTTTTGTCCTGTATTTTAAGTAGTTTTACTATGATGTGCCTAAAAATGATTTTCCTTGTCTGCATCATGTTTGGAGGCTCTAGAGCTTTTGAGTCTTTGAATTGATGACTTTCTTTAGTTTTAGAAAGGAACTGTCTCATATAATTTCAAATTTTCCTTTTGATGTTCTTTCTTTATCCTGTTTGTGTGATTCCAATTAAATATATATTATTCAATTTCACTTTAATCAGGTTTTTAATCTAAGCCTGCTGGGATTTTGATTGGGTTTGCATTGAATTCATGGTTAATTTAGGGGTATTCTTCAAGAGTCTTTCAATCCACGGAACAGACATTTTTTCCATTTATTTAGGTCTTCTGTAATCATTATCAACAATGTATTACACTTTCATTGTATATATCTTATAGATTTTTTGTCAGATTTATCCTTATGCTTTTTATATTTTATGATGCTACTGTAAAAGCCACTATTTAATTTCTTTTTTTTTTTAATTTTTTTTATTTGTTGATGGACCTTTATTTATTCATTTATTTATATGTGGTGCTGAGGATCGAACCCAGTGCCTTACACATGCGAGGCAAGCGCTCTACCACTGAGCCACAATCCCAGCCCCCACTATTTAATTTCAATTGCTGAGATTTTTGCAGGTATATAGAAGTAAAATTAATTTTTATATATTGGCCTCATATCTTTAATATCTGATAATCTCTTTTATTAGTTCTAGTAACTTTATTCCATTTACTTTTATCTACACATGATCATGTCATCTATGAATAATTTTTCTTCTCACTTTTCAATATGAATGCTGTATTAACTTTTTATTGCTGTAATTAAATATCCAAGGAAACTAATTCTTTAAAGAAAAAAGATTTATTTAGCTCATAGTTTTGGAAGCTTCAAGTGTAGAGTTGGGTGGTCCCATTGGTTTGGCCTGTGATGAGGATGGTGGATGTCAGGACATCATAGTGGGAGCGCATATAGTAGCAGATGGTCACATCTTAAACCAGACAAGAGAGGGAGAAAGAGAGAGAGATTGAGGAGAAAGAGACTGGGACCCCACTATCAATTTCTAGGCTATGTTCTCAATGACCTAAGGCCTTCCTCTTAGGGTCTACTTCCCAAAATCCTACCACCTCCCAATAGTGCCACCCTGGGGACCACACCCTTGGCATATGGACTACTGTGGAAGACTACCCACAAACTGTAGCTTTTTATTTATTTTTTGTTTTGTCTTCTTGCCTTGCTAAAAGCCTTAGTACAATGCTAAATAGAAGCGATGAGAGTGAACATCCTTGACTATTCTTGATCTTACAGAGGAAGCATTTGCTCTTCACCATTAAGTATGATAGCTATAAGTTTTACCTAGATAAACTTCGTGAGTTTGAGGAACTTCCCTTTTATTTCTAGCTTGCTGGAAGTTTTCATTTTTTAATTAAATTAGGGATGGATGTTGGATATGTCAGCTAATTTTCTACATAACTTGTTATGATATGGATAAAAACATCAGACATTAATTAAGTAGACTAGGTTTTTTTCCTGGGGTTTATTTTTTGGTTTTTTTTTTTTTTTTTTTGAGCTCTGGATCAAACATGGCCTTAACGAAGACTCTACATAAACAAATTACCTCTTTGCTTAAGTAGGCTTGGATGTTCATTAACATTAAGCATGATAATTATTATAAAATTCAGACATCTTTTCCCTCAGGGAAATCAAATGGAGGAGTGAAATAACAGTTGTTGAAAATAATCAGCTAATTGCTTCAACTGTGGATAGAATTGAAATCTCCATGACCTATTGTTCATTGGACTTTGTTACTCTGATATTTCAGAAAAAGTTCTATAAACTCTAAAAATCCTCCAATTTCATATTTATCGTTTTGTGGGAGCTAGGATCATTTTGGATCTCCAGTAAATTTAAAAAAAAATACAACCATGACTGAAAATAAACTGCATATAATGGGTGAATTTCCTCTCTTCTAAATTTCTATTATAGTTATAATACTTTTGAGTTTTGAGTCACAGGAAAATTGTTCACATAAAATTTGATAGTTTTGTTTCTTTAAAAGAACAATGGATACCTACAATGTTTTAAATTTTTAGAAGGACCTCTGAGTTTAAGTAAATTCTGAGACATATTTTCCATTTCTTGGCATTTCAGAACATAGATAATTTTAGCGTTAAGAGTCTACCATATAGGTTACTGTTTATTGGGAAAATAGAAACCATTTGAAGACATTCTGCTCAGTGAAGTCTTCAATGACAGTAAATCAGTTTGACTCCCTTGCCTAACTTGATAATTGAATCTGTCAAAATAAACAATCTGTCAAAACTTAAAATGTTCAGTAAAAGAGGAATAGAGCAGGACAGCCACCTATTAACTTAGGCTGCTGCTGTGCTGCATTCTTGTTTCATGATGTTTGATGCATATGTGTTTACTATTTAAGTGGGAAGTCTCTGAGAACTGTCTGGAATATGACTTAGAAGTACAGTGCCTAGAAGTTTGGATAATGGATACAAGACCTTTGTATTGGCTTTTTCTGGAGTTTTCCTGTAAGCGAGGTGGTAAATGCTCCCTTTAATTCTATTTTTATTATCCCTAACTATCAACTCACATATGACCTCTATCTTGCTACCTATTGCAGTCTCTAACTAGATTCATTTTATATGAACAGTCGCATTTTCACAGTGGGACGTGACATTTATTGGCTTCAGGACACCAAGTAAATTGTAATGGAATTCTGATATGTATAAAGAAATGTACAATAGAAAGAAGGCATGATCTGAATAAATAAGAAATTACAAAGGTCAATCGAATGAAAGTTAGCATTGGTAAATAATAACAGAAGAATGCCCAGAAATACAATGAAGAGAAATGAAGATAATAACAATTTGTAATACAAATCAAAGCAGCAGGAAATGTATATAATCTGTAGGCTTTTGAGGAGGAAGAATTAGGAACAAAATCTTGATATGGATTAGACTAGTTTTTAAAATAAATAAATGCAATTTAATACTAAATGAATGCAGGAGGAAGAATATTACTCTATTGTCAAGCTCATGTGAAATGATTGGGAAAATAAGTCGATTTTTGTTATCATTGTTATAATTTTGTTCTTTTAGTCCTCAAAAATATGAAGAATGAATAATTCTAGATAAACTCTTATATAAAACTAGGCAGCTATAATAAAGTATGCATGTGAAATGATCAGGAAAAATAACTCCTCCTCCCAAAGAACATAAATTGAGAATTTTTTTAAAAAGGTGAGTGTAAACATCTGCTCTCCATTATAAAGTTGAAAAGAAAAGAAAACTAAAAAGGAAGGGGCATTCAAAAGTATGTGCAGAGAAGAATACTAAATAAATATTAGGACTTAAAAGATTTATAGCAAGCTCATATTCAACCACAAACATCAAGGAGAAGCACAATAATAAAGTAATGTAAAAGAACTTCAGGAACAAAAATCTCAGGTGAAGTAAGGTTCCATGTTTTAAGTGAAATGTTCATGTTCACAAAATAGTGACATATTTGAATTTACAAATAAACTAGCTAGCTCAGTGTTGTTTAACCAAATGGCCAGTTTTCCACCCTCATCTCACTTGACCAGACATAGATTTAGATCACATGGGTCACTTCCTTCTCTCTGAGATGGTTTATTCATGTGGCTTCTGAGATCCCTTTGCTTTTCTCCTAGCTTCCTTTTTACTCCTTTCCAGGTCATCTTCCTCTTCGTCCGGAACTGTTAATGACCTATTATTACCCAGGGCTCAGGTTTTGGTCCATACACAAGTTTCCTTGGTGGTCTCAGCCAGGCCAGTAGTTTTTAATACCATCTCTATGCTGATAACCCCCAAATTCAAATCTCCAGCCTGGACCTTTCACTTGAAGTCCAGACTCCTGTACCCACCTGCCCAGCATTTCTGCTTGAATGTATGCTTGACAAACTTAACCCAAACTGAACTCCTGATCTTCCTCTTTTCAGTTTTTCTCATCCTAATTAAAGAGATTCCATCCTTTGAGCTGCTCGGGCCAAAACCACTTTTGTTTCACCTTTTTCCTTCATACTCCTT
>CM053408.1:94091351-94117289 GCA_028644305.1 Xerus rutilus
TGAGTTAAACTAATAGGATTTCAGCACCACAATCTGGGTATACGTTTTCTTCTAATGAGATTGGGGTTTAAAAGAGATAAACTATTACCATTACATTAACATGGGATGTTGCATAGTGCTGGAGCATATTTTTAAAAAATATTAAATGATATTTTAACAAAGTAATAAAGTGCACAATTTGTCTTTGGTTGGTACAACAGAAAATATATCTATGAAAATGGAATACAGTGACCATGAATGTTAATCTATCTGCATTTTCATGAAGAGGTACGAAATGAAAATCTTGGTTACAACAATGTGTTTTCAAATCTTTTATCAAAAGCTGTTAGTGGGTAATTTGCTATTTTAAAACACAGACAAAAGTACTTTTTTACTAATATTTGGATATCAATATATTATCCTTTTCAATATTATAGTTTTGGAGCTAGCCTTGCCATGGCGACAGCTAAGAGAGAGAGAATTCTGGCGCTGGTCAAGAATTTATGTACTGCTCCATGCATACTGCTCCATGCATACAGTAGGTGATTCAATTTAAACAGCACAATACCTCCTATGATCAAAATGCTGCTCATCACTGCCTACCAATCTAAATGATTGACTTTATTTTGTTATGATGCTTTAAATTTCTTTGATAAGGATATATATTTCTCTTTTGTGTGTGTGTGTTGTAGTGGGAATCAAACCCAGGGACTTGCACATGCTTGGCAAGCACTCCACCACTGAGCTACATTTTAAGTTTTTATCTTGGGCCAGGATCTCACTAAGTTGCCCATACTAGCCTCACATTTATAATCCTCCTGTTTCAGTCTCCCAAATAGCTGGTATTATTATAGATGTGAGACGAATACACATTTATTAATGCTGATTTTCAAATTAACTTTTCTGGTGGTATTTTCTGATTCTACTAGCTGTGGTCGGGGACATTTCAAAAAATAGAGTTTTGTTTGGGGCAAAACATAGAGAGGAGAGGAGGCCTTACATAGAATGGTATTGGGTAATGGTGACCTACCTTATACCTTGTTTGCATCTGTACCTGTACCTGTATCTATACATACACCTATGTCTATCTGCTTCTACAGCTTCATCTGTATCTATATTTGAATGAGATACAAGTAAAAAATATAAACTCTTGCGAGACATTTTTTCCCATTCAAGGTAAAAATAGCCATACTGAGTCCTTTGAGGAAAAATGCATGTGTGTGTGTGTATTACAAATTAAATGACTTTTGTAGAATAGAATGAATTATTTTGTGGAATATAAGAATGCCAATGATTTTATTTTATTTATTTATTTTTTGGTACTGGTGATTGAACCCAGGGGTAGTTAATCATTGAGCCACATCCTATGTCCTTTTTAAAATTTATTAATTTGAGACAGGGGTGTCTCATTCAGTTGCTTAGGACCTCACTAAGTTGTTGAGGCTGGCTTTGAACTTGTGATCCCCCTGCCTCAATCTCCAGAGTAGCTGGGATTATGGGTGTTTGCCATTGTACCTGGATCAATGATATTTGATTTTATTTTAGCATTTACACATTGGCATCTTCGGGGCACATTTGAAAAGCAGCTGTCTTATCTTTTAATCTGATTCCAGTTTTTTAACAAAGTAGGCAGATGGAGTCACTTGACATTGATACATGAGATTTGACTCAAAAGTACCATGAGTACTCCCAGAGTGTCTGTGGGGGAGGGCTCTGGAAGCTTGTAGACAGAGAACAAGAGAGAGGTCGAGGAACTCCAAAGACTACTCTCAACTATTTCATCATTTTTTCCAGAGTTCAAGTCTAAGACATCATACATATTCCTCTTGTTTTAATATGTATTCTTGATCTTAACCCCTTCCTCTTATAGAAATCCCTAGATATTTGGTTCATAATATAAATATACATGGAATGGAAAACCTTCTAAGAAGCAGATGTATTTTACTCAACTTTTAAAAGATAATTGCAAAACTTACCACTAAGTTTTCATATGAACAACCATACATATAAACAAATATTACTGTGAATTTTTTTTTACCTAAGACAATTAGAAAGTGGAACACCTTATTGTCAGAGTTGTGTCACATCCTGGGAAAAGCTAGAAGGCAGGTAATCATGGTTATTAAGGATTCATTTACTATTGCACTTGTGATTTGCTTTTTATCGTGTAATGAGTCCTAACATTTAAACTAATTTATAATGATGGTCATTTCTATTTTTTTGTGAAGAGTAATCATAATTAACCCTTTCTAAAAGAAAAGGTATATATAACAGTACACAATAGAGTAACAATTTAAACTCAAATATTTTACATTTTACTTGAAACATAAAGTGGAGACAATACTTTGTACCAGGTTAACATGCAACTTTTTTGTTTTAAAGGTTAATGTACATATCAAACATGGAAATTTGCCAATAAAACTTTGTCATTATTCCCAAACTACCTTGACATCATTCTTCCATTTCAAAATCCACAAGGTCGTACTACCGGTCACCTGGCCAACACCTTACATTTCTGGAGCCTGACATTTCAGTCAATTATGAGCACAAGAACACTGATAAAAGCATAATAAAGTAGCACATTTGCAAAGCAGTGGGCTACACTGATTTACCAATGGAGAGGTCCTTGCTTCAATCTGCCTGCTTTCTCCCTTCCTCAGAATAAACACAAATATCCTCCAGCCTTCCATGAAGCTATCTGGTCAAGAAAGCCCTGAAGCATTGTTTCCAAGACATCTAATACATCAGCACTGAGGAAATACAAAAGTATCAAAGAATTTCAACATCCTCATTTCCTGGAATATTCTTTCTGTGTGAAATTTCCCTAATATACAGAGAAACAAGTTCATACAGCAGCAGAGAGATAAGACAAAATTTCCACCCCTTCTTTTCATGAAGAACTTGAGTAAAAACTTTTTGTCATATTGGAAATTTCAAGAAAACAAAAATTTTCAAAAGGCTTTCTAACTTGTCAATATTCAGAGAGCTCAATTTGGGGTAACAACCGTGGTGGGGGTTAACAGACTATTTGGAACACATTTTTACTTAGGCTCCTCTGGGAAAATGTGATAAATAATAACAATATCTACAAGAATTTGTCATATTTTAAATCAATACAAGTAGTAAAATGTATTTTATGCAGAAATTAGTACTATTAGTATACACTTTTCTCATCTCTAGCAACTAAAAGAGCCCTCATTAAATATAGCTGCCTCCTCAATACTGTATCCTGAATATTAACCTAAAAAATGTTTTTAAAAGTGCTTTGTAGGTATCACCTTATCTCATGGAACCTAGAAGGGCATAATATAAGAAAAGGCTACAACAATTAATGACCTAGAATAATGATGGTCATTTCTATTGACAGATGATTTAAAACTATTCAAAAATAATTCTCTTGTTACAGAAGAAAAAATATTTATGATTTAAGAAAATGTTTCATAATTAACATTTTAACAATCACAATATTCTAATTACTAGCAAAAATGTATGATATGCATTGCTATCAACTGTCTCTGGTGTCTTAGTGCTTTGTAAAATGCAAATGACTAAATGTGTAAATATGTGGCCCAGAAAATGCTTATGTTTTTAAATAGGCCTTCATGACAAAAAAAAAAAAAAAAAAACCATATTGACACATGTTTTAAAGATGGACAAAAGTAGAGATACAGGTTTACATAAAGTAGAGATACAGGTTTACATAAAGTTATAAGTATAGTTATAGTTATAGATATAGGTCACTATTGTCCCATAACATGACAAAGACTGCTTTACACATGATCTGAATATAGTGTAACAATAATTGAATATATTTCAAATAACTTTTACCTCCTCTGTAGTTGTGAGATCTTACAATTTGAAGCCTGAAACCTCAAAAATCTGTAGCTTATTTTGGCTAAACTATTAATGTTCATTTATTCCTTCACCAACCATATGATGAGTTTCTACTTTTTGCAAGACATTGTATCAGATACGAGGCATAAATAAATAAAAGACTGCCTCCATCCTTGTTTATTACCTGCTAGAGGAAATGCAGATAATAATTACTACTAAATTATTTAGTAGTAAATAATTAAAACACAATATGATACAAGTAAGGTAGGAAAATAAGTACTTTGACCTGCCTAGTTTTTACAAAGAGGTTCAAGTCTACCAAATGGTAGGTGCTATGGTTTTCCTTCTTGGTATAAGGTTGATCTGTTGGGTGTTTTCCTTGCTATTTGGGATCCAAGATTCGCTCTTCCTTCAGCCAAGGAAGAAGGAAATGATAACACGGTAGCTATAATCATTCTTCTTTTTCTGCATTTGTTCAATAATTCATCTGCTGGGTCTGAAGCTGGACTCTGAAGTGAAGCCTTCACACCCTGATAATATCTTCTCCACAGTTTCTGGACTGGGAGGGAACCAAGGGATAGGAAGCTGAAGCATTGACAGGAAAGGGAATGCTTTGGTTGTTTTCCATGGTTTTGTAGAGTTAACATAGAAGATATTAATATGTCGTAAACCAGATGGAGAACTTCACTGCAGTGAAATCTGCACAACAGTTGCCTGGTACCTCTGCCTGGACACCCTTGCTAACACTTGCCAGACTAGATGGAGTTCATTCAAGTGAGCTATGACCCTTGCCATGGTGGAATGGGCTATGGGGCAGGGATAAGAGAGCTCCCAGAGATGTTCATGAGGAGTGCAAGGTGCCTGCTATATAAAAGGCATAGTGTTAACTGCCATCCCTTCTCCAGGACCAAGGCGGTCCCTCAAATATTTCTCTGTTTCATTAGAGTCACAAGTGAAGTGAAAGGGAAGAAAAAAAAAATAGTTAAAACATATGTTAATTGATTTGCCTGCTATGGAGCTGCTGTGGTAGAAAGTCAAATATGAAAAAGTATTCAAGAGTACTGCCAATAACTGTGTTTTTAATTTATCTATACAGTGATTAATACATTTTAACATTGGTAGTATAAAGTTAGCTCAAGTGAGTTATAACTATCTTATAGCCAGAAATTCCATGGTGTTAAAGCATTGCTCCTGTTTTCAACACATTTGCTTTGCAAGTTTTTCAGTTAAATACTTTTTTTCTATAAGTCAGTAAGACATTTCTAGATCAGTTTATGTAAAGATATCCATTTCTCACATTGAGAAATTATGACAGTAAAATATATTTTTTTCAAATAAGGATGGTTGACAATTATTGTGCAATTTTAAACTATAAGTGATAATTATCACATTTTCAACTTGGATTTCTTTGTTCAGCCTTCTTCTATTAGCCCATCCCTGACTAGGATCCATCCATCCAAAAATTTATTTTTAGTTGATGCATAATAATTGTATATACCTATCTATTGCGTACACTGTGATGCTGTGATATATGTTCACATTGTAGAATGATTAAATCAAGCTAATTAGTATATCTATCACCTCATGTACTTATCAATTTGTTGTGGAGAGAACATTTAAGATCTAATTATTAAGCTCTTTTAAAATATATGATGCATTATTATTAATTATCATCACCATTCTCTGAAATAAATTACTAAAAATAATTACCACAAATTTCTCTGAAATAGATTCCTAAAGCTTATTCTTCCTGACTTGTTGAAACTTTTTACCCTTTGATAAACATGTCTCCTCTTCCAACCTGCCTCTCCCTCAGCTTCTGTTAATGGCCATTCCACTTCCTACTTTTAGATCGCACACATAAGTGAGATCTTGCAGTATTTATCTTTCTGTTATCATAACAGAGTATTATATATTATTAACCTGAGAAAAGATCAAAATTCAAAACTCAAAGTATGATTTCTACTTGATACATTTTTTTCACCACTATAAAGTTGAAAAATTATAAGTAGAATGATTTCATGTGGGGACCATCTTATTTTATTCATTTTTACTGTCCAATTTACTAATGTGAAGAAGAAAACAGAGAATAATGGACTGTGCTTTTTAGAGGATTGTTGGAGCTGGATTCTTTGGAAACCAGGCATTTAAGTTGACTCCTGCAGGTCAGAGGCTGCACTTGTGGGAAGTCAAGAGATGAGTATACTTGCTGAAGAGAATAGCAAATTCCAAGTCTCTCACAGCAAAGAGCTTGGTATATTCTAGGAACTAACAGAGAGACTTAATATGAGTAACAACATTTTTCAAGATCAGAATTCTGTGCAGAAATTGTGTAACAATTAGAAGGTGAATAGAACTATTCATATTGGACTTGTGCAATCTAAACCAAAGATGTTTATAGATAGTCTTTCATATGGGGCCTTAATGTGTCCTCTTGGGTCCAGTTGCTGCACATCTCAAGTTTTCTGCGATATATCTGATCTAAGATATCTTTCCCAATGTACTGAAAACTATGTCCACACAAAAACCTGCACTGAATATTTACAGCAGCCTTATTTATAATTTCCAAAATTGGGAGCAGATAAGACATTCTTCAGGAGGTGAATGTATAGATAAATTGTGGTACATTCAGACAACAG
Organism: Xerus rutilus; assembly: GCA_028644305.1. NCBI lineage: Eukaryota > Metazoa > Chordata > Mammalia > Rodentia > Sciuridae > Xerus > Xerus rutilus. The sequence continues at coordinate 94,097,804 of CM053408.1, forward strand.
AATATTATTCAGCACTAAAAAGGAATATACTATGAAGCTGTGAATAGACATGTTGGAAATGTAAATGCATATTACTAAGTGAAAGATGTAAGTCTGAAAACGTTGAATTTTGTATGTTTCCAAAATTAAAATATTCCAGAAAAGGCAATACTATGGAGACAGTAAAAATAGGTAACCAGTACTTTGGGATAGGGAGAGATGAATAGGCTAAGCACAGGGGACTTTTAGGGCAGTGAAACTATTCTGTATGATTATAGAGTATGGCTACATGTCATTACTCATTTATTGAAACCCACAGAATGTACAATACAAAGAGTTATCCCTAGTGTAAACTCTGGACTTTGAGTGATAATATTGTGTCAATGTATTTTTATTTATTGAAGCAAATGTACCACTCTGGTGTGGGATGTTGATAGTGGGAAGACTGTGTGTGGCACAGGAAAGGAGTATGGGGTTTGCAGGAACCAAGTATTTTCTCCTCAATTTTGCTGTGAACCTAAAAGTTCTCTAACAAGTATATTTGAAAGATAAATCTTTCCCCATTTCCTCATAATTATAACTTAGGCTTTGTGCCACGAGTGTTTTGATCTGTATAAATGATTCCTGTTTCACTAAGTCATAACTGAAGTAGATGGGATAAATTTCATTTAATGCAGAAGTTATCCAATGACATTCTTTAGACAGTGTTATGGAACAGATATGAAGTGTCCCCCAGACTCACGTTTGAAGGTCTTGGTCCCCAGTGCAACAATGGCCACAGGTGGGGCTTTGGGGAAGTGACTGGATCATGCGTCTTTCTTTTCATTGGATCCAAACTCATTGGATCAATCTATTCATAGATGACTGCTGTAAATCTCTTGAAGTGGTTCCTCCCAGGAAATCCACATATTGGTCTCATAGAGCCCCTCCTATCCCCCGAAGCAATAATCTATATCATTTTGTGTCTTCTGATAGGGCTAATGTGTAATTTAGATGTCAGGTGGCTAATTGCAGCCAGTCTAATTATGGCTGTGCTATACATGTAAAAATGAGTGGAAGTTAGACCACCAATGACTTGAAAGACAGGGCAGAATTCCCTGATACAACGGCAGTGTCCACATGATCTAAGAATATCTCACCAATTCATTGAATTGAATGGGAAAAAAATAAAATAACAAAAAAGAAAAAAATCAAATAGCTTATTTGGGCACAGTGGCACATGCCTATAATCCTAGCACTTTGGGAGGCGAAGACAGGAGAATTGCGAGTTCAAAACCAGCCTCAGCAAGGGTGAGGCGCTAAGCAACTCAGTGAGATCCTGTCTCTAAATAAAACACAAAATAGGGCTGAAGATGTGGCTCAGTGGTCAACTACCCCTGAGTTCAATCCCTGGTATCAAAAAACAAAACAAAGCAAAACAAATCAAATAGCTTTTACAGTGTTATGAATACTATGTGACTAAAAGAGTTACTAATGTCATGTTAGAAAATGTTGCAAGCAGCATGTAGAGTGTAGAGTGCAGAAAAAGTAACTGATTTTTATGTCATTAGATTTTGAGGGTTTCATCTTGCAGATGTGAAAGGATTTAAACAGTGGTTAGAGGATATAGTTGGGGATAAAGAAGGGCTGAAATCAGCCATGTTAATTCTCTCATAGAAAATTACATATTCTGCAGAAAACGAGGACCAGAATATCTCCTTGAGTTTCCTTGTTGGATAGTAAAACTTAGAAGCTATAAAGATGAGAGAAAAAAGAGAGAGGAATTTTGGGTCCATAACATGGATAATAAATATCTGTCATTTAGGAAATCAGTTTCTCTCCATGATTTCCATTTGATTCTGCATGTGATAGCTCTGTCATGATTTGGTGTGATTCTATGCTTGTAAGTCAGCCTTATTTAAAATCATCTGAGCATTTTTACTCTCCCAAATACCCCCTCTTTTCAGAAAACAGTTAAGTTTACCTCAAAAAGTTTTAAAGCATCTTTCAGATTCTCAGAATTGGTTATGTCTCATTATGTGTAGATATGCACCTAATAGCAAAAAATGTAGAATACAGTCATTTTAAAAATGATATAATATAGTGTTCAGATGGAGAGAGAGGGAGAGAGAGAGACAGAGAGAGAGACTACTTAAGCATATGGCTAGAAATATCTAAGAAACCTAAAACATTTTAGTCTTTACAAATTGTTTGAAAGTCAAACAGCAGAAATGTATGAATGTTTCAAGTAAAAGAACATTTCTTTTTCCAAAAGGTCGATAACTTTCAATATTGGCTTATTAATTCGATTTTACAGTGCTACCAAAATGTTGTCAATAGGGCATTTTAGCATTATCTTTTTTTCCCTCATGAAATACTAGTAAAGCTATAAAAAATGACAGAATCTTTGGAACTGAAAAATTTCATATAAAGACACCAATTCCCCTCTAAGTATTTTTAGTGTATTATAGTTATACATAATATTGGGGTTCATTTTGACATAATAATTCAAGCATGGAATATAATTGGCTCCACTTCAGTCTCCTATACTTCTTCTTTCCCACCTCATCTCTCCTTTGTTCTCTTTCCTGTAACTTGTTGGTCTTCCTTCTATTTATTCACAGTTTTTCTTTTTAAATTGTGCTTTATAGATAGACATAAGGGTGAAATTCATTGTAGCATATTCATACAGTCTGGTCAGTTTCATTTCACCATTCTTCACTTTTCCCATCTTACCTTCCATCCCCACTGGCCCCCTTCCTCTGCTTTCCAAATGTTCCTTTTATTTTCATGAGAATTCCTCACTTTTTTCACTTATTTTGGTCTAACTTTTGCATATGAGATAAAACATTTGACTCTTGACTCTCTGAGTCCTGATTTAAGAGGATGGGGATTTCCAAATAGTAAATGGGTGGTTTATTGAAGAGCTTAATGGGTTATAAATTATGAAAAACAATACACTTGTGTATAAAATCTTGCATTTTTGACAATTATTATATAAATTACATGTGGCTGATTGATAGGGAAAACTACAAGCAAATGAAAGTTTGATAAAACAACATTTCTCTGCTTTATAATTGCTCTCTCCATGTTAATCATTATGACAAATGGATTCATTATTTGGTTCAGATGAACACATTTTCAACATGAGTTCTTACTGACCTTATGTAGTCAACTTTCAGATACAAAGTTTAGTTAGCTCTAATGAATATTTATATCCTGCACAATCTCACAGGGTGAAGATGTCATTAGTGAGATCATGTAGCTTTCTTTGGCTTCCAGGATAAATGTCAATAAAAGTAACACCCTCATGAAATTGGAAGGCACATTAACAGCTTTTCTGGAGGAGACATAGAATAGGTCATTTGGAGAATACTGCTGCAATATGGTGGCTTGCAGAAAATGGCTGCATAATTCAAAGAAAGTATGAAAGTTTGGGCCGCCTGTCTAGGAGAGCACATCAATATGATATTGAAACTGAAAATTGATTCTGTTATAATAAAAGAAAACTAGAACAAGAGATAGGGCAGCGGGTACTTGCGGCCTGAGGAAGAAAGTGGTAATGAAAACACAAAGCATGAGGGCAAAGAAAAGTGACCCTTATTTTCTATCAATTGCCACTGCTTTGAACCTGAACTCCTAATATCCTATTTCTGAAGGTCAGTGCTATTGCTCTCCTTGCTCATTTTGAAGCTGGTTTGCTATAAACCACACCTCCATATACAGAGAGCAATGAAAATCCTTCAGCCCATCAAGGTCTTGATGAAATAGAATCATCTATTAGAAACAGCCTTCCTGACTCCTATTTTATTCACCAGACCAATGCCTTGGGTTTCTCTAAATGTATTCTTAGGGACAAGGATTGGAATACAGGTATTTGCTAAAGTACAAGCGAGGAAATGGGATTGTGAAATAGGGAGGAGAAGACAAAGGACATTAATGTGCAGTGTATCCTATGGACCACTGGGCTCTGTTCTGCTGTTGACTTTCTAGAAGGATGGGGAGGTTGGAACTCTATCTGTCCTTTTCTCTCTCCCACTGGCTGAGCATGGTGGGAGCATTATTGCCTGGACATTTCTAGGTTATATTAAGTTCAGGCTTCAAATGTGCTGGAGAAAAAGGGAAAAAGAACAGGTTGTTGGAAAGCTATTGTCTGGACAGAAACTCATCCAAAGAAGTCATGTAATTCCAGTCATTTTAAGCACTATTAATAAGAGTAACATTATATCATTTCTTCATCATTCTGATTTCATCTGACAGACACCATCATCATTGTTATCCCTTTAATGACATTAATTATAATAGCTCTGTGACACTTTTTCATTCAATTTTCTCTTATGTGACATGGAGATAAATGATAATATATGAACAGGTCTGCCACATAAAATACAGAAAACTCAATCAAATTTGAATTTCATATAAACAACAAGTAACTTTTAATGTAAGTATGTTCCATGCAATATTTGAGATATACTAAAAGTCATGTTATTTATATGGAATTCAAATTTAATGAGACATTCTGTATTTTGTTTGCTAAATTTAAAAACTATATGAATAGTCACAATGTAGATAATAATGATATATAACAAAATGTGTGATAATATTATAAACATTGATGCTGTAATAGAATCATGGAAAACATACTGCTTTTCCTTTTAATAGCCTTGTGATACAGGGTACATTCTTTTTTTTTCATACTTCAACATTATCTGTAAAATGTATATAAAAATGAACCTTGGGGGTTCATTGTACTTGCTAAAAGTATATGATTTTCAGCATAACTTAAGGGTACAATGGACACTTGACCAGCGAATGTCTGGCTTGTGGTCATCATTGAATACACTCTGTAAGGAATTTTCATTTAAGGAGTGGAAGGAGTGGGAGAAACAGTGTAGTGATGACTGTTAACAATTTTAAGGCAGCATTCACCACACCATCCCACAAAAGGAAAAGATGATGTAAAACATTTATTTTAATTCTCAGTGAAAACAGACCATCTTCAATCAGTAGTTCAAGTGCACATTTGTGCACATTTTCATCTGGTGGTTGATCAAATAAGAGATGAAATATAGAATAATTTTTCTATCTTGTTCTCTTGGTCAAATATAGTGGTTTGATTATTTTAGTTAAAAACAGTAGTTTTTTAGTAGTTTTAATAAAATTCATAGGAGTGGATTAGTAAAAAAATTAGCATTGCTTTTTGTTTAAATTTTATAAGAATATGGATTACTAGATAAAGTCCTATATTATCTATGTTTATAACCACAAGCTTTGCTATTTTTTCAGAAAAGTTCCTAATTTTCACATCATCATTCACATTTTGATACAGTCTGGGACACTGCAGGGCATTTTTTGCTATCCTGTATTTTGCCTGAACTTCCATGCCTATATCATTTTAACCATGTTATCAATGTGCTCTCCATGTATAAGCAATGTCCAGGATTTATGCCAGAGGCTGCACCTAGCTCTGAAATCATGTGCAACAACTTCATTAGTAGAACTTGGTGATAGCAGGCATACATTAGGTAGCAGATATGCCCACCTGGATTAGATGCTGACATGAAGTCCATAACATTTAATTTTGCTGTTACTACAGTATTGCCAGCATTGCAAAAAGAAATAAGAAATAAATTAGAGTTTTGGTTTCAGCTCTGACATGTAAAGAACATGGAAAGTCATAGTTATTATTCTTACAAGAAAAAACATATGCATACTTAAAATCAATCAATTTCTTAGACACATTAGAGAACCGAGGTTATAGGACACACCTCTGGAGAGACAGGTGCACCCAGATTCATAGACAGTATCTGCTTACCTGGAATAGTTAAGCAGTTGCTACTGGTAGGAAAACTTAAATTATCAGAGACTGAGTATAATAGAGTGCAATGAGGTGCTCATGGGGGCCTTAGTCATGGGGTGGGAAAGGGTGGCACAAACTTGTGGGCTTTACCTTCTAGAAATCCAGAAATCTCTCCTGGTGAAGATCCCAGAATGAACTCTCAGGGCTCTGGTAGGGAGAAGGGAAGAGTAATTCTTATGAACCTTACCCAGAGCCTTTTTCCTAACAAAGACCTGTTCTTTAGGGAAAGGCTATGGAAGATTCTTATCTCATCTGAGGAAGAGACGTATCTGTAATTCTAGCCTCTCCGACTTTCTGATCTCACTTAAAGAGGGCAGTGTCAATAGAGTTTGAGAGATTCAAGAAAATATATGGAAATATTGTAGACAAAAAAGAGAGTAGATGGCAGGGTGGAGAAATTATATCACTATAGAAGCTTTTGTAAAGGTCACAGCCTGAAAGCCAAGTCAATTAAATGATTGAGATTCAAAGGGAAGATTGTAGAAAGTTCCTCAGTCCTTACACTTTACTAAATCACACCAACAGAGTTCTACTGTAACTGTGTTATATATCACACAAAAAGTTACAAGACACAAATTCTCTATGAGGAGAACTTAAAAAGGCCAAAGTGTTGAAGGGAGACAAAAATAAGGACCCTACAGGAATTTTACCCTTGACACCTCTAGCAACAGCAAATGTTAAACGTAGCTCAACTCCTACCAAATTGACATAAATCCTCAAAATAAGGATTTATCTCAGTTCCTACTACTTGGCAACATATCCAGTTTTGAACAAAAAAGTTATAAGATATGCCCAAAGGCAGGAAAAATACAGACACAAAATGATAATTTGAACCAAACTCAGATATCACAGAGATGTTGAAATTACCAGAGAGAAAATTTGAAATAACCACAATTAATATATTAAGCATTTTAATAGAAAAAATATATGACATGATATATCTACATTTACATATATTCTTCTATACAAGAATGAAAATATATCACTGTCTCTTACCCTACACAAAAACCAACTCAAAGTGGATCAAAGACCTAGAAATTAGAAAAGAAAGCTGGCAACTGCTGGAAGAAAACAGGGTCAATACTCCAACATATAGGTTCAGGCATTGAGTCCACAATAAGACTCCTAAAGCTCAGGAGATAAAACCAAGATTAATAAATGGAATGATATCAAATTAAAAAGCTTCTGCAGGCAAAGGAAAGAATTCAAAGCAATCTAAATACCTGAAGAAATTCCATTTTCATGATTTGAAAGACTCAATATTGTTAAGATATTATTTCTTTCTAGATTGACCTATAGATCCAATATAATCTCAATCAAAATCCTATTAAGCTATTTGTAGATATCAACAAACTAATTCAAAAATTTATGTAGAAAGGCAAATGACCTAGAATTGCCAACATGTGAAGATAATGAAATTATAGTAAGAAGCTTTTTACTATTGTGCTACAGAAATCAACACAAACAACAGTACTGAAACAATTGAACGTGCATTTGCAAAATAAGCACTAAAATTTTACATCTCTTAAAAAATTAACTCAAAATAGATTATAGACTCATATGAAAAATGTAAAACTACGAAAATTTCAGAAAGAAATACAGCACACAGTATAGTTTACCTGGGATTTTGAGGTGCATTTTTAGATACAACAGCAGGAACACAATCCACAAAAGGAAAAAATCTGTAAGAGGGATTTTATTAAAAGTCAAAATTTAAAAGATATTTTTAAGAAAAAGACAAGCCAAAAATTAGGCAAAAATATTTACCAAATACATATCAGATGAAGGATTTGTATATAAAGTATATGAAAAACTTCTAAGTTCAAAAATAAAAAACAAGTATTGCAATTGAAATAATGGCAAAAGATCTGAACACCTGAACACCTCACTAAATAATATCCAATAATGGCAAATGCACATTTGCCAAAGTGGAATTACAAATTAAAACAAAAATGAGAAGCCACTACAGACTATTTGAATGACAAAAATATCTACAATACTAATATCTGATGATGCTGCAGAGTAACAAAATGACATTTGTTGCTGGCGGAAATGCAATCAATGTGGCCATTTTTGGAAAACGGTATGGGAATTTTATACAAAGCTAAACATTTTTTTACTGTCCAATCCAGCAATTGTGCTCCTAGGCATTTACCCAACTTATTTGAAATCTTATGCCCACACAAAACCTGTGAATGAATGCTTAGAGATGATTTGTTCATAGCTATCAAACTGAGAGCTACCAAGGTATTTTTCAACAAATGTATGAATAAACAAACTAGAGCAATTTGCAATGAGATACTGTTCAGCAATAAAATGAAATGAGCTATTCAGCTGTATTAATTTTCTATGTCTGCTTTAACAAAATACTATGGGCTGGGTGCTTTAAATGACAGAAATTTATTTTTTCACAGTTCTGGAGGCTGGGAGTTCAAGACAGGATATCAGAAGATTTGGTTTATCCCAAGACTTCTTCCCTCTCCTTTGCTTACTCATCATTTCCTTTTTGCTGTACTCACATATTTATGGTATCTCTTCAAGCTCTTATAACTACTAGTCATATTTGACTAAGGTTCCATTCTTAGTATCCCACTTAACCTTAATTACCTCTTTACAGGCCTGATCCTCCAAACACATTAGGGGTTAAAGCTCCGGCATACCAATGCTGGAAGGACACAGCTCTGTCCATAATACTAGCCTACTATATATGCCTGAATGAATCTTAAATGCATGTTGCTAAGGGAAAGAAGTCAGTTTCAAAAAGCTATATATTGTGGGCTGAGATTGTGGCTCAGTGGCAGAGTGCTCACCTCGCACGTGTGAGGCACTGGGTTCTATCCTCAGCACCACATAGAAAAAAATAAAATAAAGGTATTGTGTCCATCTACAACAACAACAAAATTTTAAAAAGGCTATATATTGTATGACACCATGCATTTTTCGAAACCCATAGAACTTTGTAACACAAGAGTTAACTTCAATGTATATACATTTAAAAAAAAATCATTGGAAGGAGAGAATCCTAGGATGAAAAGCGGATTGTGACAAAATAACATTACTCTTTCTAAGGGTCTGTAACAGTCTCACCAAAAGGAGTAGAGGAAAGAATGATGACCTAAGTAATTTTGGAAGTGGAGTCAATGACTAAAGGCAAAGAGAACTCTATGTAAAGATATTGATAAAATTCCTTTTTGGGGTTGGGGATGTAGCTGAGTCATAGATTGCCTTCCTAGTATACACAAGTCCCTGGGTTTGATCCCCAGCACTTGGAAACTACTCTTTCTCATGGTGTACAAGTTAGCATTTTTGAAGCAACTATACAAATGTACTGAGATTGAACAAATAAGTAAATATATATCGGAGAGTGAGAACCAGGTTGATCACTGTTGAGAATGGAAGTTATAGATAATTAAGAAAGCTAGAATGCTCTATATAACAATGGATTAGAGTTGTAAACATCAGTATGAACACATTTAGTCTAACATAGATACAAAAGGATAGATATTGAAATATTTATAGTGATGTGTGTATGCATTGGTCAATATACACAGATACTTCCTTTCTCTGTCATCTCAGAGGACCTAGAGGCAATGCTATTCCAGTAGCAATGAGAGCATCTAGTCCCAGAGCTTGATTTCCAATACAATTTTTTTTTCAATAAAAGGAATCTGGGATCCTTGGAGAAATGACTTTCTAAGATTGAGGCAAGGAATATACCAGATGAGCCTTGAACTCAAAGAAAGGATATAAGGAAATTATCAAATAACAACAAAAACAAAACAAAATGATAGGGTTATGTCAAAAGTAAGCAAGACTCAACTAAATTAGTTCCTGATGGCCAATATTGGAACAACTTAACAAAATAAATAAATATTGAATGATATTACAAAGTAAATATCCATAAGCTTATAAAGGTACAAATCAATGATTGAATAAATAAATAAACAGGGAGGATAGACAAAACTTTCATGCAGAAGAATTCCAAATAATTTATTGTAGCTACTGAGCCTTTAGAGTGACTTCCCACTTGTTAAGAATGAGCTGCATATAATGACTATAGTGACATCCTTTCAAAGATTCAATAGAAACATGGGAAAATGTGAAAGCTTACAGTGATAAAACTTGACAAACACTATTTAGCTAGGTGATAAGAATTAACTCAACAATGTTAAATTACATTGATAGCATTTACTGTTGATATGATGTGATTAGAATGTGAATTTATTTCTATATTCTTCCTCCCCCTAAAATATTTACATCAAAATACTCCTGATAAAAATATCATACAGCCCCCAAATGCCTGACCAACAGCCTTTAAATCTATTAATATTATAGAAAAAGGAGATTTTGAGAAAACATTACAGCCAAAAAGCATAGGTAGACATGACTCCTAAATATAATGTGGTATCCTGGAATTCAAAATGGGTATTACAGAAGTATTGAGGAAATTGAATACAGCATGGACTTCAGTTAATCGCAAAATACCAATACTGGTTTATTACTTGTAACAAACATATTATGCTAATGTATTATATTAGTGATAGAGGAAACTGCTCTGGGTTTTATGGGAAATCTCTGTATTACTATTGTCACTATAATTTTGTAAATGTTAAATAGATGACAAAATGAAACAAATAATGAGAAAATATACATGACTAAAATTCAGGGGAGAAAATAAGTGGCAGTGTTAGAATTTCACATAAAACCAGTTATAGCAGATAGAGACACAAAATGTGCACAAATAACATTTAAACAGCAAAATTTAAAGGGTAAAATAATTAAGGAATAAGGAATCATTAAAAAGAAGCAAGTATTTTTTTAAAGTACTAGTAAGTACTTTTAGAAATGCAAAAAAATGATTACTGAAATTAAGGACTTTATGTTTATATGTCATAACATATAAAATGAAGCTGAAAAGGAAATCCTGAACAGGAAAACATAATTTAAGAAGTTATCCAGAATTCCTCTCAGAAAAACAAGGTAATAAAAAATAAGAAGTTAAGAGATACGGATAAGAGAGTGAGAAAGTACAAGGTACTGCTACCCTGATTTCTAGAAGCACAGAAGAGCTGAGGAAGGTATTTAAGGAAATAATAGTTTACATAGAATATTTTTATCATCTCTTGAAGAAATAAGTAGGTCCATCTAGGAATAGAAATAAGCAGTATCAAACATTCTTTGCCTTACTTCTAGACCAATCTACAGCTGCTACATGCATCTTTTTAAAATATGACACAGAGGCCTGAATACTATTGGAGTCACCTGACTGAGAGAGATGTGGGAAAATGAATATTTGGCATCCAGGGCAATGATACCTCTTTGAACAAGAATCTATTGCATTTATGCTATGTGACATATTAATTGTCATTCAAAAAACTGAAAAGAAAGGACATGATTTTAGATCTCTCAATTGACTCTATTGGACAGACTACAATGTCTTAACATACTGAGTAAGAGCAAGTTGAAGTATTCCTTTGCGTATCCCTGGAAATTGCTCCAAAATGTCAATTTAATGGTTCTCCACAGTGAGCAATTTAGTGAGAAGAAAGGGCTAAGTTTCTAATATCTTCTCAGAGTAGAATGCTTCAAGAATTATTTAAGTATGGACTGGTCGTCAATGATCCTGTGTCCAGCACTGAGAAAGAGAATACATGATTCTTGGTAAGAATTGTAAATCACCTTGACAGCTAGCATTTATCCTTGATATGATGTGATAAGAATGTCAGTTTACCTCTATGATCTTCCTTCCAAAACATTAACCTCAGTATACTCATGAAGTTACCAACTAGACTTTCAGTTATGCAGCTTATAAGGTGAATGGATGAATTTTGAAGGCAATAAAAGAAATTAAGGTGAGCAGAGATATTTTTTGCTATGTTCTCATTTTTTAAAAAAGGCAAAGTTTGCCAGCTGCTGCGGTGCATGCCTATAATCCCAGTGGCTCAGGAAACTGAAGCAAGAGGATTATAAGTTCAAAGCCAGCCTTAGCAATTTAGCAAGACCTTGACTCAAAACAAACAAACAAACAAACCAAAAAAAACCGGGTTGGAGATGTGGCTCAGTGGTTAAGTACCCCTGGGATTAATCTCCAGTACCAAGAAAAAGAGAAGCTTATGGACCACTGAAATTTTTTAAAAGGAAAAATGGAGTCAATTATGTAATTTGAACATTTCTAATAAATACTGATGATAAAATGACTGCTTTTTTATAAAAAATCATTGAGATTATTTTTCTCATTGACATAGTATCAGGTAATAAGCATTAAATTCCCCAGTTGTCCTTTCTGACTTCTGAACAAAAAATAAAGGGGATGGAAAAGGAAAAGTCCCTGAAAGTATCTAGGGTATAATCAATTCTTTCACAGTTCAAAAGTCACCAAAATTTCCTCAAATTTTCCAACAGGAAACTTCTGTAGGACCAGACACTTGGAGCTCTGTGAAAAGCTTTGGGAAAGCAAGTATATTTGGGTTTTATGATTCAGGAACTGGCTTTTAACTCTTAATATTATAAAGCATAAACATGATGATGTCTTATTCTTTCAAAATAGGCTGCATTCTAATTTCATGTGGAGAGTCTGAAAGAAATCATACCTGAAAGCTGAGACTGGGAAGTGTTTGTGCCTTTATGTAAAAAAATGTTTTAATGAGACTGTGTTTTGTGCCAAGCACTGTGCTGCCCTGGACATACATGTATAATTAAGATGCTGTTCTACCATCAAGGAACTCACGGTCTGTTCGAAGAAATCAGCTCATTAACAAGTGATTATTATGTATGAGATGACTAATGAAATGCAAATGATATCCTTCAGGATATCATTTGAGGTCCCTCAACTGGGTGTATGTAGGTGGCCTTGGGAAGGTAATGACAGGGCCATCACTAAAAGAGTAGGTGGCAAGTGTCAATGCTAAGGGGAGGGAGGACATTCCAGACTGCTTGACCTCTAAGGGTCCTTTCTGGCCTTGTACTTCTAAGTACATCAATATAATTAATTCATTTTCTATTCCCCAAAGTCCTACTCTTTAATAAGAAAAGTGGAGAAAAGTTAAAACAATTAATATCTAGAGAACTCAAAACCCAAATTAGCAAAGGACTATTAATAGCTGCATAAGCTTCATTTAGCCAACTTCTTTGGAGAATAAGGTATATAACAAATGAAATTTCCAATTAAATGAATACTGTCTCTTAAAATATTAGCACTTAAAATATATTTCTTCTGGTGTATTTTTAAGATGACTTGATTCCTTGCCTGCTTCAACAGAAAATAATTCAAGGCTATTTTCACTTTTGCGGATGTCCCAGGATGAATACTTGTCAATTTACAAGTGCTCATACCTATTTGGTGCCCTCTCTCATTTGAAAACCATTACGTGGCTCCATTACGGAGGCTCCATTTAGTTAGCAGCCTTTAAAAGCCCTTCTAACACGCTTGCTGTTTGTGATCTGTTGTGGAGCTTCAACACTGGAAAAACCAGTTTGTTTTTAATTTTTCTGAGGTACTAGTTATTGAATCAAGAGGTGTCCTATCACTGAGCTACAACCAAGCCCTTTTATTTTTTATTTTGAGACAAAGTCTTGCTAAGTTGTTGATGCTGGCCTAGAACTTGATTCTTTTTGCCTTAGCCTCCTGAGTGACTGTGATTACAGGTGTGGGCCAATGTGCCAGGCTTTTAACTTTTGATATTATGTAAAAGGATTTAATATTTGAAAGGATAAGCAAGGAAAGAATTGGCACAGATATTTATATGGTGTCTAATATATGCCAGGTCTTAATTATTTGTCTCATGTCTTGTCCATGAATAGTACGTAGCCTTACAATTGTGTAAGCCACTGCCTTTAGCCTCAGTTTAGACTGATTATCACCTCCCTCTTAAATCTAATCTCTTATCACATCAGAAATTCTACCATTAAAATCTCTCTCAAGTTAAACGTGCCTTTCTACATTTATGACTGTCACCTTCTCCTGGGCCACCCTCATTTCTGTTTGAAGGGTTTAGTGCTGAGTGTTATTCTCAGGCTTTTGTTTTATCCTCCAGAGAGCCACCGTTTCCAGAAGTCTCACATTCGGATTGAGAGGTTGTGGCAACCCTGAGTTCTTGCAGTCAGAGCTCATTTGACCTTTTCTTTACATACAGTTCTTTGGCTAGTGACTGCATTTATTTAAAACTGCAGATTTTAGCCAGTACTATAAAATTTAATGGGACAAAATTTAATATGATTATTTCTTTGTTTAAAAAAATTCTTCCTTTCTCCTTTACATAGATTATGTGAGTTTAGCAATAAAGCTATTTCTGGATTAGGCTTTAGAAATGAGAAGAACTAACATAACTAATGATTATTTTCTTCAATAAGTAGAAGCAAAATTACTGAAAAAGTGTAGGACAATGCCTCAACATGATAGATTCTGTGTTTCTGAAATCTTCAGTGTTCCCAGGATGCTTTCTATAGGTGCTTCAGGTGACTTTGGACTTGAACTTATGCAGTGTAGTAACCAGCAAGACCTCTCACAGATGGATAGGATATATAACCATGGGATGTTTTCATTTCCCCTTTTCATTCTTCTGTCCTGGAAAGAGATGCTGGGTGTGACTTTGGCAGAGGTGCCACTAATTCTGTGAGCTCCTGATCAACCACCAGCAAAGACTCAACTATGATCTTGTCACGGGTTCCAGCTTTGGATACAATTCTTCACATGAAGACTTCCTGATCCAAAGGGGCATTTTACAATGATTAGAGAGGAGAGTTACACTCTTTCCTTCAATGCATGAGTGCAGTGAAGCCATGTTAGTCGAACAAACAGTGGAATAAAAGGGGGAGCAGAGCTGGGCTGGATAATATGGCTTGGCTGTGGGTAGAACACAGCCTGCCAATTCATTCTTTCCTTTCTCTGAAAACGCTGCAATGAAATTTTCTTTTCCACATTCGTAGTTTCTAATTAGCTTTGAAATGAGTCTGTGGCTCAGTTTAAAGCCTGCCTTATCTCTTCAGTGATTCCTTTGGGACTGGTTGTTCATTTGAAAAAAAGAAGGAACATTTTGCATTTTTATAGTTCTGTGCACTGGACCATGGAGGGGCAGCAGATGTTGCCTGCATTCTTCCTCCCACGCATCCGAATGTGAATAGTCTTGGTGCTCCTGGCAAACTTCTACCTCATATAGCATTATTCTTCCAGCGTTGACAGAGACTTCATCCTAGCAAATGTTCATGAAGAACAAATTCAAAGAGCAATGCTTAATGGTGAAATGCACTTTATAGTTGAAGAGGCTCTCAACTTGGAATTGTATAATCCTTGAGTTGCCAGTGAGTTGTGTGAATTTGGGTACCTTTTAAATTCTTTTTTAGGCTTCAATTTCTTATATGTAAACTGAGGATAATCCTCTCCGCATTATAAAACTGTGCTTGACTCATGCTTGGCACTAAACTATTAAATCTGAATTTGATTAGAGCCATTTTAAAGTGTTAAACTGTTTGGAATTAACGGCTTTCTCTCAACAGTTCCTTTTATTTGGGGACATTTTGGGGGGCACTGAGTTTTATTATTTCATTGCTATTCTAATTTCTTTGACTAATCCTTTAATATGGACTATTTCTTATGCATCCATTATTAATATATTTTATAATGAATATTTAAGCATTTCCAATATACCACACTACGTATTGTGGGTAAAACAAAATTAAATTAAATATAAGTCCTGTCTCTCAATATATGATGTTTCTGAAAATATATGTCAGGAATTAATTTGCACTGCTTCATTTAATCTTTGTATTAGCACTGAGCTAATATTTGCTCAAGGCCACAACAAAAACTACTTAGTAAGTAGGGAAGGAAATTTTAAATCCTTGTCTGAGTTTTCCAACACTGTACCCTTTTTAACCACTGCCCAGTATTGCCCCTTAAGTTTTAACCACTGCCCAGTATTGCCCCTTAAGTTTTAACCACTGCCCAGTATTGCCCCTTAATTTTCTCTCTTGTGTTTTATGGAATATTTTATATTTAATAATTCAGATGTATTCTGTATCTATTTTCCATCATGATGTATCTTTAATACCCTTTACTATTCTACATTTTCCCATTAGATTGTTGTATAATTTGCCTTTAGCCAACTGTAATTCATTAAAACAATTTCAACTTTTAAAAGTCATTTTTTTTTCTTTTTTTTTTGGTACCGGGGATTGAACTCAGGGGTATTCGACCACTGAGCCACATCACCAGCCCTGTTTTGTGTTTTATTTAGTGACTGAGTCTCACTGAGTTGCTTAGCACCTTGCCATTGCTGAGGCTGGCTTTGGACTCAAAATTCTCCTGAACTCAGCCTCCCAAAGTGCTGGGACTACAGGCTTCCACACTGCACCCAGCTAAAAGTCCTTTCTTGAAATTCTTTTCCTACCAGAACTTTCTAACACTGGACATTTCCATTGGAAAAACAGAATCAGGATACTTTATGATTTTTTAGTAGACTTTTCTGCCTTATTTAAATGTTCAAACTTTTAAACTTTTCCTTTTCTCATCGCTAGGGTGAAAGTCCTCATTCCTGGGCATTGTCTCTACAGTTTTACACTTGGACCACTGGTTGTTTGCTGTTTTTCTTGATTTCACCCTCTACTGGTTCACTGAAATAACTTGTGCCAGGACATTTGGCAAGGTCTCAGCTGCTGCTTTGAACATAGCACATAATTTATCTCAATTTCCAATGTACTTTTAAGGTCTTCTAGTGTAGTTCCTTAATTAAAAAAAAACAACTTCAATATTTGGGCCTTACGAATAGAGTTTACTTTATAATCCTCTTCTGTTTGTTATGTTCCCACCATTGATCTATTCTTCTTTCTAGTTTATTATTTTTCTCCTTTTGTTTCTCATTCTGAATTACTTCCTTCCTACCACAGGTATCAACCCTTATGTATTTATCACAGGTCTTTGTATATCTCTTTACATGCATGTAATGTTGTTTTATGTGTTTATGTATTTAGATAATTTGCATGAATGTATTTTGTTATAGTTTTTCCCTTACAACCATTAAACTTAATACTGATTTTCTAATTTCTAACTTTTGCTCATCTAAAGATGAAATATACAAGGTATATTTCATTGTTGTTTTAGTTTGCATTACTCTTAATATTAGCAATGTTGGACATTCTTTGTTCCTTGGAGTCTTCCTTTTACTAATACATATTTGTAACTTCTGCCTATTTTTTCTATTACATATAGTGTTGTTTTTTCATCTTTAATTTTAGGAATTCTTTATATAATAGGCTTTTGCTAGTTTTTGATATAGTAATTAATGTGATTTACAGAAAATAACTGAGCATATGAGACAGAGTCCTACATATCCCCTGGCTCTGTACAGTTTCCCTTGTTATTGATGTCTTCCATTATTGTGTGACATTTGTGAGATAGTTACCATAACAATAGTAAACAGAATTGCTTAACTGCCTTACAATATCCCCTGTATTTCACCTACTTTTCCCTCCACTTGACCTATAAAATACTGCATAAGTGTTGATCCTTTTACTATTTCTATAGCTTTTGCCTTTTCTAGAATGCGAACTAGAACAACCTTGATTGTTCCCAGTTTGGGGAGATTATGAATAAGGCTGAAATAAATATTTGGTTGTAGATTTTTATGTAGACATAGTTTCCACATTGATTGTAGAAAAACTTAGAAACATGGTTGCAGGATCATATGGTAAGACCACATTTAAATCTTCAAGCAATTGCCAGACTGTCATCCAAAGTAGTTGTACCATTTTATATTCATACTAACAATGAATGAGAGTTCCTGTTGTTCCATATTGTCATCAATATTTGGAATGATCAGTTTTTTGAGTTATAGCTATTCTAATAAATATATAATATCATCACATTTTAATTTGAAATTTCTTGATATATGATTTTGTTTATCTCTTCATATGCTTATTTAACATTTGTATATCTTCTTTTGTAGATGTCTGTTCATAATTTTTTTCCCATTTGTTCATTTGTTTGCTTGTTCTCTTATTGTCGAATATTAGTATTCTTTATGTATTTGGATACAATTACTATATAAAATATAGGTCTTGGAAATATTTTCTCTGAGCTTGTGGCTTCTATTTTCTTTCACTTAAGAGAGTCTTCTGCAGAACAGATATTTTAAATTTTATTAAGTCCAACTTATCAATTTTTCCCATGGATCATATGTTTGATGTTATATCTAAAACTCATCACTGAAAACAAGGTCACCTAGATTTTCTTCCATTTTGTTTTCTAGAAATTACACAAGATTTCATTTTACCTTTAGATCTATAATCCATTTTGAGTTAACTTTGGTGAAACATGTAAAGTATGTTTAGTTCTGTTTCTTCTTTTTAGTCTCTCTCTCTTTCTTTTCCATATGAATATAAAATTGTTCTAGCACCAGTTTTTCAAAACACTAGTTTTTCTACTTTGGTTTTTTTTTTACTTTGTCAGAGACAAGTTGAGTATATTATTATGGGTTTATTTATAGTCTGTCTATTTTACTCCATTGATTATTTTGTCTACTATTTTGATAATACAATGTACTATAGCTTTATAAAAAATTAAATCACATAGTGTTTCTTTTCTAATGTTATTCTCCAGTATTATGATAATGATTGTGAGCCTTTTGTCTTCCCATATAAACTTTGAATAAATTTGTTAATATCTACAAAGTAATTTTCTGAGATTTTGATTGATATTGTATTAAATCTATAGAAAAAGTCAAGAACTGACATCTTAACACTGTTGAGATTTCCTATCCATGAACATGTATATATTTCCATTTATTTAGATCTTCTTTTTAAAATTTATTTATTTTATTTTATTTTTTGAAGCACATCACTCTTTTAAAAAATTTTTTTATCTGTTCTAATTAGATGTATATGAATACATTTTGACACATACATAAATGGAGTATAATTTCTCATTCTTCTGGTTGTACATGATGTAGAGTTACACGGATAGTGTAATCATACATGCACATAGGGTATTAATGTCCAATTCATTCTATTATCATCACTACCCCCAAACCTCCTTCCCTCCCTATATCACTCATCTCTTTTTTCCTGCTTTGCCAAATAATATTTCATTGTATACAAATAACACGTTTTATTTACCGTTCATCAGTTGATGGACATTTGGGTTGTTTTTACCTTTTGGCTATTGTGACTATGCTGCTATGAACATTTGTGTACAAGTTTTTCTTTTTTTTTATTTTATTTTATTTTTTAGAGGATAACATTTCATTTCTCTTGTTGTAAGTGACATAGAATCGCAACATACATGCAGTCATACATAAAGTTAGGGCTATGATGACCATCATATTCCACCACCTTTACTGTCCCAATGCCCCCTCCCTCCTTATACCTCTGTGAACAGAGTTCCTCCATTGTTCCCATGTCCTTCCCCTCATTACGGATCAGCATCCACTTATCAATGAGTACATTCGGCATTTGGTTTTCTGAGATTGGCTTACTTCACTTAGCATGATATTCTCCAACTCCATCCATTTACCTGCAAATGCCATCATTTTATTCTCTTTTATTGCTGAGTAATATTCCATTGTGTATATATACCACAGTTTCTTTATCCAGTCATCTATCGAAGGGCATCTAGGTTGGTTCCACAGTTTAGCTATTGTGAATTGAGCTGCTATAAACATTGAAGTGGCTGCAGCA
>CM053408.1:94117789-94186118 GCA_028644305.1 Xerus rutilus
GTTTCTTTATTAAGTTTTTGTTTGGAAGATCTATCCAATGGTGAGAGAGCTGTGTTAAAGTCTCCAAGTATTATTGTGTTGTGGTCTATTTGATTCTTGTATTTGAGAAGGATTTGTTTGATATATGTAGAAGCTCCATTATTTGGGGCATAGATATTTATGATTGTTATGTCTTGTTGATGTATGATCCCCTTAAGAAGTATGAAATGACTTTCTTTATCTCTTTTCACCATCTTTGGTTTGAAGTCTACTTTATTTGATATGAGGATGGAAACTCCTGCTTGTTTGCGGGATCCATGTGAGTGATGTTTTTTTCCCAGCCTTTCACTTTCAGTCTGTGGATGTCTTTTCCTGTGAGATGAGTCTCTTGAAGACAGCATATTGTTGGGTCTGTTTTTTAAATCCAGTCTGTCAGTCTATGTCTTTTAATTGGTGCAGTTAGGCCATTTACATTCAGGGTTATTATTGAAATATGATTTGTAATTCCGGTCATTTTGGTTTGTTTTTGGATTTTACCTTGAGTTGTTTTTTATTTTGAATGGTCTTTCCTTTAGTGTAGTCCCTCTCTTTGTAAATTTTCATTGATGGTTGTCATTTCCTCCTCATGGAATATTTTGCCAAGAATGCTGTGTAGTGCAGGCTTTCTTGCTGTAAATTCTTCTCACTTTTGTTTATCATGGAAGGTTTTTATTTTGTCATCAAATCTGAAGCTCAATTTTGCTGGATATAGGATTCTTGGTTGGCATCCATTGTCTTTCCAGGGTCTGGAATATGTTATTCCATGATCTCCTGGCTTTTAGGGTGTGGGTTGAAAAATCTGCTAAGATATGAATTGGTCTCCCCTTATATGTTATCTGGTTTCTCCTCTTGCAGCCTTTAAAATTCTATCCTTATTCTGTATGTTGGGCATTTTCATTTTAATGTGCCTTGGTGTAGATCTGTTGAAATTTTATATATTTGGTGTCCTGTAAGCCTCTTGTATTTGATTTTCCACTTCATTTTTCATACTTGGTAAATTTTCTGATATTATTTCATTGAAGAGATTGTGCATTCCTTTGGTTTGAAATTCTGTGCTTTCTTCTATCCCAATAAATCTTAGATTTGGTCTTTTGATGCTGTCTCATATTTCTTGTATGTTCTGTTCATGATTTTTTACCATCTTCACTGTATGGTCAAGTTTATTTTCAAGATTGTATATCTTGTCTTCATTATCTGAGGTTCTGTCTTTCAGGTGATCTAGTCTGCTGGTGATGCTTTCTATTGAGTTTTTAACTTGGTTTATTGTTTCCTTCATTTCAAGAATTTCTGATTAGTTTTTTTTTTCATGATCTCTAGCTCTTTCTTAAAGTAATCTTTTGCTACTTGTAATTGCTTTCTTATGTCTTTCTTTGTTAGAATGATCGATGGTTGCTTTTTTTTTCTCTCCTATTTCTTTGTTGGATTGATCAATTTTTGCCTGTAATTGCTCATTTATGTCATTCTTTAATTCGCTGATCATTTTAATTATGTACATTCTGAATTCTTTCTCTGACGTTTCATCAACTGTGTTGTCAATAGATTCTGTTACAGTGGTATCAAGGTTTATTTGGGGCACTTTTTTCCCTTGTTTTTTCATATTGATTGTGTATCTTCCTTTCTTGAAATACCGATCTGAGGTATTGCGGTTTTGTATCCTATAATCTTGTATTGACACTCCAGATTACATGTGTCTCACCTTGGAGCTACTTCTGTTCCCCCAGTGTCCCCTGATGGGCACTACTGCCACTAAAGTTGGTGGCGGAGGTTGTGGCTGTACCTCTAGAGTTCAGTGGGAGTGGCCTTGGCTGGGCTCCTGAGGCGGCCCCTGAGGGCTGTTTTGCTCCTCTCTTGCACTCCTGCTGGTGAACAGGAACTCTGGAGTGGAACTGGAGGCAGGCCCAGGTCTCACTTAGGCAGGGTCACAAGCAGGAGAGTCTGTGTGTGACCCTTACAGTGAGTGTGAGCTCCCCTGGGGCTGGAGGCTAGCAGGCTCTGGTCTGCCTTCAGCTGGGCACCCCTGGCATTCCCTAAGGGTGGTTTTGGGCCTTCTGTCTTGCCTGACCACAGGAACTCTGGAGTGGAACTGAGGCAGGCCAAGAGTGCACTTGGGTGGGGCCTCTTCATGCTGGGATCTCTGCAGGTGACTCTTACCCTGGGTGTGCCTTCCTCTGTGGCTGGTAGCTATCAATCTCTGGTCAACCCTTGGTTAGACACCCGTGGAGTTTCCTGAGGGCGGATTTGGGCCCTCTGTGGCTCTTGCCCGTCCACAGGAACTCTGGAGCGGAACTGAGGTGGGCCCAGGCTGCCCTTGGGTGGGGCTGCCTCGTGCTGGGGTTTCTGGAGGACTCTTACCTTGAGTTTGGGATCCCCTGTGGCTAGAGGTAGTAGTTCCTGGGCTCCCTTTGGCTGGAGACCTGTGGAGTTTCCTGAGGGTGGATTTAGGCCCTCTGAGGCTCCTGCCAGTCCACAGGAACTCTGGAATGGGACTGAGGCAGGCCCAGGCTGCCCTTGGGTAGGGCTGCCTGGGACTGGTGTCTCTGGAGCGACTCTTGCCCTGAATTTGGGCTCCTCAGTGCCTAGAGGTAGCAGTACCTGGTCTCCCTTTGGCTGGACACCTGTGGAGTTTCCTGAGGGCAGATTTGGGCCCTCTGTGGTTCCTGCTGGTGTGCAGGAACTCTGGAGCAGAATTGGGGTGGACCAGGTAGCGCTTGGGAGCAGCTGCCTCAGGCTGGGGTCTCTGGAACTGGGGTCTCTGGAGCGACTCTTACCCTGAGTTTGGGCTCCCCTGTGGCTAGAGGTAGCAGTCCCTGGTCTCCCTTTGGCTGGACACCCATGGAGTTTCCTGAGGGCAGATTTGGGCCCTCTAAGGCTCTTGCAGGCCTCAGGAACTCTGGAGAGGAACTGAGGTGGGCCTTATTTAGATCTTTTATGGTTTTTTTCATCAGAGTTTTGTAGCTGTTCTTATCTGTACATATTTTGTTAGGTTTACAACTAAAATTTATACTTATATTATTTTTTGATGTTAATATTATGGTATTATGTTTTTAATATTGAATTTTAGTTATTCATTGCTAGGATATAAAAATGCAATTGAATATTTAATATAAACTTTGTATCTTCCAACCTTGCTATAATTGTTTATTAGTTATAGTAGGGGTTTTATTTTATTTTTATTCTTGTGATTCTTTGGGATTTTCTATGTAGATAACTATGTCATATTGCATTAGCTGGAACTTCAAGTACAATGCTGAAATAGGAGTAGGAAAGGGAACATTCTTGGTTTGTTTCTAATTATGGTGGGGTAATCATCTAGTTTTTTACCGTAAAGTGTGATGTTTCCTATATTCTTAGGTGCCTCTTACCTAGTTCATGACATGTCCCTCTATACCATGTTTGCTGGAAATTTATTTCTTTTATCAAAAAAAAATGTGTGAATTATACACCAGTTATGTGGTCACATAGTGTTTTTTTTTTACTCATCAATGTAATGGATTACATTAATTTATTATCTTATGTTTAATCAGCTTTACATACCTGGAAACAATTTCATGTATTTTGTGGGGTATAATTCTTTTTGTATATTTTGGATAAATTTGATAGTACTTTACAGAGGATTTTTACATTTTATATCCATGAGGGATACTTTTCATGAATTTCCTATTTTTATAATGTCTTAATTTGATAGTAATTAAGGTTTCATGGAATGTATTAATAAGTGCCCCCTTGGCTTCCACATTCTAGAATCAACTGTAGAGAAATTGTATGGCTTTTTTCCTTAAATATTTGGTAGAATTAAATAGTGTTACCATCTGTGTATGGTGCTTTTATTTGGTGGGAGATTATTAATTATTAACATAATTTATTAGTAGATATAGAACTATTCACAGCATCTTATTATTCTTGAGTGATTTATTTTGTCTTTCATGAAGTGGTCCATTTTTATCTAAATGATCAATTCATGATATAGAATGGACTTTTTTTTATTATCCTTTAAATGTTCATAGAATAAAAATAATAATCACTCACATTTTATTCCCAATAGTAAATCATACCTTTTCACTTTCTTCTTGGTTAGCTGTGCTGGAGGTTCATCAATATTATTAATGTTTTCAAAGATTTAGCCTTTGGCATAATTGATTTTTCTCTATTATTTTTCTGTTTTTGATTTCATTGGTTTCTGCTATGATTTTTTGTTATTTCTTTTCTTTTGTTTGCTTTAAGCTTCTATCTTTCTTATTTCTTCAGTTTCCTAAAGTAGAAGTTTACATTACTGATTTTAGACTATTTTTATTTCGTAACATATGTATTCAATGTAAAAATCAGCCAAAGAATGACATTTTTACCTCATTAATCAACTTAAATGAATTAAGTAAAACAATTGTTTTCTTTAAAATTGTGTCACATCTGATCCTGAAGTTATTGCACATTATCTATTTTCATGCTAAAATATTCCATCTGCTACATGGATAACTCCGAGATTTCAGAGTTTGGATCATATTTTTATGGTATTCTGACATCTGAATTTTTGCTCTGTGGTGTTTCAATGATTGTATGGTGTCAATGTGAGATTCAGTGAGTTATTTTTCTTTTTTAATTTTTGATTTATGAAGCATAGCTTACCAATACAGTAGAATTTTATGATGGTTGTTATTTGAATTTATTAAATATTCTCACTAAACATTTATTGTAATTAAATAATAATATAATTTTTAGTTGATAATCTCTTTGTACAATAGAAATAAACACAGAAATCATAATTTTTTGAGCATACAATTCAGATTTCTAATCCATGGTTTAATATATGAATCTTAGTGATCTAATATTTTATCACCTACTGTGCTTACAATTATATACTTCAAATTAATGTGTTTCTTTTCCATTAGAGGTCTATACATATGTATATGTGTATATTGTGACTGTGTATCTTTGTGTAAGTATGTGTGTTTGTAATTTTAACTTACTACATAATATATACATAAGCCATTTGCCTCTTACAGAAACATTTTATCCACTTATTCTCATTGATTTGTGTCTTTCAACTAAGACTAGTGATGATGCAGCATTTAACCGAAATGCACTACTTAAAAATTAGTGAATATTCATTAAATATTTTTATCTTAAGGTGAGACTCTTTAGGAATCAATTCTCTAATTCATTCAAGGAATGAAAATATATTTACTTTGGAGGAAGAGTCTATTTTTTGTGATAATTTTTTGATAATTCTGTTCTAAGATCAGTTCCAGTTTTGATTTAAAGGGCAAATCACAGGAACAGAATGAACCCATATCTTACCCATTTCTCCCAGGCTTCATCTGTTGATTATGGAGTTAGCATGATAAGAGTAAATTAGAAAATGGAACATGTTGATAAGGTTAATGCAAGAAGCCACTAAAATAATCCTATAAAAAAGAGAGGCTTCAGTTTGAGGAGGTTTGTAAGAAATATTAATGCTGTCCCTGAGAATGAAAAGCAGCTACTCTCTGGAATTCACACTACTCCTGCTTTCTGCAAGGTTTTAAGAAGGTGTGTGACCAAAGTTCTCTTCTTTGAGGAAATTGCTTCTAATAAGAGACAGGGTTAGCAGATATGCATGAACAGCATCTTAAATATGTTTGCTCACAGGTTAAATAGATCAAAACTGATTATAACATTAGGAAATGTAAGCTGGCCCAGGAAACGCCCAAACACTTTCTTGTCTAATTGTTTTGGTCAAATACCTGAGTACTTTACATGTATTTACATTTACCACTGATAGATTTTGTCAATAGTCATTGGGAATAACTTTTTAAATTTATTTAGTGCTCAGTGGCTGAAAGGGTGGACATGAACAGCTTATTTCCAAAAACATAAAAGGAATATTATATTAAAAGTTCATTATAAGTGTGAAAGTATCCTGTTGTGGTTTGGATATAGGAAATCTCCTGTGTTAATGCAGGAATATGCAGAAGCAAAATGATTAGATATGAGGGCTGTTACCTAATTAGACCATCCTAGTTTGAATGGACTAACTGGGTGGTAACTGCAGGCAGGTGGCACATGCCTGGAAGAAGTTAGGTCACTGAGGGAGCACTCTTGGGCATGATATCTTGTCTGTCTGGCTCCTCCTCCTTCTCTCTCTCTCTTTCTCTCTCTCTCTCTCTCTCTCTCTCTGTTTCCTGGCTGCCATAAGCAGAGCTTCTTTCCTTCAATTCGCAATTTTAGCAGCTGTTTTGCCTCATCTGGGGCCTAGAGCAGTGGGGTCAACCAACTACAGACTAAACTCTGAAACTAGTAGTCAAAATAAACTTTCCCTCCTCTAAGTTGCTCTTTTTGGGTATTTTGATCCCAGTGATGAAATGATAGCACGGATCCTTGGGGACTAGTGCAAAAAAAGTTTTTACTTATTTGTTGGTAATATTAAGTGGATGAAGAGTGACCTTGTGTTGATGATTGACATTCTAGAATTTCTTTATGCTCTAGCTTTCCATAATCTGTCTTCTAGTTTCCCTTGTCTTTCCCTTCTCCTTGGAGCCTCAGCTTCATCCTGAAGATTGTCTTTCCTTCTGTATTTTTCTTAATATAGCAATATTAATTCTTTTTGGACAATAATCACAATTTTATGAAATAGTAGGTTCTTTTAATGGAACATTTGTGAGGCTGACAAGCTTTTTCTTTACCTTACGTAGAACACCATTCATAAAATCTCATACTACATGACTCTCTTTCTTCAAGGGTAAGCAGATAAGAAAGCAAAGAGGTGATAAATACAAAAACCTCTCTCCTGTTGTAACTTTAAAAAATACTTAGAAAGTTATAACTGTACTCCATGTTATCTTTTTATGGTATTAGCATATAGGACATTTTGTCAAGGTATGGATTTTGTGTAACAATGGAAGTATCCTATTACATGCTAATTACCATCCTGTTTTGATCTAATAATTTGTGAAGTCCAAGATATTCCTAGCAACTGGATATCCCAGGGGATTTAAAAGCTAAAAAAAAGAAGTAAATAGTTGAAACAGGCAGAAATGGAAGAAACCAGTCATTTTCAAAACTATTATATGCATGGTACATTACATAAGTATCATAATGTGGAATGGTTTTTCCTGTGGATAAATCTATAACTTTGTAATAAAAATTTAAAAAATACCTTTCAATAACAAGGTCATTTGATGCTTTAGTTACTAAATATTCTTAAGACATAGCATTTGTCTCTGGTAGCATATACTGGAATATTAGCCAATCTCCTATTTTTTCCTGAGTAATATTGACATGTATCATCTGAAACATGTGGATATTCTTTCCCAAGTTAGCTTCCCCTACACTTTTGAGATCACATTTAGGAGCTGATTGATGTATGTGGGTTTACAGAAGTGGTGTTTCCTTAAACAAGGAGGTCAAAGTATGTCTAGGTTTCTTTGCAAGCAGTGAAAGGGGGAAGCAGCTTTAGAAATATAGAGAAAGAGAATGTGGGGAGGAGGGGGAGGTAAATGGAATGACTACCATTGATAAAAATTATCTCTTTTAAAACAAATATGGCTTATCACACATGAATATACAAGGCATATCATGATGATTTACTTAAAAGGTTAATGTTGGTAAAGCAGTGGACCTTCTTCTCAGCTAAATGGTTAATTCACTCACCTGTTGAAAACGCTGTTTGATGATGAGATGTTTGAGAGACAATTGTATAAATCGCAATCTCATTGGTATATACAGCTGATAATCTCATTAGGAAATGTTCTCAAAGGGTCAAAGGGGTGAACATACAAGAGATTGAAATCGACAACTCCACTAGTTCTCTTTGCTTTTCATACATTGTACCTGTCAAGCACTGTAAGAGGGTTCATTAATTAATACTTACAGGCAAGGGAGAAGAGTTAGGATGACTCATGTTATAAGATCTAGGAAACCTTAGGAAGAGCCCCAGAGTCAGAAAGACTTTGCTAAAATAATAATAAAAAATAAGGAACAGCTTATTAATCAAGCAGTTAGAAATGGCAAGAGGCATTTAGTAAGTTATATCAGTTAAATTTTGGAAGAGTCCCTCTTGTTCTTCTCATCTGGTAGTCATATCACTTGATCATGACTGCACAAGCTTGATTTTACCACTTAGGATAACAGGCAGTGTAAAGAAATGCCATTGCAGAGAACCACAACGTACGCACACAACCTTAGGGCTGGCTCTAAGTTGGTGGATGTCAGTTCTACAGGCACTCACTAATCAAGAAAGAAGTTGGCTCTACCTCCAGCAGAGACAAGCTAATTGTTAATCAAAACCCATCATTTTTCCTCCTTAGTACACAGCCAGCCCTCTTGTCTAGCTTCCTTGGTAATGTGAGTCATGTAGTGGTGATCTGACCAACAAAATGTAGGTGAAAATGATGTTGTCATACCCACCAATGGCCTATCCAAACTCTTACGATTTTCTTTATTCACTTTCTTCCTCCTCCTAGCTGGATATGGACTTCCAAAGTAGAAGATTCTAGAATACCTACCAGGCTTGGTCACTGAATTGCTACATGGAACAGAACCTGTTGTCATAAATTACTCTTCCTGTGAAGTAAAATAAAGTATTAAGCCACTGAGACTTTTTTTTGTATAAATCTTATGTTTACCTTAATGAATATAGCTGGAATCACTATTGTATTCTTTTATTATCTTTCATTTGTGAGCCTATTAAGCAATATGCATTGAGTTGTCTGTCCTCTATGTGTCACAGATACGCTAAACAATAGAAATTTGGGTGATACCATGACATATAGGAGCAGAAAAGTAATGTTAGAAGGTTGGCATCTCTACAATGTCCAGGGGCCCAGCATTCAGTTTAGAAGCAGTTTTGTTGACCTCAATGCATTATTTTCTTTGTACTCAAAGAAAATTGAGTATTTGCTTCATATCTATATTTATTATGATGTCAAAATTTAATAATGTTTGTCCATCTGTAGTCCAAGAGTAGTAGTATTGTTTTTAGACTAGGTATATATTAACTGAGATTTTTTTCCCCAGACCCACATAATACAGAGCTCTTCTTCATTCTTGTTTTTCTTTTTTTTTTTTTTTTCTGTTCCAGAGGCTGTCCATCTTGACACAATATTCACCAGACATAAATAAAACTATCACTAGCCCAGGATCACAGAGTTATGAAAAGCTGTGTGTTCCATCCTTATTCAGTTTCACTTAGTTTCCTTCTCTTTTTACAAACGTACAATAAGGGAGACCTACATTTCCAGTGAGATAGTGCCAGAAAAATATTATGTGTGTTTGGACACAAAGGCTTTTCCTTTTTATGAAAAAAAGTGTGATAGACGATGATAGATATGGAGCAGAGGGTACATTTTGTAGTCAAAAAGCTTAACTCTTTCCCATTCTTAAAAGAAATTTCACATTCAGTTGATGGAATGCTTAGAACCAGGCTTCTGATATTAGCTTGATGATGAATGTGCATGGCATTTTATTTATGAAGCAGGTAATATTTTAGGAAATGAAAAACTAAAGATTAAAAAGCTAGGCAAACACTTTAAGGACTAATTCTTCTTGTCTCAAGCAAATGACCTGCTTTCCTGACCATGATAATTGAAGTCTTCAATAGAATTAATCAGTTGCAATTAGAGGGGCTCAATTTCTTTAGTCCAGTGACTCTTAGGTTGAGAATCTGATGAAAGCCAAAAATCTTCCACTGAGAAATATACACAAACACTCCACATTATATATATAATTCAGGGACTCCTTTATCTGCCAAGCTCAAGAAAGTAATAAAAGAGCTCTGCTTTTGTACCAATAGGTTCGAAAATACTGTCTTTCAAATAAGCCCAAGACTTTCCAGAGACCTATGGATCATTTCAAATCTCCAAGATGGAAGGGACAGTAGAAAATTACACAGCAAGCATCACTCATTCAGTGCTTCTCAAACATTCACATGCATGAAATTCATCTAGATGATTAGAAAAAAGGGCAGATTCCTAAGATGCAATTCTAGAGATTTTAATTGAGTCATTTTGTAGGAAAAACTAGAATCTACATTTAAAATCCTTAACCTTAGTGACACTTGTGTATATTGCAAGTGGGTCACATTTTTGACAAATACTTTGTAACCGCTGCTTGGAAGTTCTTCAAACCTTTACCCACCAGCACAGCCACCTCTCCATAGGCCACTGTGGAGCTTCTGCCTGTCAGCTTTCCACTGAACTTAGAGCTCACTATGGTTGGGCATCTTCTTTCCTTCTTCAGTCTTCATATTTAATGAGATATGAAGTGTCAGTAGAGTGAATAGCTAACTTATCCAGGTGACCAAATTTAGTTCTCTGCTATTGATAATTGCAGAAGAAATTATTCCTTATAGCCTTGATAAATGTCTTAATATGATAACTTTCAATTGCTGCCGAGTTTTTAATCAATGTTTGAAAATAATAGATGGCATCCATTAAAGGGCAACACAGTAGAACAAAACCTTTAGGGGCAAAATTTGCAAAATTCTCCACTTTAAAAAAACAGTATTTTAAACCTGTATTATAGTGAGAAAATGGATGTAGAAAAAATAAGACAAGTTTTCATTGCACCTTCCAACATAAAGTAGAATTTTTATTTTCCAATAAAAGTGTCTTTCTAATTATTACACCTCTGTGGGTAACCTTGGGTCCAAGAGAGTGTGCATATGTCTTTATGCCCATCTTTTGAATAATACCCATAAATAATGATAGCACTACATTAATAATTATTATTAGCATATCAATTAATATAGTACTATATTTATTATTGGTAATACCATATAACATAAGATTATTATTTTATTAATGGTAATTACATTCATTTTCCTTGTTTCATTTATCTTCTCAAGGAGATTTATAGAATAGGCATATTTAAATAAAAATCAAAGATATAAAATAGAGTTCTAAAAATTCTATATAGTTGAAACCATAGAGTTTTCTTATTTGACACAAAACTACTTCTTCACAATTTCAGGTCTACCCAAGGAACTACCTCATCAAAGAATTTCGAACTAATATACCTTCCATCAAACATCAAATAGTCCCCTGATTGTTTAAATGTGCATGGTCTCAGAATCAAGCTTTGCATTATTTTTTAAAAATTGTTTATTTATGTATTTATTTTTTAATTTTGTTCCTTTTAGCTATACATTACAACAGAGTATAATTGTTTATTAATTCTTGATTTTACTTTTTGAACTTTTTGTGCTTTCTTGTTGAGGAAGTTAGTTCGTAAAACAATGTGATAGAGTGATAGGACTATATTTTATTCAAGTAGATGTATGGTCTTTGGTCTAATGCCTAGGTCTTTGATTTACTTTGAGTTGAATTTTGTGCAGCATGAGAGTTAGGAGCTAAATTTAATTTTGCTACATATGAATTTCTAGTTTTCCCAGTACTATTTTTGAAGAGGATATCTTTAATCCAATGTATGTTTACGGTACCTTTGTCCAGTGTGAGGTGACTATTTTTATGTGAGTTTGTCTCTGTGTCTTCTATTCTGTTCCATTGGTATTCATTTCTGTTTTGGTACCAAATCATTCTGTTTTTGTTAATATGTCTCTGTAGTATAATTTAACATCTGGTATTGGGATACCTCCTGCTTCATTTTTCTCACTAAGGATTGTTTTGGCTATTTGGGGCCTCTTATTTTGGGGGAAAGACCTCTACAAAGAAAACTACATAACACTAAAGAAATTGAAGAAGACCTTAGAAGATGGACGTATCTCCCATATTCTTGGATAGAAAGAAATAATATCAGAATGCCACTACTACCAAAAGTACTATACAGATTTAATGCAATTCTTAATAAAATTCTAATGATGTTCTTCATAGAAATAGAAAAAGCAATCATGAAATTCATTTGGAAGCTTTGTATTTTTATGAAGTAAAATTTATTTTTATACATTATGTTCTGTTCAAGAGGTCCAAAAGAATCAAACCTGATTAATGATCAAGGGGAAAATAAAAAGTTTGTCTTGTGAAAAATTAATAGTTTGCTAAGCATAAGTGATAATAAAACCTTTAGAAGTTGAAAAATCTCTTTTTAATAGTAGAAATACTTAATATGTTTCAGAGGAAAAGTCTGGGAAATCAATGTAGATAAAAATTAGTGAAGATGACCATTTAAGGGGGAAGCAACATCAGAATCTCATTGTCAGTGGCTGCTCTCCTACTCAACTGGCAGAGTGGAGTTGAGCAGTCTTTATAGGGAGAAAATGAAGCTCGGAGCCTAAACTACTTAACATCTCTTTTTTTTTTTTTAAAAAGTGTTTGCTGACCCATGGTTTGCAATTTTTCTTCAGCTTTATGAAGATATAATAGATAAATAAAAATTATATTTATTTAAGGTGTACAATTTTGATGTCTATTTATATTGTGAAATGATCAAATCAACTTAATCCATCACTCCACATACTTACCATGCTTATGTGATGAAGACATTTAAAATATACTCCCTTAGCAATTTTCAAGTACACGATACTTTATGAAAATGGATAAAACAACTTTTAAAATGTGAAAAAGATCTAAATAGACATTTCTCATAGAGACATTCACATGGCCCAGAAATATGTGGAAAAAAAAATCTACAACACCATCATTCATCATGAAATTTCAAATTAAAACCACAATGAAATGTTGCCTTACACCTGTTGGAGTAGCTATTATCAAAAAATCAATGGACAACGAGCATTAGAGAGAATGTGGAAGAAAGGATGTATATTATTGGTGGGAATATAGATTATTGCAGCCTTTATGGAAAACTTGTTTGGAGCTTCCTCAAAATATTAAAAATAGAAGTACCATTTTATTCAACAATACTAGCGCTGGGTACATATGCAAAGGAAATGAGATCAGCACCTCCCAGAGACATTTGCACTCTCATAATTATTGCAGAACCATTCATATAAGCAAGATATAAAATCAATCCTGGTCTACAATTAAATGAATATTCAGTTTTTCAAACTGCCACAAGTAAACATAAACTCCAAGTCAAATTATTTTAAACTATACCTTTAAAAATAAATAACACATATCTACTGAGAATTTTATTACTGAGGATTTAACCCAGGGGCACTTTACTATTGAGCTACACCCTCAGTCCCTTTATTTTTTATTTTGAGACAGGGTCTTATTAAGTATCTTAGGACCTCCCTAAATTGTTGGGACTAGCTTC
Source organism: Xerus rutilus (assembly GCA_028644305.1). Taxonomy (NCBI): domain Eukaryota; kingdom Metazoa; phylum Chordata; class Mammalia; order Rodentia; family Sciuridae; genus Xerus; species Xerus rutilus. Next base: position 94,130,951 of record CM053408.1, read on the forward strand.
AACCTTGTAATCCTCCTGCCTCAGCCTCCCAAGTTGCTAGACTACCCACATTTTTTCTAAGTATGTAACTTGATTAATATCTGCATAGATAGTTTCATGGAGTGTTAATTTTTTTGAGGAAAATTGAACAAGATATTACAACTGCCTCTAAATCTGTGTTTTATGAATGTGAAGAGTTTGATCATGTAGGTACCTAAGAGCCCTATTCCACCTGATGAAAAGCAGCTATTTGAATTTGATTCATCTGTTTTTGAAACAAATTTAAATTTAAAGTAGTGATTTTAGTTGTCCTATGCTTCATGATCCAAATAATGTAGTCAGTCCCCTTTACTAAATAAAGACAAAGAGATCTGTTTTGGTAGAAAAGGGGAGAGCTTTAATCAAGCAGTACTATTTGCAAAGGATTTGAAAGAGAAATGGATAAATCTTATGCAAGAGATGGCAAACAGTCTACCTGGCAGGGTAAACACCTTGCTCCAGGACTTCTTGTTAGGGAGGACAGTTTATTTTGTTCCTTCTGTTTCCGGGGTGGGGAGGGATCATCCACTTCACTCCCAGCAGAAACACATTGGGGGAGCATTCCTATTCCTCCTCATTTAGGGATCCTCTCCATGGGAGGTGGAAGATGCGTCTGATTAGAGACAAGGGAAAGGTGCCTTGTTCAATAGAACTGCCCTCTTGCTTCTCACTGTTTCTGTTTCCAAGTTGTACATGTGCAGACTGAGTGAGTCTACTGCTATCTTCTAGGCATTAACACAAGGAATCCTCCTAGTAGGGAGAAGCAGGGATGCACCTAGGAGTCAAATTAATTTTAGTTTCTGGTTTAACTTGAAATCTCCAGTTACTTTTGTAAGCAATAAAGCTTATGTTCTGATGTTTATCTGTATCTGCTATTTATCACTCAGATAATTTTAAACTCAAAAAGAAGGGCAATTAACTGGCTTCTCAAAACCTATACACCTTTTAGAAGGGCTATGAGTTAAAGTGGAATGAAGATGGTTAGTTTTATGCTGATCTGTATAGATTTATTAGGGCCTCAGTTGCTTGTTCATGAAGCTTGGGGAGGGAAAGAGCTGGCCTTAATTATCTCTGAGTGGTGAATCTGACTATTATGGTTTAGATATGCAGTATTCCCCAAAAGCTCATGTTTGAGACAATGCAAGAAGGTTTAGAAGTGAAATTATTGGATTACAAGAGCTGTAAACCAATCAGTGAATTAATCTCCTGATAGGGATTAATTGAGTGGTAACTGTAGGCAGGTAGGGTATGACTGGAGGAGATGGGATATTGGGGGTGTACCTTTGGGGTATATATTTTGTGTCTGAAAAGCAGAACTCTCTCTCTCTCTCTCTTCTAGATGCCATGTTCCAAGCTGCCTTCCTCTGCTACACACTTCCACCATAATGTTCTGCCTCACCTTATCATCAAGAAATGGAGCTAGCTAAGGACCGTGACCTCTGAAACCATGAGCTCCAAACTTTTCCTCCTCTAAAATTGTTCTTGTGAGGTTTTTTAGTCACAGCAGACAAAAAAAATGCTGACCAAAACAGACTCCATAGTCTCACCTTCATGGTACAACCAAGATTTCAATGACCTTCTGAGTCTGAAATGGTGGTCACCAACCTGTAAGATATTGAACAAAAATTAAGACTATGTATTTAGGCACAAAAAAATAAACCACTGCCACCACCAACAAAAACATTAGCTCAGAGGTAGAACTGAGTATGAGAAAAGTTTATATGGAAATGAAAATAATCTCAGTATAAGTAAAAATATTATATTAATGTTGTAAAGGCTGACTAACCCTTAGGCAGACTTAATAAAAGTAAAATGACGGATTGACAGAGGTAATTATCCTGATGTACTTTATGCTAGTCAGACAATTTGGAAAGATATTTAAGAATTCCACATACCTTGAGTGTTCTTAGTAGGGATGATCAAAATGAAGGACTAAATAATGTGTCATTAGTGAATTGCTAAAATAACTTATCCTGCACAAGAAAAGACATAATGAGAGACAGGCTAACTCTTCTAATACTTGAAGGGATATCATCAGAAAAGATTAGAACATTATTTTTTCTAGACTCAAAGACATAAAAAGGATATTTCCAATCATAACATTTTATTAATGTGTAAAAAAATATAATAGTTGATTTTTAGAGGTGTAAGATCCTGTCCTATGGGAGGATATAGCAGAGGTTGAATTGACTCCCAGTTGGATTACTGGATGAGCTGATCACTCAAGACACAATAGCAATTCCATAAGTAAAAGCTATGAAGTACTGACCCTGACTATACCACCAAACAGATAGTGAACTCACCAGCTGCCTTCTTTGGGCTTCAATTGTTGCTTTTCTAGAATGGAAAGAAATGATATATGGTCATGCCTCTCAAGATTATGATGAAAAGGAAATGAAGATTGATATTAGAGTATTTTGAGAAGGAACTATATATAAGCATTCTACAAATATATGTAGATTGGAGACAAAAGTAGCAAACGATAAAATGATTAGTGAAAGGGGAGATAGAATACAATTTCTTAAATGCTAATGTGAAAATTTCCTATGGAATCTTTGAGAATGTAGATTCTGTTTCAGCAGGTCAAGAGGAGGGCCTCAGGGTGTGCATTTCCAACAAGTGCCTGGGCCATGATAATGCTGATCTGTGGACTAGTCTTTGCCAGGCCAAAAGATAGAAGACTTGGTTTTGGATCTTGCATGGCCACATAAGTAGCTCTCAGCCCACTCAGTCTGTTAGGGATTCTATTCAGGCAAAGCTCTCAATGGAGAAATTAAGAAAATGTATGATTTTAGAAAAGACTGATAGTGAGGAAGTTGCAAATTCACCCATCAAGTGTATATACACATACACACACACACACAGAGTTAAAGAAGGACTATAATATAACTACCATATCTTAATTAGCTGTTTGCTATGGTAACATATATGTGAAAGCAAGGAGGGAGGGAGAGGTAAAGAGGGTTATTTGCATGCAGGTACAGTAATTTAACGGTAAAGAGAATGTATTAGATATATATGGGTGGTGTTTTAAGTGAAGTTGGAGACAGACTTGTAGCTGCAGGAGATTTTAAAAGAGTGACATACTCAGTAGTCACTGTTTTAATAAGTTATCTGCAACCATTTCTTCTGTTCTCTATCATTACAATCAAGAATCAGATTTATAGGAATCAGCATCTCATTGGCCTACCTTAGGTCATTGCTTATTTCTTGGTTTGCTAGAGCAGTGAGAAGCTGCCTCTGGGGTGTGTGTGTGTGTGTGTGTGTGTGTGTGTGTGTGTATGAGAGAAAGAGAGAGAGAGAGAGAGAGAGAGAACTAAATCCTCATGAAACATTTAATAATTTAATATGGTTCTTGGAAATCGGTAAACATGCGAGAGATGGTAGCTATCAATGTTATTTTTGTATATTGTTACAATAAATCTCTCCCGTCTATCTATTTACTATCTGCTATCCTTTCTCTGAAATCACTTCTCAAACCTAGTCTTCCAATCTGATGTTACCATGCACACAATCTAACATAGTGGTAAATTATATACTGTCTGTTGTTTGTCCCAGAAACAAATCCATAGCTTTTTGACAAGCTTTTAATTTCAAGAGATTCAATTGACCTTTGCAGATTAAATTTCTCTTCTATGATGTTTTACAGATGCATTGAATTAATGATTCACCATGCTCATTTATGAGATAAGAAGATGAAAACCATTTTTTCTAAGAAAGATAATATTCTGGGAGGAGAGGAATCCAGAAACAAAGATAACAGAGATGAGTTGATTCTTTTAAAATGCATACAAAATTATTTAATTATAACTTGCATGGATGTAGGTTATAATAAAGCCACATAGTGATAAGGCTTGGCAATGTTTCTTTTCTTTATTAAGAAGAACAGGTGCTGTTCCCTGTATGAACTAATGTCTGGTTGCAAAATCAAACCTGATTGGAAAGCAGATTTGGTGACAATCAGACCTCTCTCTTAGTTTTCAATGACTCACAGGTCCGCTGGGAACCATTTGGATTGTAATGAGACAACTTATCAGATTACAGAAGAGTTGTCTGTTTCAGGTGGGCATGTTCTACAGTTTTTTCTCACATAGGACTAATGCTGCTGTGGTTTTGAAAGCTATTTGAGCAATTTCTTCAGATATGTCCACATTTTCTGTAACACTATAGAGTACTGTATTTTCTTAAGTTCAAAATAAATGGCACTAAATTAGCTTTTAGTGAAACTTCTGCTACTTGCTGTAGAAACTTGGGCAGCTCTTCAAATATCTTCCTGTGTTATTTTTTCGTAAAGACTATATTTAGATAGCCATAGGTCAATATGGCTTCTTCCTCTGAAGGAGAGTTAGAAATACTCTTCTGCTAACTTTTGGTTCATTTGTATTTCTAGCATAGTTCTTGGTATATATTAAAAGATGATGTTTTCAGTAGTAATAATGATAATAAAAGTAGCTATCATTAAATGTGCAGTGTTGAACATGATCATATCAAATGAATCATTATTGAATGCATGAGTAAATGCATTAAGAATGCTTTTATTTACATTCTATCAGTTAATCCTCACAAAATAAAACAACACAAAGCTACCCTCAATAGGCAGTATCATTATACTCATTTTATAGATGAGCGAAATGAGGCTGAGTGGGGTAAGAGGACTGGCCCAGAAAAACACAGCTAATATATTGTGGCATTGGGTCCTAGATTTTGTCTACTTTGGTAAAATGAAGCCCATGATATTTAAGAGAAAGGATCCAAGAAATCAAACACAGACAAGAACTGGAAACCAGCAGCAGTCCTGGTACAAGAGGCATGGAGCACAGGCAAGACCTTTTCCCTTCTCCCCAAACAGATCTCCTCTCTTGAAGTTTTCCTTGACGGGCACCAAATGACTGATATGAGTCTATGTAATATCCAATCCATAGCCCATGTCACTGGTATTTGCCAAAATGATCTGTAGCAGAGCTTCACTTCTTCAAACAATTATTGCAAACTAGAGCAGGCAAATTTAATTCCTTCCAAGCTGCCACAACATTATAAGTATCACTACTTCGATACCTCTCTGTGCTAAGGGAGCAGCTGTCTGTAATCTGCAAAGAGACCCTTGAATAGAAATCAACAAGTGGAATGATGGAAGTAAAAATGAGAGTATAGAATATTGAAAACCCATGCAGGGATAATCATGGTTAAGATAGACTTTAAAAATCACTTGTTGTTCAGCAACGGCGAGGTGCTAAGCAACTCAGTGAGACCCTGTCTCTACATAAAACACAAAATAGGGCTGGGGAAGTGCCCCTGATTTCAATCTCCAGTAGCAAAAAAAAAAAAAATCACTTGTTTTATGTTTTGTGTATAATTGTGTGTGTGTCTGTGTGAGAGAGAGAGAAATCTTAAATATAAAATCAAGATATCCAGAAGTTTGGATGTCTAATACTAGTGATGCATAGATACCTAGAGGAAGATTAATCTCAGAACTTGGTGATGACAAGAGAATTCATGGAGGATGTGTGCACTCCCATCTGGAAACAATTCCACCATGATACATTTGGTTATTCTAAAATGCTTATTGATAAAACATCAGTTTGTTCAATTCATTTATTCTACTCCAAAGGTCCATGAATTATATTTTTAAAACAGACTGTTCAAGGATGATTCAAATATTTCAGTATGTAGGACTTGGGCTGTATTTGTAATTCACAAGGTACTGCCAGGCACAGAAACTTCAGCCTTTAGTATTTTGGAACAAGTTTTCTAATTTCTCCTTTGCATGTGTAGACCATCTACTTATGAATGCTGATCAAAAGTCTTTTATTTTGATTGACACCTTCTTTCTTTCCTGTATTTTTAAGTTTTTTGCCTCTCTGGTCCACCTCTCCCATTTAAGCCACTTGATGTAGAGCTCACAGTTGTCTTGTGTTTGCAAGTGTATTCAAGGTGCCTGTGATAATGCCTGGGACATAGTATGCTCTTAACAAGTACTGAAAGAATAAATGAATTCCATTATTTACTTTTATACCTCAAATACTCATGTTAAATTATGTACTCTTTCTTCATCTTATATTCTTCTCTTCCATTGTTTTTTTCCCCAGGCCTTTTTTTTTCCCTTCTCTCTAGAACATTTTCTCTTTTCTTGCACAGTGTTTGGCTTAGCTACTTTGGTTTCTCCTTGTGTTCCCTTGTATTTTTATGTCTCAGTCCGCAAAAAGCTGCTGGGGCTTTGTCAACCTGCACATGACTGGGGGTGTTACTACTTCTTGTTAATCTACACCCCTAGTTAATCATGAGTTTATGGTGGTTGAGTACTCTAGAGCCTGAATTAACTGTGGGGCTCTATTTTGATCTTCTGTTAGTGGAAAATCTGTTTGAAAATTGCTAACAGTGTTTTGATTCTGGGGTTGAAAGTAGTATTTAATGTTCAGGACATGTAACATTCATGTAGAAAACATTCATCAAAATTCTTTAGTTTAAAAAAAGTTTTTTAAATAGAGCCTGTTATCTATTATTTTGGTAGAATAGTGTGTGAAACTATGATTATAAAAAGTAAGGAAAGTGTCTTGTTGAGTAATATTAATTGAGTGACCCTTTAGCAGACCTGTGTGTTCATAACAATAGATAAAATATTGTTTATTTCTTCTAAATATCGATTTTAACTGAATTCTTCTGGAAAGTAATTCTTTGTGCTTCAGTAGGTTGCTCAAAATTGATTGGCTACGTCTTCCCAGGAAGGATGTGTGTGCTTGTGTTCTTTGTGTCTCCCAGTGTAAAAAAGTGGGGAAAGAAATACACAAGGTTTGCACAGACTCCCTGTTCTGCAATGCTGGCGTCCTGACCATGGCCTCACATCTGCCCAGATAAGCCATCCTTTGGTCCACACACTCTCATGATGCACAGGTGTTATTGCTTGGGTCGGGAATACCTCCCAAAGGCTCATATGTTAAAGGCCTTCTCCCCAGGGCAGCAGTGTTCAAGGTGGGGCCCTTGGGAAGTGATTGGATCATAAGGGCTCTGACCTCATCAGTGAATTTATCTATTGGATGGATTCATAATTTGATGGCATTATTGGCAGGTGATGGTGACTGGAAGGGCAGGGTGGAGTTGAAGGAAGCGAGTCACTGGGTCACTGGGTGTGTGCCATGGAAGGTCATATCTTATCCTTACTTCCTTCCTCCTCCCAGCCACTCCACCCCTCTCCCTGCTTCCTGCCATTTTCACTCTGCCACATCCTTCTGCCATGGTGTTCTGCTTCACTACAGACCCAAAAACAATGGAGCTGGCTGACCATGGTCTGAAACCTTTGAAACTAAGAGCTAAAATAAATCTTTCTTCCTTTAAGTTATTTTGTCAGATAGCTTAGTCACAATGATGAACATATGACTAAAACACCAGCTGGGGCCAGGGAAGTCAGAGCACAGCTCTGTGCCAATGAGGGCATATCAGGAAGGAAATTAATGTGGAGTTGAAAGTAAGGTGAACCTTACACTGGAAGAAGGGAACTTTTATTCTCAGAGTTTAAAATTGTGTGAGATCAAGATTTTTAAGTATAATTATACCTTGCAAGTCCTTGTATGTAGTGTTGGGTTGGGTCATCATGGAGAAGCCAGAAGAGTCGCCATTTTTTATGGCAGAGTTGAGTGATTTATTGTGTTAAGCTTTCATTATCCCTAAAGTTGCAATAAAGAGATATCTGGGGGGGCCAAAGTCCACCTATTTGTGGTGTGTGTTCTTTTTAAAGGAAGAGATATTTTACTAGCAGAAAGCTAGTAATGACAAGATCATTGCAGAAATCTAAGCTTCAAATTCTAGGACTGCAATGAATATTGAGATAATGTACATGGCCTCAATTGTTTCTCTCTTACTTCTCTGCCTTTTCTTTTTCTGGCATATATTCTTTTTTTTTCCTTCCTTCCTTTCTTGCTCTTCTCTTTTTACCATTTTTCTATCATTGTTTCCCTTCCCTTTCTCTTCCTCCTGCTTGCTTCCTTCCTTCCATTGAATATTTATTGAATGCCAATTCTGTGCCAGGAATTAGATTGGCCCTGAATATATAAAAAAATGCATTTATAGTTCCTTACTCTGTGGAGTGTACAGTTTAGAAGGGTAGACAGAGAATAAGTGAGTAAATAAATTAATGTGTAAGATTTGATATGCTAATTTCCTTAATAGAAGGAAAATATGTTGGTATAAAAAATGAGAAGTGTGCCTACTTTGCATAAAATATTAAGAAACTTCATTCATGGCCTGTTTTTCAGATTAGAGTTCATGTTTTGGGGTCTAGCAGTGTGACTCCATGTAGAACACTACGTATCATCTGCAGTCACAATCACAGCTCTTCAAATCTCAACTATACAATTAGGATAAAAGCAACATTATTTCATGAAATTATTTGGAGAATTAGATGAAATAATGAATCTGAAGCTCTTAGTGTACTGCCTAGCATAATAAATGTTTGATAATCTTGACAATGATGAAATAATTTACAAAATAGATAGCATTTAAGGAGATACATATGGTTTCCAAATTGTTAATATCAAAACATTTTTTTTAAAATATGAAGTTCTTTTAAATATGTCTTGGATTATGCTAGGCATTTCCAGTCTTTATTACTCATTCAGACATTTACTCATGTGCTGCCCAGAATTATTATTAAAATTGACATATCTTGCTTCTCATAAAATTGTGATTTCTTTGATGGAATTGAAGATGAAATACATGCTTTCTCCACTTTCACAGAACTTGTGAGATATACATGATTGTTCTTTAAGCCATTAAGTTTGAAATAATTTCCAATGCAGCAACAGAAATACATACTTTAAGAGTTTTACTAAAGCACCAGATAACAAATTGTATCCAACTGGGCACAATGGCTCACACTTGTAATCCCAGCAGCTCAGGAGGCTGAGGCAGGAGGATTGAGAGTTCAAAGCTAGCCTCAGCAACTTAGAGAGGCCCTAAGCAACTTATCAAGGGCCAAAGCAAGTTAGAGAGACCCTGTTTCTAAATAAAATAAAAAAATGGGCTGGGGATGTGGCTTAGTTTTTGAGTACCTAGAGTTCAATTCCTAGAACCAAAAAAAAAAAAAAAAAAAAAATTATCCAAAAGTTCTCACAAATAAAAATGACTCTATTTTGCCTCTTAGGAATTTGTCCTTTTGTGCTATTGCACACTCTCTATATAAATTGAATAGTAAAAAGAGAATTTTCAGATTGGAGGATCCTTCAGTGAGTCCTCAGAATGCATTATGGCTGGCTGCCTTGCTAATTCTTCTGACTCCCATTCTCTTGACACCTTCGCTCACCATCCCAAATTAACCATAAATCATCATCCAACTTTCTTCATCCCAATTCCTACTGGAAATATTACCAGATAAAACTACAAATGCATTTCCCTTCTTTGCATATCTTTAAACAATTCTAAAGGAAAACAAAAAGCATATAGTGTGTACAGGATATTTTAGTTTCTAAAATGAAAGTCATGTTATTAATCTGATTTGGAGGAATCGGAGACCTGTATGTGGGGAGTGGAGGAGGGTGTAGGAATGAGTAACCTGATTGATAATCTCCGTCAGCCGCCATTAAGCCATTTCACTAAGCACACCATCCTCGTAAAAGCAGTATATGTTTTTCTACAAATACAATTTAAGACAAATCATGTAGCCCATTCTCCCAAAAGAATCTCAACCCCTAAGCCCCACAGAAGTAGAAATTCCAGAGAGGCTATTGCTGATCACTCTTCTTATTTAGGGAAACTCCTGGAATCCACATAAGTGTGAGAATACTTATTAAAGGGATGCTCAGATTCTAACAGTCATTAATATTTTGACCAACTTCGTTGCTGGGTCAATGATGAATTTCATTATCTTTGATCAATTAAATTGACTGAGGCAAGAATCATCTCCCAAGTTTGGCAGTAAAGGATACTGTGTAATAATTAATGTGTAATAATGGCTTATTTCATTAATGATTGAAGCTCCTTAAAAGTTTGACTGTGGAATTATGGATTAATTGGTATATAAACTTGAGTTACACAGAATCAAATAAAATATATTAACTATGCAGCCATGACGTGATTTACAAAACCAGGCCATCATTACTGAATATTTATGGTATAGAACCCCGAATACTTGGCCAGCTCAATAAAAATGCTAAATTTTAAGAATAAGTGCAGTTTGTTGGCTATTTATCAGGATCTTCTCCCCTTTACCTATATCATTTTTATAGGACTTAATATTTTTTGCTATAATTTTAATCACTACTTGCTGCATCTTTTCATTAATTGATTTTCAAGCAATTAATTCCACCATAAATAGAAAGTATTGACCAAATTAGTTAAAGGCCATTTCCAGAATTAGACTGTGGTAATTAATTTCCTGGTTTCTATGTTAATAAGTTTTCATATATTGTTTGGCAGGCATTGATTAGCGTCTACATCAGCTATGCAAATTAACACAAGCCTACTGGTTTCACTGTTGGAAAATGTAAGGCTGGGCTTTGAAATGAAAGAAGGCAAAATCAGAGCCAACCACCCTGTTGAGGAGCACTATTTTCTCACTCCCAGAGATAAATCATCTCAAACGACTGTCAAAACCCTTTCCAGGTCACCGAAAATTTCAGTTTAGACTGTCTTCTTGGCTGCCCTGAATTCAATTAAGCATGGTCACATTTCTACTTTAATTGCAGGATACATAATATTAAACATGGGAGAATTTTTATGATTTAAATTTTCTTTACTCTGCTGTGAAATATTTATTCCTGTTAGAATATAACATAATAGTAAGACATCCAAATTAAATTTTATAAAACATAAGATGTGAATTTCTTTTTAGGTTGTATCTACTAACACAGGTACTATTGTATAACTAATTTTTTTCCAGCAATTTTATTTTCCAAATCAAGATGTGCAAGGTTTTTTCAATTCCTTCAATGTGTTTTATAGTTCATGATTTTAGTTAATCCCTTTTTATATATTAAATATTTCAAGGAGATGGTAAAATACAGAGTAAAAAGAATAACAGACAATAACATGTATCCCTTCTAGATTTAATTTGTAAACAAGGTAAAATTTTTATCCTACATAAATTTTGAGTTAACAGTGGCAATGTTTAACTAAAATGTTATTTTCCTAGCCTCCCTTGCAGTTCAAAGCAGTCAAGTGATCAAATTCTCATTAGTGATATCAAAGCAGAAACTATTGTTTGGGACATTTAGACCATGTGTTTCCTCTGAATTCTCCTGTTTCCAGTAATATCGTCAGGATGGCTGGGGATACAGCATCTGCCTTTTACCACAAGGTGATTTTGAGAATGGGATAATGAAGATTCTGATGTAATAATGAGCAAAGGGTTATTCTTAGCCAAAAATATACCATGGGAAAGAAGAGAGACTATTTCATCCACTAATTTCCATCAGCAAGTATAATGAGAGGATCTTTACTAGGTACTAAAGATACAAATATGAACAAAACCCATTTCCAGCTCTCAAAAAGCTCTAATAAGGAAGGAGAGATTTTTTAAAAAATCCTTTAAAAATGATGCTCAAAACAATTGTAGTAGAGCTAAATGGTGATATGCATATTAGATAATTAAGCTTTGTAGCTATATATAACTATAATATCCTTATCTTTCTCTTGCTTCTGAACATGATTGGTCAAACCAATCTTGTTAAAACTCAACTTTTCTTTTCTTTTCCCTCCTTGCCTCCCACCCCCTCTCTTTCTGCCTTTCTTTTTGTTTAGACAGGATCTTGCTATGTAGCCCAGGCTAGCCTCAAACTCCACCTTCCCAGTAGGTGCTTCAGCCTCCCCAGTAGCTAGGATCACAGGCATGCTGCTATATCACCCCAGGCACTAATCTAGCTCTTAATGCTTCTCTCCCTAAAGTTGATTGTGGATGCGAAGCATACACAAGTTTATTCTGTAGTCGATTTACATTTTTGTTCTCTTGAAGCCTGTGTGACTTTTTTACTCATTTCTAATTTTTAACATCTCTATCACATTCTTTCTTCATATTTTCTAACTACCCATGATTTTCACGGTCAACTGATGAACTTATTTACTATTCTGTTGAGAAAATAGAAGCAATTGGAAAATAACAAGTTCCCACAAACACATTTCACACTTACCTGCATATATCCACAGGTGCACTATCTTCTCTTCTGTTGCTATGGGTTAATTTTACTCTGTCACACCTAGAGGCTAACCACTCCATTTATATACTATTTTCTTTTCCCTCTTGAAAATCATGGACATAGCTCCATGATTTTTCTCCCTTCTTATGAATCAGTGTTTTTCCTTCTTTCCTTTTTTTTTTATTGGATCATCCTTATAAGCAAACTCCAGAGATATGTTCTTCAAGTGATAACTCAAAGCCAAAATAGATCTTAAGAGCAGTAAGCATGAGGAGGACTCAGAATGATAAAGATTAATCCACAAAAGGAGATAAGAAGTTAAAGTAGAAATCTCAGAAAAGGTCCACATATAACAAATGGTGGTTGAGGACCAATTTGACATCTTGACACAATGTACATCTTAACCAATTTACATGTAACTCTGGGATAGCAAGTGAGAGAGGTGAAACCTTTGTTAAAAGATTGAGAATCTTGACTTGATTCCAGTTCCTTTTTTCATCAGCAGAATGGAGAGCTAAGACATGGTAATTACATGCAAATAAAACCACATCATCTTTTTGAGCAAGGGAATCCCTGAATTTTAATTCAGGTACTATATATAGTGAAAACATCAATTTTAAAATTCATCTGATTTTATTATAAGATTTGAGTTTTTGACAGATCACATGAACTTAAAATTTTTAATGTGAAAAAGATTCATCAAATCATTCAAAAAGTACAAAAAAATACAACACCTCATTTATATGTTCAATAATATGTATTTTAAGAACATGTTAAGGGCCTAGGGTACATTAGTCTTGGGAGGACACACTAATCAGCAGCAGAAGTAATGGGGCTCAGCAAATATCAGGGAAACCAGAATTTCATTGTAGTGTAGTTTAAGATGCAAATCAAGCTGGATTCTTTCAATTCCCATTTTAACTGAAATTAAATGTTTTTCTAAGGACTATCAACTAACTAGAAATTGTACATTCAAAACTTCTCCTGTTCTTACCTAATCTTAATTACTTTAAAAAAAAACTTCTCTTCTTTGCTTGACATAACCTTAAATAGAGTGCAAAGATGTTGTTTACCTGTGTAGCACATCCCTCTGTGTTCAAGACTAGTGATTATGTCTCTCTGTTCCCTTGTGTCCAAGCCAACCAGAAATAAGCCTAATTGTATGCTTTCCTTCACCATTTGGCTAGTTTTCACAGCTTGATGTGCCATCAATCTCAACTTTCTTCTAAATTTAGTGAGTGAGTTTGACCATAACTTGGCATTGATGAGGTCTCTTTGCTTTAGTTTCTGGAAACGTGATTACTGAAGCAAATAAAGTATTATCCTGCTTGCTTCTAAAATAAGATAAGAAATAAGTGGAAAGTACATTGGCTATTTTGTTTCCTCAAAAATACTCTCTCTTGGGCAAATCATTGTGCTGTCTGCTAATGAGTTTGAGTCTAATCTGACATTGATGTTCTTTATGCATCATTTAATTGTTTCATGTTTAATTGCATTACAACAAAGCCAACATCTGTGGCAATGAAGATATAGAGGATATTTTGTAGACTGTAGAAAGTAGTATAGTCAGTGAGCAGACTTCCCCCCGGAAAAAAAAAATTCCATGAAATAGACTAACCATCTTGAATGTATTAAAGATAAAGGCTGCCATAATAAAACAAAAGCCAGAAAATTAGTAAAATACAGAATTTAAGAGCCAACAAGAGATCTTACTTGACAGCATAAGCCATTCTTTTCCTTTGTTTTAGAATAAGAAGAAAGGTTTTTGGTTTTATCATAATTTGGGATCATATATTTGATACACTCCTAATAAGTTGCCACAAAATTTCAGATAAAACAAACACCTCACTGATACTTGTTCTTGGATATTACAGTAGCTTAATTTCTTTCTCATGAAACAATGAATTTATTCTTGATGACCTACATATGGCAATTCTAAGGCTAATACGTGCATTTTCACCCTGTCAATATATTCTTTTTTATTAAAATGTATGGAGAAGAACAATCTGGCATATAGTAGAGAGAAAATGCATATTTAATGGGTGAAAAAGATAAATTTATAAATTGTTTAAAAGACTGGAATAACTAGCCATGGTGGCACACACCTGTAAGCTAAGCTCCTCAGGAAGCTAAGACTGGAGGATACCAAATTCAAGGTCAGCCTGGGCATCTTAGTGAAACTCTCAGCAACTTAGCAAGCCCCTGTTTGAAAAATGAAGAAAAATAAGAAGGACTAAGGATGTAGCTCAGTGCTAAAGCATGCTGGATTCACTCTGCTGTATCAAAAAGGAGGTAGACTAGCATAGGGTATTCAAGGAGTACATTTAGACAAAGATACTGAATTTGAAAAGGAAGGAGGAAATCCTATTAGGCAAATTTTTATTGCTTATATTTTTACAAGGACAGAGGTATTACTAAAATTTTTCTTAAATACCTATAATGCCCCTAGGGAAAAGACGGTAAAGGAATGATTGGCTTGATCCTTTTACATAATGTTAGCATCTATGTAGGCCTAGAGAATGTAGTCTCATGTAAACATACTTCCATTAGTGGCTCCTATAATTGATTACTGTGTTTGTAATAACTAAATTTCTGTAAAGTCAAGACACCAAATTATTTTGAAATATTTTCTGTTGGTGCATAGGAACACTGCATTATTGCTGTTACAGAAAGAACACATAGGAATTCTTACAACTCTATCATTCTTTTAATTAAACCATTAAGTTATCAGAATTGTGTTATTGGCCAGCCACTGTGGCAGGTAAACTAGATGTACCTTATGATCTAGAGCAGAAGACAGAGAGAGATGGAATAGAATTAAAAGCATGCTGAATATTTAATAATTTTTGATACACCGTGAGTAGTTAACCTAACATGGGCATTTATAGGAATACCTTGAAGATGTGATATTTAAATTGGGATTTGAAAAATGGGCAGGGCATAGGTAGGCAAAGGAGAGAGAGAAGAGAGATAGGAGTTCAGGCAGAAATAAGACCAAGTTAAAGACCCTGAGGCAAATAAGAACAAGCCATGTCTAAGAGACAGAAAAAAGTCTAGCCTGGCTGGTACAGAGATAGTAAAATGTACGTGGAAGGAAATACAACAGGCAGGTGCCTGTCACTGTCCTACAACAGCCTGTTGAATGGAAATCACACAGCTCAAAGTATTGCATGATTTCTTCAAAATGCACAGAGTGTATATGGTGATAGATGTCAGCCTCCAATCAAACCTATTCTCTTTCTTACTTCCATATTCTGGGAAGCTATTTGCCAAGTCTCTCCACTCCACTCCCAGCTAAATTGTGTCATAGCTCTGGGCAATCGGACATTTGGAAAGTCCCAGTGAAGGACATCTCTTTTACATAAAAGTCAAAGCCAGATCAGGAGATATTATTTTTACCCCATTTGTCTGCTTTCTGGCTGGGAGATGCAGCAGCCATCTTACAACATGAGAATAATTTCCTGCATGTTAATGAGGATGATACAAATAATAAGAAGAGCCTGGGACTAGGGATGGAGGGTCAGACTTCAGACTGTCCATTATTATGCCAATGTCATTGGCAGTCCTTAGCACTATGCTCTATATAGTTTGTGTGGCCATATGTAGGTATCTTGCCTTGTTTTTTTTTTCTGCCCCCCCCCCCCCCGGTACTGGGGATTGAACCCAGGGGGTACATAACCACTGAGCTACTTCTCCAGTACTTTATATTTTTAATTTGAGACAGATTCTTGCTAAGTTGCTTAGGCCTGCCTAAGTTGCTGAAGCTGGCCTTGAACTTGAGATCTTCCTGCTTCAGCCTCCTGCATCAGTGGGATTACAGGTGCACAGCATCATGCCTGGCTTTGCTGGGATTCTTGGTGATAGATGTCACTTAGCCATTTTACCAGAACTGGACTGTTAAATTAAGCCACCAAACTGGAACTTTCTTGTAGCTACTATTGATTATACTTCTAATTTTCAACATTATATTTCACGTATTTATGGGTCACATATCTTTGCTGAAAGCCTGAATATTCCCTCAGCAAAAAAGAAAAGAAAAAAATACTTTGACAGACTGTTCTTTCTCTCTGTGTGAATATATAATTTCTGTGCTGGAATACCACTTTCTCCCCCAGGCAATGTCCTTCCAAACAGCCAAATGTCATCTTCTCAGAAAGTCTTTCCTGTTCCCTCCAGGCAAAATCAGTCAGCTATTTCTAGGGCTCCTATAAAACCTTGAGCATTGATCACTTACATACCTTCTTAAAATTCTTTGTTTATATCTCCCTCTTCTGCCAGAGCTTGTGAGCAGCACAGGGCACCATTCTTATCATATTTATTTTACATTTCCAATGCTTAGAATTTTGTCCTATTAACCTAGTATGTTAATACTAGAAAATGTTTGCTGTTCTCCAAATTATACTTAAATGTTGTTTTAATGAACACTTATGTAGTGCTTATTATACTCCAGGCCCTCTTTTAAATGCCTTGGAGACACCATATAATTTAATGAATTTAATAGTCATAACCACCCATGGAGGCAGGTTCTATTCTTATCCCTGTTTTACAAACAGAAAACTCAGGCCCAGGGGGTTGAGATAATTTTCCCGAAGTTACATATCTACTAAGTATGGAGCTTAGATTAAAACCTAGACAATGATGTTTTGTTTGAAAAAGAATGTCAGTATACAACTTTGGAGAAGAGCAGATTAGAAATAATCTAATCACTTTGCACATGCAAGGACATGCTATATCTAACATGGTGATATTAAGTGTCAGAAAATTGATTCACGTCAGATACAAACTTTGGTCCAGATCTCTTGTTTACAAGTTAATGCTATTTCATTGGGTTCCCAAATTGGCTTTGTATCACATCCCCTGGGAAACTTTTATGATAATGTGGATTTCATAATTTACTATCCAAATCACCTTATTTGGATTCTATAGTTGTATTAAAACTCTCCCAAGATTTAGTTATGTAGGCAGATCTATAGTGTATGTGTATCTGTCTAGGTCAGGAAAATAGAACACTGCAACTCTCATGGGAATAAGATATTTAATTCGGTCATTAGGGTTTACATGAACTGGACAAAGTAATAAAGGTCTGAAAGAGTGTAACCTGAGAATCAAGAAATAGCCTTCAATGAATAAAAAAAAAAACAGTGATTTCAGTCAGAAGCACTGGAGTGTATGGAGCAAACAGAACTCATGAGGAAGCCTGAGAAGCTGCTGAGACTGTGTAACCTGAGAGCTTCTGAAGAGGTCTGTGAGTCTCTACATCTGTAGTCCCAACCTTCTAAGAATAATGACTTTGGTTTTAGTTCCACCTTCCAAATTATATGGAAGTTCTTCTCCTTGCCAAACTTTGTGACCCAGAGTCATACATGCTGGTTAGAAGATCCTGGGAATATAATGTCAACTTTGGAAATGAGTATTGGAGGTGACAAGTAAGGAAGGATGTGCCCAACATGTTCCTTACCTCCTATGTTCATATCCTTGTATAGTTCCCTCCCTGGGAGTATGGGCAGGGCCTATAACTTGCTTCTAGCTAATTAAATATGGCAAGGATGTATGTAATTAAACTTCCATGAATACATGAGACTGTGTGCCTGTCTCTTTGGATGGCCCTGAGACAGCAAGCTGCTATGAATCCTATTGCTGTCAAGAAATGAATGTAGCCAACAACCATGGGAGGAGGGAAGAGGCTTTTTCTCTAGTTGAAGCATCAGTACTGGCAAACACTCTGACAGCAACTTCATAAGATACATTGCAGCGGAGAATCCAGGTAAGCCAGAAACAAATGTCTGAATCACAGAAATGGGAAGATAAAAAATGTGTGCAGTTTTAAGACAGTGACATTGGATATCTAATGGAACAGATGCCCTGGTAGAAAACCACCTACAACTTACTTGTTCAAATTATAAAACTCTAAAATATGCAACATTGACTTTGGAAAGAAGTGGTAACCAAAGGGGATTTTACCTGGGAGTGGAAAAATGGCTTTTTTTTTTTTTAGGTACTGAAAAACTATTTGATGATGCTGAGCCTGTTAACTTGGAAGATGGAAAGTAGGAGTGATCTAATAAATTTGGTTTAGGTGCTTTTGAGGCAACATTGAAAATGTGAACTGATTGCAACCAACATCATTTGTAAAGGTACTTAAAGAAAGAATGAAGCTCAGGGGAGAAAGAAGTTCTTTTCAAACAGAATTTAGAGAGAATATAAATAATTCAGAAATTCATTGCTTTAAATAACAACATTTCTCAACAAATCCAAAGTTTAAAAATCAAAGATGTGTCTGAAACAGCCTTTATTAAGACCTGGAAAGGGATCAGGAAGATATATGTTCTTTCAACTCGAAAAAAGAGCTCCCAGAAAACTTTATGGCGCTGTCCCATAAAAGTCCAATGAGACCAAAGGAAGTACCCATACTTAAGTCTATAGAAAGAAACTTGTCTCAAAAATGACCGTGAGACAATGACAAACCCACATAAATACAGTTATCACGTACTAGACAAAGGTGCCAAAAATATACATTGGAGAAAAGATAACCTCTTCAACAAATGGTGCTAGGAAAACTGGAAACCCATATGTAGCAAAATGAAACTAAACCCCTATCTCTCACCATGCACAAAACTCAACTCAAAGTGGATCAAGGACTAGGAATTAGACCAGAGACCCTGCGCCTAATAGAAGAAGTAGGCCCAAATCTTCATCACATTGGATTAGGCTCTGCCTTCCTTAACAAGACTCCTAAAGTGCAAGAAATAAAATCAAGAATCAATTAACAGGATAGATTCAAACTAAAAAGCTTCTTCTCAGCAAAAGAAACAATCAATGAGGTGAAGAGAGAGCCTACATTTTGGGAGCAAATTTTTGCCACACGCATGTCAGAGTAGTAATTACTAGGATGTATAAAGAACTCAAAAAACTTAACACCAAAAAAACAAACAACCCAGTCAATAAATGGGCTAAGGAGCTGAACAAACACTTCTGAGAAGAAGAAATGCAATCGATTAACAAATATATGAAAAAATGTTCAATATTTCTAGTAATTAGAGAAATGCAAATCAAAACTACTCTAAGGTTTCATCTCATTCCAGTCAGAATGGCAGCTATCAAGAATACAAGCAACAATAAGTGTTGGCAAGGATGTGGGTAAAAAGGCACACTCAAACATTGATGGTGGGACTGCAAATTGGACTGCAAATAATCTGGAAAGCAGTATGGATATTCCTTAGAAAACTTGGAATGGAACCACCATTTGACCCAGCTATCCCACTCCTCGGCCTATGCCCTAAAGACTTAGAAACAGCATACTATAGTAATGTAGCCACTTCAATGTTTATAGCAGCACAATTCACAATTGCTAAACTGGAACCAACCTAGATGCCCTTCAACAGATGAATGGATAAAGAAACTATAGTATATACATACAATGAAATATTACTCAGTATTAAAAGAAAATAAAATTATGGCATTTTCAGGTAAATGGATGGAGTTGGTGAATATCATGCTAAGTGAAGTAAGCCAATCCCAGAAAAACAAAGGCCAAATGTTTTCTTTGATTAGTGGATGCTGATCCATAATGGGATTGTGGGTGGGGAGAATAAGAGAAATGGAAGAACTTTGGATGGGGAAAAGGAGAGGGAGAGAGGGATGGGGCACGAGAGCAGGAAAGATGGTGGAATGAGGTGGACATCATTACCCTAGGTACATGTATGAAAACATGAATGGTGTGACTCTACCTTGTGTACAAGCAGAGAAATGAGAATTTGTGCTTCATATGTGTACTGTGAATTGAAATGCATTCTGCTGTTTTAACAAAAAAATTTTTTTAAAAAGTTTTTTAAATTAAAAATTTGACCATGAGAGTACATTTAGATACACATAATCAACTTGAAACAAATACATAAAGAGCTGTGTTCAACAGAGCTGTGTTAGCAAAAAACTTTACCAGCCTTCACTAACAAAATGAAACAAAACAAAATAACAGTTACAAAAATAGATATGTATCTAAGATGAAAAAAGACCTCTTTTTCCCAGTAAAAAGCATTTGCTGTCCATGCACTCTTTGGATATGATGAAGAAGGAAGGAACTGGCAGAGCCCAGAGCCGAGAGCACTGGGAAACAAAGACCAGGCAGACAATCCAGGTAACAAAAGTGGAGTCTAAGGAAGGAAAACACTCACCTCAAGTAGGGCAAGGTTAACATATTCATCCAGGAGTATTTCAGGAGTGTTGGAGAGCATTGACTGCTATATGCCCAGTAGTATTCTGCTTCTTGAATGGAAAAGTTATCAGAGTTATTCAGTCCCTGTACCATCATGATTTATTGGAAGTATGGGGACTCTTGTTTCTATGTCTCAACATCGATCAACAACATTTTGGTCAACAATAAACCGTTTATACCATAGTAGTCCCATATGATTATCTAGGCTATTGATGTCATAGCCATCTTAGTTTGTGAATAGAGTTTCTATTATTCTTTTGGATCTACATATAAAACATTAAGCATTAGGATTACTGGTTATTCCAATGAAGGCACAGGCCATAATAACCATGAACTGGAAAATAGTCAAAGAATTTAAGCAAGCACAGTCTCAATTGGCTTAGATTCAGTGAACTATAGTTACTATATATATAGTTACTATATAAAGTCTGATGGTATGATTGAATGCAACATTTGGGTGTCTTTATCTGAGAATGCTATTTGGCATCAGGGAGAACTAAAAGAGAAAGGTACAAAGAACTACAAAGTAGAAAATTATAAATCAGGGAATGTACCTGTAATAGTACTTGGAACAACTTAGGATTCTCAACTCCACATACCTTGGGACAAGTAGAAGAACACAGAATCAATTTGCTCTCATTTCTCTTGTTAATATTGTTAGTATACTTCCTGAACAGAGAAAAAATCCTCTATCTCTTCTTGTCATGTTGACAGCTTTAGCTACATAAATAGATAGTTATGTAGGCAGATACCAAGGTGTGAACTTCCCCCATGCATTTTAATTGGATGTTAGACTTGGAAGAGTGGGATTGAGCATGTAAATCGTAAGGATACGCATCAAATAAAGTCCAGATATCTACTTTAAGTCAGTAAAGTGGGCACTGCATAGTTAAAAGTGGGACCAGATCGTTGTATATCATCAGTAAGTAGCTCATAGGTCCCAGAAACAGGCAGGTATTTTGTGATCTATAGGAAAAACACATCTCTGCATTGCTTTTTTTTTTCTTTACAATTGTAACTGAGAAAGATTGCATTGGAACACAAGCTTTGGACATCGAGGTATCTGCAGCCCAGAGACAAAGCTCTTTAATGTGTTTTTCCTTAAAAGACTTTTTTCCCCCTTTTTTGGCACTTGTAAAATATTAATTGATTCACTGTTATATTCATTTACAAATATTTACTTGGTGTTTGCAATCTTATGGGCTCTGAAGTCACGAGGTAAAAAGTACAGAAATGGTTAGTGCTATACCAAAGAATGTATATGAAAAATCAATAAGTTAATGCAACTAGAAATACATGAAAGGATTATGAATTGTGATATTTTATAGAAGAAAAAGGCTGAGACAGAGGCCAAAAGGTCCTCCATAAAACAAGTGAAATTTAAGCCAAAACCCAAAGGAAGAGGAAAGAGCTGCCCATTGCGTATGGAAGGCCAGTGCATTTCAGCAGAAAGACAAGCATGTGCAAAGAACGTAAAAAAGTAGGGGAAAGCAATGTGTCTCAAGGAAGAGCAAGTAGGTGATCACCAATGGGACTCAAGAAGAAAGGTTGTATGAGATAGGGTTAGGGTGTTAGGTAAGGGCTAGGTCAAGCAGGACCTCATAGATGAGAGGGGTTTTTATTCAATAGCCCTTAAAATGTTGGATAGAGATGTGAAAAAATAAATGTATTTCATATTATATATTTTTAAATTTGTTCTTATTAGTTATACATGAAAGTAGAATGTATTTTGACATATTATACATGTGGAGTATAATTTCTCATTCTTTTGGTTGTGTATGATATAGGATTACATTGGTTGTGTAATCATATATGCACATAGGATTGTAATGTCTGATTCATTCTTCTGTCTTTCCTGTTCTTATTCGCCCTCCCTTCTCTTCATTCTCCTTTTTCTAATCCAAAGTACTTCCATTCTTCCCTCCCCTCCCCCTTTATTTTGAGTTAACATCCACATATCAGAGAAAACATTCAGCCTTTGGTTATTTTTTAAGATATCTTTAGTCCATGAGTGAAAGTGGATTGACAAGAATGAAAGTGGAGAGAACAGAAGGCTGCACAAGTTTTTCGGATGAAGAGGATGGTGACCAGATTAATTTAGACAAAATGGAATAGGAGATGCCAGGTATGTTTTTAAGGTAGAGCTTATGGGATACATGGATGAATTATTTCTCAAGGAAAAGAAGGAGAAAAAGAATCAAAGATGCTTTATGGGTTTCTGGTTTGAAAAACTTACTAAAATGGAAAATATGATGGGTGGAGATCAATAGTTCCATTTTAAGATGTCCGTGAAGCACCTAAGTACTGATGTCAAATAGTAGTGTGTATCTCTTGGCACAGCAAGAAGGCTAGAATGGAGATGCAAATGTGGTAGATATTAGCATAAACATCTCTTCACAGCTATGGGCTTGTGGAGATAGCCAATGCACAGGGTAGATAGCAGAGAAAGAAGGACCATGATCCACTCCTGAGGAAGTAAATATTATATCTTGAGTTGCAGGATGAGAGACCAGCCAATGCAAGATGATATGGCTACAGGAGGAGAGACATGGTGTGATTACACATACTGACTCCTTTAGTGAGAGAAAACTCATGAACAGGAAGTTTCCTGCATTTACAGAGCAGAGTGTTGTTTATGCCGTGCCTTGTGTGGGTCTGCCTACGAGCTGGGGTCCCGGGAGACGAAAATATGGGGTCCTTAGGAAGGACGATATGGGGTCCGGCGGGACAAGGTATGGGGTGGATGGACACGGAGTCACTTCACCCAGACTCTGGGGGCTAGGTAAAACTGCTCTGCCGGATTGAGATGCAGAACCCATTTATTCCAGGAAGTGTAACAGTCCTTGGAAGTGAATGGTCCTTGGATCAATCATGGCCCTGAGGTTACAGCCAATGGGGTACTGCTCTGTCAGGTGCATAGTCAATCAGTATAGGGTTGGGAAAGAGGAAGGGAGGCTCTGAAGGTATGGAGAGTGCTCCTACGACAGAGGAAAAAGCAAAATTTCCTCTGAACAGCGGACTCTAACCCCTCCCCAGATAGCTTTCTAATCCCTTCACTGGGCATTCAGTGTGCTCAACAGTCTTGCTATACCATTTCCTTCCGTGTCTATGTGCAAAATATTCCATTCCCAAGCCATTCTCTTCCAATCCTCTAAGCCATTTATCCACTTGGAAGGCATGGGCTTTCATACATTAAACATAAAATTTATGGACCAAATTAGGACTCTTCTGAGAGATAAAAGGGAGTCAGAAATAATTAAAACAGTCATGAACCTGGAATGTTCTGGGCGCAGACATGACCTTTGGCAATAGGGAAATTGAGTATTTGTTGTTTTCAGTGTCCTCTTCCTTTATCTTTGCCCGTCCAGTTCTTTTCTTAATCCTGTCCCAAACTCTAAAGGTTTCATTCTCCTCTCCTGGATCATGACAAGCTATTTTAGCACTCCTGCTCTGCCAATTATCTCTAAGCATTGTCCATTTTTCTTAAGTTTCCACATTCCTTCCTAATGAAAAGAATCTAATGTACCTACTGAAAATCAAACAGCTTATACCTAAATCCATGCTAATCAGTGATTGCTAATTGGATAATGTATTTCCTTCTTTTAAGTCAACAAAATCTGCATTAGAAGGAGCACATTCAGACACAATGTATTTAACCCAGGAGATGAATCACTGAGAAACATACAGGCATTGAAACAAGATAATTCTGAGCATCCCGGACTTATGCTTCTTTCTTTATACTGCAGAATTTACTGTCTATTGAATGTCTTTGTGGCTCTAGCCCTGAATTACGTAAAGTTAGGTACAGCATTGCAGGTGTCAAATTTACCTTGCGAAAAGTGAGTCTTTAAACACATTAAAATCAAATTATATTCTTTTGAAGAAACTATACTTTTTCCTTATTTCAGAATAGATTTCTATAATTCTTTTTCCATTAGGAAACAACTACAGGCAATAATACCCATTCCTGCAACACAGGTCTAACCTTCTGCAACAAGATGTAGAGATAATTGCTTGGCCTTTCCTATTTTATTTCTCCCTGTGCTTCTCATGGCTGACTGTTGTCTGTCATTCCTTTTTGTGCTGCTGCTGAACCCAAAGCTAAGATTAAAACCTTTTTTTTTTTTTTTCCTGGAAGCAACTTAAACAATTTAATTATCTTCCTTTGTGTTTTTGGAAGTACTCATAACCCTGTCCTGAGAGACCATTTTTTTCTTACTTTTTGATTTTGACTTATTTTTTTTCTTCTTAAAACATCTGAAACTTGATTTCTTTTATTGTCAATTTGTTCTGTACTCATGCTGTTTTCGTCCCACTCAAGGGTGAAACACTCTTAAAGTTCAGGAAAGAAAGAGGATCCAATCAGGTCTCTATAGTTAAAAATCTTTAAACTCCAATGATGATGGCTAAGATTTGGGATAAAGCTGTGACTGTAGAGCTTTGAGTGTGAACTTGTACATTACGTGCATGACATAAAATGTTACTTGTGTTTTCTAACAATTCTGTAGATCACATGCTAAATGATTCAACAAATCACTTGCATTTGATCCCTATCACTAACTTTCTGGATTAGAGTAAATTTAAAAATAATTAATGTGTAGAAAAACCAGTAGAAATGATTAGAGAGATTATAAAATAGGTCAGGAGAAAATCTCTAATGACTTGCTTTGTTACTGGGGCCCATTCTGATCCTCATTGGTTTTGAAACATCTTTCCCTGTTTAGACTAAGGAAATATATTCAGGCAGAGGAAGTTGTCTACTGGCTTCTTTCTCACTGCTTGTGTTTGGTCTGCTTGTATTTGGCAATAACTGCAACCATGCCAAACAGAGATGTATCATTAGAAAGAAAGCAAATTAAAAAAAAAAGCTGACTTCAGAATTTTTTAATAAGTATGGTAAAAATTCAGCTTAAGTCTTGTCCTAGTACTGAATAGCATGTCATGGAGAACTGTAAAATTTGGGAAAGTAGAAGAAGATAGAACTTTGGGAAATATACTTTTCCATTGGAGAGGGTCTCAGAAATGCTGTGGTTACACTTTTGAAGAGGAAATTTCAAACTAGCCAAAAAGCTCTATGGTTATGAAACACATTGTAAAGTCAGCAAGCCCTCCAGCCATTAAAAATCTACAGATTACATGCATACTTATGGAAACAGAATTAAGATAAGAACATTTAATGGTAATACAGATGTGGACCAAGAGTTGAAAAAATGAATTACAAGTTCTAGATGTGGAAAAGTAAATCCTTCCTCTAAGCTCTACATTTCTGGTACAAGATTGAGTTTGAGGTCATAAAAAGAACTAGAAATTTTACCACTGTATTTTTGGCATTTTTTTTCTTTTCCATAGCATAGGTCTATAGATTTCAAATTCTCAAAGAATCTTTATGATGTAGAAAAGATTTGAAGTCTATTTGAATCTTATAGCTGTACATATTTAGAAAATTCTTCAGTGACTAGAATCTTAGGATATTTTTAACTTTCCTAGTACCTTATTAAGACTAGTTTAACATTCCTCCTATTTCATTTCTGAATGATTCTGCCAACCGAGTTATATTGGCAGTGGAACACTATGCTTTGGGTCAGAAAACATTAATATTTGGAGGAAACTGACTTTGAAGATCCTACCAACCAGAGCTTCTACAAGTTCCTTGATGTTTATGTATCCCCTGAGATATTCTCTTTCTTTGCTCTTCATGGGTAATGACAGCCAACTTTGCTTATGCCTTTTCTTTGTTGTATTAATGTGTGACCATTGACTGGGGATACATAAAAAAAAAGTAATGATATTAAACCATATTTTACCTGCAAACAAATGTTTCCTCTGGAAAATATAACTGATTAAGAATAATTCAGTGCCTTCTTCTCCACCCACCATGCCTCCCCCCGCCCCAATGGTATGGCCCTTTAGTCATTTGAGTTCTCCTAGTCAGGAACTTTTAATGAAGAGAAAACTCTGCATTTCATTTTCATCCTGCCACATGTTATGGTACAGATACTCTTGTTTTATAAATGTTTATTAAAACTGTCAGTTACTAGAGATTGAAAATGGCATTTCTATTCTTTACTCCTTAGTGACTCACAGAAACTTATCCTTTGACTCATCCATACTCTAAAATGTTTTCACACATTTAAAAAAAATGTTCTAGAAATAAAAATGTAGGCTATTTGTGTTCTTCCCAAAATTAGCCCACAAAGTAGGTTCAATAAAGTGACATACACTGTATTAGTGCTGTTCAGCTGGTGAAAGGAAAGCAAGGGCAGATACCATTCCCTCTTCTTCCTGCCTATGCTGAGTATGCACTAAGATGATGGGCATTAGTCTGAAAGCCAAAGGTGTTTCACTAGCCTTTAACTGTACTGAAACAAGGATTAAATAAAAAGCAATATTAGTTTGAGCCAGCTTTTACTTTGGAAAGTTTTTCAGTTTTTCTCCTTCTGTGGCAAACTCTTCCATGCCCACTAACTTATGCCCACTAACTTCAATTATTTTCTATAAGGAAACAAATCCTAATTTTTGTTACCAAATCAACTCTCTTTGAGCTTCAGACCAGTATATCCAACTGCCTTCCTAATAACCACATTGAATTTAAATCATCTTTCAAGAGTGCAAATTAAAATCATGTCACTCTCTTGCTTTAAGTCATTCATTGATTTCAATTTTTAGATAAATTTTGATATGTGGCACCTGTTTAACTCTGGACTTACCTTTTTTCTCACTTTTCCCTTTGTGGCAGAGTGTAGATATTCACACTTACTGAACATAAAAGGAACACTATTTCTCATTTACCCTTAGAGCTAATTTGAGGACAAGTGTACCTTTTTCATCAACACAATGTGAGTGGAAGGGATAAATCCCGTTTGCAGTGCTGACATTTCCCACATGATCTTCTCTCTCATTTGGAAGAGAAGACTCTGAAAGGACAAAGTCCCCAGTGGAAAGAGTCTGCATGCCTGAATTACCCCTTGGAAGGCAATCACCTAGGAGAGCCACCTGACCCTCTGAACAGCAGGAGGAGGAAGTAAATTTGCATTATGTTAAACTGTTGGGACTTAGTATTACTTATTGGAGTGCTTGGAATTCTTTTTAATCCTAAGGAACATAGCCTTGTTTATTAAGCTTAAGTTATAAGATTTTTTAAAATTTCATTTTATTGGTCATATCAAATTATTTCCTGCTATAGGGCACTCTTTATTCTCACCTCCAGGAAAGTTCATCCATCTACTGCTCATGTGACTAATTCCTGCTCATTTTTCCAGATACCAACTTCAATCTGAAATTTACATTAGGTTTTCCTAATAACCTTAAAAACTATTTTTTTCATAAAACACTAAATCTGTATTGAATTAGAACAGGAAACTATAAGCTCTTACTTATTTGGTTTAGCCCAACCTAGTAAACTTTCTATTGGAGTCAAAGTTTGCAGCCCTGAATTAGTGGGTAATAACAAAGAAATTGAGATTGTCATTGATTCATCTATGGTGAGGAGTCAAGGTGCAGAGATCAACAAGCATTCACAGTTCAAAAAAGCATGAGCAGAAATTTCTCAGAGCCCTTTGCCTTAGAGATTTTAAGACTATATGTCCTTATTGTATCATGGAAAGGCTTCTTCATATCAAACCATACCAGTTCTGTATCATATCACCACAAAAGTATGCTAGATAATTTTTAAGAAGTTCATTTAAGCCTTGAATTTTTATCAGGTCAATATTATTTTCTGTGACATGTCAATTATATACTAAGTGGTTATTGTGGAGAAAACAATCTGCATTTAACCAACCAGCACAATTTTTACACAGACAACTTTAATCCCTTCATCATGTGGAATACATAATCTCTTTATGTAAGAACACTCAGGCTTGATGATAATATTATCCTAGGTCATTCAACATTTTTTTTTTCCCTTAAGAACAATATAAGCATGATGATTTTATTTTTGAAAATGGTTCCATTAGCTGTGGATTTTTAAACTCCCTCTAGAAGGGAGTCAGGATCAGGCCCTTCTTCAAATAAACATTTTATAGTAAGGAAACTTTCTAATCCATATACAAGCTTTAGTGAGAAAGTCTATTTTCTCCATTTCTTAATAAGGAGCTTGTAAATTTGAAACTATTGTTCCTCTTGGGATCCTCTCTAGCCATGGACTTAACTGAAAAAATGAATACATAGGCTTGCCTTGGAAATGGCTCCTATGGCTTATGTTTTCTGATTTTTGTTTTCTTTTTTTTTTCCTTTCTTAGTATAAGAAAAAAAAAGGTTTATCCTGCCAATGTAGCTGCTCCCCTTTTATGAATTGAGGTTTTATTTGAGGTTTTATTGAGACTAAGGGTTTTACATGATGGATTCAGTTGGAGTGTGGGAGTCTTCCTTTACTGTGTGGGTTGAGGTGTAAAGACTGTAAGCCAAGGTACAAGGTAAAATCTTTATGCTCCAAGTGTTGATCTACAATCCAAGAATGGCTACCCATCTGCCAAGGGAACCCTGTTCCTCGAGAATAAATCCTCAAATGGAGATTACAATGTACGGGAATTCATAACCTGGGTATGTGTGCCTTTCCAGAACTTTAAAGATAGTTTACACAGAAGAGAACATGTTCTTTGACTATACTGAAAGATTTGAATATGAGAAGAACTTTCCTCGGTATATTTAGATATACACAAGATTGTATCAGTTCACAGAGCCTCAAGAAATAGGGTATACATGTAAGAATGATCACTTCTTCAAAGGTTAACTCTCTGAATTATATCCTAGCAAATATTGTAGTTTATTTGGCTGAATTGATGGCACAGTCTTCTAACCATTCATTCATTCATTCAAGATATATATGTATATGTATATGCATGTATGTGTGTGTGTGTGTGTGTGTGTGTATGTGTGTGTATTAATTCCAAATACTGCTTTAGGTATTATGGATACAAAATTGTACAAAACAGACCCAAACCCCTGAATTCTTAGATCCACTTATCTAGTGGGGAAGACAAATAATACATAAAATAAAATTTGCAGAGATTTTTTGTGGAAATATATGTGAAATTTAAAATAGCATGACCAGGGAACATGAGTTACACTTAAAAGAGATGAAGGAAGTATAGGTATTTGTGGAAATACAAATCCAATTTGACAAACAGGAAGTGCAAAAAACCTGAGGTCAAGGCCCACATTTCTGACGAGAATTCTTGACCATCTTTTTTTCTCCAAATTCTTTGGTGCACAGGTTCACATAGAGAGTTTTAAAAATATTGTGAATGCTCCATTTTTTAAATTGAACAATGAAATCTTGCTTGTTCATTTTTATAATTGTACTTTATAACTTATGTAATTATAATTACAGCCTTCATGGCTTACTTATACACACATACATTTGATATGTTCTATTACATTTTTATAATATAGTCATATATATGTATAAAATCACATGTCCCTCTACCCCAGGAGCAATCACTATCCTAAATTATCTCTCAACCATTCCTTTGCTTTTTGGGAATTTGTAAAATGTCTGGATATCTCAACTTAAAGTACTATTTAATTTTTTTCCTGATTTAAATCTATGTTTATACTAATATTTGCATACATTCATCAAAATTTATTCCTTTCACTCAATATTGTTTTACGATTCATCCATGTTGCTTCTTGCAATAATTCACATATTTTCACTGCTTATTATTACACTGTATGAATATATCACTGTCTTAGTCTGTTTTCTGCTGCTGTAACAGAATACCACAGATTGGTTAACACTTCAACAATAGAAGTTTATTGATCACACAATTCTGGAAGTTGAGAGTCCAAGAATGAGGAGTGGCATCTGATGAGGGTACTTTCGCTGTTACACATGGTAGAAGATATCACATGGTGAGAGAGCATGCGCACATGTGCACACACACACAGGCGCGCACAAAAAAAGTGGGATAGGGGAGAGATGGAGGTGGGTTCCCTTTATTGGAACCCACTCTCATGATAATGAATCATCTCTCATAAAAATGACATTAGTCCACTCATGAGAGCAGAGGCCTCATAATATAATATTCTCTTAAAATTACCTTAACACTGATGCACTGAGGATTGTTACAAATGAAATTTAGGAAATACATTTAAACCATAGTACCCACAATATACTTTTTGTTTTTCCTTAGATGAAATTCAGATTACTTCATTTTTTTTTTCTGGGTTTGAAATATTTCTTGCTACTAAACATAGGTCAGAGATGCTTTATTGTTTTGGTTTAAGCATTTCTTGTTTACCTCCTCCACTTCTTTCAATCTCACCTTTATCTTTATCATTTTATGAGCCCCACCTGCTTCCAAGATCAACGTGTTTTCAGCTACAGTGTGGACCATACATCTGAATTCTCTGGCTAGTCTTGCCATTTCTTGGCAAAGATGAAGTGAGTGCCACTGAGGAAGTTATCCAGTTTCCCAAGCAATTGCCAATGATTCATGATGCACTCTGATGGGAAATAGGGTTGATTCTCTTTTGAAGCAAACATTTTTTTTTTTTTTTGGTACTGGGGTTTGAACTCTGGAGTACTCAACCACTGAGCCATCCCCAGCCCTATTTTGTGTTTTATGTAGAGACAGGGACTCACTTAGGTGCTTAGTGCCTTGGCATTGCTGAGGCTAGCTTTGGACTCCTGTCTCTGCCTCCCAAAGCAAACTTTGAAGAAAGGCAACAGGAGGGAATAGAAAGATAAATTACCTGTCCCTTCCTCATCCAGTAGGCTGTTCCAATGTATATTTTCTCCTCTCTGGTCTTTTCAGTGTGATTCCATGACCAAGTGGGATACAGGTGGAAAAAACAAATGAAAAACAGCTGTTATCTATCTGTAGCTCTTCTTGGAGCAGCGGCAGTAGGGTAACTCTAATTTCTTCCAATCATTTTCTCTCACTTCCATTTTCTTTTATATTCTTTGTCCTGAGGTTTTGCTTCCCAAATTAACCACTGGTACTATATTAAAATCATGAGTCTATATTAAAATCAAGGCTAAGACAGTTACACATAGACAGAAATTACTGGGAAATCTCTTTTCCAAAATAGTTGTCCTAGGAGCAATGAAGGAAAGTTCTCATTGCTTCCAATTAGGCCCACACTTGGCCCTATTCAACTCTCATACTTTTTGAGATTTGAAATTTTATCTAAATCCTAAATGATACAATTATCTTCCATAATGCAGTAATAAAAGATAAGTCAATTACAAGCAACATCAAAGTTTAAGCCTGACACTCAATGGAAGGGAGTTTCTCTTGTTATGTCAATCAATTCCTATTAGCATCCTATTTTTCTATTTCGATGATCACAGTTTATACCTCACTACTGAAAACGCCGGTTGCCAGTTATCTTGACAAGTTCTGCTTCCCTAGTGTTGAAGTGTAACACCAGAGAAGCACACTCAGGCAAGGCAAGCGAATAGTGGACAGTACGAAGATATTTTAAAGGATAGTAGAACAGACTGCTCCCCAGAGGAAGAAGGGGACCTAAAAGCCAGAATCCATGGGATGAGGAAGCCCCATCCCTTTTATACATCTCAAGTTTTCTTTGTTCTTTTGCATTCTTCTCCCTTATCATGTTCATTTCCCCTCATTCTGTATATGTGACCTGGAGATGCTGATGGAGAGGCCGAATGGTGGGAAACAGGTGGTAATGAGGGGCCAGGGTGGAGTGATGGGGCAGGAAGAGGGGCCCAGGGTGAATTAACTAGCAGTTCCCGGTCTGCTCCAGAGTTGCTTCATTAAGGATTCTTTAGGATGGGCAGTATAAGCCCTGCTCTGGGTTCATTAACATTTCAGTCTCCCACAGTGCAGTCTCCTACCTTCAGGACCCAAACCTGATTTCTTCAATCTGGCCCGATTTATCTGTCTACGTGGACTGCCTATTTTAAATCTGGCTTCACTACTATGACATATTTAGTTGGATATCTAAGAGGGTCCTGAGATTCGACAGGGCCCAAATGAGCTTATCACTTATCCAGTGCTCCATCTGCCCAAGTTTGCTTCTTCTCCTGTACCCTGATTTGGGTGATTACTAGTTATCCAAGGGGTGGGGAAGATCAGATACTTTTCTTTCTTCCTTTCTTAAGTTTCCCTCTAGTGTGTAAGTAAATCTCCTGGACAACTGTTTGACTATCTGCTCTACCTCTTGGTTCCTCCAGTGACTTTTGCTATGCTCTTATTCACATCCAAACTTCTGGAAAAGGACAATTATTAAGGACAATATGAATTTTTTGTAGCACTCCAGACAGGAACTAGACCTAGAAGGCACTCTTCAATAAACATCGTTTTAAAAATCTCTGTAGGCTTATTATTTTGATTGTGAGTAAAAATATTTGTACAACACTGAATTATTACAGAATAGAATATTAATATCATCCCTTTGCCCTTATTGATTTTTTAAAAAATTTTTTATTTGTTCTTTTTGGTTACACATGACAGTAGGATGTATTTTGACATATTATACATACGTTGAGTATAACTTTCCCATTCTTGTGGTTGTACATGATGTGAAGTTACACTGGTCACGTATTCATATATGAACATTGGAAAGTTATGCCTGATTCATTCCAATGTCTTTCCTATTCCCATCTCCCTTCCCTTCCATCTACTCCCCTTTGTCTAATCCAAAGTACTTCTATTCTTCCCACTCTGCCCATATTGATTGAAATTACCAATTTACAAGTTATTTTAGATGAAAAAATATGTGTTCCTTTGTTCTGAATTTGTGGTGCATTTTATTCCCCCATTTCTGCTTTTGCTTATATTGAAGTTTCAATTCTCTTCATCCAAGTTATTTAAACATTGTTGCCTTTCAAGGATAATATACATCATCGTGGGCAAGTTTTCATCTTGGAAATGACCTTAAAAGTTTCTTGTGACTTTCTGTCAGTCAATTCAATTATAATTTTTATTTTAATTGTTACTGCAAGTGAAATTGTTCAAATTTCAAATGCTTGAAAAGAAATAGCAGTTTCTTTCACTTTTGGTGACCTACTGAAGCTGTTAAAGCAAGCTGCCTTTGTTGCAGGTAATTTAAATCACAAACACCTACTGTGTTGAAATTTTCTTCTGAATGGCAGTTTGTATTTTAGAACTATTTATGGCATGCAATTTCATTTCTGGGATTACCACTGTAAATTGACAGATAAAATGCCAGGAGAAGTGTGTTTAAGAGGGTAAAATGTAAGAGAATGATGAAGCCAGTGGACTTACATGGTTGAGTTATTCTGTCTTAAGTAACACCTAAGTCACCAGGCAGATGTTTATCTTTAGAGCTTAAAGATAAACCACCACCAACACAAGGTGAGGTGAGATGTTCATTAAGCTGCTAGTGAGACCATTCATGTGCTTAAGCAAAACCCACTCTCCTTTGGTACACTAGAAACTAACATTATTTCTTTCTCATTGGCTTGTTTTGGGAGCTAGGAAAAAAACTCAAGTCACTCTCAGATTCATTTTCCCTTTTCACTTGCAGCTTTTCCAACCTTCCAATCTGCTGCTCTTTAAAAATCTCGGTTACCATTTCCTAGACAATCTCCAGGTCTCTCATGTGTTTATTTTAACATAGACACCATATTTTATGTGACCTTTTGGAGGAGAAATGCTGCATCAGATAATAAAGGTCACTAATTCTTTATAATTTAATATTTCTTAGCATTATCACATTCTATTGTTTTTCTTATGTTTCTAAAGGAAATGTCAGGCTATTCTCTTAATAAAGTTCTGCTTTTGAAAATATTGTGATCCCCTTTCTGTGCAACTGGAAGCAAATTTACATTTTGTAAAACATCTCAGATTAGTAATTAGTGGTTATGTCATTAATCAAAAAAATATCCATTTTCGCGTAAATGAGATTAATGTTTCAGTCAGCACTTTGGAAGCCCTAATATAAAATTTTTTCTAGTATATCCAAAACCTCATTCCAGAAAGGTAGCCTACTGGAACTGAAATGTGGATGAAAATCTCTTTAAATCAAATTAACTCTTATCCATATGTATTTAATATAATTATTTACATATATGTATACACATGTACATGCACATACATATAAATAACAGGAACATATATTTATACATATTTTAAACCATCTAAGATTTTTGGATCATGCCCATGGATGGAATCTGTTCTTGGGGAAGCTAGCAATTAATTTCATTGGTCACCAGTGTGGCAGTGGGAGATGATGTGGAAACTTTAAGAATCTCAGAAGAGATTAAGGTGGCCTTGTGGGACCAAATTTCATAGAAGGAATTGTTGTAAAGCCTGAGCCTGACCTGTGTCTGGGTATGGCTTTCTGTTTCAAGAGCTAAACGAACTCATCATTTTCTTTATAAAATTAATCCGAGTTCGTTTAGCTTGCTTTTATGGAGACCAAAAGTCCAAACAGCACAGCACTGGCTCTGGCAAGAACCTCATAGCAAATGACAAAAGCAAGTGTGAGAGGAATGATCACCTCTCAAAACAGAAAGCCAGGTATTCTGTTATGAAATGCAAAATGAAGTGATACAGAGTGTTCATATTGAGGAGTGGGGCTTGTACCATAACTATATGTGGAAATGTTGTGGTAGCTTTGCGATTGATTATCTGGCAGAGATTGGAAGAGTTTGGAGGAGCTCTTTAAATAAAACCTAAAGTGCTATAAGTGGAGCACAATGGGCAATTCTGGAAAGGGCTCAGAAGTGAATGAGACTAAGGAAAAGACTATCTTAAGCTGGCTAAGGGATTGTGATCAAATGCTGATGAGAAATGTGGCACTAAAGGCCACGCTGATGGGATCTCACACAAAAATGAGGATTCTACTAGGAACTGGACTAAAGCCTGCCTTGTTACACTGAGGCAACAAACCTGACTGCACTGTGTCCATGCCCTAAGACTTTATGAGAGGCTCAACTTAAGGAAGATGGACTGATTTTTCTGATGGAGGAGATTCTAACCAAAAAAACATTCAAGCTACAGCATGAGACTTATTGGCTGTTTTTAGTCAAATTTACAGTAGAACCCAGAAACAAAAGAAAACAGAGTAGAAAAACTTGAAAAGGTTGTAGTCTGGCCAGGGAAGGAGCAAAAAAGAGTGTATGGGAGGAAAGAATGGGATCAAACTTCTTGCTAAAAAGATGAACATTGATAAAAAGGAACTTTGTATTGATAGGCAAGATAATTGGAAAGAAGCCTTTAAGATGTCTTAGAGATCTTGCAGGTTGTCCCTCGTAACACAGACTGAGACCTTCCAAGGGACCTTGACTGGGGTTCTCACTGTGGGCTTGGGTTTCATTTCCTTGTGTTCAGCCTGTGAAGGTCTCTCCAGCTGCAGCCATGGTTCAAGCAGATCCTGGTGTGGTGCCAGTGGCCAAACTTGGCATCCATGTGATGTGGGTTTTGTAGGTTTACAGAATGCAAAATTACAGTGTCAAGGAGGTTTCCACCTAGATTTCAAAGAAAGCCTGAAAGACAAGGCAGAAGTCAGCCAGAGTGTTGGAGCTTCTGCTGAGTGCTGGTGCATGGTGCTTAGTGAAGCTGTGAGGTGGTGCTGTAGTGGAGACCCTGGGAAGGGACAGTGATAAGCAGCCTGCCATGCTGACTTTGGAAATAGTCAACAGCTTGCAGCTTGAGAGAGCGACTATGTGGGATTCAACCAGCACAACTGTAGGCGTGGGACTGCTCAAGTCTTTGGATTCCAGATCCTTGCTACCGTGTATACAGGATGCTGAACTTCAGGCTCTAAGATTTAATGTCTGCCCTATTGGGTTTTAGTCTTATTTTGGACTGCTTACTCTTTTTTTTTTTTGGTACTGGGGATTGAACTCAGGGGCACTTGACCACTGAGCCACATCCCCAGCCCTATTTTGTGTTTTATGTAGAGATGGGGTCTCACTGAGTTGCTTAGCACCTCGCTGTTACTGAGGCTGGTTTTGAACTCGTGATTCTCCTGTCTCAGCCTCCCAAAGTGCTGGGATTACAAGCATGAGCCACCATGCCCGGCTTGCTTACTCTTTTATTCTTGCCTATTCCTTCCTTTGAATTAGGAGTGCTTACTCTCTGCCTGCTCTGCCATTGTATATTACAAGTGTGTAGCTTTTTTGATTTTATTGAAGGATTCAAACTGAAGAAATTGCCTTGAGACTTTGAACTTGGACTTCTGATGATGCAGGACTATCAGGAATGGAATGAATACATTTTGCAATATGAGGGGGACAAGAACCTTGGGGACAAGGGGAAGAACAATATCATTTAGATATATTTGGGTGTCCACAAAAAGGTTCATAGGCTGGAAGCTTGTTCTCCAATATAGTAGTAGGAGATGATATGGAAGTTTTAAGAAGTGAGGCCTGGTGGAAAGTTCACCGGTCGTTGGTGGTGTTGCTTTCCAAAGAGATGAAGATAGCTCTCATGGGACTCATGAGTACTTATGAAAATGAGTTGCTTTGAAAGCCTGTCAGAAGAGAGCCCCTCTCTAGCTTCTTATTTTGAGATGTGACTCTTCTTTTTGTATGTTCTCTACCATCTATCAAGGGACCCTTGCCAAAGTCAGTACTATATTGTTTGAGCTTTTAGTCTCTAAAACTGTGACTGAAACCTTTTTTTCATATTTTAATACAGTAATGCAAAATGGATTAATATATTTGGAAAGAGGAAGTAGGGTATCTTTGAAGTAAAAAAAAATATGAGTTTTAATGTTTTAGTTTTAAAATGTGTTAATAACATGTAAATGGCTGACAAATAAGATCTATCCTACATATTCCATCTGTATAACCTCAGCAAATTCATTGGACATGTCTGTATTTCAGCATCTTCATTTGTAAAAATAAGGCAATTATAGAGTATATAAACTCTTTTTTAGTTTTATATCACATGACACTGACTAAATACAGGAATGTTTAAAATATTGGGCCTTATCCTGAGACATGATAATCTGATATGGTTGAAATGAACAAGCAATGTAAATGGAAATGTTTCCCAGGTATATTATGATATAACTATGAAAATATCAGCTGTTACCTTTGTAAAAGATTCCATCCTATTTTTCATGTTTTATAAAGTTTCACTCCTCAGAGAAACTGTGACTGATTAACTTATGTTAAATACCCCAGCTACCCCACTGAAGTTACTTTCTACCACCACACAGTCTTCTTTTTCTTTATAGTAAGTGCAACACTGTTTGATATCATACTGCATATTTACTTATCAATCTATTTTATTATTCTTTCTTTCTTTTATAAAAAGAAGTCTTACGAAAATTTCTAGAGAACAGAGCATTTACCTTGTTCACAGCTAAATCTTAGGATTTAAAAATTCACAATAGCTAGACTGGGGATCCAACCTAGATGCCCTTCAATAGATGAATGGATAAGGAAACTATGGTATATATACACAATGAAATATTACTCAGCATTAAAAGAGAATAAAATTATGGCATTTGCGGGTAAATGGATGAAGCTGGAGAATATCATGCTAAGTGAAGTAAGCCAATCCCCAAACACCAGGAGCCGAATGTTTTCTCTGATAAGTGGATGCTAGTTCATAATGGGGGGGGGATGGGATGAGTGTAGGAACTTTGGATGGGGCAAAGGAGAGGGGAGGAGGGAGCATGGAGGTAAGAAAGATGGTTGAATGAGACAGACATCATTACCCTAGGTACATATATGATTGCACAAATGGTGTGACTCTGCTTCATGTATAACCAGAGAGTGAAAAATTCTGCTCCATTTGTATACAATGAATCAGAAAGCTTTCTGCTGTCATGTGTAACTGATTAGAATTAAAAAAGAAAAAAAAATTGAAACAAAGTGAAGAAGACCTAAATAAAAGAAAAGATATCCTCTTGCAATAAAATGAAAAAAAAAAGGTACCTCATATAAAATAGATGCTTATTGTGTGTATTTATACAATTTGGAGAGTGATTTTTAGGAATAGTTAGTAAAAGTTGTTTTCATGTTTATGACTTAGAGTTTGACAAGAAGCGAAAGGAGTTAATTTAAGGAAGACATTTTATTTTAACTTTACGTCCTTTTGTATTATTGGAACTTATCATGTGCCTATATTATATTCATATTATGTATAGAAGCAAAGCTCATTAGACACACCACCAAAACCCTGAGGGGTGGTGAAAATCTCAAGTGGTATTATTTCAAACCCAGAAATAATGTGCCTTACAGATGACATCAAGGATTGGAATTTTAATTTCTATAAAACAAGAATATGATATTTCTGAAAAATACAATAAAAATATTAAAGATAAAAATCTAAGTATGATTATTTTAACCTAAATTAGAGTAAGTTTCATCCTGGCCTTTATCTTGCATAAAGAAATAAGCTTTGTACTTTACTAAAGGCTTATTTCTTCATTGTAGATATGTTTAGATGAACTTATTCACAACACAATAATAATCTGAGTACACTTTTCCACTAAAATAAGAACATAAAGTGGTTTTGCTTTTGTTTTTATTTTTGGATGAACTCTCCAAATCTTCTGCAAGGATCATTACATAATTCATAATTATTTAGGGCTACAAAAAATGAAACATCTGTTTCCAAAAATGAACAAACACAAAACAAATGACATAGTGGTTTAAGAATATCAGGTGTTTTGTTGTCATTTGTCTCACATGATAGAAGTCTGGAGATAGAAGAGGCAGTAATAATGGTTCCAAGTAGTCATCAGGGACCCAGGCTACTTCGACCCTTCTCCACACTCCTGACCAGGCACCTCCTCCAGCTGTCAGGCAGCAGGAATGAAGCCATGGAAAACACGGAGCACAGTTTTATACAGAGTCTGCTCTCTCTTGGAGTCTTTCTCAAGTTTCCTCCAACATCTCTGCTTATTATTTTTGGTAGACCTTATTCTCATGAACATGCCCAACTCCTAAAAAAGTGGAGTAATTTTATGCCTGTGCTGGTCATATAAATAGTCTGAATAAGTCTGATATCATTGCAATAGAAGAAGAGAAAAAAACAGGCATTGGTTAAATAAAGATTCTCCACAATAATCAGTTGTTTTACATGTCTATGCCTGTGAATAAAAGCCAACCAAAGAAAACATCCTGGTGAAAACCTGCTATTGCTGGTAGTTCTTAATTTTTCTCCTAGGTATTATTCCTAACCCTGAAGGTGAGGTTTCCTCAGAGGAAAATACTAGCTGATATTTGGGACAAAGGGATCTTTTAGTGATTTTTCTGTTTGAGAGCAGTAGAGTTTTGGTTCATATCTTTATATTTCAGGGCAAAAAGACAAAGAAGGAAATGATTGTGAAGGCATGTATAGAAATGCTTTATGTCTAAGGACGCACTGAAAGTTTGAAAGACAAGCTATCAATTTTTCTCAGTAGTTTATTACAAAGTCACAAAAGAGAAGAAGCAATTAGCTTCAGACTTAATGCAGTATAGGCCTTGGGATGGGAAGAGGGTAAGAAGGGCCCCCTCAGTGGCTGAGAGTGGTGGGCAGAGTAGTTTTCACTTGGTGCTCTCAATTTTGATATGTAGCTCATATTTGATGTTTGTGATATTATTTGCTTAATTATACCATTTCAAATCATATTTAGTATCCTTGGAACTAGGGTCTTTGGGGAAACAATTCTGACATATTTCTGCATATTTTACAACCCAAGGTTACTAGCTGCCATTTTTCTTGAACTCTTTTTCAAAGATATTTGTTTAGTTACCATTCTTGGAAAGGAGAGAAACCAAAGTTCAGTTTTGTTTATTCTCTGATATAATCAAGTTAATATCTCCCTCCAAGGAAAGATTTAGGCATGCTTATGGTCTATTTAAAAAGATTCAAGTTCCCAAAGCTTGGGATTTCTCTTGTACAAGTATCACCTTTTTCTTTTCCTATTGCTTTATGAGAATTATGGCTTGGTAAACTTACACAAATGAACAACCCTGGCTAATGTAATTATTTACTGATTTGAATAATAAACTATCTATCGTCTCTCTTTTTTTAAAATTTTATTTTGTAGTTGAGGATGGACAGCATGCCTTTATTTTATTTTATTTTTTGTTTATTTTTATGTGGCTCTAAGGATCAAATCCAGTGCCTCACACATGCTAGGCAAGCACTCGGCCACTGAGCTACAGCCCCAGCTCCTATCCTTCATTGTCTCTTATCCAGCAATCTCATATCTTCTAGGGGGTTGATATCCAGGACATACAGCAGGCTAATGTGTTGGTTGCAAATAGCTAAGATCACAGATCCTTAATAGTTTATGACAGGGCCCTCACCTTGAGAATGGAAAAGAATGTATTAGGTTTCTAGTGCCTAGACTCCCATGTTCTTTTTGAGGAACTCTGACAATATGACCCTCCCTTCCTGAAGATGGTTGGTTGAAGCAGGAGGGGATTTGTTTCTACGATTAGCCATGGACAAGCAGAGATTATGATGTGACCTAACATGGGAGGGCTGTTCAATGATCAGATTCCAGCTCTCCTACCCTAATACTCTCTTTTGATACATGAGTGTGAGACCTGCAGAAAGCATTAATCATTGGGGATGGTGTAGAAGCCAAGAGATGTATGGCTAAGCATTAGAATGGGGAGGCTAGTTTAAGGATTTTTAAGAGTTAAGTGCTTCTACAAATTCATGATATCTGTTCTTAGATATCGAGGAAATATGAAAAATTCTGAGCAGTAATGTAAGTTTCCAGGGCATGTGATTTTCCTTACTGCTCCACTCCATGTCTACATATAATATCTCTCCCTGACTTAAAGTAACCAGAATATGCTTCTACTTCTTATAGCTGCAAAGAGACAAGCTGGCAAAGCAAAGAAAGATGATAATCTCCATGAATGAAGCCCGGATATGAATTTATTTGACACAAGGTTTAACTAAACTATGTTTCTAGTATTTCCTGGATGAAAGGATTTAGAAATATTTATCTGAAATTCAGGTATTAAATCTGCTAGCAACAGATACTGCTAAAACATGAATTTAAACAACTTATTTGTGTTGGTACAACACTAGGATCATTTCAGAAAAAATGATCATAATGTGCTGTGGATTTTCTACTTGTGCTGCAACACCTGTTTGTGAGTTAGAAGTGGTATCCCTGAAGCTTAATCAAGTAAAATGGGACAATCTTAAAAGTCTTAGCTGTTCAAGACAGCAAAATGTTCACTGGTTTATTTGACAACTTTTCAGGCTTAAGTCACACAGATTAAAAAATGAAGAATTAAAATATGATGTGGATTTTAGCAATTGCTTCTGTTTTGATTATCTAGCTTTTATCAGAAAATATTTACTCCCGTAAAACTCCATTATGGATAAATAAATGATGGTCTATGGTAAGAAAAGAAACACATGCCCTCTGACCCCCTGAGCTACAGTGAATATTGTACTGAAGTGGGTGGGGAAGAAGGCTGGCTAAGTTTACTACAATAAAGTTGATTCATAATTTAGGCCATTTTAGTATAGCCCTTCAGAGTACTCAGATGGTCACGCAGCAGACATGTCTGAAGGGGGAAAGAAATAGTTCCATTATCTCATTCTCTAGCATAGAATTGATATCTGATGCAGATTTAGAGAATAAATTGACAACTACTAATTTTCATTAGAATATTTATGAATAATTGCAGAATACTTCCAAAGAGATAGGGGTGTGTGTGTGTTTATGACTTTATGTTTAATTATTACACACATCCCTTACATTGAGCCAAATCTTTTTATACCCCAAAACATTTTGTGGTATGCTAAATATGTTAAATGACCCATGTAAAAATACTTGGGGATCAAAGTTTTCGACTGGTATTATTTCTCTCCCTCTTTCTGCTCACTATGTTGTATTTCTGTTTGTACAATAATATACGTATTTCTCTCTAGCAACTCTATAGTAAACTTTTATAAGAAGTTGTCCTGGCCTACCAATTAAGTCTATTGTTATTGCTTTGGAAACAAACAAAACAAAACTATAATTTGAGAACGAAAAATGGCCAATGTATTTACTGTTGTACCTATTATCCATCCTTCTAAAATCTTGAAAGACACATTGATTTAACACGTAAAGGAGCACT
Source organism: Xerus rutilus (assembly GCA_028644305.1). NCBI lineage: Eukaryota > Metazoa > Chordata > Mammalia > Rodentia > Sciuridae > Xerus > Xerus rutilus. The sequence goes on from CM053408.1 coordinate 94,173,282, forward strand.
TGGCATCATGATTCAAATGAAATGAAAAATTGATGGGTTATTATTTTTAGAAATATACTGTTATATGTGTGCACATACTGAGAAACGTTGAATTAAACTGATATTTGAACACATGATGTAGGAAACTTGCAATTTTTCTTTTGTCCTGCTTTTCTGTCTATTTTTGCAAAGGGAACTATTGCCCCTACATTTGTCTGCTTTAGTTACCTACCTTTTTAACTGTTCCCCAAGGAAGAAAAAGTCATTAGTAAGTACAGAATCGGTTTTAAGCCAGGCTGTTGCTGGTACAAGGAGGCCATCAGCTAGGATAATGGCTGAGATCCTCCAGAGCAGGGAAGTAAAGACCCAGGGAAGAAAAGGGAAAAAATGTACCTATTCTGCATCTCCTCAGTCTCCACCAGGTGAGTCTTAATAAAAAGTCATACTATAGGAAATGGCATAGATTCATGAATCCTAAAATTTAAAAATTTTAAAAATCTGAAGTTGATCTGATTTACCAGTGGGGCATTTGGCCCTGAGGAGTTTGCCTAGAAAGGGAGATTTGTCATAGCAGGTCACACATTTATTTTTCATAAGAAAAAGGAATCCTCTCTGCTCATCTTGAGCTCCATGAATTATTTTCTATGATATTTTTTTCTCTAAAGCTGTATTTTCTTAACTAACATTAAAGTTAATGATTATGGTGTATTTAACCCAGTGACAAGTTCCAAAGCATGTTACTACAGCATAAGCCAGTGATTCTTGTCCTTTTTAGAATTATATCATGCTGTCATTCTTTGTCATGTTTTTTGAAAACTTTGCTAATATAAACACCTGATTTTTTAAAATATTCATTCCAATTTTATATACTACATACTGAATTCTTTCTGAAATCTCTTTTTCAAAGAAAAAATCAGTTTTTTCAAAAAACATATTTTTAGCAATTATTTTATTACTATAATTGCTTTGAATAAGTCTGAATATCAGATGAACTTTGAAAAATGACCAGAGATCAAATTAGAAGCTCTGACTATTTTTATATCTACTTTTATTCAGCATTTATGCCAGGAAAAAAAGAAGAATATGATCAATGCTATACCGTGGCAGCACCTTTTCTCTTAAAAGCTTCTATAAATAACTTTCCATGGGGTTGAACTACTACATTCAACATAAAATGCCAGAAAATCTGGGGGAGAATGATGGTCAACTTCTTTTCTTGGCTTGGTATTAACCACTTGCTATTAACCTCCATTAAACTTTGTTTAAAACATTGGCATCATGAACTCAATTCTGTCAATATCCACAAAATTCTTGCATTGTGGTAAAAATAAAAAAAAGGGAGCCAGGGAACTCAGTCAAACAGTCACTTGGTCAAATCTGTATAAAGATGTACAATAAATGGATCTTCTTCATGGTCATTTTAGGTTGATGTCTTGAGGTCCTTAATTAAATTTCTATTGTGAAATTTTCATTTTTGTTTAACACATTGGTTTTAAGAACATTCTTTGTGCTCAGCACTGTTGGGCATTGAGGGAGAGTTGTGCAGATATGGAGAACTGACAACGTTGTTGGGAAAGAGCATAAAATAATTTTATAACAGTGTGAAGCTACAGATGTTTGCATCAGTTTTAGTGAAACAGGGCAGAGACACAGAGAAGGGAGAATTCTGAGTTGAACACAGAGCAGAGGGCAATGAACACTGCCTCCTCCTCCCATTCCTTTCCTTCTGCCCTGCCATGCCCACCCCACTCTTTTCCCCACTTACATATGACTACTGTCATTTCCTCCAGGCTGCCTTTCCTGACCTGCCTTGTCCACTGCAGAGTTAGATGCCCTCAGTTCCTTATTTTATTCTCTGCAAGATATTTACAGCTCAGGTTTCACACGTAATTTATCTCACTCCCCGTTTTTCCCCAAAGTAATGAGTAGTGTCTATTAAATACTTAGGAGTCCACCAGTTGGTTGGAATGAATATAAATGACTTTTGGATGGAGAAGGACTTGAGGTCAACCTGAGAGAGTGAAATATGGAGAAATTTTTGCATGCTACAGTGAATCTTCCTCACTATCTGTTACAGCCATGAGAATGAATCAAAACTAATGCATAAGATTACTCAAACAGAACTATCAGAGAATAGAAATAAGGTAGATTCCATTTTTCCATAGAGAAAATTTGATTGATATTGTTAATCACCCTCATGAAACTCCTTTTAAACTATAATATTGAATTGTTTGTGATTTTTTTAAATTTTTCCCTATTGGAGTTAATATTTGTGAAGCTTCTCTATAATGTTCTTTGTTCAAATACTTTATTATGAAAAGCACACTTCAGGAATTTGATCCACTTCAGAATTTTTGGCATTCCTAAAACTTCCTAACAGTTTCATGCTGGAAATTCTGTTTTCTACCACTGGCAATCCTGCAGTCAGACTTACCCACTGTTATCTCAGTGTTGATTTAAAAATGACATAGCGTTATTAAGTCAGATAATTATCACAATTATTTATGTAGACTTGTATAGTCATGTTCATTAGTAAGTGGTGAATTCAGGAAAAGGATCAATCAAAGGCATAGATTCTGACTAGCTGACTCAGTAGACATCAATGAACAATTGCCTTTTTTTCCTTTCTTATTTTTGTCACAGCATCATCTAGACTTGGTTTCAGGGATATGAATATTAGTAAATATCAAGCAATCAAAAGAATTCATGTGTGAAATAGTGTGTCTGTTTTATCATGAGTATTAAATTGTTTTTAGCTATGAACAGGATTTAAACTCCTTACAAGATCATTACTAAGGTAATAGAAGAGCCAAAAATAAATGATTGCAAGCTTAAATGGACATTGCTCTTTGCCTTATTTTTTTCCCCATGTTATTTTATTATTAACTCAGAGCTGTTCAATATTCAAAGTATGAGTAGGAACAAAAGCGTATTTTCTTGAATGTGGCAACAAATACCCATGTTTCCCCTGGGACAAATGTAAACCCTGCAGTGTTTTACTGAGTTACATTGAAAGCACTATCTGAAAAAGCCTTCCACAGGCAATTGTGATGCACAGTGAACTGCCTGAAGATAAAAACAAAGCAAAACATATAAGTAGTTAGATAGGTGATAAATGTGGTTTCTATAAATTTAGGCCGATAAGAGCAATAATGGGTCTGTTCCAAGACTAGTAGCTCTTCTGATTTTGCACATCCCTCCCTCCCACTTGGGAACTCCATCTCCCCTGCCATTTGAACAAGCCTAGGCTAAGCTGCTAGAAGATGAGTGTCTACATGGAATCCAGATGAACCCTCTCAGCTGACGCTCTGCAGAGCAGCTATCTCCCATCTGACCAGAAAGCTAAACTGAGAAGCAGTCTTACTTTAGCATCCTTTTTAAAATGCAAGAACTATGTATGCTTCAAATTTCTGGAGGCAGCACAGACTCAAGTGAAGGCTATAAGCCTCAAAGCCCAGCTACAAACTAAGTCCTTTGCTTACTAGACAATCTAAACAAATGACTTCACTTCTCAGGATCCTCAGTTCCTGTGTGGGAATGAAACAGTGCTTAGCTCATTGTGTCGTATGAATCAAATAAAAATAGATCTAAAACCCTTCAAATGGTATTTAGATTAGCATATGAACTCTATGATTACTAGCTATTGTTAGTAGTAAGGTATTGTTGTCACAGCAAAGGATATGGAGAGTGTACAATAAAAATATGTTCAAAGATCCAGCTTTGTAGAATTTCTGTAACTACTGTGCTATATCCTTTTGCAGTCATTAGCGATGTTGGGTGTCTATGAATGGTATGTGCCTTAGGAATTATTTAATATGAAAGATCAAATAGCAAGTGCAGCCAGATTTAGAAGAAATTATTACCTTTACTTAAAATCTAATTCCATTAGCTATACCAAAGCTTAAAGCTCTGATTCCTGGTTTTGAATTCTGCAAATGACTGACTGAAAGTCTCTGTTGGTAATTTAATGTGCCCTCCCGCCCATTTTATCTTCTTTTCATGCAGAAAGTAAATTATATATAAAAATCAACTTTATGGTTATAAATTTTAAAATATTAAAATATGGCAAATGAAGACTATTAACATCCCTATCACTGTATTCATACTTGTTATTTTGTTATGAATTATTTTAATTTAACTTACTAGGTTTCCTATTAGTTAATCTAACATTGATGATATTGTTCATCCACTATTTTCAATTAATGGTGCCTAATATTCAATGTGACAAAAGTAATTATTCTTATGAATATCTGGCCAGTGTCCATAAGAATAGAGAAATACGGAAAGACAGCGTCTAGAGACATAAAGCTATGAATACTGAATGTCTATTCTGAGTATCTCAATGAAGTTGTTTTATCAGATATCTCATAAAATAATCCCTGTAGCTACTGAATAAATAAATATTAAATAAAAAATCATGTAGAAACTTTCCCACTAAATAACCTGTTATCAGCCAGGTGCTTAATCACCCATTGTCAAGAGTTGATATGTGTAAAAGAATTAACTTTCTGATTACAGGTATCTTTACCATCATTAGAAAAGCAGACAGGAATGAAAAAAGTTTTCCTTCCACAAAATTTTCTTTCACTCTGAATGATGAATTCCTCTAGCCATTATTTTCCCCACAAGAATACATTCACATAATTTCAAACCTTATTACTGCAGAGGTGTGACAGAACCAGTCTTATTCTTGGCAGCATCTTATCATTGATTAGTGTGAGCTGGCTGAATGATTCAGCAAAGCATAAAAGGCACATCCATTCAAAGGAAGCTTGCTAAATTTTTAAACATTTCCACATAATCCTATAAGTCCTTTTTGGATTTAAAATTTTTAAGATTCACATTTAAACTCCTGGTTTTTTTTTTCAATTGCCCATTTAGAATGACTGCTCCTACCTGCTTCCTGTGTTGAAAGCTTGATAAGCTGTGAAATTTCTTGCCATGGTGATAGCACATCAGGAAGCCTATGGACTATTGTCTTATCAAACTGAAGAACTGCTTCTGTAATACTTCATATTTGTTCTCACCCAGGCCCCAAGGGTAGAGGCTAATGCATCAGTAAAATTCACAACTGCAATATGACAATGTAAAATAAAGAATGTTTAAAAGATTTTGGAGTAGAAATTTTTGAATGAAGAATCTAACATTTTATAATTTCTACTTACTGAAACTTACTTCTGCCTCCTGAAATTAAACCCAGAAGAAATTATATTTTGAAGTCCTTATATTTGAAGGTATCCATCATGTTCCCTTAAATCTTTTCTCTCCAGACTATATTTTGCTATTTTTTAGTGCATTATTCTTAAGTATAGTGTATATAACTATGAGGGAAAGAATTTTCTTTTTCTATCGCTAAACCTAATTTCTGTCACAAACTCACCTTCAGCCAAGTGGCAGAAACTTTATCTTAACCAGTTCAGCATCCTCATTGGTTTATCTGTGTTCTGATCATGTGAATATAGTGGAAGTTCTTGAGGACTGGAGAGCACCTGGTTCAACCCTCTGCCCACACTGATGCCCCCTGATCACTTTGATTTCTGTAGGGTATCTGATTCAGGAATGTCTACGCTACATCTCTTTATCTCAACAGCAATCAGTCTTTAAGTCCTTCAGATTTTGGGGGCTTCTCCACTTGGGTGGAAGAAAACATTCTCAATTTTCCATGAGTTCTACTCATAAAATAGGCCTAAGATAACGACTTAAGTCTATTTCTTTAAATTCTCGTGTGTGTGTGTGTGTGTGTGTGTGTGTGTGTGTGTGTGTGTGTGTCTGCGCACACGCACGCACGCGTGTCTTTTATCCTTGAACCAGGCAAGCAATGGGAAAACTCTGAAACTCTACCCCAAGACAAGAAATAGAGGCCCTTTATGTCTGGATTCCTCAAACTTCTCCATGATACTCAACATTTCTGCTCTTTATTCCTGTCTCCTACCCTTAGTTATAAATTCTCTAGGTAGTATGAGTGGAATTTCTTGAAGTTTTACTGTTTTATGCAAGTGTATAATCCATTATTCTTATGCATAGCATATGTTACTATGAGGGGCAAGAAACTTCTTTTTGTATAGCTAAACCTAAATAAAGCTATATATGTATCTATATGGAGAATTATGTTATTTTCTATTATCCCAAACCTCTCTTCTCTTACTTTAACAGAAATATCTTAAGTCTAGTCTGATATGATGAATGAGTAGAGCCTCCAAAATATATGCCAGGAATTAATTTTGAGCTTAATAAGTTTATTACATCTATTTATGAGCTCAAATTACAAAAGGAATATTTTCCTATTATTTTCTCCAGGTAATTATTATATAGCTTTTCCAAGGATGATAATTTATCTGTTAATTCTTATAATCTTAATTTTTCTCTGGTCAGTTTTTCTGTTACCTTTAAATTTAAATTTCTCTTTACAAAACATGTCAAGTATGTACTTTTAATTATTTGAAGATACTTTTAAATTCCTGCCAAGAGTCTGTCCATCAGTGTATTCTAATATACCTTAGTTTAGAAACCAAAGTCCTATCTCATAAATGTAGCCATCTGTTTTCTTCCCATTCCTTCTTTACTTTTAATACTGTGACTTTCAACTGAATTCCCAAATTCTTCAATGTCATAGAGATCCTCCTAAAGTTATTAATTTATTCAATCTACTGGTCATGTGTCATTTGTAGGACATGGTAACCCCTATGGTAGAGCCTCTTAGAGGAATAATTGAACACACCATTATAATGCTCTTAACTGCTAGGATTAATTATATACAATTGCAGCAATGAGTGATGTCGAAATAACAAATCTCACAGGAAATCTTATATCAGTCAAGTTTATAAATAAATAAAAATTATTAAGCCACTATCAAATCGGAATTATTGCAGTCAAGAATGTTCAAAAAACGAGTGAGCAAGATGAGTAAAGGCACACAGGTGTTTATAGAGAAAAGTAACTGGCCCATATTACCAAAGAGTAGGTTTTAAAGAAAAAGGTATGAGATGGGACCAGATCATGAACATCTTGTTGGGCCATACTGGGGTGTTTGTGTTTACTGTGAACTAGAGAGCTCTCTGAAGAATCATCAATGGTGTGGTGGCATTGTGTGTCCATTATGCACTATCCTTTATATCTTTCATGCACATTGTAAGAAAACAAGGTTCAGTAAGGTTAAGAAATGTGTTTCAAAACCAGTTGCTTCTTCCCTTGTGGATAGTTGACAAATGTCTAAATTTGGAAATGAAAAGAGGAATTGACAGGTAGACATCATTTCAAGAAAGACAGCAAAGTAAGGGGAACCATGAGTGGATAACTGAAATCAAGGAAGCTTGAATAAATAGTGGTGACAAGTGACTATTTCTAGTGACTGAGTGTAAGGGCATGCTCTTGAGTAGGCAGGGAGCCAGGAGTGTTCCTGGAAGGGAAGTTAACTTATGTTTTAGACATGTTGACTTGAAGATCCCCAAGATGTATTAAAGAATAGATGTAAATTAAGAAACTGAGAAACAATATAGTTTCTTGTCCAGGAATTAAAATCAGGGGTAAAAATACAGATTTGGAAGAATCAGTGCTAATGAATGACATGAGAGTGTTAATGTGGGAAAAAAGTGGAATAAGCGTAGACCTTGAGAAATATCATCATGGAAAGGCTGACCCCAAAAATGTAAGTCTGAGAAGAGACCAAGAGTAAGCAACATGAAAGCAAGAACTAAAGCCACATGTAGTTGATGTTAGGGAAATCCAGAGTGGAGGCAGTGTCAACATACTCAATGCTGCTGAGATATCAGGGAGAGGAAGAACTAAACCATGCTGGGCATTGAGCAATTTGGAGGCAAGTGGTTATTGTAGTGAAAGCAGGTTCTATGGATTTGTTGGGGACAGAAAGTAAATTTCAATGGCTTAAGGAAGCATCACTGCAGAGAACATCTTCCACTGAATTCTTTGCAAAAGACCTTAGTTAGGCTCCTGTAATGTTCCAAGTCTGGTTTGAGAAGTATGAGAAAATTGAAAGAAAGAGCAACTAATCTTGGGTATGAAACATGTGCTTAGCAGGTGGTCAGTGGTCATCATCACACATATACTCTCTTAAGACTGGGGCCTATAATCCCCTCAAGTTTTCTTTTTCCTTCGTGGGGGTTTCTTTCTTTCTTTACCTTTCTTTGGAAGGTAAAGCCTGACAAACTATGGTCAGGAGAGAAGACTGTTGTTATTTAAATGTCCAGTAGCATAAGTCCTTCTCTTTCACATATCATGTTCTCCTAGTGGTTCTCATTTCCTTCTTCTCTCAAGCAATTATTTTTGTTGTTATTGATATTCCCTCTCTTTTATTTTTATCTTCTTGGAGACACTCATCTCATCTAATAGTTTGTTGAAGCTGTTTCCCTTCCTCTGTGGCAAAGAAATCCATCATTTTTAGAATAAAGAGAATTCATCCTATGCTCAAATAGGGAGATGACTAAAACCAACTGTACATGTGATTAATTTGTATATTTGAAGGCCTTTGGTCTCAGATTGATTCATTTTCCTTACTGCTCACCATGAAAATGTTCTTTGCCAACTGTGCAGGTAAATGAACCTTTCACTGCACATCATAGTCTCTGGGCTCCTGATCAAGAAGAAATTCAGCAGTTCAGAAGAAATTCAACATAGTGCTGCCACACTATGTTCTTCTACTTTGATTCCCTCACCCATATGTCCTCACAGTTCCCGCCACATACATTGGGTGTTAGAAATTATCACTCATTTAGTAGTCAACCTCCTCTAGAAAACACAACTAAGTGTTGACACAAATGTTAACACAATCTAAATTTCTCCTCTATTCCTCCGTGTCCCTTGATGGACCTCTTAGTCAATCTTTGTTATTGAAAAATATTGGATTTTGTCTTCTCAGTTGAAGAACCAATGAAACAAACATAAGAAAGCCTTTATCTTAGTCACTGTTGCACTCGGTCTGCAGGCTCAGTCTCAAAGTCAATTCAAAGATTTGGAGTGTGCACTTGAAGTTCATCTAAGACTCTATAAAGAGTCTAAACATCAGTTCTAAATCTTGGTAAAGGGAGTTTTCAACTCAGGTTTCATAATTCATTTATCACAGTAAAATTTTAATTGGAATTCTTCTGTAGGTCCTATATCTTTCAATGCTCCTGCCAGTAATAATCTTAGTCATAAAAGATGAAGGAAGATGTATTTATTTTATTACCACTAACTGGAAGACAATGTGCAGCCTTAGAAAATTTCCTCACTAAAAAGGTTACCCTGCTGCTCTTTAGACCTTCCCTAGAGTTCTCCTTTATTAAATGGTATTACATTGCCAATATTCTGCTTCTAGAAGCTTCCTGTACACTCTTAAATAGAACAAAAGTTGCCTAAAGGCCTCTTTGCTTGTCTTATGGAACAGAAGTGAAATTTCAGGAAAACATTTTCCTTTCAACTAGTTTTTGAATTATAAAGCTTTTTAGAATAGCAGAATTTCTCCAAACTGGAATTTAGATTTAAGTAATTATTCAGAGATTTTAATTCCAGCTTGTTTATCACCTTCATTCATTTAAAAATTGATGAAAATATAGATGTTAATAATTCTTAAGAAAGTAATATTTTACTTTTACTGCAACTAATTATGTAGATGTGAAACTCCAGAGTTTGGCAATTATTCTTTGATTGAATTTTTGCTTATCCATGTGTTCAAGAAATTGTTCTCAATCTTTCTGGAGAGATCTGGTTATTCAGGTATGAATGAGTTCCACGTTCAGGCAATCTTTCTGCCTGTCATATTTTCATGGAAAATCAATATACATGTTCCACAAACTGGGAATGTTCTGTAATACATGAACTATCGGCTGCCAACTATGAAAACCCAAGAGAAATGAGAATAGATTAATGCTTTTAAAAATGCATCAGCAAATTTTTCTTCAATAGCTGTCTTTAAAGCACAAATTTCCTCAGATGACTTTCTCGTCACAACAGAACACTTCACCTGTCTTCTATGGCAAACACAGTCAGGACTATTGCTTATTCCACTCTAGCAGTAACAGTACTACATAGATTCCTGAGGGCTACTGAGCTGCATAGTAAATGGGTGCCCTTTGTCATTCTTAATCAATAATAGGAAGAAAGTTCTGAATAGGATTTCATACACTTTTACAGAGAGAGGTCCTTCAGAGAAGACAGGGGCAGGACAAGGAGAAATTCTATGGTGCCCATCGTTGATAATGGAGTATTGATTATTATTGTACCTGTGCTGGGATCATAATGTTGTAGTCACTTCTCACTAAGAAGATTCAGCTCAGGTGCTGCTTAAAGTACAATGAAATGATAAAGGTTTCAGAAGAAAATCCTTAATGACATAGGTTAATACAACCAAAATTAACTGTGGTATGTAACTCCAAAAGTACTAATAGGATACAGACATCAATATTGAAACACAAGGCTGTCTGGCTTATGTAATGAAGGAGGTCTGCTAGCCTAAACCTAAGGGCTGCCATGAGAAATCAATGGTATCTGGTAATAATAAGTAGCGACCACAGTGAGTTCACCATGCACCGCAGATTCATCTACACAGTCCACTTATATTAGCTCACTTAATGCTCATAATATCCTATAAGGGAAGAACTAGAATTTCTTGGACCATGAACAATCATCTGTGCCTCCTTTTGCCACCCTAAGGTCAAGAGTAGCAGATTTTCCTATTATTTTTGAAAGGCTAAAGTTCTAAGAGGAAAATAAATATGTTTGTCTATTTTTCAGATGTTTGGTCAAAACCAAGAAAAGTACAATAGGTTTTAAGTATCCCAGAGTCAGCATTAAGGGGCTAAAATATCAAAGGGGACCATGCAATGACCATGTGCAAAGAGTTCTATTAGTATTGACTCTGTAACCATCTCACGGTTAAGCCAAAAGAAGATGAGAGATTTAGAAGAACGTTCAAAAGGGCAAGAATAACAAGGGCAAGAATAGCAATTTCTTTGGACAGGAGTTAATGTGCTGTGTATTCTCAGTCCTCCTCACAGGGAGAGGATGAGAGTGCTTTCCCAATTCCTCAAATCTAGGGAGAGAAACTTAGTGAAAACTTGACAGGTGTAGTAGATGCTGTTAACATATTGTCAGATCCCCTAACAGGATGCGGACACAGCCCTGGTTGCTGCTCTCCCTGTTTCCTGTTTCTCTTTTCTCCCTCTCTCTCTCTCTCTCTCTCTCTCTCTCTTTCTCAGAGGTTATAATTCCCTACCCACAAAGGCTACTGGCAATAAATGACTGACAGAAAATGCATGCCCCCTTACATTACATTGGGACCAAATTTATGATGCCATTCCTGCTCCAGGGACCCTCATGAGGTTATCTGAAACTAACCTTCGGCTAAAATCATGACCATTCTTATACTATCTTTCTCTCATTCTCTTTGTTCCTCAACAAATTAACTATTCTCAAATCTCACCTTAGGCTTTGGTTTAAGGAACCCAACCTAATAAAACAGGTATTTTAGCTTTGTAGACCATCAAATTCATGCCTGGTTGGTGCCTAGAAAAGTCTAAAGATAGGATTGTGGCTTGTATTTAGCTGCGTCATGATGGGCACCAGGGAAAATGGTCATGCCATGAAAGTGATATGGCTACCAGCTGTCTTGATAAAGGGCTGGCCTGATCAGGGCTATTTTCAGGGACTGAAGTTAACTCTGCAGGGAGGTGACTCTGCCTCAATATACCTTGATATGTGTATTCTTAAGCATCATTGGTGATGGATGTTCCTACAGAGCCCACAAAACATCCCTTTTGAGAGAAAAGTAGACTTAAAATCTGCTACCCCCCAGAGGACCCTACTGTGAAGTTACAAATTAAATAGTAAAATGCAGCTTATGGCTCATTTCTCTATTTTCTCTTTGATCCAAACCTAGATCAACAACATCCATACTTACTGCAGGGAAGGAGATAAAGTGAAGACACTCCCCTCCCCGCCCCCGCCCATTGGATGTGCATGAAGATTTAACATCAGAGTGGGCTAGTGTTTGGGGAAAATGCAGTGTACTAGAACTGATTGCCAAAGGTAGAAGGTGCTGAGAAACCAAAGGAAGAGGTGGTTAACTACAGAACTACCCAAAATGCAGTTTCTTAGGAACTTAAATATACCCAGGTCTTGAGTGGCAACAGGACGGGAGGATCCCAATACTCCAGGACAAAAGGAAGAAGTTTATATGCTAAGCTAGACAAAGGTGGCCTCTAGCCAACTAGAATGTATCTGGGCTTTTTCAAAATCTGTTAATATGTCAAGCATTAGTTAAGAGACAGAACAGACATCGGTGCCCAGCATGAATCGGTTGGCTGACTCTCTTAATGACTATAATGTGTGTCAGGGTCCCCTGCTGGGCACACTGGTGCTTTACAACCTTGATGGCTACAGTCATGCCAGGCTGGATCTCTACCACTAGATTCTTTTCTTTTCTTTCTTTTCCCTCCCCTTCCTCTCTCTTTCTTATTTCAACTTGAGAGTTATTGGAAAAATCATGAAAATCTTGAAATTCATACAAAGGACAGAGGAGAATAGATACATATAGGAAGATATGCAAAAGAATACAGCTGATGTTTGCCTGCACACTATGGATTCTAGCTTGTTCCTGAAACCTAAAGTCCTATTTCGAGATTTCCTTAAGCGGATGGACGTTCTTGTGATTGTATCTTCTTCTGGCAAACTCCATTTCATCAACTCCATTACATCAATCTTCTTTTTTCAAGTGTTTTTGACAAAATTAATCACTGTCACAAAAGCCTAATGGACATTTCTATACATTGTCCAGGATGTGACATCTTTTGTCCCTTGATTAATGAAGAGTTTAATGACCAGCAGACAACTCATTTAAGAAAATGGCAACTGTAACACCCAGCAATA
>CM053408.1:94186618-94202571 GCA_028644305.1 Xerus rutilus
CTTTGTTCTGAGAAGCTCAGAGATGCTTGTTTCCTGACAGGTGAGCAAAATCTCTGTACAGGTTCTTCATCATATTTCCTGGTTTTAAAGTTTTTCATTATTTTATTTGGGATAAAGAATAATGTCAACTAAATTTCAACCATTATCAACTAGCATCCATGTTATTTGACATGTACGATTTTCAGACTCATAGAATTTCTTTTGAGGTCATAGATGAGGAAAAGTTCCTATATTTTCTTGTTAATTCATTATTTCATAGAGCAAATATTTATGGTATATCTGTTAAATGTCAGGCACTATTTTTGATATTTGGAATAAAATGATAAACAAAGCTAGACAAGGTCCCTACTCTTATCATAATTTTGGTGGTAACAGAGTATAGGCATCAATGTAATAATCGTGCAAGAAAAATATAGTAGTGCCTTTGTCTGAAATACTATGGTAGGACAGGCATTCAAGCAAAGGAAAATATTCCAATCAATTCCTATACTGTATCCTACACAAGAATGCTATAAACACATCCTTTCTGCTAGCCAGCTTTATGGAAAAATAGAATAAAGAATTTCAGAGTTTTAAAATAATGCTCTTTATATGGAGCTTTATGCAACTCTTTTCTGTAACCCTAAGAAGCAATCAGCATGTGGTTTGAACTTGTGTTATCCAGAGGAAGATTTTCCAGACAGCAATTATGTTCTTGTCTTTGCCTTTTCATTACAGGTCTCTTGGTATTCTCTACTTGCTGAAGAAATTTTGCTCCCTGACTTTCTCATGCTCCAGTTCTCTCCAACATTTCTCTGTTTGGGGGAAAGCAGTGAAAGTTCCCTCACATTATTCTTCACGCTTACCCCGGGAGATTTGCTAATGCACTTAGAGATCCTGGATCAAACCAAATACATATGAGATCTAGAATGTAGATTTCACTAAGTGTCTAACTCATTTCGGGAGAACTTCCCAATACCGGTCCCCTTGGGTTGAGCAATGCTCAGGTGTCTTCTTTGTAAGGATTTCCTCTTCACCTATGATTCTTGTCCAATCATCTACAAATATTTATACTAACATACCTAACTCTATGTGCTCTTAATATATGTTATATATCATTATAAATGTCTTCTAGGAATTTATCTATGAAATCTTATAAGACCTTTGAGATTAGATGCTAATATTTCCACTGCACACATTAAAGGACTAGTGATGAAAGAAAGGGAGCAATTTAACAAATCAAATAGCTCTGAAGGGCTAAGCTGGATTTAAACTCAGGCTTTTAGGCTCCTAAAGTTTGCAGTACCATGCACTTTACTTCTCATGGTTACTTGTCCCATCCACTTAAGATGCAAGTTTGATCCATCCCTACATTTTATCCCTGTCTCCACAGCATTTAACACTACAAGTAACCAAACGACTTCTCGTCAAGTGCTTTGGTCCTCAGATACTTCCTATTCGTATTTGGCAACAATCTAGAAAAGAAAGAAGGAGATGAGTTACACTTTAAAAAATTGGTGTTGCTTCAGGGAGCTCTGAAATGTGCTCTAAGTTTTTAAATGACACGGACAAAGAAGACTCCTGACTTAGATTAAGTAGAGTTGTCCAGAATTGTACTATAACCCCCACAGTCTCAGAGATCTGAGCTCTGCAGTCATAATATCAATAGAAATCAGAGCGATCATTTTAGTTCTTTTGGGGAAAAAAGAGAGAGAAGGGATGAAGAGAAAGGAGTTATAGAATAATATTTAAGCATGGTAGAAAAGAAATGGAACAACTTGAAGTTTTTGCTTTTGCATCTTTAGTTAAAACGTTAGAAAGAAAATTCTAAGAGAGAAAAGTAAAGGAAAGTAGTAAAAAACACTAGAGAAGCATTTGGTTGCTATAAGTGAATTTATGTCTCTTCCACACATATATAATTTACACAGGAGAGAAGGGATTTGAAATGGGGCATTTAAATATGCTAAATGGATGAGAATGTTTGTTCTGCCCCAGGGCTCTTGAGAATTTCATCTTTGTGTTGACACAGCCTCCAAGCTTAACTCTTCTAATTTCTTTTGATCCAGTTGAGGCAGATGTATAAATCCTTTGTATTTTTTAACAGGCACCTATGAGTGTAATCCTCACATCTTGAGGTCCATCTCTCAACCTTAGTGGAGAACTTGAGGTAACTTAGCCCCCATGGTAAAGTAAAGTAAGCTTGGATTCAGAAGACAGAGAATCCAGTACACTATTTTTTTTTCTCTAGTAAAATACACCAAGAAAAAAAAAAGTATTTCTCACAGAGATATGATTATAATTACATGGGTTAATGTATATACAAGTGTTTTAAACATATTTATCTTCATCATTAAAATATTCAGAGATTGAGTCTGTTGTTATTTATTTAGTTTAAACAAAATATTCCTGGGACCCAAATGGTTTCATATGTATTGGAAAACTCATGTTACATATAAAAAAAAATGTTTCTAAATGTTGCATGTATTACATATACCAAAAAGTACTCTTCTATTGACAGAACGTCATGGCCTTCGATATAGACTGAACTAACAGCTAGATTACAGCTTTGTCATTTAATGTGTGACCTTAGGAAATGGGGAAGCAAAGATAGTAATAGTGTCAAAATTATCATTACTTAAGGAATTAAATGCAATAAAGCAACCAAATACTTGGCACAATGATTGTCAATAAATGTAGTTGGTTCAACACACACATGCACACACACACACACACACACACACCCATGAAATGCACTATGATTATTTATTTTGCTTTTATAATCTGTGAAAGTTATGTTTCCTTGGCTTGGGCACTCCTGTAGTAAAAGTCTCCCTTTTGCTGAGATATTTTTGATAACCCCTTTGGGGAAGGCCAATGTTTCAGGGCAGGTAAAGGCAGCCCAAGTTTTAGGGAAAGAAAACTCTTTAGCAAAATACATATAGCAATTTGTGAGGTAAGAAAAGGAAAATGGAGATAGAGAGATGGACACAGAGGTGAGCAAGAGAGCAGGTATAATGTGACTTATCTCTTTAAAGCTCCAAATCAGCAGTCAACCCTCCCAATAGTTAGTGATGTTTCATTCTTGTAGACGTGTGTGTGTGAGAGGGACTGCATGTGTGTATGTATTTGTGTCCCTGTGTTCCAGCTCCTGGAGGATGTGCAGCTATTGGGCTATCTTGGTAGAAAAGGGCACAGTTGCCATCCGTGGTACCTGCTCAGTGTTTGTTTGAGTTTCCTTTAAGAAGTAGAGTTCTGGCCTTAGGTAATGCAATTGGTGATGAAAATCTTGCTTCCTAATTTTAGACCATAATTGCAAATAACCTTGGCATTCCAATTTAATTATCTTCAGGATCTTCATATGTAAAACACCAGTAATTCTATTTAGCAGATGCTCACAAAAACCACTGGGGGTTGCCCATCAAAACATGTGTACTTATTAAACTATATAACAGAAATGCCACAGCTCACAGCAGCCAGATTTTGACAAAAATTGGATCAACACCTTGGTATTTTATAAAGTCTCTCTAAGTGTGGTCACAATAATTATACATGCCCTTTAAAGACTCTCTCAGAAAGAACTTATCATGGTTGTTATTGACCTTTTATAGAAATACATAAAACAAAGCAAAGACAAATACCATCTTAGTTTCCATTATTCTGTTTTTCTTCTTCTCTTTACATCAATTCTCTTACCTGCCAATTTTCTCTTTCTCTATTTTACCTCTTCCTACAAAATTGCTTGGTCTCTTTCCATCTCAAAAAAATAAAATCATTTGTCACTCCTGTAATCTCAGTGGTTTAGGAGGCTGAGGCAGAGGATTTCAAGTTCAAAGCTGGCCTCGGCAACTCAGGGAGGACCTCAGCAACTTAGCAAGACCCTGTCTCAAAATAAACCAAAAAAGGCTGTGGATGAGGCTGAGGCAGAGGATCTTAAGTTCAAAGCTGGCCTTGGCAACTCAGGGAGGCCCTCATCAACTTAGCAAGACCCTGTCTCAAAATAAACTAAAAAAGGCTGGGGATGTGGCTCAGTGGCTAAGCACTCCTGGGTTCTGTCCCTGGTACCAAAATATATATATGTATCTATCATTCATTGGTTAAAATATTTTGCTTTGCTCCTCTGGCATCCATTGACTGAAAATCCGGTAGGGCAAAGTCCTGTGGGGGATATAAAAATGACTCAGATTTGACTAAGTCCTTGCAGTGACCCTGTTGTTTGTGTCTGGCACCCTCGCTTCCTTGGGGAAATGACCTTTCAGGATACAGAGTGGGCCTTTGATGATGGCTGGAGCCAAGGTCAGATAGAGTTATTTTTAGTGACTTGCATAAACAGAAAAATGAAGAAACATTTTCTACTGCAGTTGTTAAGTGAGGATGACGTGAGCCTGGACTTGCTGATAGCCATCTTGCCTGCCAAGTGGATTTCATGCAAAATGAATTCAAGTGATAAATTTCATTAAAGCGTCTACTCCTCCCTCACTTCCCTGGAATATTTGGCAATAAATTCCTTTTAAGCTTAAGCTAGTTTGAATTGGCTTTCTGTCACTGGCAATCCAGTGCCCTAAGGAAGACGGTCTTCTAAAAGTTTACAGTCTAATAAGAGAATACATCTGGAGTGGCAGTTGGCCTGGAGTGACCAAATTGAACCATATAGGGAATTTCACTCATGATTAAAAGCAACACCAACATTGCAACAATGGAATAACTGTAGTCCAAGCCTTGTTTCACTTGCAGTCCTAGTTTCCAAAGTCTCAAAGCAAATCTCCAACTTTGGTGATGATACTAAAGCCATGTGCATGGGATGCGGGGAGTGAAGTTGAAGACTTTTCTGTAGCAGTCTCACCCAAATAATGATTTCTATTAGACTCCCTCAAACTTTGTAAAGAAACACATGATGTAGGCAAAAACATTAAAAAGTGAACTACAACAGTGTGACAGTTATATGCATGGAATGTCAGGCCCCTAGCCCTTCAGTCCATCTGTATTGCCATCCTAAAGCTCTGTCTGTCTACATTTCACCTCAGCTGCATTAAGTTGGTAGTGGTTTTGTATTAAAGTCCCATAAACCATTAACATCTGCCTTTGGACTTTTATCTACAATATGGACAAATAATAACAAATTATCAAACATAGTACATCTACTGTATTAGGCTTTTTTGTATTGAAAATACTTTTTTATTTTATAGTATGTATGAAATTATATTTAAGATTATTTTGTAATCATAACTAGCAAGAAATATTCTTTCAAATTCAGTTGAAGAATGAATAATAAAATCAGATAATAATGTATGGTGATTATGAAGTACAAAAATGCCTTATTGATAAAAGTGTCCAATTGTAATTTTCTTTATTCCCAATAGTTGAGCTTTCTACCTGTACAATTGGCACACAGTCTCACATGGCATTGTAATGGATAGAGACAAATGCTACAGGTAAGAAATAATCTATGAAGCACCCCCAATTACATTAGCATGTATTTTCAGTATGACCAAAGGAATAGAGCACAAAGAACATAAATTGACCCAACTGCATTTGGAAAACTAAAATATAAAAATGATAGATATTAAGTCACTAGTGCAAAAGTGAGCTTTTAAAATATGTTGGAAAACTGTACAACCATCTTGAAAAAGAAAAATTCAATCAATTTCTTAGAACATTAACAAAAATAAAGCTCGAATGTAAGAGAAAAGTAAATGGAAAATGGAAAAATATAAACATAAAAATGTGAAACTGGATAAGAAAACATGCATTTAGACACAGATTTTGAACTGACTCAAAATCCAGAGGCAATAAAAGACATACATTTGACTATGTGTACAACAAAGAACTTTCATATGTAAAAAATTATTCAAAACAGTCAAGAGATAAATGGTAAGTCAGAAGAAACATTTGCAATTTGTATTACAAACAACTTATAAAAATTGAGGGAAAAAGACAAAAATTCTATAGAAATGTGCACAGAAGTTTTAAACTTATTCTTAAACGATTGCTAAAATATTTGATGGTCATAATCAATGAAATATAAATTAAAACTATACCGATTGGAAGTTAGGGGAAAATAAATGCTCAGATGTTTAAGAGAATGAAAAAATTCTATAATACAAGGTAATCTGTCTATATCTAAGAAAACTAATATGTATCCACTCTTTGATTCGGAAATCTCATTTCTGGGAATTCACCCAAAGACACATATACAAAAATTTGTAGATGTGTATGTGAAAGTACCATTATTCCCTAATTGCTGATAGTACAAAATATTGGCTGCTATCCCAACTTTTAAACATAGATTTGATATGGAGTCATTGCCAGTAAACATTAAAGAGTAATTGTTAAAGTGCAGAAGTGTGGAAAAAACAGATAAAAAGATGGAATGGGGAAAGGCGAGGAGGAAATATGGACATGGATTACAGCAGAGGGTATCAGTGGTTATTTAGAATTACTGTGGAAATTAGGCAGAGCAAGGAGTAAGAGAGACCAGTATAGGACAATGTGGGTCTGGATACACTGGGAGGAGGAATTAATGAATTAAAAGTTTCTCTTCTGTGGTCTAATCAGTTTTCAAGCACCTGAAAGAAGGGCCACTGTGATCAATAGATTCTCCTCTGGTGTTTTCATGTAATTTGTTTGGATAATTTCCCAAACTAAAGACTGCAAAAGAACACTGCTTCATACTCTTTGGGGAGGTCCTTACTCTTTTAATTCAGTTCTTTTTTCTCTTATATGAAGTTTACCTGAACCAAACAATTGATCAGGGGAATTTTTCTTTCTACCAGTGTTTCAGGAAATAAAAAAATGATAGGACTAAAACGTTATTATTTTACAACCAATAATTAAACAACGAATCTAGATGCTGAGCACTGGATGCTGCAAAGACAGTGTTGCTTGGTGGTACTTGGGGCACTTTAACATCACCAAAGGAAGACATCTGCTCTGTGTGTGTCCTGATGGAATTATACCTCACCATCTATGAACTATGTTTGCCAAATCAGAACTTGAATTCAACATAGTCTCCAGTCCCTAGACGTTCACAGTAAATACAGTGGAAATGACACTGTAGAATGGAGTAAGCAGCCAAAATTATGGGGATACAGGACAAATGATGCACTTTCTTTAGCAAACATATTGTGAAATAATGCAAAAAAAAGGGGGGCTATGAATTATGTTAGATTTAATCTATATATAAAAAAATTGTAATGTCAACTTAATTTGAATCTTGACTTTGAGAAACATGAGGGAAATTGAACATGGACTAGTAAGTTGATAATATTAAAGTTATTTTATGTTGTTATTAAAGGGAACCTATCATTTGGATTTATGTATAAAATATAAATAAAATAATATGATGAATAAGGCTAATAAATTTACTGTAGTGTGTGTGTGTTTATAGTATAGGGAAAAAATATTGATGTGAGAAGATACCACGTTTGTATTTAGCAGTCTTTCAAAACTTGTGCAGTTTCTTCTCTTCATCTGTAAAATTTGGCCTTACTGATCAGAGTTAACATAAATATAGCTATTGCACTGGGATGCTATAAACAGCATATCAGAATATATTTGAGTAATTTTCTCAGAGAATTGAGAGGATGGGAGGCCATGAAGCCAATGAAGTTAAATTAGTATTATCATGATGTAGATTGTGATCAGTTAAGACTCATGTTGTAATTCCTAGAATGAAACTTTGGAAAACAACTCACAAAATACAGTTTAGAAGAGTGAATTTAAACAGTATACTGAAGAATATTCATTGAGCACCAAAGAATAAAATAAAGGAAGACACATGAAGACAAAATTTGGAGTTATATAGGAAAATGAAAAATATAAAGCCAACAATATCATGGTTACATGAAGTGCTTTGAATACTCATATTAAATGACAAAGAATGTCAAAATGGATACAAAACACAAAGATATAACTTACAGTAGGTACAGGACACATATCTTGTACTAAAAAATATGCACAGGTTGAAAATTTAAAAATGCCCAAAATGGCACCACAAATTGACTTTGGAGGAAATAGAAATTCTGAGCAGAATTAAAACAAGGAAAGGACTTCCAGCTATTTTTTTCTTCTAAGAAATTCTAAAGTCCATTTGTCATAATTGATAAAGTTGAAAAAAAGTCAAAAGAAATAAAGTCAGTACTTTACAAACTTTGTTAGAAATTATAAAGGAAACCCTTCTTGTCTCATTCTCCAAGACCAATAATGGACTGTTAACAAAGTAAAAAAAAGGCATTACAGAAAAAAATATACATGTATACCAATATTCCTTATGAACATTCAAATATTCTTAAGAAAATATTAGTAAATCAAATCCACCAACATATAAAAAATTAAAAATGGGGCTTTATCCCAGAAATGCAAGATTATTTTGACATATTAAAGTCAATTAATGAATATGCAATGCTGATAGATTAAACTAAAATCACATGATGCTTTTAAGAAAAGCCAAATGAGCTTTATATAAAATCCAACACTAATTAATAATAAAAATTTTCAACAAATTAGAATATAAGGAAACTTCAAAAAAACCAGTATCATTCTTAATAATAAAAACTGAGTTCCTCCCTCTAAAATGGGGAACAAAGCAGGATGTCCATTTAGACCACTTCTATTCAGCATCATAGAGTGTAGTATTAAGAGGAAGAGAGAAAGGGAGGGATAAAGGCAAGGAAGGAAGAAAAGAGGAAGGGAGAGAGAAAGAAATAAATGATACCTCCTTATTTGAAAGGAAGAGGTAAAGTTATTTGTATTCAGAGAAGACATGGTCCTCTGTAGAAAATAAATTCATCAAGCTCACAGAATAAAAATCAATACACAAAACGAATTGCATTTCTACTACTAACAATGGAAAATTTTAAAAATGGAATTATGTAACAAATACGTTCACAGTAGCATCAAAGGAATAAAATACATGAGAATAAATTTAACAAAAGAGTGAAAAAACCTTATATACTCAAAACTAAAATATTATTGAGAAGTTAAAGATGATCTAAGTAAACAGAGAGACATTTCTGGTTAACTGTATACGTACCAATATATTTGAAGATAATATTTCCCCTCATTGATTTCTCAATCTCTTTCCTATTTTTCTCTTTTCTATAAATGAATTTGATGTCTATCAAAATTTAAGCCTTTCCAATTTTTTTTTGCATATGGATATCGATTTTACCAGCACCATGTGTTGAAAATAATCCTTGTTCACTCTGAATTTCCTTGACACCTTGTTGAAAATCAATTGACCATAAATTCAATATTTTATTTTAGTATTCACTTTTCTATTCCATTGATCTCTTGGCCTAATAATACACTAATCATTGTCTTGATTAATGTGTCTTTTAAGTAAATCTTGAGATCATGTAGTTCAGGTTCTCCAACCTTGATGGGTCTATTTTTAAGATATTCTTGACTATTCTAACTTTTTGTATTTTCACATAAATTGTCTCTGCTTAAAAATTTTATAAAAAGATTATTGACACTGAAGATAAAGAAGCCTGCTGGGCATTTTTGAATAAATCATTGTGGGAGCTGTGTATCATATAATTTCAATTTAATTATGTTCCAGAGAATACAAGTTCTTTCTTCTGTTTGCATTGAAATTTATCCTAGATTTTCTTTCAATTTTAATTAGATTAATTTCACATTTGACTACCCAACCCCAAAACCTCCCAAACCAGCAACCCAGGCTTTTTAGATTTTATCAGTAGTTGAGCTGAGAAGAGAATATAATAGTTTTGGTATTTTAGGTTTAATTTTAGGTTGTGATCTGTCCTTGCATGTGAAGTCCCTCAGATTTTGCTACATACAACACCAACCATGGTTTAACTATTTTCTCTCACCTCTGTAATGCCTGTGCATCTAGGGGCAGGTCTTCATATGCAGACCAATTACATGGTCTTAGATGTAGAAGTTGCAGTGATGTTCTTATTTCCTATAAAAGTGTCCTCCCTCCCTCTCTCTCTCTTATTCTGTTCATCAAATCTTCCTTACCTCCTTTCAGTTTTAGCTTCCTCCGTAGAAACTATGGTTTTTATTTTACCATGTTCTTGTTGTTACCATGGTAATGAAGTTATTTTACAACTTTCTACATCATAACCAGAAGTAGAAGACCACGTTGCAACATCTAACGTAAACAATGAAGTATGAATGACTCAAAAAATAGAGGGTTCAAGGTAATACCTAAGAATGGCTAGTTAAATTAAAAAGCATGAAAAAAGACATAAAAGAAAAAAAGGAAATGAAAAGCAAATTATAGGCTAATATATGTTGTACAAACTGAAATGTATAATTAACTAAATTGATGTAACTAGCTAAAATATTTCAATTAAAAATCATGTTGGCAGACTTTATAAGAAAATAAACCCAACTATGCTACTTACATGAATAAGAAGATGAAGATAGGCCACAAATGCAAGATGAAAGGAAACGGCTGAACAAACTGTACACTTAATAACATATTCCTAAAATCCTACAGATTTTACAATGAGAAATAGACAAATGCACAATAATAATACACCTTAGTAAAGAACAGTTAGAAAAAAATGAAGAACAGAGCATATAAACTACATCATTAACAAACTTGACTATGACCTCTAATGATAAAATACACATTATTTCCAAATGCACATGTAACTTTACCAAAATTAACCATATGCTAAACAATAAAGCAATTCTCCACTGATACACAAGAATTGAAACCTTACAAATTATGTTTTCAGCACAGCTGAATTGAGCTAAAGTTAAACAAAATACAGTTTCATAGAGTCATTTTAAAATTAAACAAACAAACAAACAAACCCATGAATGAAAGACATCATATCCATGGGAACTGGAAAATATTTTGAACTGAACCATAATGACAATATAATGAGGTATGTGGCTTAAAACTCTTCCTTTAGATGTTATTGTGTTAAATATGTGTTTTAGAAGGGAAAAATGGTTGAAATCAATGTTCTATGTCCCTTTCTTAAAAAGCTAAAACTAGAAGAACAAATAACCCAAAGAAGTAGAAGAAAACAAATAAAAATCATGAGAAGATATGAAATGAGATGGGAAGGGAGATGAAATAAAGAAAGCAAGTCAAAAGTTTGTAGGAATAAAATTGTTTAACTCATATGAAGACTGCTCAAGAAAAAGAAAATGGAAAGGCATGAATAATTATTATTAGAGTTAAAGAGAGGACAATATGGAGATGAGGATTCTTCAGTCATTAGAGGATATATACCCTTATGAGTGCCTTGGGTTTGTGTAAATTATAACCACAAAAAGATGACTTTCTATATATGCTATGTTGGCAAAAATGTACAAGTATCACAGTTGCAAGTGTTAATGAGGATGTGAAGCAATGTGTTAAGGGTGTTTTTGTTGGAAGAATCAATTCAGAACCAGTTTGTCATTTTCTAGTAAAATTGAAGGTATGCATTTTCTGTGATAGCAGCAATTATATCTCCTACATAGATGGTCTAAAGAAGCTGTCACACATGTACATATATGCATACATACTCTTATTTGTATATAAAAGGGATAGTGTGTGTGTGTGTGTGTGTGTGTATATATATATATATAAAATATGGAAATATTGCTTGCATCAGAACAACGTGTTAATATGAAAGTGAATAAATAAATTATGGCATGGTTACGTTTCAGTGAAAATAAGAAAACAAAACAATTAGTCTTTAGGAATAAATCTCAAATATTAGGATCAGCCAAAAAATCAAAACTCATAATAATATACACAGAATGTGATGTCATTTTAGGATTAAAAATGAGTGAAATTACTTTGGGCTGAACACATACAAAGATGAACACTTGTGTTTGAAGGTAAGGAATTGATTATCACGAAATTCTGGAGGCTATCAATGTTTTGAGAGGTTGAAGAGTATGAGTATCTGAATGGAGCATATTTTATTGTTGATACTATCACTGTTCTACTGAGGAAAACATGGAAGGTTATGGAGTTGTGTTATATGTATACTAATTTATAATTTATTAAGCTAGACACGAATGTTTTATGTATTTTAAAAATGTATATAATAATAATGAAGTACACTTTCTCTACCCCCCCCCTTCTCCTTCTCCTTCTCCTTTTTTGTACAGGGGATTGAACCCAGAGACATTTAGCTACTGAGGAACATCCCCAGCCCCTTTTATTGTTTATTGTGAGACAGGATCTCACTAAGTCTTTAGGGCCTCACTAAATTGCTGAGGCTGGCTATGAACTTGTGATCCTCCTGCCTCAGCCTTCAGGCCACTCGGATTACAGGCATGTGCTGACATGCTTGGCTTGAAGTGGTGGCACTTTCTAAAAAGGCAATTTTAACAAGTGAGTTTTAAAAATGGTTGGAACTCATCTCACCATAATTGATCTTATGTCTGTAATTGAACAATATTAAGGTTGTAGTATTATATAATTTAATAATATTAAGGCTGTCATATTGTATAATTAAATATAGTTATAAACCTTAGTATGTATATATTATGCATATATAAAAATTGTTGTTTAGTAAAAATGTAAGCTTTACATTAAAATCACACCTCATTCAAGTTGACTCTCTAAGATATTCAAAGGATTTTCTAGGATGAATATTCTGTTGCTACATTCACCTCAGTGTTTCCAAGTATGTTTCTATACAATAGAATGATCATGCCTGAAGTTATTTAAATGAGTTAATCTCCTGTTATTAATATCATAGAGTTAGGTAAATTGATTGAGACATTCACCCATACATTACAAATGTATCCATACATTATGTACATTACAAATGTCTCCTACTGATGCCAGCATTTAGGTAATTTTGCAAAGATCCATAGAAACCTTAAGATTGAATACTCTCATTTCCCCTCCGTGGAATTAAAATGCATTTAGGCATCATGTTTAAATCATTTTTTTGGTGCCAAAAAGCACATACTTATTTAGCAAGCACTGTAACTTGGAACATAGGAAGACTCTGACTTGGAATGTGTAAGCCACAAAAAAGAGGGAGAATTTTCTTCAAAATTGAAAAGAGCTAAAAAGGTTGATTGCAAAAGCAGAGAGTACAGTAGAGGTCACTAGAGACTTGGAGAGGTAGGAGTGGGACAGTGAGAGGGTGGACAATGGGTACCGACACACAGGGAAGGGGAAGAAATCCTGAAGCTCTGTAGTCTTGATTCTTCAAGGTTATCTGTTCCTTATCATTCTATTAAACATAACTGAGCATTTGGATAGGATTGAATTTCAGCATGTGTCACTCCATATCTTTTCCATAATAAAATACAGTAATGAAACTGAACTCTATTTCAGAGGTTGAAAATTAAAGCAATATGTTATATAATGAAGGCAGCTAGGCTGTACAACAGATAATTATATGTTTCAAATTAACTAAAGGAAAACAATTTGAAATTCCCAACATAGAAAGGATGACATTTGGAGAAGAAATTGATAACTACCCTGATTTGATCATTACATATTGCATACATGAATCAAATTATAATACTGTATGCTATAAGTAAACATAAACATTATGTCAATTAAAAATAAAAATTTGCTACATTGAACCATCCTTACATTTATGGAACAAATCCAACTTGGTCATGATATATAATAATTTCAATGTGTTGTTCAATATGATTTGCTAATATTTTATTAATAATGTTTGCATCTATGTTTATCAAGGATATTAGCCTGTAATTTTCTTTCCTTGATGTTTCCTTATCTGGTTTTGGTACCAGAGTGACACTGGCTTCACAGAATGAATTAAGTGTTCTCTCCTTTTCTATTTCATGAAGTAACTTGAAGAAATTGGTACTAATTCTGTTTTAATTATTTGGTAGAATTCACCTGAGATTCTATCTGGGCTTTTGTTTGTTGGAAGGCTTTTTATTGCTTCTCCAATATCATTCATTGTTATAGGTCTGTTTAGATTTTCTATATCCTTTTGGTTCAGTTTTGCTAGGTCATGTGTGTTTAGAAATTTATGCATTTCTTCTAAATTTTCTAATTTATTGGAATTTAAGTTGTTAAAATTGTCCCTAAAGATCTTCTAGATTTCACTTATGTCTATTATCTACTTATTCATCTATAATTTTATTAATTTGGGTCTTCTCTTTCTTCTGGTTGGCTGTTTATTAATCTTTTTTATCTTTTCAAAGAATTAACTCTTCGTTACATTGATCATTTGTTTTATTCCCCCCTCTACTTCCCTAATTTAAGTTCATATCTCAATTATTTTCTTCTTTAACCTGGTTTTGGAATTAGTTTATTCTTGTTTTTCTAAGATTTTGAGATGCATCATTACGTTATTTACATGGGATCTTAACTGACTTTTTTATGTGGCAGTTCATATATATAGTTTTCTCTTAGAATTGCCCTTATAGTGTCTCCAAGATCCTGGTATATAATAGCAAAAGTTAATAACTGGGATGGCATCAATTCAAAAACTTCTGTACAGCAAAGGAGACAAAAGCATGAAAAGAAAGCCTACAAAATGGGAAAAAATATTTGCCAGCTACTTTTCCAACAGAGGATTAATATCCAGAATATATCAAAAAACTTGAGAAATTTAACACCAAAAAATTAATAACTAGGCAAATGAACTAAACAGACATTTCAAGAAAGAAGAAATGCATAAGGCCAACAAATGCATGAGAAATGTTCAATATCTTTAGCAAAGGGAAATGCAAATCAAAACTACACTGAGATTCTGTCTCACTTCAATAAGAATGGCCATCATCAAGAATATATATAACAATAAATGCTGGAGAAGATATAGGAAGAAAGAATCTCTCATATAGTGTTGGTGGAAATATAAATCAGTATAGCCATTGTGGAAATCAGTATTGAGAGTCTTCCAAAGACTTGAAATGGAACCACCATATGATCCACTATACCATTCTAGTGCTATACAAATATTTTGTATTTATTCAAAAGAATTAAAGGCAGCACATTAGAGAGATACATGCATATCCATGTTTATAGCAGCACAATTCAAAATAACCAAGTTATGGAATCAGTCTAGGTGTCTATCAACAGATGAATGAATAAGGAAAATATATATACAATGGAGTTTTGTGCAGCCATACGAAATGAAATTGTGTAATTTGTAGAAAAATGAATGAAACTAAAGAGCATTATATTAAGTGAAATTAGCTAGACTCAGAAAGTCAGAGATGGATATTTTCACTCATATGTGGAAGCTAGAAATAAAAACAAAAACAAAAACAAAACAGTAATCTCATGGAAATAGAAGGGACACTCAGTGAAAAGTAGACAAAAGGAAATATGGGGAGGGAAGAGAGAAGGGGTAGGGAAAGACCTGGGGAATGAAATGAAATTGATCTAATTATGTGCATCTACAAAAATGTCACAAAGTATCCCACTATTGTGTATAATTATGCAGCAATAAAATATTTCTAAACTTTTTAAAAGAAAGAGAAAGGTTGATTATGTTGACAAGACAAATGGTGAGGCATAAAAATTTTTACTTTTCAATTTAGAATTTAGAATTTTTGCATATGTTACTCATACACTAACTGGGAACAGTTTATGTCATACCCATTTCAGAGATTAAAATGTAGAAGTTCATGGAATTTAAGCAAGAACAAGATTGCTCAGTTCCCTAAGTTTCTTTCAATAAAAATATTAAGACAATGAATTAGCAAGAGTCATAAAACTGAACTCCTCATCTTCTTATGTACTCCCACAGAAAGCAATCTAGTGCTAAATGGTATATG
Source organism: Xerus rutilus (assembly GCA_028644305.1). Lineage (NCBI taxonomy): Eukaryota > Metazoa > Chordata > Mammalia > Rodentia > Sciuridae > Xerus > Xerus rutilus. The sequence continues at coordinate 94,202,303 of CM053408.1, forward strand.
CACTCAAGTATTGTAACAACGTCCAGAGAAAGAAGGAACAGTTATTATCAACTTCTGTGCTTCTGTCTTTGATTGTCCCTGATCAATGCAATGAAATTGTTCAGTGAGGAGGTAATATTATATTAATATTTATATTAATATCATCTAGAAATAGAATTAAAATGAATAATCATTAAAGAAATCAATCTTGATTGATTATCAACTTCTGTGCTTCTGTCCTTGATTGTCCCTGATCAATGCAATGAAATTGTTCAGTGAGGAGGTAATAT
>CM053408.1:94203071-94218680 GCA_028644305.1 Xerus rutilus
CAGAAAAACACATGTGTTTTTCTTGTCACACATTTTGAAGGAAGAACTAAGCCAAACCCCACATCAGCAAACATACTTTTGCTCATGTAAGTTTGACTTTGGAATAGTCTTAGGCATCTAAATGTTCACCAAGAAAATTCCAAAGGCTTCTATAATATCCAGGAGTTCAGGGTTTGGAAATTTGTGAAGAATCAGCTCATATAAACTGAGCCCCCAAATTTCAGCTCTTTGGATAGTGTTTTCACAAAATCACTTTCACTTGACTAAATATCTTGCTACTTTTCCTGTTATTCCTGTCTTCATCTGAAAGTTCTGCAAAGTAATTTAGAAGGGTATGATGTTCAAAGCATTAAATTGATAGTAAACCTGAATGTGCATTTTAAAAACTCAACCACCTATAATTTTGTTAAATTTTCCCTATAAACATAATTTTAGTGTCATTTATTTTTCCAGGAAATTTTTATTGAGCAGCTAGTTGCTGTACTATGTATTAGAAATTCAGTACTGAGCAGAAGTGACATGGCCCGTTTCCCCAGGAGATTACACAAAATACAGACTGTTGAAGAGAATTTTCCAGACTATGACTTTAAAATATGTCTCTTCCCTCTCAACACAAGAGAAATCAATGCAGTTTTATGGATTATATTCACAATTTATATTTACAATTTAATCACACCATGAGCAAGATCCTTATAAAAAGTAATCAAGGAAATGATGTCAGAGATAGATGATGAAAGCTTAGTGGTCTCTACAAATGTTAGTAGAAGCAGTTTGCTACAAAAGAAGTTTGGCTGTAGCATAGGTTTCTATCAGGCATCAGTGCTAGGATGGGCAGGCTAGTGGCAAAATGCACCAACTTCCATGCAGATCTACATTAACTGTTAGTAGCATTAGGAAAAAAAAGGAGTACAGTTGAACAATATCCACACAGTTCATATAGTATACCAAATGAAAATAAATTCATCAGTTAGTCTCAACTGGCACAAATTTTTAAGAATTTGGTTTAAAAATTGGGCAATAGACGTTTATTAAAAGAAGACATACAAATTACCAATGGGTATATGAAAACAAGTTCAACATCACTAATCATCAGGGATCACAAAGCAAAATCAAAATGAGATATCTCCTCACTCTAGTTAGAATGGCTGTATTTAAAAGACAATAGCAAGGGCGCGGAGAAAAGGCAACACTGGCACACCATTGGTGGAGATGTAAATTAGAGCAGCTGTTATGGAAAACAGTGTGAGGGATCCTCAAAAACATTAAAAATAGAACAACCATATGATCCATTAATCCCACTACTGGGTACATATCCGAAGTAAATGAAATTAGTATGTCAAAGAGAAATCTGCACTTTCAGGTTTGTTGAAGCATTATTCAAAATAATGCAGAAATGCAAACAACCAAATTATCTATCAACTGATTTGTAGCTAAAAAAAACGTGACATGGTGGCACATGCCTATAATCTCAGCCACTCCGGAGGCTGAGGCAGGAGGATTGCAAGTTTGAAGCCAGACTCAGCAACTTAGCAAGGATCTAAGCAACTTAGTAAGACCCTGTCTCAAAATAAAAAATAAGGTTGGGGATGTGGCTTAATGGTTGAGTGCTCCTGGGTTTAATCCCCAGTATCCCTCCCCAAAAAGTCATATGGATACATATATTATATTGCACACACACACACACACACACACACACACACACACACACATAAAATCAATGGGTATACTATTTAACCATTAAAAATGATGAAATGCATTTGCAACAACATGGTTGAAACAAGAACACAGAAGGATAAATACTACATGTTCTTACTCATATGTGGAATCTGAGAAATTAATCTTATAGAAGTTGAGAGTAAAATAATAGTGGCTTTCAGAAATTGGGGTAAATAGGGAGTGGAAGGGATATAGAAAGGTCAGTCAGTGGGTACTAAGTTATAGTTACATAGGAGAAATAAATTCTGGTGTTTCACTGTAAAGTAGATTATAATAATATACTGTATATTTCATAAAAGCTAGGTGAAATGATTTTGAATGTTTTCAATACAAAGAAATGATAAATATTTGGAGAGATAAATATATTTGCACTGATTTCGACATTACAAAATGTATACATGGACCAAAACTTCACTTGACACCCTATTAAAATGTACAATTTATGTATCAATAAACAAGATGACAATAGTATGTGCATATAAATTATGAATGAATGAATGAATAAATAAATAGACTGAAATTGCATGTTCTTTATCTGTTTTAAATGATTGAATAAGCCATTTAAAAGCTATTGACTCAATTAATAGCATAGGAATGGAAGGGCAAAGAGAAAGTTCCCTGCTGTCCTCTGACGATTCTCTGAAATAAACTGGGAAACACTTTAAATAAGAGAAAAGGCATGTAAATTTATTAATGTACAGAAGGAGGGAAATCACAGCATGGGGAATGTCACAGGAGTGTTGTCACTCACTAGCCCCAACTCACTCAGGATCTAATATATCCATTTTTTTCTAAGGAGGATGGGAATAATGGGAAATGTCAACAACTTTTAGGGAAACAGTGAATGAATTTTAGGGGAACTCAGTCGGCTGGGAAAACATACAATGGCCTGGAGTCAAGTCAGTTTGGCCCACAGTATGGACAGCAGTTTCAAAAGGTTTCTCTTTGGGAATGAATAGAGAACAATGGTATGTGACAAAAATCCTCTGGGTATGTTGACAGACTTTAGTCTCTCTGCCTGCACATGAGATGTATTCTTGAAAATTCAGGGAAGGGACTAGAGACAATCCCTCCATCTTTGGCAGATCCAAAATTTAGGCAAATAAGGGAACTTTGTAGAATGCCTCTTCCCGCACTTAGGATGGGTGGGGACAAGCAAGAGAAGATTAGAGAGACTAACTCTGAGGTAGTTTTACACAAAAAGATGTAGACACTTGAAATATTGTGGGGTCATTTGACAGCTCACCACTTGAGACTAATTCACATGATGCAGTGTAAACCATCACAAACACTAACTGTGCTTTCTTAACTAAGCTCTGGCTAACGAACAAGGAGAGAACAGTATGTGGATATAATAAGGTAGGCCCAGGGCAAAGTTGAAAGTCATTATGCAAAAGTATATAATCTTCTTATATAAAAACATGAATAAAAATGAAATATTGTGTAGATTTAAAAATATACAACTGTACTATAGTATCCATATTCTGCAAATTGCTTTGTTCATTCAACATTATATATTTTTAACATCTACTAACATACGTTTAAAGAGATGTGCATCAAAAGTCTAATAAATAGAAATACATTTACATTTTTCCCTTATGGAAAGTTGATTATTTGTAACTTTTGCTATATAAAATAATTTGATGATAAACAACTTTCTGCATAATTCTAGGGCGCTGTTTAAGTCAGCTATTTTGCTGCTGTGACCAAAAGACCCAACAAGAACAATTTTAGAGGAGGAAAAGTTTATTGTGGGACTCAGTTTCAGAGGTCTCAGTTCATAGACAGTCATCTCCATTCCTCGGGGCTTAAGGTCAGGCACAGCATCATGGTAGAAGAGTGTAGGAGAGAAAAGTGGCTCAGAACATGATCAAGAAGTGGAGAGAGCCTATGCTCAGCTAACCAAATGTATACCCAAAGACATGCCCCAATAACTCACCTCCTTTAGCCACACCACAACAGACTACAGTTACCACCCAGTTAATCCCTATCAGAGGATTAATTCACTGATTAAGTTAGGGTTCTCATAACCCAATCATTTCACCTCTAAACTGTCTTGCATTGTCTCACACATGAGTTTTTGGGGGACACCTAATCTCTAAACCATAATAGGCACTGGTAATTTCTGAATTATGAGTACAGTTACTTTAAATTTTGCTACTTGTTCCAAACTGCTTTCCACTGAGCCAATTCATATTTTAGAAACATGTATGAGAATTCCAATTTCTCTATAGTTTCACCATTACTAGGCATCATGGTTTTTTTTCTTACCAATATTACTTTTAGCATTTAGTTTCATTAGCACTTTAGGTTACTAGTAAGTTGAGCAGCTTCTCAACTTACACATTCAGTTTTTGATTTCTTTTGTGAATTATCTATTCCTTTATCTTTTATTGAAGATCATATTTTTATAATTTAGAAATATAGATCATAGATCTCTGAGTCTTATAGGTTTTAGCAAAACAATTCAATATGTATAAGGTTACATATTTAATAATATGTGGTATGGAATATATATATACCAAGTAATACATGCTTATGTATAAATTCATGAATATATGCATATGTATTTACATGTATGCATAAGCAAACACACTTGAAAAGTATGACTTTCAACTTCGCCCTTGGCTAACTTATTATATCCATACACTGTTCTCTCTATGTTCTTTTGCCAGAGCTTAGTTAAGACAGCACAGTCAGTTTTCATGTATCCTTCACACTGCATCTTGTGAATCAGTCTCAGTGGGGAGCTGTCAAGTGAATATTTCCCATGGCTGATTTTATATTAGAACAAGTATCCTGAGCCGCCTTTATGACATATTCACCTTGAGACTATATCTCTTTTATGTGAATATTCCCTCAGGCATGACAGATCATCTCAGGAGCTCCCTTAAGACAGCTTGGTTTAATGTCATATTCTTTTGCCCTAACCCCTCTCTGTTCTTATATTTGTCAGAAATGTGCTCTTGCTAAGTCTCCCTTGGCCTAGGCAAAACTTGTTATTCTAAAATTATTCTTAAATGTATATTATGTAAATTTTACAAATTGTCATGATATATGAAACCTCACATTGGAGCTCCTTTGTGTGAATTTTGATGAATTTGGGTGAATTTTTCTTTCAGTGCTATTTGTTGGCACTTAGACATGTAAGAATAATTAAGTCAAACAAAAAATTACAAATCTATATAAATCTTGTGGAAAGGATTTGTCCTCCAAAATTAACTGAATTTATCTTAAGAATTACATTTTACTTTGAAAATTTTGCAATAAAATCAAATATTTAATATTGTCAACTTCCAATATAATAAGAACATACTTATAGCAAATCAAACTCTAAGACAAATATGAAATGTCCACTTTTATAGGTATGGATTCTTTTTCCTAAATAACACAGTTGAGGTTTTGGAAATGGTATCCAAATAGGCGTCAGTGTCCATTAATTCATTCAAATATTTTTGCATCATGCATGCCATTTTACCCACTGGAGAAGAAATTTGGGTTACTAGCTTTTCTCTTAGGGGTAAGAATGAAAACCAGAAATGGCACAGAGACTTGTGAGTAACATACTCTTTTCTCTTTTAAAAAGGAGCAATTTAGTGACTGATTTGCATCTTTGGTTTCTTACACTTTGAAAGGTATATACATTATATTAGCATAAAATTTCTTTTTTTACTTCACTCAAAAACATAGGTCACTGATTCTCAATATTTGGTGTGTCTGACAGTAATTTAAGTGATTTTTTTTGAAATGAGGATTATATTAAAAATTTAAAGTATTTCTTTCTTCTAAATAGACTGTCTTGCCAGGTGTGACGGCACATGCCTATAATCCTAGTGGCTTGAAAGACTGAGGCAGGAGGATTGTGAGTTCAAATCTAGCCTCAGCAAAAGCAAGGTGCTAAGCAACTCAGTGAACTGTGAGACCCTGTCTCTAAATAAAATACAAAATAAGGTTGGAGATGAGGCTCAGTGGTCGAGTGCCCCTGAGTTCAATCCCTGGTACAAAATATAAATAAATAAATGAATAAATAAATAAGTAAATGAATAAAGACTATCTCTTTGGAGCAGTCTGAGGTTTGTGGCAAAACTGAGCAGAGAGTACAGTGAGAATCCCTCATCCCTAGGAGACCCAGATGTACACAGCACCCCACTGTCAGCATTGTGTGCTGTAGAGAGGTATGTTTGTTACATCTGATGAATCAACCCACATAACATTATTACTCGAAGTCCATAGTGTATACATTTGGGTTTGCTCTTGATGTTGTATATTCTATGAGTTTTGATAAGTGTGCAATGATATTTGCCACTGTTACATTATAATACAGATGAGTTTCACTATCCTAAATATCTGTGTGTTTCCTCTTCATCTCTGTCTCCCCAGTGGCCCCTGACAACTGTTGATATAGTCTCCTTCCCTCCCTCCCTCCCTCCCTCCCACCATTCCTTCCTTCCTTCCTTTTTTGTTTTTTGTTTTGTTTTGGTACCCAGGGGCACTTAACCACCGAGCCATATCCCCAGCCATTTTTATATTTTATTTGAAGACAGGGTCTCACTAAGTTACTTAGAGCCTCACTAAGTTGCTGAGTCTGGCTTTGAACTCATGATCCTCCTTCCTCAGCATCCTAAGCTGCTGGGATTCCAGGCATGTGCCACCGTGCCCAGCCTGATATAGTTTCTTGCAGTGTAGTTTTACAGTTTCTAAAATATCATATAGTTTGAATTGTACAGTATGTGGCTTTTCCATCTTAGCTTCTTTCATTAATTGTATCTACACATTAATTGTATCTTCATTTCTTTTCATTTCTTTTTAGTGCTAAATAATATTACATTGACTGAATGTATCAAAAATAATCCATTCACTTACTGAAGGATATCTTGGTTGTTTCTAAGCAGTTATGAACAAAACTGCAATAAACGTTCATGTGCAAGTTATTTCAACTCATTTGGGGAAATGCCAAGGAGAACAGTTGCTGGATGGTATGGTAAGAGTGTGTTTATTTTGTAAGAAACTGCCAAACCATCTTCCAAAGTGACTATACCAATTTGCGTTCCTACTAGCAGTAAGAATTCCCTTTGCTACATTTTTTTTGTGAGTTTTATGTACTGTTAGTGTTTAGGATTTTGGACATTCTTAGAGGCTAATAAAATGTCTCATTGTTGTTTTAATTAGTGCTTCTTTAGTGACAAAATGTGGAGGATCTTTTCATATGTTGATGGGCAACTTGTGTATCTTTTGAGTGGGATGTTTATTCAAGCCTTTCACCATTTTAAAATACACTTTAATTTTTAAAAACAGCTTTACTGAGGTATGATTGACCAGTAAAGATTGTATGCATTTTAAGTGTACAATGTGAAGTTTTGGTATGTCTACACATTGTGATGTGATTACCACCATCAAGCTAGCTGTCACCTCACCTAAGGACCATTTTTGTGTGTGATTAGAACACTTAAGATCCTTCACAGCAAATATCAAGTATACAATACGTTGTTGTTAACAGCAGTCAACATGCTGTGCAAGAGACACCCAGATCTTATTCATGTTAGAACTAAAAGTTTGTATCCTTTGACCAAAATGTCCCCAAGCCACCCCCTCACACCCTTGCCACCCAGCATTTGGCTTCCATTGTTCTCATCTGTTTCTAAGAGTCTGACACCTTAGATTCAGCACGTAAGAGATCTCATAGAATATCTTTCTATGTTGGGTTTATTTTACTTAATAGTGTCCTCTAGAATAGTCCATCTTATCACAAATGCTGAGATTTACTTGGGTTTTGTTTTTATTGTAGTTTGAAGAGTTCTTTGTATGTTCCGGATAAAGCTCTTTGTCAGATATATCTTTTGCAAAGATTTTCTCCCATTTACTGGCTCATCTTTTTCTCTTGACTTTGTCTTTTTCAGAATGGAAGTTTTTTTTTTTTTTTTTTGGTACTGGAGATTGAACTCAGGGGCACTTGACCACTGAGCCACATCCCCAGCCCTATACTGTGTTTTATGTAGAGACAGGGTCTCACTGAGTTGCTTAGCAACTCACCATTGCTGAGGCTGGCTTTGAACTCCTGATTCTCCTGTCTCAGTCTCCCTAAGTGCTGTGTCACTTTGCCCGGCTAGAAGTATTTAACTTTAATGAAATCTAACTTCGCAATTATTTCTTTCATGAATCTTTCCCTAGGAATTCTAAAAGTCATCACTATGACCAAAGTCATCTAAATTTTTCTCCTATTATCCCCCATGAATTTTATAGTTTTTGTATCTTACCTTTTAGGTTCATAACCCATTTTGTGTTAATATTTATGAAGGATGTAAGATCCATACTTACATTTTAAATTAAAAAATATTTTTAGTCATGTGGATGTTCAGAATCATTTGTTCCAGCATCATTTGTCAAAAAGATTCTTGCAGGATGTAGTGGCACACTCCTGTAATCCCAGCAGCTTGGGAGGCTAAAATAGGAAGATTACAAATTCAAAGCCAGCCTCAGCAATGGTGAGGTACTAAGCAACTCAGTGAGACTCTGTCTCTAAATAAAATAAAAAAAAATAGGACTGGGGACGTTGCTCAGTGGTTGAGTGCCCCTGAGTTCAATCTCCAGTATCCAAAAAACAAAACAAAAGACTCTCTTCTTGATGCGGGTCCTCTTTGGGCTTTCCATTCTGTTCTATCAATCTGTTATACAGCCCTGTCTTGATTACTGTAGCAGTGTGGTAAGTCTTAGAATCATGTAATATCAGCCTGAAATTTTGTTTTCCTTAAATATTTTTTGAGCAATTCTAGATCTGTCACATCACCATATAAACCTGAGAATGAGTTTATCAATATACACAAAATAACTTAATGGGATTAAGTTGAATCTACAGAATAATTGGAAAAAAGCTTACTAAAATAGTGAGTCTTTCTATTCATGAATATGGAGTGACTCTCCATTTATTTAGTTCTATTCTATTTTTAATTTCAAATTCTACTTGTTTGTTGCTGGTGTATAAAAAGGCAATTGACTTTTGTTTATTAATCTTTTATCTTGAAAACTTTCTACAATTGCCTGTTTGTTTTAGGAGTTTTCTTTGTTGATAATCATATCATCTACAAAGACTGTTTTCTTCCTTCCTAGTATGTACACCTTTTAATTCTTTTCCTGCCTTATTGCATTAGCCAGAGTTTCCAGTTTGATGTTGAAAAGGGGTGGATGGTAAGGTACTTGTCTTGCTGGAAAAGCTTGAATCTCTCACCACCAAGCATGGTGTTAGCTATAATTTTTGTTTTCTAGGAGATATTCTTTTGAAGTTCTCCTCTATTCCTAGTCTTCTGAGTTTTTATCATGAGTAGGAATTGAATTTTATCAAATATGTTTTCTGCATCTATTGATATGATCATATGATTCTCTTGTTTAACCTGTTGATGTAGTGGATTGTATTGACTCCCAAGTGTTGAACAGACCTTGTGAATATAGTTTAAATACCACTTGGTCATGGTATGTAGCTCTTTGTATGCATTGTTGGATTTCATTTCCTAATCTTTCTTGAGGATTGTTTTTTCAGTGCTGGGGACTGAACCCAGGGCTTTGCACATGCTAGGCAAATGTTCTAGCTCTGAGCTACATCCTCAGCTCTTGGTGAAGTTTTTGGTTTTATTTTGTTTTCTATTCTTTTATTGATGTTTATGACAAATATATGTTTAGTTCTCTTGGAATTGCTTTGTTTATGGTAGTAGGGTAATGCTGGCCTCACTGATAGAATTAGAAAGTATTCCTTCTGACTCTTTTGAAAGGGACTGAGGAGCATTAGCATTTCTTCTTTAAGTGTTTGATAGAATTCACCAGTGCACTCAATTCCATCTGGTGCTTTCTGTTTGGGAAAGTTAATTATTGATTCACTTATTTAATAGATCTAGGGGTATTCTGATCAGCTCTTTCTTCTTGTGTGAGTTTTAGCAAACTGTATCTTTCAGGGAATTGGTCCATTTTATCTAGGTTATCAAATTTCTTGGTATAGAGTTGTTTACAATATGCCTTTTTTCCCTCTTGTAATGTCTATGAGTTTCAGCAATGTCCCAACTTTCTGTTCTGATATTATTAATTTGTGTCATTAGTTTTTATCTTAATTAAGCAAACTAAAAACTAATCAATTTCATTTGCTATTTTAAAAGAAAATTTTTTGTTTTATTGATTTTTGTCTATTAATTTCTTATCTTCAATTTCATAATTTCAGTGCTAATTTTCATTACTTATTAGTTTTCTTTTGTTTTAGGTTCTAATTTGCTCTTCTTTTTCTGGTTCTCTAATGTGGTAAATTCAGTGATTGATTTAAGATTACTTTTATTTTTTAATATATATATTTAATGCTGTAAATTTCCCTACAAACATTACTTTTGCTGCACAAATTTTGATATGCTGTATTTTTAGTTTTATTCAGTTCAAAATAGTTTTCAATTCTTGAGATTTCTCCTTTGACCCATGTATTATTTAAAAGTCTCCAGGTATTTTTAGACATTCCAAATTTCTATTAGTGATTTCTACCTTAAGTCCACTGTGGTCTAAGTGCATATATTAGTTTAATTACATTATGGTTTGAAATATACATTGTAAGACTTCTATCCTTTTAAGTTTGTTAATGTGGGTTTTATGGTCCAAAGTATTCTCCATTTTCGCTTATGTTCATAATAACATTTTAAAAAATACTATTTTAAAAATATTATGGGTCCTCTTCATAACACCTCATATATTCTAATGTGAAATATGTTCATTTTCCAGTGAAACTCATTTTTTTTCATATTTACTACTTCTTCTACATCTGGTTGACAAAGTACATTTTCTGCCCACATATTTCCTAAATACCAATAAAGAGCTATTTTTACTAAGGAGGTAAATGTTAAGTGTTTTCTTCATAAAACAAAGAGAAAAAAGGAAAGAAGGAAGGAAAGGCAAATGATCTATATGAGGTGATGGGTTGTTAATTAGCTTCGTTTGTGTGATAATTGTAGAATTTATGTCTATCAAAACATCAAACTCTCTCTCTATATATATATACATACATATGTATAATATTTCAACAAAACTGAGTAAAAGGAATTATTATATATTATAACAAAATTTTCTTTAGTAGATCCATCTATACTGAATTTTCAACTGAGCTGTAAATGGAACCTAAAGTGCATAAATCAAAACTTATTATGCTATTTTTTTTAGGTAGTTAATCTCAAGTGTCATGAGGAGGGGAATGAAAGAGAGCCAATATTATGGTACATTCTCTTACTGGCTGTTTCTCTGAATTAAGGAGGATCTGCACTGTCATCAAACTAACCTGCACAAAACTGGTTACAGTACCATTGTTTGTCACAGGGGCAGATGACTGAGTTGGTCCCCTTGAGCTCAGGACTTTGGGGTTGCAGTCTGCTATATCATTGTGGAAATAAATCCACATCAGCTTCAGCATCAGTGTGATAAATTTCCAGGAATAGGTCATCGCTGAGTGGCAACTCAGTAGCTCAGATGAGTCTTATTGTCAACATTTGCAAAAAATATTTAACAATTTTGATCATACTTTGAGTATATTTACCACACTGAGTATATTTTCTGGTTAATATACTCAATTCACTGTTAAAATAAATTTTAACTCTTTTAGCTCTTTATTTCATTGCTTATTATAGGAAACTTTTTAAATTCAAAAAGCAAAACAGGGGAATAATGAACTTACATAACTATGACCGAGTTTCCACATTTCTTAACACAAGGCAGTATTGCTCATGTCATTATGTAGCCCATTGTGAAGAGTCAGAACTGGAATGTGAACAAAGGCATAATGGTCTTAATTTGGTTGGGGTCCAGCTGCAGGCTCCATGAATCCATCAATGTAGATGAATTTCAGAGTCTGTGATATCACTACCAAGCTTATTATGAAAGCTACCATTTATCTGTTCCTTTTTATTATTTAGTTATCACAACCTTAGAGAAAGAAACTCTCTGAAAGTCATTTTTAGAGAAATGCCTTAGTTTAGCTATTTAATAAATTTACTAAGAATGTACATGGCAACTAGGTGGTTTTTTAAAAAATACAGTTTATAAATCCAACTTAATGGTGACTCACATTTAAATAACACTCAGTGCCTTTGATGAATTAGTATTATGTACCCCTAGTATTACTTAATTGAAAAGAATAAAAACATATTTCTAGATAAGGAAATTTATTTTCCAGTATGCTCTGAATTTAATATCTGTGTTTTAGACTTGACCTGTGCAGGCTAGTTGCTGAATAATTAAGAAGAATGATGTTCACCAGTCCAGACTGTAGGATGCCGGCTTTCAGTAACCATCTGCTAATGAAACCCCCGAGAATTCCCACAGAGCAGAGAAAACAAACGTTATACAATTATGCCAGGCTTTTCTCACTTCCTTTATAGTAATACACCATCCAATTAACAAGCCGGTGGGCCTAGGGATTCATAAAATTTTGAATAGAGTCTTTAGACTTTCTCAAACCAACTGCTAGAATTAAATATAAAAGGAAACAAGATCATTAGATGAAAAAATTTAAGTATAAATATTTAATTCCTTGGCATGCAATAAGATACCAAGTTTCAGTTCATGGCATCTGATCACAGAGCTGGGAAGGACTTTCAGAGGTCATCATGTCCAGGCCTCTGCCTCTGGGAAGGACTGTGTCCAGGACATGCTAGTAAGTAGCTGGATTCCATTTCACCAAAATCAATAGGAAGGAACAGACCTCATCATTCTGGGGGTGATGCTAGAAAGACTCAGAATATGCCAGTCTCGAAAAGTCTTCACGTATTCAAAATTGACTTCTCATCTCATGGAAAGCTCTTCTTCCTCTACCTCAGGGCAGACCAGGATCTTCTCCATATCATCTGTGAAGTGCTCTGGGAAGTTAGAAACTTCAAATGAAAGTATTAGCCAAACAATATGTGCTCTGCTCACAAACAGTGTAGGGTATTACTTGATGATATAATTTGACAGAGAACATATTAAACATCATCTCACCAGAGAATGCAAGTAGTTACATATCTTTCACATCAGCAAGGAGCAACCTACTTGATTAAAATATTTCTTTTACCTCATACATAGACTCTTAGACTAGCTGAGGTAAGATATTTCCTATCAGTGCACCAAATTCCTAATTTTAAAATGAAAAGATGGATAGATAAAGACATTGCCTCCTCTGATAATATTTTTCACAATTTTCAGAGACTTGGATTTGCACATGTTAATCTCCCAGCTAATGTTCCAATGAGTGAACAATGAACAAATGAAAAAGCTAATGCCCACAGGATAGGCAAACCAATCTTAGATAACGTGCAAGCTTGGGAACTGAATTCTTTGCTTAACAATGCATATTTTCCCATTTTGTTGCTCCTTTACTTCCACCCTTATTGTTTTTTGTGTTGCTGAAGAAGATCTGTAATTTTATCCTTTGAATTTTTTCTACAATAGTGCATATATTGCTTTGCTAATCTTATACCTGTACAATTACAAAAATAGAATCAAAGTGACACTCTTTTCTGATCTTCTTGTCTCCCAATGCCTTGCTTCTTCACTCTCTGGCATTCCTTTTATGTCAATGTTATAACAGTCTCCTCAAGAGGTTGTAACATTGGAAATATTAATAATAAAGAAGATATTTCTCACAGTATCAATTTATTGCAAAATTGATGATGAATTTCATAAATCGATGGGGAATTTCTGAGATATTCTTAAAGGAGTGTATTTGGAAGGCATTCAGTACTTACATTGTCATTTAAAGCAATCAGAAAAAAAATAAGAAATCAGTGAATTAGAAGTGAACATAGCCAGTAAGAGAGAAGCACAAAATTAATCATATTTCCCGAGATAAGAACTTTTGGATTGTCTGTAATATTCAGCACCAGGAAAAGGGGAAAAACATTAAAGTGAATAGAGTCTGTCTGAGTATTATATTTCAACTCATTTAGAATACAATACGAGTATGATAAAAACCAATAAAAAGGTGTTTTTAATAAAGTCAGATCTTTCTGAACAAACTCAGCATCACTTTGAAATTAAATTCTGCCAGCTCAACAGTATCATGTTATTTTTCAACATCTAAAGAATAATTTCAGAGTTGAGTGGAGGTGCTAATTATCTTTGTTGGAATGCCATGTCCTAACGTGTTAATATTCCTCAATGGTTTTCCTGAAATAAAATACTGGTTTTCTGTAGAAATGCTTCCCGCTGAGGACACAAGATGGCTATAGCAGAAAATGTATTTGGTACACGTTTTTCTTACTTTATGAGAAAGATATTTTCATAGAATAAATTTGTAAACCAAATTTTATAAATCAACAATACTAAAGTAATAGAGAAGCTTGATTCTATGTATCATCTTTTATCAATGTATCTATCTAGAATCTATCATCCCTATTTGTTTATAAATTTTTCTATAATTGACCTAAGATTCTTATGAATTCCTCAAGAAAATATAAGCAATAGTTGATAAATATGTATTTTGAATAAATCATTTTACATTTTGAATTTCCTTAGGCAATCTACATCTACAAAGTCTTTGTCATGTGCTAAAAAGAAATATCTATCAGCCCTACTCAGTTTACAAAAGAAGGAACAGGCCTTTGGTAGTTTCAGTAAGATGTTACAAAATGAAGAATGCCCAAATTCTATGGATAGATTTCCTTTCTAAACCTCTAGGAATGCCCAAGTGGAAAACATTTAAAAAAGCAGCTACCAACACCACTACCACCAACAACAAAAACCCAAAACACTATAAGAATCATTTTATTGAAACTATTACTACAAATTAACTAATTCAATTCTAAAATTAAAAATAAATGTAATGTTGAATTTTGTTATAGTACAAAATCTATGTTACCTGAGAGAAAATAAAATAGTACAAATATATGAATTTTTTATTTGCTAAAACGAATGGGATTCAATATAGCAATTAAGAGACACACTGGAGTCCCTGAAAGAAGAATGATAGACTATACACAGCCTACAATGTAAAATTATTTTTCTTAGACAATCATTCTGTACCTTGTTTTTGTCAAATTCAAAGCAATCAGTGGAGCCAGGTGCCATCCACAGAAAACTGCAGAGAAAAGGTCAGGTCACACTTGGCAGATGGAAGCTTTATTTTCCCCTCAGCATTCAGGGATGCAACTTACATTTGATGAAGCACTGAGGCTGTCATTAAAGGGACCTGAAGCTGACCTCCTCATTTGAAGAGATCCAGAACATGAGAGCAGGGGGAAATGATTTCCCTCATGCTATCACCTCTGTGAACTGGTTCCCTAATGATGGATGTATTTAAAATGATGCTGTCAGTGATACCCAAAGGCATGGCCTCTGAGCAGACTTAGCTAGTTGCTGGAGCAGGCAAGTTTTGAGGATACACACCCCCTGTTTTCACTGTGGAACTGACCTACCATTCTTCCAGACACTCTGTCTGATCTTTACCTCCATCTCAAGAACATTCTTGCAACATCATGGTGATTTCTTGGACTTGGACATACCCTATGTCTAGCTTTTCTTTTAAAATATTAACACCTTTAAAAAGTTGTTTTGAGAAATTAAAACAGGATCCAATGCAAAAAAATTTTATTATTCACTTGTCTGAATTAACAACTGTAAAAGAGTTTATTAAGTTTGTTCTAGTCTTTTTTGCTTCTCTATAAAATATATCACTAAAGATGAAAAAAGTCTCTTTTGACTTTTATCTCAGATATCTTACCCTTTTCCCAGTACTGGGTGTTAGGGTAGCTGGCACAAATATCCATGAAAGACACAGCTCTGAGTTCAAGCAAAGGTTTATTGATGAAGAATATCTGCCAAGATTCCCTTCTGCAAGGTGCAGCAGCCTGTTAGAAAAACTTCTGAACTATATATGTGCAATGGAGTAGTTAAAAAACCCATCTGGTC
>CM053408.1:94219180-94247919 GCA_028644305.1 Xerus rutilus
AGGAGTTTTATATTGAAATTATAATACAAAAAATGTGAGGCAGAGCTTCTGTCGACCCCAAGGTAAAACTTTGAAAGCATGGTGAACATGTTACATAATACACACGTCAAGATCACAAGTGCATAGCTATTATTAATAATGCTTTCTTAAAAGTGTTTTTTCTAAAAGGTTTTTTTTTTTCGGTATTGGGGAATGAACTCAGGGGTACTCAACCACTGAGCCACATCTCCAGCCCTATTTGTGTTTTATGTGGAGATAGGGTCTCACTGAGTTGCTTAGCGCCTAGCCCTTGCTGAGGCTGGCTTTGAACTCGCGATTCTCCTCTCTCAAGCCTCCCGAAGTGTAAAAGGTGTTTAAAAATAGATCTTTTGTAGAATTTGTGATTTTTTTCCTTCAAATGTCTATATTTTTAATATTTTTCCGACTTAAAATTTTTTCAGCCTGTATTCTTTTTATTATATAATAAAGATTTATACCTAAAACTAAATTCTTTTAAAAGGTCTTATTAGAATAGAAAGCATGATGACAAGAATTTGTCATTTGTGTGAAACTTACAAGTATGCTCTTAGAGAATTCAAATCTGATAAGGACTTAATAGTACCCAGGAGTCTTCTGGATCCAATTCCAATGGGTATCTGTGAGAGATTTTAGGGAGCGTCCAAATCCCTTAGGTTCATGCACAATGGTTCTGAATTTGAGTGATGCTGTTCCATTAAATGGCTTTAAAAGCAGGTGGAAACATTTGGATTTTGGATAAAGACTGGAAAGATTAATCATGCCACACTGAGAGAGGAATTTCGCTGAATGAAGGATACCACTCAAAGTGGCACTCTTTCAAAAAACTCAGAAGGATTCCATTTTGAACCCCAAGGTGTGGAATTGAAGGAGAAAATGTTTTCAGTGCATATAGAACCCACTATGAAGCAACAAGAGGTCATGTTATCTCAGGGAACACCAGCAGATGGAGGTAGTTAAGAACATGCCAATCTAGGGCTTTGAAAGTAATCATTAAAAGATCTGTTTGTTGAAAAAATATACTCCTTTTAGAATTCTCAGCAGGAAAGAGCAACATGAACTCTCCAACTGATCTTAAAAAATGTCTGTAACTGAAGAAGAGAAAACAGAAGCCTAAAAATTCAATAGAATAGTAATGGACAAGAAAGAATTTACTAAAAGTGAAATCCTAATATATTTCAGCTAATGGTGAAATCCTACTATATTTCAGCTAATGGTATGATTTACAATTAGGTAGTATGATGGAGAAACACAGTTGCAATTTTTGTAGTCAAAGTATTCTCTCTGATAGTCTGCTTTAATTCAGGAGTAACTTTCATGCTTTGTAGAAAAAGAGATTCCAACCAGGACTATGTATGGTATAGACACTTTGGGCAGCTTTTCCAAAACTAGACGTGACTTCGCTCTGATTTACATCAGAAGTTCCAGGCACTGTTTTGGGGCATGTGTGATTTGTGGTGTAACAAAAGTTTCTCAGATATATCTAAAATTTATCCATAGCTAAGAAATACCATCCTAGGAATATTGAGGGATGGTATATTTTACGTCCTCCATAAAAAAGAAAAAAAGTTTTTCTGCCCTGAGTATGATGCTACAGCATGGTGAATTCCTGCTTATACTTGTTAGAAAGACTTTGGAATATGTTTATGCTGTCATATAAAGATGTATAACGAAAGTTTGAATGACATAAGAAACAAATATAATCATTTGCTATTTTGTACATTAAGGAGCAAGAAAGACAAGGATCTCCTTCCCCCAATTTTGTGAAAGGCTCTAGCTCAGAAAATATTTAATGTTATGAATTCAACAAAATAACATTAGTCTTTCATTTCATGACTGGGGTGCAGATGGAGGCTCAGTTAGAGAAAGGAAAAATGAGGGCAAGGGAACGTGACCACAGAAAGAGAATTCAGTATCTCCTGAGCAATAGGGATAGCCAAAAAATCTAATCACATCTCTTTAGACATGTTTCCCCTTCACTCATACTTCCATACCAAGTTGAGGAACTGTGAAATATTATTTATGAGATAAAGAGACTCTCCTGGATCTTTAAAATGAGCTTGGAAAAGCAGTCTCTAAGACACTGGATGTGTTGTTCTGTGACATATGGCAGACTATTCCATCTAACTGGTGCCTCTCATATTTTTATGTTTGAAAGTTTTGTGCTGATTGTTATTTAATGTGATATTAAATATATTCATTTGAAATGAATCTGTGGATTCTAGATAGCATCAATTATAGATTAATTGCAATATCAGGTATTTCCTTTTTTCTAAGGTGGACTATTTTCACTTTTAAATGAAGTCTAAATTACTAAACACTTGAAAGACATTGTACCTGGAATAATTCACACTAGCTCCAAATGACTACAGAATGGATTTTATATTCAGCAAACGATGACTTGAAATCCCTGAAATCAAGGTTTTGAATGTTCACTTATTATATTTCTCATCACACACAGATTTCTAGTTAGAACTTTCAATATTTGGTTTATAATAGTTTTAATAATAAATAGGGTTGATATATTAAAATACTCATGCATTATTTTTAGTCCTACTAAGTTATTTAGATAATAGATGATAGATAGATACACAATAGACATTTAGATATATCCATAAACACATAGTTATAGATAAATGTATGGATAGATAGATTAATGGATGGATAAATAAATAAGAATGTTACTTAACTGTCTCTGTACAAGATGTAAAATAGCAACTTCACCCAGAATCAATGACAACAATATTACAACCATCCTGTCCCTACCTGAACGTATGTTTCTCTCAATGAAAGAAGCTCTTACTCATACTATTGGTGGGAAATGAAAACTGTCATGATCAGGTGGCTTAGGTACTCTGCTTTGCTCTTCCATGTAGGCCTTGTGTAGACACTTAGTTTTGTGAGCACCCTTACAGGGTATGTTGCGGGAAGGTAGGGCTAGGCTTACATCCAGTGGCCACTCATGACTAGATGAATAATTTTAAGAAAATTAGTAGGAGCAGAGAGTGTAATTCTACCTCAGGTTAAATCTGTTATGCAGTTCAGTTTAACTAGCAATACAGTTGAGAGTTTGAGCCATATTTCCTCCTAATGCCTATTTTTAAATTTTTTAATTCTTGAGGGTGAAGAGGTGATTAATTCCTCTCACCTTCTCTCATTAAAACAAGTTTTTAAAAAATAGATGATGCTCCTATTTTAAATTAATCAATAGGTTTTTGATAAAATCAAATTCAGCAGTCACAGTCTATCATTTCAATCTCTCAGATAGAAATACAAATTAAATGGATGGTATATGTTAAGATTTCTTGAGCTTTTCTTGCTTTTAAACTACTTTAATAAGACTGCCTCCAAACCTTCAGTACCCTCATAATGAACTGCAACATAGCTTAGTACATAAATAAGCTGAATGTCCAACTAGTAGTATGTTTTTCAAATAAATAGCTATGTCACAGCCAACCATAGCAGTCAAACTTCTGCCAGTCATAGTTCACCAACCAATAAGACCATGTCCAAATAAAGCAAACAAAGCTTTAACTAATAAAGCTACTTTTATACTGTCATGTCTGCTTTCTGTCTATAAATATTCTCTGCCCACATTGTGAAGCTGAGCTCTCGACTAGTTCTGGGTGATGCCCAATTCATGAATCATTCTTTGCTCAATTAAATTATGTTAAATTCAGTTTATCTAATTTTTTAAAATTTTCACACCATTAACCATTTGTTAAAGCCTTTTCATAATATCTTCCTTGATTAAACTTTTTAACCACCTTTTATAATTGGCTGTGAATGATCAACTGGACTTGAACCAAACCAATATGGAGTTTCAAAAGTATACACTTTTCTACTGAAAAGGTATTTTGAATATCTTAAACAAATGAGAGAAAAATCTCTTTAAATTGTTATATACCTCATACATTTTTCCCCTACTGACCACACACAAACACACACAAACATAAAAGATTATTAAAGTTTTCTTATAAACTTCAATCTTTAAGTTCTTCTCCTATTTCTTCAGATCCAAATTTGAGCCAATCAAAATGCAAATCTTTTAGTGTAGTAGAGAAAGAATAGACTTTGGAAGTAATAGATATGTGTCAAAGCTGACTTTTATACTTAGCTTTTTAGCTTTGGGTATGGATTAATCTCTCTGTCCTTAGTTTTCTTGTCTGTGAAATATGAATAATAGTATGTACCACTCAAGCCTGTCATACAACCTTGAACAGAAGTTATTTCTCTCATATGTTTATTGATATTTCTGAATCTATATGCCACATCCCTAACATTTTATACTTTATATATTAAATAACTATGAGGTGGCTGTTGGACTCATAACATCTGTCTTTTTCTCTGGAGAAGACTTTATATCATAAGAATTAACTCCCAAATGCTGTGTACATAATTAATGTCTCTGAACCATAGGACATAGCTTATTCATCCAGAAGTAGGCATCTATACCAATTATTTCTTTATCCTAGGACTTTGAACTCATAGTAATTTAAAGTAAGTCATGTAGATGCCAAGGCCTGAGAAACAACATGAGATCCCTGGAGCCAGTTTTATGCATGCCCTTTCTGAAACCTGAGCATGCACTAATCTTGAGCATCTAGGTTCAGTACAGCAGCATGGATAAGGGAGCATAAGGCCAAGAGGCAGCCTGGCTGGCACAAGTCCCAGATCTGTCACTAGCTGGCACTAACTAGTGACCTTGAAAAGGTTATAAAAAGTCTCAGTGCAACCATTTATTTATCTATGAAAGGTTTGCAATAATTGTCTACACAGTGCCCATGGGAGAATGAGAAAAAGTAATTATGTAAAGAACTTAAAATGGCACAGAGATCCTAATGGGCACCTTACAAGTGGAAGCTATTATTGGGATTTTGAGGGATGTACCTTCCAAGTATCCATCATACTTCTTGGTTGATCATAACTCAACTAATAATCCTGAGAGACTCCCTTTGTTAATAATTTTAAGCCCTTTAATAAGTTTGTTCACTGCTAAAATGAAAATACCATGCAGGTTGGTGGAAGAAGGGAGTCAGGTCATGAGTGAAGTCAGTTGGTTAAAAAGGAAAAGTTTTGCTTTCATTTGTCATCAATTCAAAATGAAGAGTTCAGTTTTTAAGCTGAATGACTTTTTCCAATAAAAAGGCAGATATTTTGCCTTTATTTTACAAATAGTTGTTTAATCTCTTGTAACAATATTAAAGCAAACATTTATTGAGTGCTTATTATGTGCCAGACCTTTTTATAGGTGCTAGAGATACAGTAGAGATGAAATAAAATCTCTGCTTTCATTTGACTTGCATCTTAGGAGAGAGAAAATAACAAAACAAATATTTCTTCTTGAATGTATTGTTGAGTAATGTTAAGTACCAGGTAATGAAGAAAATTAAGCACAATAGAAGAGTGTTCCAGTGCTTATTTTCATCAAGGGCGCTAACAAGACTTCTTTGAGAAGTGATTTTTGAACAGTTAAAGCACAACAAGGTAGGTAACAATAAGCCCCTTTCTATAGAAGGGGGAACTGACATGTTTTATCACAGGTAGGTCCCAAAGCTAGTAAATGGAGAGTCAGGCATTATGATCAGTCTGACTCTGGAACTGGCCTTGACCCTATTATAAACTACACTATTTTCCAATGAGAAAAGAACAAGATCACATTAAAGTCACTTTATCTTTCTTTGCTGTATAGTTTTTGCACCACCTGCTTTTTCTATTCTTCTGCCTCCACTTTTCTACCTGGAGCCAGGTACATCTTTTAAATAAGTATACAGATCCTAGAACAAAATACCACTTTTCAATTGAGCTTGCTAGTTTGGCTGGCAATTAATTTTGCCATGTCATCCAATTTGTGCTCCTTTTTCTTTTAATACATTATAAATAACTGAACAGCACGTCTAAAGAGCAACAACACAAAGACCAAACAATCCTGCATACTTGCTGAGTCCTGCACAGCACATCCTTTGACTTCAAGAGTTTTTAATGTATAATATATTAAATAAGTTAGAGTTCAAAACAGTTACCAATTAAGTAGTCCTCTAAATCAGCAGGGTGTAGTTTTGGCCTTTCCAAATTTTTATTTTAGAATAAAAATGGAAATATATTAACTCATAAAAGAGTTATTTGTTTATTTTTCATAGAGTGAAAATCAATGGCTAGGCATGAATTCTTTTGTATGCATTGTATCCCTCTGCAAAATCTGGCACTGTGAACCATTATAATGAGGTTTGAAGTGAGGTGGGGGATTGAGCTGAAGGATTATGTTGCTTGCTAAAATGTTTTTGGGTTATAAAAGCAGCTGAGTCTGCTTATTAGTGTATTCTTTTGCTTTCTTAAGTTACTGCAGGTAAAATAATCAATTCCCAAGAGCTCCCCATGAAAATATTCCATCTGGCTAGATTTTTTTCTTTTTGATCTCCCATCACTTTGAATCTCTTTTACATCTTTTTACTTTAGGGCCCTTCACTTTGGCTTTGAGATACAGCTACCTAATATGATAATAATAGAAAGAAATAATAAGAATAGTTTTTCCTGTGTCAGTATCTATTGTACTGTAAATGATTATTGTCTACAAACACTCCATAACTAGGTATGATTATTAGCTTGACAAAATTTAGACAGACAGGTTAAATAATTTATCCAAGCTCACACTCTTGGCAAATGTCAGAGTTAGCACTGGTAAGGAGCCTATTGCAACTCAGATTCCAAGATCTCTTCAGGATGAGCATTGATAATTACTACTCCTTAATGTGATATACTCAGCTAACATTTGAATATTGTAGTAGTCAAAAACTGAGAACTGAGTATTTGAAATCAGGCAAAGCTAAGTTAACCTAGACGCTTTTAAACAAGTTACCTAGCTTCTCTTAATCTGTGTCTGTATCTATAAAATAAGGTACTACCTTATAATATGGCTAGTTAAATGAAAGAATGCTTGTAGGCTTGATAAATTTCCAATGCATTTCAGTAAACATTATGAATATAATTATTAATTTTTAAAAACTGTTATGCTTTCATGTCATTCTAATTGAAGAACATGTCAATTTATACAGCAGATATCTTTGGCTGTTCTGTAGTAAATAGATTAATCACTGAACATTAGCGATTATTAGTTACCCATAATATGATGAATTGAAATCATAATTTGAAATTTTGTGACCCCCCCACATTGTGGATGTGCTATTTATGTACCCTGCTCAGAGTCTTTAATGAATTGTATTTGCATTTGGTTATGCTGCACCAGTAACACTTTTTATTTAGACTGCCTTGTCTTAGAACTTGCCATTTATTTTACATTGGGATTAAACATTTATAGAAATGTAAACGACATCGGTCAACTTACTGTATATCATTCAAGAACTCCTCTGAATAAGTCTATCTTGTGGGGAACTCTCAGGTGAGGATCCTAAAAGAGTAAGTTACTTTTCTTCTGTAGCATCTTGAAGAGTGTAATGAATATTCTAATCAATTTAAGAATTTTGTTAAAATTCAAATTCCAATTCAGTTGCTCAGGGCAGAAAGTGAAATTTTGCATTTCTTACAAGCTCTCAATTGTTTCTGCTACACATCCATTGCCACACTTGGAGTAACAAGATCTTAAGGAGATCACAGTTATGCCTGCAATCAGAGATGAGTACTGAGAAGAGTTATGAACTAGTACAATGTTCCACAAAGAAGTGATGATCAGTGATGGGAGAAATGAAAACAAGTAGGAAGAATTTGTTGAAAAAGTACAAGCACAAATTATTTATTATGTCTATCTGTGTATATGTATGACTTTCTATATAAACCTATTATATAGCTCTAGCTCTGCCTATTAAGAGAGCTAGAAGAAGTGACACCCAGGAGCATGGAGCACCACAGTACACATATATTAATTTCTAAAACCCTTATTCTATAAAAGTAATCAGGGATTGTTGGAGAAGTAATTTACTCCAGGACTGGGGAAAAAGAAAACTACAAGATGAACTGGGAATATTTGTGGTACCAGAAAATAAGGATGGACTAAAGGAAAGGAAATGAAAGCAAAGCAAAGCAAAGTATCCAAAGACACGAGGATCCAACTGAAATAATGGGCACATTTTTGCTAATAATAATAATAACTGTGAACCAAAATAATAAAATAAATACCTGTGAGTCTAAAATGATATAAATATATACATTCATACATAAAAAGAGACAAATTTTCCATAGGGAATAATTCTAATTAATAAATGTAGAAAGAAGAAAGGAAATAGAAAGTTAGTACAATACCACAGCAAATTTAATCCCCAGCACTGCAACAAAACAAAACAAACAGGAAATAGTAATACTTGTTAAAAGAAAGATGAATCAAATAAAAGCCAAAATTAGCTGATAAAGTTAATATAAAATGTCTTAACATAACTGCTCCCCAAAAAGGACAGTAATGTCCAAAAGAAGTATAGTCATTTTATAGGGGAGAAATGTGGTGGATTCCACCTTCATCAAGAGATTAAAGTTAAAATAGCTAATTAAGAAGTATTGAATTCATGTGTTCTTTGAAAAGATGTACTTTAAGAAGGGAATGTTACCTCTATAGAGCTCTTTCACGATGAGACTTTAATTTGATTAGACTAAAGTCTGTTAGAATAAGGTCTAGTCATGAGTAATATATCAGACACATCTAGATTAAGGGACAATCTATAAAATGAGTACCCCAAATTGTTCACATTCAATATCACAAAAGATAATGAAAAACTGGAGAATCAGTTTGGGGAAATTAAGGCAACACTGCGAATAAATGCAATGTGGGATTCCAGATAGAAAAGTGGCAAAATCTTAATAAGATTAGTAGTTTATCCAATAGCGTGATATTAATGTCTTGGTTTTGATAAAGTAGTATCATCATGTAAGAAGTTAGAGGAATCTGAATGAAAGACATTTAGAAACTCTCTTAACCCTAGCATAATACCCTAAAATCATCTCAAAATACAAATTGAAAAACAGGTGAATACAGAATAAGTGGCAATTAATCCTCATTCTTAATTCCAGGGCTAGAGGTAACCCCAACTACTATTAACTGTATGACATTACAGACATTGTATGAACTCAAAAGAAGAGGAAGAAAAGGAGGAAGAGAGAGAGGTGGAGGAGGAGGAGGGAAAACAAGTAGTTAATATAAGTGTGAAAATGGTTTCTGATTTTAAGTACCTTACAATTAGTTTAAAAAACATTCTGTAAGAACTGATAAAGAAAAATTATCAGGAAAATTTTCAGAAATTGCACAAAGGCAAAAGTGGATTTAATACACATAATGTTTTCTAAATGCTGGTCATGCTATTTCAACTCTTTGCCTGGTGGTGGCAGTGGCCAGAGGAATTTGTCCTCTGGATCCTCTTGCTCCTTCCTAGGTCTCCTTTCTGCTCAGCTTCCTCATGCCACCATCACCTGTGGCTTCCAACTCTTATCAGCTCCTTCCTGAAAACCAGAGTTGAATGACTAGAACTAATTTACTTGAAATCCTTTTGGGATAAATGATGAAATGTTTATTAGGAAAATTTTATACTCAGAAATTTCATTATGTAAATTACTTAAATTAATTAAAATGGAAACCTAATGACTAATGTTCAAAATCCATTAACTAATTAAGAGAGAGAAATGAATTCTCTTTCGTTTCTGCACGCTTCTCATCCTGCCCCTGGCAGTTAGTAACTTTGTTTATTGTATAAGAGTTTAATTTATTTCACAAGGGCAAAAATGACCTTTCATTTTCTGTCTAAAGCAGAATCCAATTTTGATTACCTTTTTCTGTGTCTCCTGCTTTCAATGATTCGGATTTTGAGAAAACCTACCATCTGTTATCAAACAGTGTTCCCATCATGAACACTGATTTAGTGATTATGTTTATTGCAGTTTCACAGGAAAAGAAACTAAGAAAAATATAAGAATAGAAACAGGAGAACAAACTCAAAAAGAAAGAGATGATAAGAAATGAACAAGTATGAACAAACCATATTTTTAGCCATGCGATTGAGGAGAAAAGAATTTAAAGCCAAAGTACAGTTAGCTAAGGCTAACAGTGAAGAAAAAGGAAAGATAATGTTACAAAGGTAATTTCATTGTCTTTTATTTTAAATCAGGATTGCTGATGCCTTCCATTCAATATGATGCTAAATATAGGTCTTGTGAAGCATCAGAAGGACTATGGACATGATTTGAATGGTTTTAAAGTATGCATAAAGATTATCACTTAATATGAGCAAAGGATCACAAAATAACAGAGAAGAAAATGTTCTAAGCCGGGCACGGTGGCGTAAGCCTGTAATCCCAGCACTTAGGGAGGCTGAGACAGGAGAATCGCGAGTTCAAAGCCAGCCTCAGCAATGGTGAGGCGCTAAGCAACTCAGTGAGACCCTGTCTCTACATGAAACACAAAATAGGGCTGGGGATGTGGCTTAGGGGTCGAGTGCCCCTGAGTTCAATCTGCATTACCAAAAAAAAAAAAGGGAGAAAATGTTCTAGAGGAGACCTGCCCACAGAGTAGCCGCAGGGGTCCCCACCCCAGATTCTGTGTCCTTGCTTGAGAGAATTCCAGGCATGACAGGAGACTTAATAAAAGAATAGCAAAGTTTATTAGAAGTGGTAGGAAAATGGGGAAAGGGAACCTTCCCAAGGGAGACAGTAGGTCCTATCAAAGAGAAGGATGATGCATCCCTCCTGCCCTCATTTGATTGGGCAGAGAGAGTCTTTCCCAGGTCCGCCTCTTGACTTTTGACTGACAATAGAATTGTTTCAGATTTTCAAATTCCCACTGTATATAGTAGATGTGGGAGGCAACTCTGGATCACTTTGGCCAGTGCTGAGTGGTTTTAATTGGAACTTGTTCTTACAGATTTTATGGTTAGGAGGAATTATTCTTATCTCCTTAAGTTCTGGAACTTCCTCCGTTTAAGGGTCACAGAAGTCACTCCCCCGCCCCAGGGTAATGTGTATTCTCTTCATCTGCTATTATTCTACAGTTAACAGATAGTTAACTCAGGAATGTAAAATATCCTGCTGACTCAAGACAGGCTTACTCTTTTTAAAAGGGAAAGCACATGGAGGTCAGCACAGAGAACCCCATTTCTAACATTATCCCCTTAAACTAGTGTTCTTACCTCTTATGTCTGGTTCCTATCAAAAAGAAACTTCATAGATGAACTCCCAACTGTACTGATGAACTCTTCTTTTTTAATTAATTCAATGTACTTTTAAACTGACATAAAAATATTAAACATGTGCATATTAATAGAGTAGCATGATATTTTGAGACATGTTTATGTTGTTTAATGCTTAAATCAGGACTTCAATTCTATATTAAGCAAAGCTTGGCTATTATTATGAAAATAAAGCTAATGTTTATTGGGTTCTAAGTTTCTTCATATTATGTGTTCTAATGCATTGCTCTCTTTTGTTCCTCACAACATCTCTATTACATTGATGGGAAAATCAAGACATGGGTGTTTCTTTTATCACCATGATTAACATGCAAAGGCTCCTTAGTTATGTACATGGGCAAAAAGTCCACCTATTAATAGGCACACTGTGGCCATTTCTCATGTCCAACTTGTTTCTTTTTCTCAATATGTTCAAGTTCAACTAGGTCCTTAAAAGTTACCAAAATTTATAACACTTTTAAATTGTTCTTTCCATAACAGTAAATGTTTATGAGTGTCTCCTATTTGCAAGGCACTGTCCTAGGCCATAAGAGAAGCAAATACTAAAAGGCAAGAACTTTTAATACTAAAAGTTTAAGATCTTTAGGGCTTACATTTGGCAGGAGAAGCAGGAAAGAAGTGCATTTTCAAGATAAGGTCAAAACATGGTCATTATTTTGGAGCACATAAAATGAGATAATGTGAGAGCAAGTGACGTGGGAAAGGGACACCATTAAAAGGAGCATGCAATGGATTTCTTTGAAGAGATAAATTCTGACTGGTGTATAAATGTAGAAAGAGGTCAGTAACACAAAGATCGTGGGAAAAGTGCTCCAGTCAGAGCAGATGTGCAAAGATGGTGCAATGTAAATGAGCCCTGGCATGTCAGAAAAGTAGAGAAGGCCCGCGTGGGAACTTGTTGGTGGAAAGTCAGAGAGAAACCTTAAGGTTACTTCTTCAGTAAAGTATTGCCTTACTTTGGGATTTGGGGTATTGTTTGCTGAACCCAACACCATTGATGGCAGCATATACATATTTCTGTAGATTTTTTCCCCAAATGTATTCTGTTTCTTTCTAATGTTTTCTACTTTCCTTCTTCACTGGATTGTTGCCCTTTATGTTCAAAAGTTTGTAAATTAAAGCTTATTTAAAGTATCTTTCCAGCTATCATCCTCCTAATTCCTGACTAGTCTGTGCTAATTCTAGCTATCCTCCTCTTTAACTTTTCTTATATGGGCTGAAGACCCCATATCTTGCCTCCATTTATAACTCTTTTGTTTTTATTCTTAGTTATGGAGGGTTTGGTTCAACATAAAGCATGGTTTTCATCACACAATTATGGATTCATGCAAGACTCTGTAGCCTTTCTGATACACTTGTTGGTTTGTTCAGTATTCCCATTTCCATTTCTTCTTGGCATTAACAACCATTCTAATGTGCTTGACACATATTATTGAAGGAAATTCTGTGTGAGAGACTAAAAGTTTGGTTTGAGATGTTCTTTAAACATGCAAGTGGAAGTGTTAAGAAGGACATTAGTAATTTTAGGCTGGAATCAGTAGACAAGTTGGACGTAAAATTTGAGAGTCATTGATGTATATTTATAGTTGATATTTAAAGCTATGCTCTTGAATGAGATCACTGAAGGAGTGGATATGTCCACAGACTGGACATGGTGTATCTCAGTATTAATAAATCATGAAAATGAAGTGGGAGTAATAACAGAGACTGGAAAGGAACACCTGATGAGATGGGGATAAAGCTGGGAGCTATGGTGTCCTGGACATCAAGTAGAAATTGTGTTTTTAGGCATACGAAATAAAAAACTGTACGATGCTGCTAAGAGGTCAAATAAGATTGACTAGTAACTGACCATAAGATGTAGCAACGTGGAAATCACGGGTGATTTTAACTAGCATTTTGTCTATAGTGACATGAGAAAAACTTTCAGGGGAACATTAATCATATTTGCCCTAAAGTTGAGACTTAAATTTGTGATTTTAAAAAAATCTCTATTGAGTTTTTAAGTTTGTCAACATTCATATTTCTCATTAAAAATTACTAATATCCCATTTTACCCTAATATGGTCCTTCAATCTATCTTCCCAATGCATTATTATTTAAGAAACATTTTCATGCTGACATTTTCTTATGTATTAATTTTGTACTATTAAGAAAACACTTGGGCTGGGGATATAGGTCAGTTGGTAGAGTGCTTGCCTCACATGCACAAAGCCCTGAATTCAATCTCTAGCACCACAAAACAAAATAAAATAAATTAAAATAAAATAAAATAAAATAAAATAATTATTTTTTCATTTCTTTGAAGGGGAATGTTTTTCATGATTTTAAATAACAGTAAATTTTGCTGAAATATTTATTCACATTTATAAAGTCAGCATTTTATATTACTATCCTGAATATTTTCTTTTCTGTTATAATTGCTTCTTTTAAAATGGTTTTCAACATAGAACTAACTGAGGTAAAACTGCTGAGCATTTAGAGAGAAAAATTTTACGATGTTCTATATTTTAAAATGTTTTCTTTCTACAATGAATACATAAATCAAAATAACACATTATGCACAATAAATGTATATAATTATTATTTATCAATTAAAATGTTAATTAAAAATTTTAAGTTATTTTCTTGACATAATATTCTAGGTCATAATTTCTTAGTTAAATATATTCTTACTATCCAGAAATGATAATCAGTTTGATTCTTATTTTTTGTAGGCAATCTGCCTTTTTTTCCTAGATGCTTTTAGAATTTTGTTTTTGTCTTCTACTGTTCTTAAATTTCTCTAGACTCTGTTGAGTATCATCATTATCTCTTGCTTGATACTCAATGAATTTTTTCAATCTAAGCTCTTTCATTTTCTTTAAATCTAGGAAATGTACCTCTGTTACTACTACAGACATTTTTTCTTCCTATTTTTAATTTACTTTGCTTTCTCTCTCCCCCCATGAGACTTCAAATACATAATTCTGACATCTTCTTTTTGTTATCATATCAAAACCACATCACTTAGCTTTTTAAAGATTAACACTCTACTACTTTCCTGAGAGTTTCTCAATGTCTTCTATCACACTAATTCATTGTAATACTCTCTCCTGTTTTATCCAATTAAACTGTTCCTCACTACACTTTCAGATCAATTCTTTCTTCTTATTTCAAGTCCTCTCTTATTTCCTCTTATATCAATTATGACCCATGTAGCAAATGATATTGTCTTCCCTCCACAGTGGTTGTCATCCTCATTTACACAGAAGTTTTGGCTTATGAGCTTGTGTTTTTGTGTGTGCTGATAAGGTAAGCTGGACAAAGCCTGAAATCCAGCTAAACTTCTGTCCCCTTCCTCAGAGCTTTAAAAAAGAGATAGGGAAGAGCCCTGGATGAAAAGTGCTGGGCCATGCCGAAACTCTGCTTACCGCTGTTTTTATTCCAGCAGGCAATATTAAAATCAGGACTTGACCTTGAAATTCTTAGGAAGCATGTTGGAGGATGCTGCTTCATGAGAGTTTGGAGAGGGAAAACAGAGAGACGTGTGCCTGAGGCTGCTAGTCTGACCCCCACACTTTTCTTCAAGTCCTCACCTCTGGCAACAGTCATTAGTATGGACTTCAGTTGTGCAAGAGCATCCTTCAATTTGGCATGCTGTGGAGGTGCAAGAGAAACTTGAAAGCATTCCTCCAATCTCTTCTTTCAGTTCTGCTTCTGTTCTTCTGCAGCTTGTAGCTGCAGGAATCCATGCTGTGATTCTCCAGACCTGTGTCTGTTACCAGAAGAAGGGAGTGGGTTGGTGCTTCTCCACTGTTCTATCTTGCATCAGTGAATTTTATCCTGTAGCATGCAGCACAACTTAAGCCTCTTAATTTCCTGAATGTGTCTTCTTCAACTATATCAAAACCAATAACTAAAAGATAGAATGAGCCCTATTGGCAGTTTTTAGTTGCCTTTCTCTTTGATTAACTCAGAGGGCCCGTGGGTGGCTGAAGCAAGCAAAGGAAAACATTGCAGTTGTGAAGACAGCAAGCCATATACTGTAACAGGGTTATAAAGCCCCAGAGGAGCTTTGATGAAGGTGCCAACTGGTAAACTCGACACCAGAGGAAACATGGGTAATTAGTGAAGTTGCTCCATCTGGTGAGCAGCCACATGTGTAGGGCTATAAACAAATCATGCACATAACTGCAGTCCAAAATCAAATTGAACTTTCACTGGAAGTAAATATTCTAAATGTTAATGACTTTTATCCCAAGTGGTGGAACCATGTGTGTTTCTTTCCTCCACTTTCCTATTCTAGTAATGAATTTTCAAAATGCTCAGGATGAGTTTCTACCATAGGTATAATATGATAAGACAGACTTTATGTGGAACATTTGTAAGCTTTCCCATAAGAATCTTTATTGTGTGAACCAGGAAAAACATTCTTCTCTTTCTGTGAAGGCAATTAAAAGAGATCCTTGACTATGTAAAGAAGAGGATAAAATGAGCCTTTTGAAAGATATGAGAAACAGTGACTTTTTGCTGAAGAGGAATAATTGAAGAGAGGAATCTAGTCTTTAAGAGTATACAGAAACGTTTTCAAGTCTTACAGGCTCAAATGATATATCATTGATTAAGTTTGAAGATTCACTGGATAAATTAATTCTGAGTACCTTCTGAGGTATCTAGATGTAGGGGAAGAGTTACATAATCTTTTCCAGTTTATCAGATGCAACCTATTTTTAGTGAATTTTCAAATTATCCATCACTTGATGAACTTAACTAAAAACTATAAACTCCACTTCATATTTAAAGAATGACAGTGTTTTTCAGTATTAATGAAAGACTTATCTAAGTACTTTTAAGATTTTATAATGTAAAAATTATTTAGGTACAATTGAGATGAACATAAGTTCAATGTAGTAATAGCTCTTCTAACTTTCCTAAATAATAGAGATGAGGTATTTAAAAGAAAACATATCCAGAGAAAAAAGTTTTCTGTACTGGGGATTGAACTCAAGGCCTCCAACAGGTTGGGCAAGCACTCTACCTTTTTAAAAATTTATTTTGAGACAGGTTTTTGCTAACTTGACTTGAACTGGCAATATTCTTGCCTTAGTCTCCCGAGTAGCTGGAATTACAGGTTTGTGCCACTGCACCATCCAGAGGAAAGCTTTTTCAAAGAAAATAATTAAAAAATTAATCTTATGTCTTTTAAAGTTACTTTTCATTGGTCAGTGCTGTTTAGTGATTTTTCTTTTTTTTTTTTAATTTTTTTTAGTTGTAGATGGACACAACATCTTTATTTATTTATTTTTATGTGGTGCTGAGGATCGAACCCAGTGCCCCACATGTGCAAGTCAAGTGCTGTACCACTGAGCCACAATCCCAGCCCCTTTTCTTTTTTTGTATCTGCATTTCTGGACATATGATTCTGTGTATTATAGAAAGAGTATCAGCTATTTTAGCTGATGATAGTCAAGATTAATCAAAATAAAAGAAAGTATAAAATCTTGTCATCATCCAGATGTTCTGCACATCTGTCCTTATCATTTTCAATCTTTGAATTTCCACAGTGATGCAAGAATATCTTACCATCATATCTTTCCAGACAGGCCTTTTATATTTTCCAAGGAAAAGATTGAAAGCTAGATAATTTTATTCCACTTCCTCTTATCTGTTATGGTGGCAACATTTTAAATAGGTTTCAGTGATAAAATAAAATTTTTTTCCTTTGAGATCCTGATCAATAAAGCAGTGTTTTATGCACTGATTCCAACAGCTCTTTAAATGTAAATTTGTTAAAGCTGCATTAAACAAAATAATTTACTTTTATAATATCCAATCAAGATGGATTAATGAAAATCAGATATATCCTCTTTCCTAAAACAACTAAGAAACAGACAAAGCAGATCAAAAAGGGCACTCAAATATTGGGCATCGAGAATGGGATAGTGATTGATCCTTGACAGATGAGAAAGAAATGAAGAAGCCCTAACATTCACCTGGATCACTTCATGAAAAATGGCAGGCAGCAGCAATCAGGTTGAGTTAGAACATGGCAGCCCCTGTGAATTGAGAAACCATCCTGGGAGTCTAGGGAGCCAAGTAAGCTGGAGGAAGGAAAATGAAACACTGGATAGGAAAGAGCTTTGGGAATTCTGAAGACCTAGATTAATTAAGCCCCTGTCATGTGTTCATGTGAGTATTAATCAGTGCAGAAAGGTGAATCAACTGTACAGATCCAGGAAGAAAACCAACCGAAAGGATTAAAGGAAACAGTTTCTGAAGTTGAGACAAGGCTGGAAACGGCCTCGTTCTAACCGTAAGAGTAAAAAACCCTTATAATTCAGGAAATATCAGTGAGAATGATGATCTTGCTTTAGTAGTGGGAAAAATTAAACCTAGACTAAATGTAGCTCTTTTTTTTCCTGATGAAGCTTAAAAGTAAGCCCATGAAGGATCAAACATAACCCCTTCCCAAAGTTCAAGAATACATTTGGGAATATGAAACTACTCGGCAACAAACAGCTGAAAACAATGATGTCTGGCATCCCGTCAAAAATCACCAGGTGTGTAAAGAAGCCAAGAAATATTACCTACACTGAGGGAAAAAAATCAACCCACTGAGACTGAACCAGAGATGATGCAGATGAATTACTAGACAAGGAGATTAGAATAGTTATTAACAAATTTTCAAGAAGTTAGAGGAAGATTGATCATGTTAAGCAGAGAAAGGGAAGGTTCTGAAAAACACCAGATTCATCATATAGAGACAGGAACAAACACCTGAGAGAGAAAATACACTGTGTGATTAGTGGCTAACAGGAAGTGCCGAAGAACAGGTTGGAGACATCCAAATGGAAACCAAATGGATGGAAACCAAGAAGCTCAACCACCTCCACATAAAGCAAGGAGGAAACTCTATGAAAGTATATGATGATTAACTTACTTAAAACCAGTGAGAAGCTAAAGAGAACATCTTCGAAGAAGTCCAAGAGAACACAAAACAAATTAAAACACAGAGAGAAACCAAAGTAAAGAGAACGTCAGGTTTCTCATATAAAACAACACATAAAGAGAAGATGGTAGAACAGTATCTTTTAAATACTGCAGGAAACAATTTAATCATAGCAGAAATCTTGGACTAGTGAAATATATCTCAGAAAATCAAGGCAGATTTAGGAGCATTTCAGATGTACAAAATAAGAATTTATCACTGTGAGATATGCACAGCAAGAAATGTTACAGGAAGTTCTTTAGCTAGAAGAAAAATAATATCAGATGGTAACAAAAATCCCCCAGTAATTGGAGAGTACCAGGAACGCTAACTATACAAACACACATAGACTTTTTGTATTACATAAATCTCTTTAAGGAATAATAAGCTGGGTGAGGTAAAAATAATTAAAATGTGTTTTGGAGTTTAAAACATATGTAGAACAATAATAGCAATATCACAAAGACTAGGTGGGAAGAAATGGAAGTATACTACTTAAGATTCTTAAACTACTTGTGTATAAATATCATTTGAGGGTATGTTGTGATGAATTAAAACTGTGTAAGGACTCAAGAGGTTTTTTAAGCCTCTGCTTGATCTCCCTTGGAAACTCGGTCCAGCTGTGACAACCTGAGTTACTCTGCTGGATGATTTAGAGCATTCTGGCCCAACCTGTGTCCAGCTAACAAGGTTGCCCTCCCCACATCCACCACACATGCACCTACACACACACACTGAACCCAGAAGAAATAAAAAATAAAACAGTTGACACCAGCACAAACTGCCAATCCCCTGAATTTTGAGCCCAATACAGTAAATAAGTGAGGGTACTAAATTTTGGAATGGTTTTTATATAACACAAGAGAATTGATACACATCCCAACTCATCCCAGAGGCTTCAGTGAGGGAGCTATCAAAACACAATAGACTAAGAGAGGAAGAAAGGAGATTAAACAAAAATGATTCTGTTAGGAGTAAAAGGAGAAGGGGCATTAATAAGCAAGCAACCATGTACATTTTAACAAACCATGCTTTGAAAATTAAAATACTACTTGCTGCTAGGTCAAATGCAGCATTGTACACTGTGATGGATTTTAGCTAAAGGGCACTTACTTATAGTCCACTATGAAAAGGAATAAAATAATTGAAATTTTTGGTGATATATTTTCAATTTAATTTGACTCACTCATTAGGAATAAAAATCTTCTTTGAGCTATTTTGCAAAACCTAGTACTGGGGATTATAATTTCCTTTACTTTGTTTAGGAAGATTTGACTTTATATAATTATACGAAAAAAAAATACCCAGCAGATGTGTGCTTTCAACAGCATTCCACAAGACTTCCTAATATAAGGCGTTTTTTTTTTCAAATTGATTTTAGTCATTTAAAAGAAGATAAAACTTGTATGCATATTTTTCCTTTCATAAATGTCAATAATTAGGCTGTGGGGGAGACATTAAAAACAAAAGGGAAAGGTCATTCTTTAGTCTACCGGAAACCTATAATTTAAGGTATGGTGTCATTTATTTGCTCTTAGAAGATGTGATTATGACAGATAGTGCTTCAAAGCAATTTAACAGCTTTCTCTAGAGGCATTTACATGGCTGATTGTATGAATCCTGTCAACCTCTTGGCCTGATGTATTGTTGCTGAGAACATCTGGTGAGTTTCATATAAAACTTTTTTAAGGGCTTGGCCATATTAGCTAAAATTTCTTATATCCAGCTTTTGCCTGTTAGGATGTTTCCACCTGACATAACCATGTTTAAAGCGTGGTTGATGCCTCTTTATAGCACAAAATAGAAGAAAGTTGTAGGTCTATAAGCTTTAGTACAAATCCAGCCCATCGGTGAGGATCATATGATCCCTATACCTGTTCTCCCTGAGATGTTTTTTTTTTCTTTTTTTCCAAATGAGAGTGTGGTAGGGAGAGAATCAGAAAAGTTTTCTTTTAAATTCAAACAGTCAACTAAGTTAACTAGTAGTCCAGGTGTAAGTTTTCACTGAAAATTATCTCTGTTTCTTGAGAATCACAAAAAGTGTTTTGTGATTTTTAAAACACCCATGGGTTCTGGTAAGTTAGAGAACATATCAAATAATAAGGATGAATTTGTGTCCTTCTAATGTCTAGGACAGAACACCAAGTTATGTTGGGAGTAGTTATATGAGAAGCCCAACAAGGAACCAGGGACAGTCTACTAAGAGTGTAGAGATGAAACATTAACGTAGAAACAGCTAAAATCAACCAAACCAGGCATGCTTGATTAAAGAGAACCAGGTGATACACAGTGCCAATTCCAAAGAAGCAAAAGCCAGAATGTCACCAGTACTTTAGGAACACACTGAATTTGTGTTTGGAGGTTGTGGTTGGTGACGGCCAGAAGTTCAAACAACTATGAATTATCTGGTCTTCAAAAGCCTATGGTATCAATAGCAAGAATGACCTTGGGAACACACACACTTAGAGGGACTCATTCTTTCTGAGAAGACAAGAGTCAAACTCAAACAATGTAAGATAGATACCTCTACATGAAATTAAGGAACTTTGTGAACAATAGCATACTAACTAAGGAATAAGCATTTATTTCTGGTATTCTCAACTTCTCCCTTGTTTTCTCTCCATCTATTTTAACATCTCTGACCAGTAGTATCTTTGAACTTTTCCTTTTTGGGTATGTAATTTAGCAATAGTTTGTACTGTTTCTACACTCTCAGAACCATCAAAAGGTGATTTAGATACAGAAGTGATCAAGTCTACTTTGGTACTAATGAGACATCATGGCCTTCTGCACTCATTGTAAGAGGTCTCTGTGGCTGAAGCTGAAGTAATACTTTCTAACATTGATAGTGGTGAATCAAAAAGAAGAGAAGTCTTAGATGTAAGAAAGGCATATGAAGTCTTCATATTAGAATATGTATCAGTCATCTATTCTACCTATGTACATTGTTTAAATGAATTCAGCAAATGAAATTCCTTTAAGAGAATTGCTTTTTATCATATAGATCAGAGATTAAAAAAAACTCAACTGTCTTTGGAAGTTTGGGAAATAACACAAAGATATTATCAATAGGTATTATATATCTATATAATAATTCAGATCACAGTTTGAAAAATTAGACAATTAAGAAAAATCTTCCAGAGTGAACTTATTTTTTTGCAAATGGTTGTGACTACTATTATGAACAATAATTGTTGTAGTAATCAAAGTTTAATAACAACAGCTGGTGTATATCAAGGACTTGCCATGTAAAAGGCATTCTGATAAATGTTCCATGGGTATGATCCCATTAAATCCTCATTACAACCCAATGAGCATTAGTAGTGCACTTAGAAATCAAGACCACTGTGGATCAATGCCTTTCCTCTTGCAAAAAATACAGTGATAAACATTTTCCAAGTGATTTTCTTTCTTTTTAATATTAAGTCTTCAACAGAATATCTTCCTTAGAACTGCTCTTCCTTAGAATTCCACCTTTGATCTCTCCCCTTTTCTTCATATCCTCCCACCTCCTCCCACCAGGGGTTCAGAGTAGAGAGGGGAACAGGGGAAAGTACACAGAATAAAAGGAAATGTCAACCAGTTAGAGGAAGCTTCAGCTTCATTTCAGCAAGCACCAAAGGAGAAAAGTCACATTTGCTTCAGCAAGCCGGAAATGCTTACATCTCTAGTCACACTCTTTCTTCACCTGTTCTTTCAAGCTTCATCTGCAAGTGTCCCTCCAGATACAAAAGGAAGCAGTCAGCCAAAGAACATAGTCTTACTTTGAATATAAAATGTTGGAACACACTCTAAATTTTTAAGTCAAGATTGCAGCTTGAGCCTTTCTGTCTCACAGAAACATTTTAGCAATTGATAAAAATACATTCATTTGACTTATCATTCATTATTCTGGGTCTCTTCTGTCATTTCTCCTAGAAACAGAATAGTTATAGGCACTAAAACAGAAAACGTAAGAATGATTTATCTTTGAATTCTAGAGGCATTCAGATTAAAATTTTGCATATGTGTAGCTTACAACATAAGTTTTTATATTTGGATATAAGAAGATGGATAAACTAGCCAATGATAAGTCACCGTTAATGAATACTGAGAGTGTGTTTACTAAATCAGCAGTTATAAAATGACCACAGAAGGCAGACCTGTAACCAAAAGGGTGAATGGAACAACATAAGAGTTGATGCAGAATGACAGGGAATGTGGTGCAAATCTGAGCACATGTGAATTCTCTCAACTGGGTGCTTATGACTCAACTCTAGCAGATTTTTGCTATGCAGGGATGTGGGCTCAGTGTTGCCAGATTTTCTGATTTATAAGAGAAGCCGGAAATCCATATTTTCAAGTGAAATCTTCCTGACTTTAGAATGTTGGCAAATTTTTCTTCCTTTTTTAAATACTATTTGGGCTGCTCATATGTTACCTCACATAACAATGGATGGATATTGATTTCAGGGTGTGGGAAGTTTTGAGGCAATTTACACTAAACTCTATTTGAGAAAGTCCTTACCAAAGTTTGATATACTTCAACATTTGAATTCACAGTTGAGTGACCATCCCTTGGGGATCTTGTTACAAGTTCATGAACATAGAGATTCTAACTCAATAGGTCTGGGGTTCAGCCCAGGAATTCTGCTGTAGATAGCTCAGGGAACATACTTTAAAGTTTAGATTGCTAGAACAGGATTGGCAATCTATTGCCCATGAGCCAAATCCAATATGCTGCCCATTTTTGTAAATGAAGACTTACTGGAACACAGCCACACCTACTCATTTACATACTGTTTATGACGGTATTGTGCTTTGAGGGCAGAGTAGTTGTGATAGAGACTAAATGGCCCTCAAAGCCTGTATGATTTATTCTCTGACCCTTTACAGACATGTTTGATGACCCCTATTTTAGGAAAAATGGGTCATATGTCCCTTAACCTCAAAAAGAGCCTGGTTCCTCAATAAAACATTGTAGAAAAAAAGAGTGATACTGTTGGTGGTATTGATTTATAATGCAGTTTCGTCTCAACTATTTCTCCTAAGCAAAGACTATCTTGTTGCTATGACAACAGTTACACAAAACTGTGTAGAGGAGAAGAAAAGAAAAAGGCAGCAAAAAATACATTAAATGTTAGACCAGAGAAAAGGACAGCAAAGGCCTTGTGATTTGGCTTTGACTTGCTGGAATAGCATTCTCACATCTCCCCCATAGGTGAGATAGCCACCTATGACTCTGAGGATTCCTACTCCTCCAACAATTCGCCCGGATTACAGGCTCTGCAAACACCATCTGTGTGGACTGAGGAAATAACTGTACAAATAAATGAGTCATATGCCAGAGCTTTTTACTTGTCGGTAGTGTAGATAATGGGTGTATGGAGGGTTATAAAATAGATCAATGTTGAATTTCAGTTGTCTTATCCTAAATATATACCAATCTTATTACAATTGAACATTCCACAGACTCTGACTAGCTTCTATAATTATGATTTCACTTATAGTCATAGAAACCAGATAATCTGTTCCCATTTAGATGGTCTGAAAGATGGGCACAACCTAGGACAGGCACAGTCTCATTTGTTCCCCCCCTCTCTCATACCCACGTTAGGTGCTAAAATGTTGTTTTACGTCGTACCCTGTGTGGGTCTGCCAATGAGCTGGGGTCCCAGGGGACAAAAGTAAGGGATTCTTAGGAAGGACGAAATTGGGTCCTGCAGGACAAAGGATGGGGTGGACAGTTGCTCACCCCAGACTGTGGGGGTAGATAAGACTGCTCTGGTGGAGCAAGATGCAGAACCCCTTTATTCCAGGAAGTGTAACAGCTTATGAATGGTCCTCGGACCAATCATGGCCCTGAGGTTACAGCCAATGGGGTACCACTCTGTGTCAGATGTGCAGTCAATCAGCATAGGGTGGGGAAAGGGGGAGGGAAGGGGTTGAAGGTATGGAGAGTGCTCTTACATCATTTCAGTAAATGGTGCATTTTTTCTACCTTTTCCTCAGGTAAAACTCCCAGAATCAACCTTAATTTTACCCTTTCCCTCATGGATCACATTCACTGTAATCATTTCTTAGCCATTTCTTGCTACTACTCTGGTCCAAGCTACTGTCATCTCTTATCTGGCTTTCTGAGGTCACCAGCTTAAGGATCTAATGCCCCCATGCTTGCCTGCCCATAAAATAGTTTCCCTTCATCAACCAGACATCTATTCTCCACACAGATCAGATTAGAGCATGTCCCAGATCATAACC
Organism: Xerus rutilus; assembly: GCA_028644305.1. Classification (NCBI taxonomy): domain Eukaryota; kingdom Metazoa; phylum Chordata; class Mammalia; order Rodentia; family Sciuridae; genus Xerus; species Xerus rutilus. The sequence goes on from CM053408.1 coordinate 94,243,583, forward strand.
CCTCCTTCTATATCTTTCTGATACATTCAATTGACGATCCAACATCTTTTCCACAGCCAACAAGGCCCATAGAGCTGGCTTCTGAGGACACTGCTGTCCTTGCTTCCTACTGCTCCTCCCCCAGCGACACTGACTGACTTCTTGCTTTTCAGATGCCTGAACGTGCCCAGTTCTTTCCTGACCTAGAGCCTGGACTTGCTAATTTTATTTAAAAATAAATAAACAAATGAATAAATAAATACCTATTTCTATTGTCCTTTGCTTAACTTACCCTCTCTTTTTATTCCTATTGCCTCCCCATGATGGCCTTTCCCATTTATCTATCAGTCTCTGCCCACTTTTCCTGCACTATTTTTTTTTGTGGTATTTATCATCATAGGAAACCCTGTTATACGGTCATTTGTGTACTAATTTTCAGTGTACCTTCTTAATTATTAGGGCAGAGATCTTGTCTGTTTTGTACCCTACTTTTTTCACAGTAACTAGAACAAGACATGGTAGAGTAAGCACTCAACTTTTCTATGAAGTTAATGGGTGAACATAAATTCAAAAGTTGAATTTTGACTGACTTTACTTTTCTTTGGTAAACTTTCAAGACTTTCAACTCTTGATCTTATAGGACCAGTAATTTTATCTCATCCTGGCAAAAGTACCATATGCTAGATATCTAAGATACTACAAGAAGATTAAATAGAATAGAAGACACTCAGCATAGGAAGCCAAGAAGAAGGCAAGTCTAGGTTGTACAGACAGGATAATTCCAAAAAGAAAATTAAAGAAGTAAAAAAATGAAGTCTGAGTATAGATTGATCAGAGAAAGTCAGGGATACTGCAATCAGCTGCATTGCTTGGCCACACTCATTTAGCCTGCTTCTGCTGCAATAGTTGACTTGACTTCTCTGTCCTTAAGTAACTCCTGATAACTTCTAATTTCAGATTTTATCTATAACCATAACCAGCTGATCCTTTGAAGAACACATAAGCATACCTAGGCAGAATGAGATCATGGAAGTTAATAGCCTCTGTAAAATCTCCTGCTTAACAACCACACACACATACACACACACTCACAGAATGAGAACAAGCTTGTACCATGACAGCACATATCAATTAAATAAGAAGGATTTGGCATAACATGACCCAAAATGTTTCACAGTGCTTACAAGTCTTATGCAATATCCCAACTCTAATTTTCCTTCATACTCTTAAAAATATATAGTATATATACATGGCTGAGTGAAAATTCCTTAATTACTTGCATGTTGATCATATGAGGATATTATGTAAACTGAGATCTATCATAGCAAATTTCAAATTACCTTTAAGCTTTTGTGGGAGGGAGTTCCTACATTTTTTTGCTTTGCAGAATTTATAAGTAATTTTAGACCTTCAAGTATATATGTTAAAGTATATTTAAATAAGCATAAAGTCAATATTTAAAGTACCGTTCATCTCATGATAATAAAAATTGTAAAGAAACTTTCATTATGTCAGGACTTTTCTGTGTACTCAAAGAACATCCAATATGATTTCAAAACTTATAAAATTGTTACAGAACAAATGGAATTGTCATAATTATCTGACAGTAAATTAGAAATTCTTACATAATGAAGAAAAATTCTTTAAAATGAAAATAGTTCTAATTTGTATTTATTTTCATTGTTTATTATTATTTTTCTTATAATAATTACAGAAAAATCAGTCGAAAAACATGTGTATACACAATCCTATCTACCTCACCAATTATCATCAGTAGCTTGGTTTTATTATTCTATACATCTTTCTGCTTTTTTATGGACTTTGCCACCTCTCATTCATGAACATGATGCTCTTATATACATGCAAAGTTTTTAGAAAGGTAAAACTGTTCTTATACAGTAACATGCTTTTTCGCTTAGTTATAAAACATAACTAAAAGTCAGAAATGTACAATTTTGGCATTTGCAAAGTTTTATAGGAATTTATTTTTTATATTATTTTTGTTGGTTGTCTAAGATAACATGAAATTTTTACATTTATATAATTAATTGTATGCTGTTTTAGTTTAAACATTTCCAGTGTTTTCAAATAATTCATAGAATAGACAAAATCGATTAAAAACAACTTTGAAATTTAAAGTAATAAATGCCTTGAAATTTAAAGTAAAAAGCCAAATAAACATTTCTAAGAAACATTGATGGCTATCATAAATGCCTGTGACACACCATCATGTACCTATTACAAACAATTCAAAATTCATAGACTTGAACATTTAATTTTGGGCAAATGTATAATTCTCAACAGGATGTAACTTAATTTATGTATGTGTGTTTGTATGTATGTATATATGTATGTATGTATGTATTTTGCAGTTCTTGGTATTAAACCAAGCAATTCTGTACCACTGAGATACAATTCCAGTCCTTTCTATTTTTTATTTTGAGACAAGGTCTTGCTAAATTCCCCAGGTTGGCCTTGAACCTACACTCCTTCTGGCTTAGCTTCCCAAATCACTGAGATTACAGATGTGTACCACTGTGCTCAGCTAGACACAGTATTTCTGAGCCTTCCTTTGCTCTCTGTGTTTATTTTCCATTAGGTTATCCTAGTGATGAAGGAGAAATGTGAAAAACATTTCCAAATTGTACTTTTACTCAAAGGTCAAAAGACTCTGTTAGTCTCAGATCTCAGAGAACTTAGAGAAAATAGGATCTGTCTGGGGACATGAAGTTGCTGTAAAAGCTTATTGAGCCTCTGCATAATGACAGTAATCCCTGAACCAAACAAGTACAATTCATGGTCTTAACTATAAGATAAGAGACTTGAATTATTTAATTGGAAAATCTATGAAACTGAATCCAAATCCAAGCATTTAATTTTAGCTTGAGAAATTGATCATAGGATAGGATTTATATTTATATTTTGAGCTTCTTTTTGCTGTTAGAGTTTTATTATTGGGTAAGCTACACACTATTTACTATTCATTAATGTAAATCTTCATGGAATTTATTATTCATTAATGTTTTCATTTATATCCTTGTGTATGGAAAACATGATTGACATGATTCAGATGGAAGTAGTTTTGATTAATGCTTTGATTGGATCTATCCAGAGTGTCTGGTGGCAACTTCCTGCTAGGCAGCAATCTTAGGAGAATATCCACAAGAAAATGATTGCAACTGGAGAAGAGACCTCATAACACCAGAAACCTTCCAATGGACAAGCCACAATCCTGCATGTGCATAATATGAAAGGTTACTCTCAATTGGCAAAATGAAAAAAGTGGGAAACTTCTATGAGGATTCATTTTAATGAAACATTTCTACCTCTTGACCTTTTGTTCTTTCCTATGGGAGTGAAGGGTATTACCTGATCATAAGACTACAGCTGCTAATATCCATGTACTCTAACATATGGAGTGTGTCTTTCAAAATTCCTCAGCAGATGATTTGGTTTCTGATGTTTTAGAGTTTTTTGAATCTGTGGAATAAAGCAATATATGAAAGCAAGTCTGTTCTAGAGTCTTGAAGCCTGTGTTCTTTCTGCACTGTTCTGAGATCTAGGCTGGGTGGACAAGCATGAATAATTCTATTTAGAATCTTACCCTAAACTGCCTTTTCCTTCTGATACTTTATATTTGTGTTCTTTGCTGATTCTTTTGCTGTATTTATCAATTGGATGAGAACTTAGGAAAGGTAGTACGATTTATTAGACTTTCCTCACAAAGAAACCAAAAGTAGATATTATTTTTAATTTCCATTTTACAATTGAGGGCAATGAGACATAGAAAAACTAGGCAATGTGCCCAGGGCCATGAACATAGATTCTGGAGCTCAAATCCTATTAAGAACAAGTATAATACTCAAGTTTTCGATTATCATAAGAAGAACATAATTACTAACCTATATAGTAATTTAATTCTATTTTGAAAATCAATTAAATAGAAATTTGAATTATTATTACTTGGATTTTCCTTTACTATCTAGTTCTATAAATTCTCATTGCTGTGTATTTGAGGATCTCTTTTAAATAAAACTCCAGGTAGTTATACCTACCAAAATCAAAATCAAATTTCTAGCATCAGTCTTATCTTTACTTGGATTAAAAAAACTGTTAGAAAAAAACATATTTGTACAGATTCAGGTTTATCCACAGGGATTAGAGGTATCAAAAGATATTATTTGCTACAAATTCAAATGATAGCTGCAATAAGCTTAATTGCCTAGATACAACTTTTCACTCTCTGGGACATACTTTTCACTCTTCAATTTGCTATTTGGGGTTCTGATTTTATTTGTTAAGTGACTGCAAATCAATCTTTCTATCTATCTGTCTATCTATCTATCTATCTATCTATC
>CM053408.1:94248419-94288171 GCA_028644305.1 Xerus rutilus
AGAATCCAATGTGAAACTGAGACCTGGGTATCTATTAGAGTCAAAGCAATAAAAAGAATGTTTAAGCTTCTCTGTATGAGCAAAAGATAGGTATTTTGTATTTGTTTCTTTATGTTGTTTCTAACTCCTGAGAAGGAAAAAGAGGCAGAAGGAGGGAATAGCAGCAAGTGGGCTTGGGTATATGCAGTGAAAGTCCCTGAGAAATCTCCAATGTGGCCAATGTGGCAATTAAGAAGTGAAATGTCTAATTTGCTTTTTAAATCATGGGATTCTGAAATCTTCTGTAAAACTTACATATAAAATGCATGTTTCTATGGTGTTGTCAATTTATTTGTACAAACCAATTATGGGGTCAATTTCACATTAGAAATACTCAGTGAGGAGCAGAGAAAACAATGACAGAAGTAAGAGCTGACCTTGAGATTATAAACCCACCCCCTTCTACAGAAGTCTTACACAAGATGTTTAATTCCTTCCAGGATAAAATTGAGGCTGAAGTCAAGCTCATGTAAAAGACCCTTAGAAATCATCTACGATACAGTTTCACAGAAAAAAAAAAACATACATGAGTTCTTATAGTTCAAAGTATGTTTCACATGGTACCCAATGATGAATGAATCCAGTAAATTGTTCTCAATACTTTGAAAGTTAAAAGCCATTTTCAAATGTACTAGCACAACCATCAACTCTTTTGAAAAGGATTTGTGTGATAACAGAACAGGAACCATTATCCTTATTTTACGGGTAAGAAACTGAGGTCCAGAAAGATTCATAGGTGTGTTATCAGTTCTCATCTAGAAGATGAAGTTCCTTACAAATTCAGACTGCCTCATTCTCCATGCCAAACATTCCCATTGTTATTGCCTAGTAAATTTTAGTAACAATTATGTGAATACAATTACTAGGAAAAAAAGACTCATCCACCTTTTAAGAATGAGAAAAATACATACCAGATTCCTTAATTCAAAAGTAGAATTTGAATAGAAATTTTTAGTGTGAAAACTAGGTCATTTGCATATTCTTTGATTTACATTCCTAATTGCCAGGAAATTTGCATTTTCCTATCTGATTTTGCCAGCAAATCAAATTCATCTACATATTTCTGTTAATCTAGTTGCTGGAAATGGGTGGCCTTTCCTACCCATAATTAGAATCAACTTCAGCTTCGACACACTTCAAGAAAGAATTTCACAGAATATAAAGAGGAATATTTTCAGACCCAACTCTTGTCAACCCTTTTTAACAATTAATTGTTATTTGCATATTCTTCTCAGGGTGCCTGAGGCTATATAAAGCAGGGTTAATATTGAAGTTATCCTAATAACACATTCATAGATAAACTTAGAAATGAATGAAGAGAATTTTTCTTTGAATGTACAAATATTTTAACCTAGGCATTAGCACTGATGAGTTATGCATTAAATCTCAGTTCCCATAATATCTATCCCCTTTAGCTGACTTTGATATTAAAACTCTAAAAATATTAAGAGTAGAAAACTGATTTACTGAAGAGAATTTCAGCCTATGTGACCAACATACCACACATGCTCACAGAAGGCCCACAGGGGGCCTGTGCTATTGCACTTAAATAACACTGAAAGAAAATATTCTGAAATAGGCATACTTTGACTGCTAACTCTGTCCTCATGGTTCAATTGCATTTGAAATCACTCTTACCTTCATCATGAAGAACTGATCAACATGGCCTTAATGGCCCTTCAGCTCCATTTCACTTTAGAAAGGCTTCTTGCTCTTTATAGCACCTCCTCCCTTACAACATTTATTTTAGAGAATTTCCTGTTGTAAATCCTTTCTCTGTCCATTTGAGACATAAATCTATTCCAGGTCTCTGTCAATTTAGAACCTGGAAATGTCTTTCTTAAGAATCTGGGAGCCATCCATTTGAAGTGGAATCACCAAAGGAAACAGTACCCCCATCCTCCAGTCTCTGTGGGAGGGCAAGAGCCTAACTTCAGTAATTGCCCATTTGCAAACATCCTCCCCACTCCCCAGTGTCCTCCTGTGTTTTAGTACTGGATCATCCCAGTGCTTAAAAAAACCCTCACCTGTTTCAGTGGTGCTGAGTCCACCCTGCCCTGGTGCTGTTGTCTTGTTTGTTTTCAGTAATCATATTGTCAGCAAACAGTAATCTTGTAAAAAGTCTTCCTGGCCTGTTTAATTCTCTCTGGTGTGATTTTTCTTTGACAATCATCATCATTTCCACGATTTTTAGATCACTTACTACATGTTAAGTACTTTGCTAAGTTCATTAATACAGAATGTCTTATTTAACTCTCATACTAACCTAGAGATTATTCTTGGTCATATGTGACAAATGAAGAAAAAAAAAAAACCAGAAGAGTTAAATAATAATGCACTCTCTGAAAAGAAGCACCAAGCAGTTTTCAGAGTGACTGGGAAGACAAGAGGAGTGGGAAAGAGAATCAGAGGAAGGAGAGAAAGGGATTGAGGGATAGGAAAGGAGAGGAGAGGAACACAGAAGAGAAAAAAGAGAGGAGGAGAAGAGAGAGGAGGGGAGAGGAGGAAAAAGGAGGAGAGGAAAGACTACAGTCCCTAGGTAAATCTGAGGGACAAATTATACTGTCTTTATCCATGGCAATCTCCATATTAAGATTTCATGGAAATAAAATAATGATCGTGGAGTAGAACAGTGATCCCAAATGTTATTGTGCAAGCAGAAATATCTGTTTGGAAAGAAAAAATGCTTTATGTAGATACTGGTAATGGTGGAGTAGAGGGTGGAACTTAGAACTTGCCAGTATTGTTACTTATGTGTGATTCTTGGGCACTAGCAAATACATTGCCTTCTCCCATAGTCTGCATTTTCAGTTATCAGTGACATCCCACTATCCACTGCCCATCAACCCTCAGATTGAAAGGTATTCATGTAAAGCAGAGATAACCCTTTGGAGCATGAAATGCATGTTTCTAGGCTTTGCTATTCCCGAAATATGTGGTTTTGAAACTTGATTGTTGGAACAGATTCTACCTTAAGTGTGTCTTTTGTTTAGTGACAGAAATTTCTTTTAAATTTAGCTATTACTATAAACAGCACAAGACAGAGGGATGGAGCTAGTTCTTCTTGCTTTCATCCAAAGCCATTCCAGAAAATAATTTATTGTTGATTCCAAGTACATTCTGGCTTCCTTTTCTTCCTTTCCTTTTGTCAGTAGCTTTGAATCTTAACTTTAACCCAATTTTTCAAAAGGAGAGTTAAAGTAAGTTCAGTTTCTCACCCACAATCCACAAAAAATGAAGAGCCGAGAAAACAAACTGGAGTTTGAAGGGGCTGAGTTTTCTCTACTGTTAGATCCTTCCAAAGAGAAATCACTGTCCTGTAGCCTGCCTGATGGACTCCTTTTATCATACTGTCAGAAGAATCTGGGTATCTTATTCTCATCATCATTATTACCAAAGACAGTTGTCAAGAGTCTGCTTGTCAGGGTCACGTTATGTATTTTTTCATGGTACTGCTAAGGAGTTAGTTCTATCCTCCCTGATCTTATTTTTAGATGTACTTCTTACTATGAACTTACTATGAATTTTCTTTAGGATTCACATTTCTGATCTAATGTGTCCATCCATTTTTCTCCCTTCTCCATTAGTTCTGTACTCTGAAACTGGAATGAACCATTCACATTTCCTCAGATCATGTCGAATTTCTGATTTCTTCCCTGAGATTTCCATTTCCACCTTGTTTGCCTGGTGTTGCTATTGACTTCTACCAGGATTCTTTTGGAGCCTTCTGGCTCCCATGTATTATAACAGCAATTTCAGTAGTTATATTAATAATAATAAGAAATACTAGTGTGCTTCAAGTACTATTTCAAATATTTTATGCACATAATTTACTTAACCCTCACAAAAAACTGGCTTGGATACGGTGTCCCTGAAAGGTTCATGTACTGGGATCCAGGTCTCCAGTATGGTAGTGTTGGGAAGTGGTGGAATCTTACAGGGGTAAGCCCAGTAATAGACAATTAAGTCACTGGGACACTACTCTTGAGAGGGATTAATGCTGGTCTTCCAGAGTGAGTTAGTTCTTTCCAGTGAGTTATTTTGAAAAAAGCAAGCTTGGCCCATGAATTTCTTTGGCTTCTATGTTGTTATGCACTGTCTTACTCTTGCACACACTCCTGGGCATTGATGCCATCCACCATATTTTTATGTAGCCATAGGTCCTAGGCAGAGACTGAACCTTTGGAGCTTCCTGAGTTTGGATTTTTAGCCTCCAAAGCTTTGAATTTTTTACATTACACAACTAACTTTATATGTTACCTATTTTGTGATAGCAACACAAAATAGACTAATACATGTGGTTGAATATTGTCCCTGTTTTATCTCATGAGATAACTGAGTCACAGTGACTAATTGTCTAAGTTCAGGTTCATATGCTTGGTAAGTGGAAGAGCCAAGTTTAAACTCAGTCTACTGAGTGTTTAACCAATTAGCATCACTACTTACCTATACTGGGACAAAAGCTGACATCTTCAGTTCCACATGAGCCATTTAAATTTTTGATGTTAATTTTCTAATTAAAACAAATCAAGTTGATTTATATGCTAAGCTCTCTTTAAAGTTATTTTAAAATAATCATCACACACGGAAACGTGTGCACACACATACACACATATACATATGTATCATACTATCTTTATGATATGCATTGTGCAATTTTGTGTGTAACTACTGAAATATGACAGAAATAGTCACCTTCATATTTTATTTGCCATCAAATAAGCTGCATTTGAGATACTTTCCTGAGGCAGGAAGGGAATCAGATAGAATAAGAGAAAATAAGAGAAAAAAAGAGAATGCGAAAATGAAAGTAAAATAAGAAAGAGAAAGAATGAAATCAAAAGAGAAAATAAAGAGATAGGGAAAGAGAATCTTTTAGATTTATGAAATATTGGCATGTAAGTTTTCTCAGGACACATGAGCTATGAGTAGGACTTCTTTAATGATTGTCAGGTGAAGCTGTTTTCCTTCTCTTTCATGAGAGAATCTAATGTATGATCTTGCTCCTAAAAATCATTCTCCCATAATCTCAAGATTAGAGCACTATCTTTATTGTAATTAATTCTTAGTGTCTTTTCATAGTCTTGAACTATATGTGTATGTAGTAAAGCCCAGATCCATTGTGAATTCTTTTCACCAGATTTAATTTAATTTATATGTCAATCTTTAAATTTACATATCTCTAAAGGAAGGTACTGCAACTGGCATTTTCCTAATTGAACTGTTAAAATAAGTTCAATTAAAAATAGTATTAAATATAGTATACTTGGGTCTGAAAATAAAGTACTATTTCCTTTCACTACATCCTTTCAATATTTTATGCAGAAATACATCTTGCTTATTCTTAAGGCCTGAGAAATTCTCCACAGTATTTGGAACACTGGTATGTACTTTCTCCTAAACTCACCCAGGGTATAGGAGGAGGAAACAGAAGTTCCATGGAGGAAGAGATGGCTCTGTTATTCTGAGCTTATCAGAGAGAACTGCCCTTAGAACACCTCCTCACCTTAGCCAAAAGGTAAAGTCAGGGCTGCCTCTCCTTCATCCTCACAGATGTTTCTCTGTGTTAAACTGAATGTATTTCCAGGGGCACTTGTCTATCTCATAGAGACATATTTTTGAGACAATATGTTTTTCAGGTTTAGGATTAAATTTAAACTATGATAATGAAGGAATCAGAATATGAGCTCATTATGCTTGTCTTGACTCTCCTTTCTTGCTCCTATTACTGAAATGATAATCTAGACATTTTGTTGAACCCAGACTGGTTAGAAAAGAAGAAAAGATTGGGGACTGTATTTTCATGTTTTTAATTCAACAATCATTTTTGCCAAAGACTGCAGAATAAAGTGCTAGATGCTGGGTTAACATCTAAGAGGAACACTTAAGATGTATGCTTCTACCAAGACCGACTTAAGCAAATGATAAATTAAGGAAAGTAGCTTATGACGACATCAAGAATCAGAATGACATAGCAAAGTTAGCAGTAGACATCATACACATGAGACCAATGTTCAGATCAATAGAAAAAAAAAAATCTGTGCATTTGTTTAGCGTGTTGCCCAAAGTGGGTGTGGTGCTAGACTGGCTGGCTCTAGAGTTCCATGGGAACCTTATGATTTGAAAGGCAAGAAGCAAAGTGAGATTTCACTCTCTTTTTAGATATAAGACTGACAAATTAAAAACAAGCAAAAATGCCCCCATAAAAATGAACCAAACAACAGAACATCACCTAACATTAACCTCTAAAACATAGCGTCTTGGCTGCTTCCTTTTCTCTACTGAAAACATTGAATTATGTATAAATTTTGATTATTAAGTTCATGAACCTGGATCTGGCATACAATTTTCTAGTGACCCAAAGGTCTGAGTTAACATGAATCCCCTCCCCCATTTTCCATGATATCTATGTTTAGTGTTGGTAAAATCATGATGATATTATGTATACTGTCATTCTGCTTTCTCACACTGGGGTGTGTGTACAAAATCTGCTTCCTTGGACTTCCAGTCACCCTGATAACCAACTTCAGACATGTTTTGTATCCTAATTTTAGTTTTTATCTGTGCTTTTCAGATTTGCTATAGTTTGAATCATGAATGTTCCCCAGAGTCCCATGTGTGGAAGGCTTGGTCCACATCATGTGGAAATAATTGGAATTTGGTGGAACATTTAAGTGGTGCTAGTAAGGGGGGGGCTAGTGTAAGGAATTTAGGGGAGTGCCATTGAAGAAGACATTGGGACCCTCAGCCCTCTTCTCTCTTTCCTTGCTTCCTGGTTGTCATGAAGTGAGCAGTTGGCTCTACCCTACACCCCCACCATATTTTGCCTTGCTACAGGCAACAGATCCAGTCATGGACTGAATCATCTAAAACCATGGGCCAAAATAAATTTTTGCTTCCTCAAGTTGATTTCCATCAGGTACTTTGTGACTGTGATGGAACTGACTAGCACAAGATTCATGCTTATCTCCCTCCTTGATCATGTCCATGTGTTTTCCCAACCATAGCTTAATGAAATTGAATTATTTGCATAGTGGAAGAGTCCTTCCTCTATGAGACCTCTCACCACAGCATAACTGACTCACCTTTCTGTTTATGGCAGAGTGTGTCAGTAACAATGCATGTTTTTTCAAATGAGATTAACTATCCAACTTTGGTTTTCATTTCTGTTTAATGCTTAATGACCAGTGTCTGAAGGAACAACAGAGCCCGTAGAAGAAATTCTAAAAGATATTTAGATATTGTGAGAGAAATTCTGAGGGTGATGTGTAGTCTAACTTTACTCAAGTGCTCTAGACAGCTTGTCCAAGTCAGAAGACAGAGAAACCTACTTGGAGACATTGAGATTATGGAACTTGTCAATATTATAACCTGCTGTCTGCAGATTCTCCTTTCCCTGAAAACCTGTTTCCATGTTCACTTTCCAAGCTATGCTTAGCTCATTGAGACTCTGCTTTCCCACTTTGGGCCAAGGTAACCTGCCTCAATTTTCAGAAAAAAGACACACATAGGACATAGAAGAGGTGCTAGGATATCTGTATCTCTCCAGGCAAGAGCAGTATCTGACACTCAGAAAAAGACTAGCTGGGAGGAGTGGGTCTCAAGAAATATTCTTTGACTTCAGATACTCACCCATTTGTGTTAGGTTCTTTCATCCAAATGCTCCAGGGAAATAATTGTCTCCCTTTATTTATGAAGAAAGGGTGCTGTTGGCTTTACAGAGGTCTCTGTGTCAAGGAACATTCTTGTCTCACATCAAACTGTTACATGTGTCAATCTTCCCTGGTCCAGAACCTGCTGGTTCTGCACAGATCTAGTGATTCATCTTCTCATTGCTTATCTTAAGCTTTCCCTTTAGCTCCAATGCTCATGACAGTGAAGAAAAGACTGACCATACCAGGTTCATTATTGTATTAGTGATTAGTGTGTTAGTTCACTATTGTTGCTATAAGAAATTACCACAAACTCAGTGCCTCAGAACAATACAAACTTGTTATCTTGTAGCTCTGGAGGTCAGAAACTCACACGGCATCTCACTGGGCTAAAATGAAGGTGCTGGTGGGGCCGCATTTCTTTCAGGAAGAAATCTAGGGAAGAATCCATTTCTTTGCATCTTCCCCTTTCTGGAGCCTACCAGCTCATGGCCTCATTCCCTCTTCCTCAAAGCCAGAAATATTGCACTTCTCTCTGACTGTCCTGTTATATATATATATAAATATTGCACTTCTCTCTTACTGTCCTGCTATATAGTCTCAGCTTCCTGTACTACACTATGTCTCCCTCTTTTATGTTTAAGGAATCTTTGTTATATTGGGCTTGCCTAGATAATGTAGGATAATATCCCTATTTCAAAGTCAGCTAATTAGGAATTTTAATTCTGCTTTTTATGTAACCTAACATATGCACAGTTTCTGGAAATTAGAGTTTAGCCATTGCAGGGGCTGTGGGGGATTCTTCTGTCTATTCTATTGTCCACAATCTTGCAGCTCACCCCCAGCTCCAGGAAGTTGATGGAGAATGCCATATATACTATTGGTTTTCTCTACTGTTCCCTACAGTATCAGTAGCTTATAAGCATCTAAGTAAACCCTGCCATTTTACTGGTTTCCATTTTCACTCTTCACTTGATCAACATCTCAATTTCCATCTGCTTTTTTATATACTATCTTTAGTCATCCTAAAATTCTGTTGCCTGGGAAACACCCACATGATTGGAAACATGTCAACAAACCTAGAGAGATATTGTACTTTACTTGGAAATTTAAAATCTGTGTTTGGTGTCAGAGAAAACAGTTGTAGAGAAAGACACAGGTACTTAAAGAAGTACTTCTAAGAAGTGGTTAAAGAAGGTGAGATATTTTTTTACAAATAGTAATTGTATTCATATCCCAGACTGGTTAGTGCAATGCAAAATGGATACTTTACAAGCTATCATTTTTATTCTTTTAAACTAAGTAGAATTGATGTTGTTAAGGAGGTTACAGAATTATAAATTGAACAATTGAATCATTATATTAAAAAAGTAGCAGTGTACTGTACTAATAAAACTATATGCTAACAAGAAAACACTGTTTTTCACTCCTGTAAAAACATACAGAGAGTTCTAGGCAATTATACAGTTTGGTACTGCCCATCCAAGCATAGCTATGCTCATTAATTGTCTCTAGTAATTAGCATTTTCTATTTCACAAAGCAATTATTTATATTCTTATTTTTTCTACTGGGTTTGATTAATCACATCCATCATCCATACAAATAGCATTTATTAACTCTGGCAGTAAAACATTTATAAGGTTGCATTTATTTCTTAATCAAAGATGCAAACACTAATTGAAGAATTATCTAGAAACCAAGTCTTAATGTGTGCATCAGGTGATATTGGCAGCCTAGCGAGAGCGTAATGAGATAATCTTTGCAAAATCCAGTTCTTATTCTCTGCTGAACTCCCCATCTGGATTTCTGTAAGTGCCACAACCTCCTTACAAATCACAAATTAAGGATCTCTGAGTGATAGATAGCTACAATTAAAATAAATACCATCTGTTATGTGTAAGTCACTTTCCTACATGCTAAAAGGATACATAGATATGGATAAGATGTGATAAATGTTATCAAGAGCATTGAGGAAAAGAAAAATGCTTGTAAGTTAAAACAGAATATAGGTAAACTCTCCAAAATAAGATAAAATGGTAGAAAAATGTCCTAAGTGTAAATGGATCAGGGAAAGTAAGAGGAATTCGTTTCTGGCGGATGAGATGATCCCTTAGAACCACCTGTGATCTTATTGATGGTTCTAGTTTTGAAGGAGGCAGACTTTTAGGAGGGCAGTGAAGGACATGTGGGCTCTTGATAAGTTTAGATAGGTTAGGGGGTTGGCAGGGGAAGGTGCTTCAAAGAGAAGACACGAGTACTGCTACAGGTAGGAGAAGAGGAAGCACAGCAGGGGTGGTGAGTGACAGCCACAGCCCCTCCTGCGCTCCTCAAATCCACTCTGGTCTCTAGTCACTGTTCTTCAGTTCTTTTAAAAATGCATTTATGATTCTCTCCTTCCCCACCCTAGAAGCCTTCAGTGATTTCTCACTGCTTCCAGTACAGACCACAAGCCTCAAAATTCCCCCAGCATTTACACTTTGATTCCTGTTAAAACTTCCAGCCTCCTCCTTTATTTCCACTTACAGGAGGAGCCCTTGTAACCTGCTTTAAACTTCTGCATGTAGCGATTCCCTTGGTTCGAAACCCATGTGGTGCCATAAACTAACCTTCCATCCTTTCACCTTATTCTATGCAGCAGTGATGACTTCATTTTCTCTTGACTTGTGTCTTGACTTGGCAATCCTTAAGGAGTCTCATGGGCTCCAAGTACAAACTGATAACCCTCCTCAAGTGGACGATGCCTGCCTGAGACTCTCATTCTTATTGATGGTTATTTATATTTCCTTCTGTTTGATCTCAGTCCATCTCCAAAGCCTCTGTCTGCCTAACTAATACCTGCCCATTTCTAGAGCAAAGCCTGACTGACCTCATGTCCTCAGGGCACATTTTCTTGACACTGGAAACTTAGTTAAGTCCCTTTGTTGTATGGCCAGGGCAACTGTTCATCTCCTTTACTATCATTAAAATTTCAACTAAAAAACTACATTGGAAATTGTTTACCATGTCTGTCTTTCCATCGAGAGAACAAGCCTTTGTTGTAGGACATTGCATGTGTCTTGTTAGCCACTGTATTCTGCATACTTGTAGTATGCTTGGCAACTGCTAAGTTTCAAATACTATTGAACAAATCAACAACTAAGGAGATGTAATTAGAACTGGCTAGACTCAGATTGGGGAAGGCCTTTGACTTGATGCTAAGGAATTTTTTTTTCCCAGAGAAAATGAGAATGTCCACATCTGTAAAAATAACTTAAAGCTTGAACAGAAGAAGTTTGGGTATGAAAGAGTGGGACCATGCAATACAACTCCCTCTACCTCCAGACATGAGTTCTAAATCAGTTTGAGACAGATACTGAAATCTAGCACAACTTGTTTGATTTCTGTGAATACAGAGGTTCTCCTTTTCTGTTTCATCATTCTATTGCCTGTTCCCTATAACATCAAACTTTCCTAAGGAAACCCTCTTCCAGCATAACCAACACGGTTTCCTTCCTCACACCTGAGATTCCTTTCATTGAGTCTGTCCTAATCATACTGATAAAACATAAGTTCCCAACAACTCCAGCTCCTCCTTGATTTTCTATGCAGAGCTTATTCTTAGAGACATGGCCTTTTAAACTGTTTTCCTTAACTTTTACACTTTCAACAATTTATTGTTTCCCGGCCTCATTCTGAGTAAGTGATATCTTCTCTTAATAATAAAAACATCCACTTTTCCCTTATGTATCCATTACTAAAAACTACCACACTTCTGTGAGTAAAAGCTTTATCTCCAATCCCTGAAATCTAAAGGATGATAAGATCTGAGTGTAACTTTTAAAGCTATCTACTTGAACATTGTTCTTAGGAACCTGTGGAGAAACTTCTCTTTGCCCTGGAGGTAATTAGAAACCACATAAAAGAGAAATGATTTATAAGGCAGTTGATTTGGCATTGCTCACCTCTCTCTGGTAATAACAATGTAAGCTTCCATTTGAATGCTCTGTAGCATTTATAGATTTCAGGCACCTTTACAATTTCAAGTCCTCCTGACCTGTATATCTGGCCAAAACCCCAATAAAAGCAATAATTGAGACCCCATTTGTTTCAGAGTGAACTGCTCCTGGGACTGAAAGATTCTCTTTACTAATTATTATGGAAGTCACTTTGCCTGCAGCACAGGTGTTCACAGAGGTCAATGTCAAGCTGCAGAAACTGCACATCAAGATAGCTGCTTCACAGGCTTATGGAGTACTGCACCCAAGATGTGAAATTGCTAAGGGCCAACCTAGCAGCAAACATCCTTCAGCCTGTGATCAGCACAGTCAGGAGATGCAGGGTTTTTCCAAGTTCAAAATTCTGCAGCAACTATATTTGCCAGTTTAATGTCTACACAGCTGTCCAGGTGGTGCAAGTTAGAATCATCTCCATGACTGGGAAACTCAGCCACTCAGGACAACAGAGCCATTGCAAATTATTAACATTAAAACTTAAAATACTGATTTTACTTAAGTTAAAGCCTATAGCTACACCCCTAGGTTGCGTCAGTTATTTGTCCCTAAATTCTGTTCTTTACCTTTTCTGTTTCCAACCTGTGTCCCACTCAAATCATAGAAGTTCTATTAAGTAAAATTCCTGTTTGTACTGTGTCTTAATTCTGAATTACTTACAAGACATAAAAGTTCAACAGATAAAGATAAACATATATCAAAGTATTGCCAAGATTTTTCATATTGGGATATGTGGCTTATCTTTTCTCCCTCTACCCAACGAAGATCTAGGATTTCCTCATACAGGCAGAGCCTGTTCCAGTAATGTTCATGTTTTGGAAAGAGCAAACTACACTGCTGCTCAATGCAGGCAACTATGGACTTACACACATGTGCATACATACATGCACATGTATATATATACATGCACTCACAATACAAAAGTATATTCATATGTGCACACACATATACACTCACATAAGCAGAAAGGAGAGAAGTGGAAACGAAGCCACATGGGTGAAATATTTTACCTACTAGAAAAAAACAGTTCCTCCTATCCTAGGGAACAATGAGTGAAATGTGGCTCAAAGCACAAGTAATGTGCCCATGTGGAACCATGAGGGATGGGGCAGCTATGTTTCTTCCTAACTATGGAAACACTGAAAACCACTCTGTAGTTCTAAGATAAAAGTCTTAACTATCTGATGCATCAATTCCGAGAGCACTCACTAGGTCGAATTAAAGTTATTGAGTAATTGACTGCATGGTGGAGTGGAGACAAAAGCAATCTTCACACAAAAACATGATAAGGAGGAGAGGTGATGGGTAGGCTAATTAGCTTGATATAATCATTCTTCAATGTATGTGGACATCAAAGCACCAAATTGTACCCTGTAAACACAGTCGATTATTACTTGCCAGTTGAAGAAATTAGTTACTTTTGAAAAAATAAAAACCAAACAAATAAACAAAAGGAAAAGCTGAAGTCTCTCTTCGAATCACGTGGGAAGTTGGTGCCAACAGACACAGTAATCATCAGGTTACTGATGATGAACATATTACAGTTCATCAGTTCATCAGAAGAAATCAAGTCCCCAAGAACAACAGACTCTCAAAACAAGTTGTATTAAGGTTCTTCTGTAGCTACAGGGCCACATCGATGGTGACAGATCCTTTGCCTTTGATTGGAAAACCAGAGAAAGTTTTATGCTAAAGTTGGAGTTAAAGCCAGGTATGCCTTACCCTGAGGACTGAACTCCTAACCTCAAGTCACCACTATTTTTATAAATCTGTCCACTGATATAAAGATACCCTCACCCTTTTAAATAGAAAAACTGCAATTCCGTTACCTATAATTGAGAACTCACCCACATTTTAAAGTATTTTTTCTTTAGGTAGCTGCAAGGATCTTTTCAGGAAACACTGGACAAGGAATTATACATCTAAACTTTTCAGATCTTCAGATAAGACTTCATATGCTTCCCCCTTTTACAAATCTGTTTTTGTGCAGTTCTAATGGATTCTTCATACAATTGTTCCATTCATAGGTGCTATTCATGGAGGACAATTGTTTTTCACTATTGGAAATACTTGTTTCCCTGACACTTGGACATACATATACAATATAACTTGTATATCTGAGGTCACATCTTATATTAAAAGAAGTAGTTCTTATTTAAAATTCTAAAGCAGTATCAACCATATTGATGTCTTCATTGCCTTTAAGAGTTTCAACAGGTAATTTTATTATTTGTGTCTTCAATGTGTTGAAGTCTTGGTCCCCAGCTGGTAGTACTATGGTGCAAACATTGGAAGTAGGGCCTCACTGGAGGAAGTAGGTCACTGGGGGTAAGTCCTTGAATAGGATGTTGGGTTTCTGGCCATTTCCTCCCTCTCTCTTTTTACTCCCCACCTGCCATGTGGTGAGCAGTCTCCTCTGACAGGTACTTCTGCCATAATGTTCTTCCTCCTCACAGGTCCAAAAGCAAAAGAAACAAATGACCATGGACTGAAACCTCTGAAACCATGAGCTAACATAATTCTTTTCACTTTCTAAGCTGAACTTCTCATTAACTTATCCAATACAGGTAAGACTTAACATAAAATAAAATAAATATAAGCCATCAATTTGCTAAAAGTTAGGAGCATTGTTAATATAAGATGTACTCCTCTGTCTCTCCAAAAAGACAATTTTCAAAAATTCACAGAATTGAAAAGAACAAGGTCCTTGTGATATTGCATTAGGTTCAGGATGTGATTGGGTGCCAGTTGGAAGCAGCACCATCTTTGAAAATACAGGATTCCCTTTCTTCAATAACTAATACTTTCCCCACCTTGTTTAAATTAATAAAATGGAAGCTTCAGAAGAAAAATCATTACTGACTATCATAATTTGTTTTAGCACAACTTGTTGCGGAGAAAAGTTCCTAGGAATAGGAACTTTACTTAAAAGTTTAGATGGAAGCTGGATGCGGTGGCGCAAGCCTGTAATCCCAGCACTTACGGAGGCTGAGACAGAAGAATCGCGAGTTCAAAGCCAGCCTCAGCAATGGCGAGGCGCTAAGCAACTCAGTGAGACCCTGTCTCTACATAAAACACGAAATAGGGCTGGGGATGTGGCTCAGTGGTTGAGTGCCCCTGAGTTCAATCTCCAGTACCAAAAAAAAAAAGTTTAGATGGAAAGATTGAAGGGTGACCTAGGTGGTAAGCAGTTGTGATTTGGACTATTACTCTGACAGTAGGCACAGGGTGGCTTAGAAGATCCAAGTTTGAGGTAGTTTTGCTTTTGTTTTGTTGTTTTTGTGGTTGTTGTTGTTACGTATTTTATTTTGTTTTCTTGTGGGTTTTTTTGACAAAGGACTTTCCTGACCCAACTCTTTTTCTAATAACAGAGTCCAGTACATTTTCTCCAGGGAAGTTACATGATAGGTTGATAAGTAACCCAGGAAGGGAGAAGATTGATAGCTGGAATTGTCAGAGAGGACATCCTAACTCTTGGGTTACCTCACTGGAGAAATGTGTGTCAGGAACAATCAGTTTCAGTACCCAATCTTCCTGAGCATAGTACCATAATGCACAAGAAATCCCAAAATGCACATCTTTCCAAGAAATTTTTAACTTACACCTCTCTTTTGTGGTTTTCTATCACTATGACAACATGCCTGAGAAAGTCAACCTAAAAGAAAACTTTTATTTAGCTCACAGTTTCAGAGGTTTGGTCTGTTTGGCTGGTTGTTTTCTGGTTTTGTGGTGAGGCATGGAGGAAGAGTGTGGCTGGACAAAGCAGCTCATCTCATGGCAGCTGAGAAGTAGAGAGAAGAACAGACGGAGATAAAGGTAGAGATAGAAGGGGATGGGAGGATCAGAACAAGAGATGCCTTTACAGGACATGTATCCAGGGGTTCACCAACTAGGCCCCACCTGTGAACATCTCCCCTTAGCTCCACCAGCCGGGGACAGAGCCTTCAACACCTGAGCTTTTGGGACCATTCCAGACCCAAACTGTAACACTGTTTCCATGTTCATTATCATGTCCAGAAACTTAAAGGAGTACAGAGAAAAATGCAAATATTCTGAAGTAAAGCAGGATAGAGAAAGCTGAGAATGGGAGAGTACAGTACATGTGTAAGAAGCTTACTGGTGTTCAGATTTCTTCCCTTTGCATCAATCAGTTCTGTGCAGTAATAAATTTCTTTCATTATTTGTTTTTAAGACAAGTACACAAAAAGAGCTAAATAAAAGGTGAAGCAGGCTTTCTCAAGAGCTTATAAAATAATGTTTCTTAAGATGTGTATAGACCAACAGAAAACAAATTATTAATTTTGATATGTTTAAGATATCATGGAAGAGGAATGACAAATGTATGTAGCTCAGCTTGCCACCAGGAAGGAGGAGTGTTTAGAGGATTCCTGAGACCTCAGGATCTGAATTTTCTAAAACGAAAGGGGCTGGTTAAAGCAGGCACTGGATCACCAAGTGTGAATTCAGGACTCCCTCAGAGCACATGTTGTATGCAAGAAAAAGTAACTGGTTTATGTGGCAGGATGTATATGGCCCTCATGCATTTTTTAAAAAATGTCTGCCATACTTTGCATTATTTTGGAAATCACGATGAACCACGATAGACTTTTCCAAGTAAGGGAATGACATATGCTGGTCTGTGTTTGAGATAAATGATCCAGTGTTGTCATGGGACAGGTAATGAGAAAGAGCTAATACTGAAGGAAATGAGGCTGTTTAGGAGGTGGTTAAAATCATTGGGGTAAAAAAATAACTTAGGGCATGTCAATGAGGCTAGAAAAAATACAGATTCAAAGAATATGAGGATGTAGATATTTTGTCACTGATTGAGAAAATAGCCTCTTTGTATCATTTGTTCTTGTAATAGTTCAAGACGGATAGTTCTAGCATGTTTGGAAATGTAGACGTTTTTAGGATGGAGATCAAAATAATTGCCAGAGATATATGGCTGAGAAACAAGAGCAAATAATTATTGATTGGTTCTATGGTATTAGATGCAAACTGAAAACCAGAATAAATGGATAGTCTAAGTTCTTCCATTATGGTGAAATAGACCTGAGTAATGCAATTAGTCCAGCATAATCTGAACTTTCTCAATCAGGCAGTTACCTACAGGTGCCTGCTATAGTGGGCTGAGCTGGGCATCGGACGCCAAAGTAATTGGTGTTGGGATTTGATAATTTGATGCATATGCTTCCTGCTTTGTATATAGGCATGTGTAGTGACGGGCTTATGTATTCATATGTACAGATGTGTATGTGTGCATTCGTGTGTACATGTGTGATTGCTTTCTTCCAAAGTAAAATCACTTGAATGATGTGAATCAATTCATCTATTTCAAGTTATTTGATGAACTAAAATCTAAAATTCCAAAATGATGTTGCAAGGTAACTTTAAAGAGTGATTCTAATATGAACTATCTTTGGAAAACATCTTGAAGACTCAATATGCTGTTTTAAAATGCAAAAGTAGACTAACAATTAAATTATGATATTCCTCAAGTAGATATATGATAAATCAGATTTACCAGCTTCAGTCCTCTAGAGAACACTCAAATAATTAGATTAGATTTTATCCCACTTGTTAATGATTTCACCAATTTGCATGATCAGGCATCCTTTTCCATTTTTACCACCTTTAACTGATTAAGCAAACACAAGTTTATATATTCTTGTTATAGCTGGTTGCCTAAAAATCTGATGTTCTAATTTTCAGAAATTGTTGGGTTTTTTGCTATTAATCTATAGAAAATAAACTACTGCTATTCAGAGTTCTAGTAGCTTGTGCAATTAGGAGTTTAAGAAATACATTTTTCATATTCTTCTTATAAAAAGTACTTCTCAATATTATTTTGTAGCAAGAGAAAAATTGTATTTCTCAAATACAAGATGTGTGTGCACATGTATGCTATTACAATATACTCCATAAAGACTTTGTTCCTTATTTCATAAATCAAGTGTCAAGGATAATTTCCAAAGATCTATGAGCCAATAGGATGCATAAGTAAGAGCATTATGACAATTTAAAAGCTGGCATATAAATATTTATAATCCTACAAAGACTGTTCATTCTTCAAGTCAATCTAATCAGTATTTCTGATGTAATGAAAGAGAATATACTAATATTCAGACAAGGTTCAGAGAATCACATTATCTAAAAGAGGTAAGTAATAGATTGAAAAGAAATATATGTAATTTTCATATCATTTATGAGTTTTCATTGACCTATTGACTTTAAATTACTAGGATGATTAATAATTTCATTGACATAACAGAAAATAAGATGCATACCTTTTTCGTAGATATTGTTTTTGAATACCTCACTGTATACACAAACCAGGGTTTCATTAATAAACTAACTGACTAAAATAGAATAGAAAATATGTGTTTTAGATCTAGACTAAGAGGTTTGAAACAATCTGAATATTGTGTATTGATAAATCTATGGTAAAATACATTTGTAGAATGACAGTTATTATTTTTTAATTTTTAATTTTTTAATTTGTTCTAAGTACTTATACATGATAGCAGAATGCATTTTGATTCATTGTACACAAATGGAGCACAACTTTTCAATTCTCTGGTTGTACACAATGTAGAGTCGCACCACATGTGCAGTCATACATGTACATAGAGTATTGATGTTCATCTCATTCCACCATCTTTCTTGCCCCCATATCCTCTCCTCCTTTCTCCCTCCCCTTTGCCCAAAATTCCTCCGTTCTCCCCATGCACACCCCCACCTTACCATTATGGATCAGCATTCACTTATTAGAGAGAATATTTGGCCTTTGGTTTTTTGGGATTGGCTTACTTTGCTCAGCATGATATTCTCCAACTCCATCCATTTACTTGCATATGCCATAAATTTATTCTCTTTTAATGCTGAGTAATATTCCATTGTGTATATGTACCACAGTTCCTTTATCCATTCATCTGTTGAAAGGCATCTAGGTTGGTTCCATGGTTTAGCTATTGTGAATTGAGCTGCTATGAAAATTGATGTGGCTGTGTCACTGTAGAATGCTGATTTTATATTTTTGGGTATGGACCAAGGAGTAGGATAGCTGGGTCAAATGGTGGTTGCATTCCAAGTTTTCTAAGTAATCCATAGTATTTTCCATAGTGGTTGCACCAATTTGTAGTGCCACCAGCAATGTATGAGTGTGTCTTTTTCTCCACATCCTCACCAACACTTATTATTGCTTATATTCTTGATAACTGCCATTCTGACTAGAGTGAGATGAAATCTTAGAGTAGTTTTGATTTGCACTTCTTCAATTACTAGAGAAGTTGAACTTTTTTTCATATATTTGTTGATTGATTGTAATTCTTCTTCTGAGAAGTGTCTGTTCAGTACCTCAGCCCATTTATTGATTGAATTATTATTATTATTATTTTTTGGTGTAAAGTTTTTTGAGTTCTTTATATATGCTGGAAATTAGTGCTCTATCTGATGTGTGTGTAGTAAAGATGTTCTCCTACTCTTCACGTTATTGTTTCCTTTGCTGAGAAGGAACTTTTAAAACAGTTATTATTAAGTGCTAATGGTCAATGTTCTGAATGTCATGAAAAATGGACTAAATATTTACAACATAGCAAAAACAGGTTATGTCCTTCATCTACTGTTTTTATTTCTGATTGCTTTCATTAGTTCCTTATTATGAGAGTGTACAAGACAAAATATTTCTTTACCGAAGTCAAAAAATTAAAATAAGTACATACTTTAGCCTTATAAATAAGGAATTGGATTATGCATTTAATGGGCAATAATGTTTATGAAAATGTTTCTTGAAAATAAAGCAACAGGTTCACAATTGCAAAAAATATTTAATATCGATAAGACAATCTCTAGGCATTTCTTTTGTTTTGCCCAATTCTGTTTTGCATAATAACAGTTCTTATTGTTATTATGTACTGATGTGTGACAAGTTGCTTCAAAGTTTAGTGGTTTATAGCAAGATACATTTTTTATTACCCCTTTTTCTGTAATAAATCCAGGTGTGGCTTAGCTGGGTGCCCTGGTTCAAGATCATTCCTGTGGTTCAAACTGTCAATAAGAACTGCAGGTTTCTTGGGGCTCAACTGGAGCTGGAGGATGATGTATTTAGAGGATTTCAGGGCTGCTGGCAAGACTCAGAAAATCCAATTCTAAACTCACACATATGGCCCCTCTATGAGGCTTTCTTGGCAGCTGGTGTCTCCCAGGATAAGAAATCCAAAGAGAGTTAAAGAAAGACATAAATTGGAAGCTACAGTATTTTTATAACCTAATCTTAAAAGTGATACCCTGTTACTTCTACCATGTTATATCCAGTAAAAGTGCATCAATAATGCCTACCCAGAAACAAGGGGAAAGGAAGAAATTGCAGGAGACAAAGTATTGTTTCTTATTAGTTACATCTCAATAACAACATGGTCAATTCTTGGCTTACTGCCTTTGAGTCCCCTATAAGAGCAAGAAACCACCTTCTATTATACAGAAGCGACATCCAAGGGCAACTCTAGGACTTCTCCACATATAAAAATTTAGGTGGAGAGACTGAATCTAAGCCCATTTTTTTTTCATACCTTCCACCATCCTCGGTCCAGCATTCTTTTCCAGACCCTCCACTGGCTGTGGTATCTTAACCCAGCCCAAATTCCTCTGGTACAGTTTTTGCTTTAGCAAATAGCAATAACTCTCCCTAAACCCATGACTTCAACCCCACTTCCCAAGGCATAATTCCCCATTAGGCACTCTTGATAAGTATTTGGCTCCTACTCTAACAGCTGCTCTCAGACCTTCTTTGGCTGGCTCCTGAGACTCAGGAGAGTGGAAAGGATCCAATCAACTGAGAGGACATTATTTAAAAACACTTTAAAAGCTATAAAGTGCTCTAGACCCGTAGAGATCCTTAGTAGTACTTTTCTTTCGAAAGGTTTTTACAGATCCCATTAGAGTGGTCTTGAAGTGCTATGGTACTATGGAGAGGTTGAAAGTAAAACCATGTTTTTCCAGATGCCAAATAGTCATAGAAAAATGTTGAGCAGTGAATATTTACCTTGGAAAATATTATATTTTAAGGATTAATAATATTCTTCCTTTTCATTTCAATGTGATCAGTCAAAAAAGAGTAAAATTAAGAAGAGATTTGCATGTGAGATAAGGATCGGAGAGGAGCTAGTGTTCGATGAAAATAGGTAATGAAAGAGCAATTTCATTTTCAATACGGATTTTTGTTTTATCCTTCTATAGGAGTGTTCTATGTGCACACTAAAATGCAGATGCATACTAATTAGTAATTAATATTCATCAACTTGTATAATAGTCCTCAACACAATGGTGATTAGCTTTTGATATTTATAGTATCATGAATAACTAGTTGGGGAAATGTATCATTTTCATTAAAATTACATTATGTTCCATAGGAGAATATGTACCCTGATAGTGGGAAAATACAGTAATGTTTTTAACCTCTGTATTTTGAGGAAGCTGAAGTAATTTGTTCATATGCCTGGCAAATATCACTTTTTTAAAATTGCATAGATAGTGGTCTAAAGAGTTCTTTTTCAGACATAACATCTTCTTGATTTTTTTTTTCTCATGAGAGAATTTAGCCTGCTAATAAGGATTTCAAACTCCAACTGGCCTTGTGCTAGGCTATCAAAATGCAGGCACAGGCACCAACTCTCAAGGTCCTGTCCATTCCTGGTTACTCCAATACATAACCCCAGCAGTTATCCTTTGCCTCTCCTGTATCCCCTTTCTATTTTTTTCTTCCTACTATTTCCTACCATCTCACAAACATACTTTTTTCTTATTGTAGAAGCAGAACCTTCCCTTGATGCTACTATCTCTTCACTTTGGCCAGTCAACAGGATTTGACCTACTAGTCATTGTGTGGTTCTTGGCTTTTGGAACATACCAAACTACGAGTTTTCCCTTTTATTCTTCTTAGTCTTGCTCTTGGGTTCCTTTTCATCTCTCTGACCTTTAAAATGTGGAATTTTCAAGAATCTTTCCCAGGACATTTTCTTTTTTCTACTTCAGTTACATATTTGGTGATCTCATCTAGTCTCATGGCCTTAAATTCTACCAATATGCCAACAATTTCCAAATTTATGTCCCTAACACATATCTCTTCCCTGAACTTTACACTAATAAATTTGACTAATGACTTTATATCTCTACTTGGAGAAAAGAATTACAAACATAATATGTTTAAAATTAATTTCTGATACTCTCCATGACAAATGTTCATTCCTGTCTTCCCTATCTGAATAAGTGGTAACTAATTTTTTCCCTGATACTCAGTCCAGACACATTAAACTGATCCTTGACTCTGATCTTGTCACAGAATATATTAATCTATGACCACATTCTGTTGACTTTACCTTCAAAATCTATCCAGCACTGGCTATCTTTCAACTACCTTTGTCTAAACCACCCTCATTTGCCACCTGCATTACATAAGGCCAAACTGCGTTTCTCCTCTTCAGTTTATTACCAACATGGAAACCTCTTAAAATGCCATCTCAAACTCTCCTCCCTAAAAACCTCCAGTGGTTTTCCATCTGACTCAACATGAAGACCCAAATCTCCCAGCCCCCATCCATTCTCACATCATGGATTATTTCTCCCTCACTCCATTCCATCCAGGTTTTTAATATTTGGGGGGTGGGGAGGGTACTGGAATTGAACCCAGAGGTGCTTTACAACTGAGCACATTCTCAGCCCTTTTTATTTTAGTTTTTTGTTTTGAGACAGGATCTAAGTTGCTTAGGGCCTCACTAAGATGCTGAGGCTGTTCTCAAACTTGTGATCCACCTGCCACAACCTCCCAAGTCACTGGGATTATAGACATGCACCACTATGCCTGGCTAAATTTTCAAAAAAAAAATGTTACTGTGCAGATTAATGGGATTTACTGTGACATTTCCATATATGCATGCATCAAGAATTAATCATGTCCATCCATGCTTCTGCTACCTTTGCTCACCTCCTCACCCTGCTCCTTTCCTAGTCCCTAGCAATCCCTCTTCTACTTTCAGTCTTTTTTCTTTTCTTTTCAGTTTCCACATATGATAAAGAACACATAGTATTTATCTTTCTGTGTCTGGCATATTTATGTTTCTGTGTCTGGCATATTTTGCTTAACATGATGATGTCCTCCAATGATGTCCATTTTAACCATTTTCCTGGAAAAGGCAGGATTTGATTTTTTTTTCTCTTTTTATGGTACTAGGAATTGAATGCAGGGAGCGCTCTACCACTGAGCTACCTCCTTAGCCTGTTTTTATCTATTTATATATATATTTTTTGTGACAGTGTCTCACTAAGTTGCCCAAAGCTGGCCTTGAATTTTCAATCTTCCTTCCTTCCTCAGCTTTCTGAATAGTGAGATTACAGATGTGTGCCACCATACCTGGTTGGATTTCATTCTTCTTTATGGATGCATAATACTCCATTGTGTGTGTGAGTATAGAGCAAATATTTTGTATGTATTTACACTTATCTGTTGTTGGGCACCTAGGCTGACTCCATATCTTAGTGGTAGTGAATAGTGCCACAATAATCATAAGTGTACAGTTAGCCCTTTTGTATGTTGACCTAATTTCCTTTGGATATATACCCAGGACTGGGATAACTGGATTATGACAGTTTGTTTTTTGTTTAATGAGGAACCTCCATACTGTTCCCCAGAGTGGCCTTACTCATTTACATCCCCACCAATAGTGGATAAAAGTTTCCTTTTCTCCAAATCTTCACCAGGAATTTTTTTTTTATCATAGCCATTTTAACTAGGGTGAGATGGTACCTCATTGCAGTTTTGATTTGCACTGCTCTGATGGCTAATGACATTGAGAATTTTTCAAATATTTATTGGTCATTGGTATTTCTTCTTTTGAGAAATGTCTACTCAGATCATATGCCTATTTTTTAATTGGATCACTTGTTCCTTTGTTGTTAAAGTTTTTTGAGATCTTTATATATTTTGGATGTTAACACTCTATTAGATGAATAGCTGGCAAATATTTTATTCCATTTTGTAGATTGTCTCTTCTATCTATTGATTATTTCATTTGCTATGCAGAACCTTCTTATTTTGTTATAATTCCATTTGTCTATTTTTGCTTGTATTCTCCTGTACTTTTGGGATCTTGTCCAAAACATTCTTGCCTAGTCCAATGTCCTGGAACATTTCCCCATTTTTAGTAGTTCTATACTTTTTTTGTCTTACATTTAAGTCTT
Organism: Xerus rutilus; assembly: GCA_028644305.1. Classification (NCBI taxonomy): domain Eukaryota; kingdom Metazoa; phylum Chordata; class Mammalia; order Rodentia; family Sciuridae; genus Xerus; species Xerus rutilus. The sequence continues at coordinate 94,272,335 of CM053408.1, forward strand.
TAACTCATTTTTAATTGGTTTTGTAACTGGTGAGAGGTAGGAGTCTAGTTTCATTCTTTGAAATGTAGCTCTCCAGTTTTCCCAACACCTTTTATTGAAAAGAATGTCCTTTCTACAATGTATGTTCTTAACACCTTTGTTGAAATCAGTTGGCTATAGATGTATGGGTGGACTCCTAGACTGTCCGTTATATTCAGCTGGTCTATATGTTCATTTTTATGTCAGTATCATGCTGTTTTGATTACTACAGTTCTCTAATATGTTTTGAAATCAAGTAGTGTAATATCTCCAGCTTTGCTCTTTTTGCTCAAGATTTCTTTGGATATTCAGAATCTTCTGTTCTTCAATTTGAAATTCAGGATTGTTTTTTTCTAGTTTTGTGAAGAACATTACTGGTATTTTGATGAGGGTTGCATTGTATCTATAAGCTTCTTTGTGTAGTATGGTCATTTTAACAATATTAATACTTTAAATTCATCACATTGGAGGTCTTTCCACTTTTGAGTATCTTCTTCAATTTCTTCCTTCAGTGTTTTGTAATTTTCATTATAGAGACATTTTATATCATTAAATAGATTTATTCCTAGGTATTTTGCATGTGTGTGTATATCTATTGTAGATGGGATCACTTTTCAAGTTCTCTTTCTCAACAAATTCATCATTGGTGTATAGAAAAGCTGTATGTTTTTGAATGTTGATTTTGCATCCTATTTTTTGGATTAATTTATCAATTCTATATTCTTTTGTGCAATATTTAGGTTTTTCACATGTAAAATCATATCATCCACAAACAAGGATAATTTCACTTTTTCCCTTATTACTCTTATGCATTTTATTTCTTTCCCTTGCCTTATCAATGGACTGTCTAAAATTCTCATATTATATTGAATAGGAATGGTGAGAATAGACACCTTTCACTTCTTCCTGATCTTAGAGGAAATGCTTTCAGTTTTCCCCCCACTTAGTTTGATGTGGGCTCTGTGTTTGTCATATGTGCCCTGAATCATGTTGAGCTATGATCCTTCTATATACCAAATTTGTTCAGGACTTTTACCATAAAGGACCACTAAATTTTATCAAATTATTTTTCTGCAACTATTTGATGATTGTAAGATTATTATCTCTCATTTGCATGATGTATTACATTTATTGACTTGAGTGTGGTGAACCATCCTGTGTTCCTGAGATGAAACCAACTTAATCATGGTATATGATTTTAATGGTGTACTGTTGGATTCAGTTTGCTAGCATTTTATTGATTTCTTTTTCTTTTTCTTTTTTTTTTTGCATCTTTGTTTATCAGGGATATTGGTCTCCAGTAGTTTTTTTCCTATTTTTGTTGTGTTCTTGTTAGGTTTTGGTAATAGGGTAATGCTGGCCTCATAGAATGAGTTTACAAGACTCTTCTTTGATCAGTTAAGTATGGTCCCACCTCACCTTTACACTTGCTATTGTCTCCATCTGACATGCTTCTCTTTCAGATATCTTCATGACCTAACCTTTTCACTAATTTCAAAAAAATAATCAACAATTAAATTATGGCTTTCTGTTTATTCCAATTAATATACTATACCTATAGGACTTCCTATTTCTATGTTGCTGCTTTATTTTTCTTTATAACACTTACCACCTTCAAACATATCATTTACTTCTTGACTTTTTTTCTTCACTATCACACTATACTTTTATGTAAGTTCCTTGAGAGCAGGAATTTTTATTTGTTTGATTCATTATATATGTCCAATGCTTGGTACATAATAGGTGCCATAATATGTATATGTTGAATGAAAATCTAAAAGAGTGAAAAAAACAAACTTAAATCTTGTTGTGAAAATAAGGTTAACACTCAAGAAAGGAAACAGAAATGGCAGAAGATGGTATGGAATGATGACAACAAAATTGAGAAGAAAATGAAATTTAAACGTCTATAAGTCTGGATGAACATCATAGGGAAGATATGGGAATTTATATTATTGATACCTTTGATACAAAAGAAAATTGAGCATCTGATTAATGAGCTCTGAAAACACAAATTTTCTACTGTGTTTTACAGCAAAGAAACTTTTCTCTTTCCTTCTTAGATTACTCCCTCCAGATTTTGCACTGCTGAACACAGGTTGTTTTCTGTTTGAAAAGTAATTCCTCTATCTTTGCCAGTGTGAAATATGTTTATCCTCCTCATCCAGAATCAAACTTCCCCTTTGCATTTCCTAGCTGATAAACTCCTGGATGGTAGATAAAGATTCTGTTTTGTAAATCACTGTTTTTTCAGTGTACTGGACATATAACAAGCTTAAACATTATATCCTGTTGAATGTATGGGTGAATGAACATGTTTTCCCTGACCTGCACATTGACACCACTTTTCCATCTTTTATTTTTAATGTATTTTATAGACTATATCTGGTATTGCATTATTGTAGTGACATGAGTTATATCCATATCTATGATAAAATGTATTTTATTTTCTCTAGCTATATGAGGTATGCTTTACAAATAAAATTGTGTATGTTTAAGGTACACAGTGTGATGATTGGATATATGTATACACTGTGATATGATTACCACGGCAAAGCTTACTTTCATATTTATCAACCCACATATTTGCCCTTGCTTTTGGAGGGTGATGAGAACATTTAAGATCTACTCTCTTAGAAAACTTTTAAGTAGATGGTAAATTATTATTAAGTACAGTCATCATGCTGTTAGATTTATAGAATTTGTTCATCTTATAACTTGTTTATCTTTGGCTAATACTTCTCCATTTTCTCTGTCCTCTGGTAAACACCATTCTACTTTCTATTCCTATGAATTTAACTTTTTTAGATTCCACATGAAGGTGACATCATGCAGCACTTGTCTTTCTGTGCTTGGCCTATTTAATAACTTAACATAATGTCCCCCCATGTTATCAAAAACTATAGAATTTCATTCTAAAGATGAGTAATATTCCCTTGTGTTCTATTTAAAACATTTTCTTCATTCATCTGTCAATGGACACAATTTGTTTTTATATATGGCTATAATGAACAATGATGCAATAAGTGTGTGAGTGCAAATATCTCCTTGACACGCTGATTTATTTCCTTTGGATATATAACAAGACATAGATTGCTGGATCACATAGTAGTTTCACTTTTTTTCCCCAAGAAATTCCACACTGTTTTCCATAATGACTTCACCAATCAATATCATCATAATATTATGCAAGGATGCCCTTTTCTACACACCATTGAAATGCTTATGTATTTGTTTTTCTAATAGCCAACCTGGTCATTGTAAGGTAATATCTCATTTAGTTTTGATTTGTATTTATCTAATGATTAGTGATATATACCACTTTTTCATATACCTGTTGACCATTCATATATCTTCTTTTCTATTTAAGTTCTTAGCTCATTTTTAATTGGATTACATGTTTCTTTACACTGATTTATTGAATTTTCTTATACATTTTAGATATTTACTTCTTATCAGTATATGACTTTCAAAAATTTTCTTCTATTTAGTAGGTTGCCCATTCATTTTGTTGATTGTTTTGTTTGCTGAACAGTACTTTTTAATTATATTACTTGTTTATTTTTGATTTGGAGTCATAGGTATGATTTTAGGGTCAAAGCCACAAGTCACAAGATCAGTGTCCAAAGGTTTTTCTCCTGTATCTTCTTCTAGGAGTTGTTTCACATCCTACATTCAAGTTTTTAATCAGTTTTGAGTTCATTTTTATGTATGGTATAATAAAATAATTCATTTCATTTTTTGCTTGTGGATATTCAGTTTTCCCAACACCATTTGTTGAAGAGACAATTCTTTGCCCATCTTGTATTCTTAATGTCTTTCTGATGATTAATTATGTGGATTGATTTTTAGGCTTTCTATTCTAAAAGTCTTTGAATCTGTTTTTATGCCAGTACCATAATGTTTAAATTACTATAACTTTGTAATATAATATAAAATTAGGAAGTATGATTCCTATAATTTTGTTCTTATGAAGATTGCTTTTAACTACTTGGGGATTTTGTGATTTCATATTAACTTTAGGATTTTCTGTACTTCTTCAAAAAGAGCCATGGGAATTTTGGCAAAGATTCCATTGAATCTATAAATCATTTTGAGTTGCATGGACATTTTTGTAATATTGTTTCTTCAACTTTATGAACACAAAATGCCTTTGCATTTTTTCTTCTTTCTTCTTCAATTGCTTTCATCAATGTTTCATAGTTTTGGGTGTACAGACCTTTGACTTTCTTGGTCAAATTTCTAAGAATTCTATTTGTTTCAATGTTATTATAACTGGGATTTTAAAAAATTTCTTATTTTTTTTACTTCGTTGTTAACATACAAAAACACAACAGATTTTTGTATGTTGTTTTTGTATTCTGCCACTTTACTGAGTTTGCTTATTTGTTCTATCATAGTTTTACTGGAAACACAATACTCCTCAACATTTTGAAATTGGACTATATCTTTGCTACGTTTATTCTTTTCACCTTCTCTTTCCTACGATAGTGCCATAACCCAGTACACAGTTGAAAGTGTTGAAGTTGTGTGGAGTTAAATTGCAAAGTTAATTATTACTAACTTTAAAAATAAGTACAAAATCTCAGAAGCGCATAACAATAATTATTTAATTTTATCATGTTTTTGCACTTAAAATAGTAGAGATTCAGCTTGTTGAGCCTCTGAACTGCAGGTCCAATTTCCATATGTCTCTCTTCTTCCTGGAATCAGTAGATTAGCTGGACCATGTTCTTGTGGTGATACAGAGGACAAGAGCCAGTTGAAACTGCAATGCTTTTTATGTCCTAGGCTTATTTACAAAGCTGTCATTTTCACCCACTTTGCATTGGTTCCATTTCTAAGCTGAAAGTCATGAGCTGAGGAATACAGTCTGTCACTATTTTGAAAAACTGCATAATCACACACTAAAAAGTCAGAAAACAGGACAGGGTGAAGAACATGAGACAAAAATGAAATCAATGATCTACATTGGCTTAAAATGTCCAGTAATATTACCATGGCACTGACTGAAACATGAACTTCATAGGGGTTCACTATAGTTTATTCAGTTCACAGAAATTTTTGGAAACTTTGCCCACTATGTGCCAAGCCCTTGTCTAACTCCTGAAGATATAAAAAATGAATAAGAAACACCACAGCACTGTGAACCAAGCAAGGGAGTGGTGACTCATTTTTTAAAAGACTTAAGTGACTTGGCTTAGTTTACTATGTAGTAAGTTGGAGAATTTGAAAGGAAACATAGGTTGGTCTTCTTTACAACAAACTCTAATATTTCCTAACTTAGTTTCAATCCTGGAAGGACTAGAAAGGCTCTTATAGTCCATAATTTAGATGCAGATTCGAGTATACATTAATATCTTTGGATACGAGAGCAACTTGCTTGGTTAGCCAGCTGTTCCAGTCCAGCCATTAAGCCTTCTATGCATAAGATACTGCTAGAATCCAAGGTGACTCAGCAGCACCAGTTCACTTCAAAGAGTGAGATTGTGCATTCCATGTGGGGACAATAACACTTCACCCTCCAGAGGATGAGTCTTTGAAAAGCTACAAGGAGATGAGAACACACTTTAGAACTTTATTAGTGAAATGAAGCCCCGCGTCTTTCTTTGGTTGTTATCATGTGCGTTTTCACATTGCCCTCTCCCAACAAGCTGTGCCTCATAGGAACATATTGATTTAATTGAATCTTACAGCTGTAGCTGGGAGGCACCCTGAATAACAATAAGGCTTTTATGTGGAATATGACTTAATTTAGAGAATAACTGCTGATGCAAGATGGCAGATTCATTACACTGCCTGACTGATCAATGTACTACCATTTGGGAAAGCTAGACTGGGAACTAAATAGCTTTTCACATTGGTTGTCAGACATTCTTTTAAATATCTTGTTATATGTTATGACAGATGTATGAGAAATACCTTTAGGTAATCAGAAGATCAAGCCAGCAATTTGAATCTAGGGATGGGGGGAAATCACCTGCATACAACAGGTGCTACTTCTCAGTCTAATATTTTCCAGAGAGACTCTATATCCAACCAGAAATAAAATATGGTTTATTCTCTCTTCAGTAACAATGACAGTGAAATACAAATCTTTCCTGATAGAGCTGCCACTTCCCATGTTTTTTCAATTTGCAGTGAAAAGAACTTACTAAATTCAAGTGGGAATATTACTGTTCCTATAATCTGTGTCAAAGGAATTATTATTTATAGGAAGTCACAGGAGCAGAGTCTTTGTTAAAGAATCTGCAGTGCTATTGCTGCTTATTCTACAAATAAACATGTCTGTGAGACCTCCTGACCATAAGCAGAGACTTTGGTTGCACAGTTTATCACTTGGCTCATGATCCTCAGGGAGTTGTCTTACTCAGCAACAGCCAGTCCTGCTCCAACGAGCCCAATTAGGATTAACAGGGAAATTTCTGGCCTCAAAGAACAGGCAAGCTGCAGTGAGTTGGCAAGGTACCAAGTACAGTCTGTCAATGGGGAGCCATAGATATGGACCTGAGAATTTTTAATTTTAGCTCATTTTCGGAGGGAGCTCTACAGCTGTGGCTATGATTTTTTAAATGTTCTAATTTGATATAACAGTGATTTTTCTACAAAAAGCATCCTTGTTTGTTGAAGTCTGATTCTGCTGTGGAAAGATCAGTGTGTGTCAGAGTGTTATTCAGAATTCTGCTCTTATTTCTTTTTTACAAAAAAAAAAAGTAGTAATAAAGGTCACAATATGCCAAAAATAATAATAATAAAAAGAAGAATTTCTTTTTACTGTTCCTTTCCTGAATACCATTTCAAACCAAAGAAATAAAGAAATAATAGGTATAATATATGTTAGAAATGATATTAGTGGTGGGGAGAAGAAAAAGAATTAATGGCCCCACGTCCCCTTAGTCTGCCTATCTGTGATTGTCCTATCTGTAGGATGCCAGTACATCTCATCTCATCTTCCTGATGATCTGATAAAACAACAAACTAGTAAAGGTCAAACAGAGCTGCTTTGCTAAAATATGTTGTCCAAAAGTCTTTGCAATGACCCAGGTCTAAGGTTACCATGACGTGGAGCCTACAAAGACCAAGGATACAAGAGAGGTTTGATCATATAATTTAAGAAAGGAGGTCAACAGGTGGACTTCTCAGTGATGGCAAAAACAATTGGTATGGACATAGTGAATGGGCAACTACACCAAAGGAACCCAACAGGCTTAGAGTCAATAGTGCCCAGTCTAAGGGTTGACAAACTTTAAGACATATAAAGTAATTAGTTTACACTCTGTAGGTCATATAATCTTTTTTCTAACTACTCAACTCTGCATTATAGTAGGAAAACAGCTATCGTTGGGCGTGACCATGTTGCACCAAAACTTTAGAACTCGGTGCAGAAAAACTAGAGTGAGTAGCAAGGGCTTAGGTTTGAGATTAGGGTCCCAGGGTATTGAGTCACTTAGCTGGGTTCATAATAAAATTTCAGAACAGAACCAGTGCTAAGACATGCTCTCAGCTTCTTAGAAACACCCTGCTTTAATTAAAAAAAAAGAGAGAGACATTTAAATCTAGGTGATAATGGATTAAAAAAAATAGGTATCAGTAATCCCAGCATTCTGGGAGGCTGAGACAGGAGAATAGCGAGTTCAAAGCCAGCCTCAGCAATGGCGAGGCGCTAAGCAACTCAGTGAGACCCTGTTTCTACGTAAAACACAAAATAGGGCTGGGGATGTGGCTCAGTGGTCGAGTGCCCCTGAGTTCAATCCCCAGTACCAAAAAAAGAAAAAAAAAATAGGTGTCTTCCAATGTGGTCCCAAGGCAATTATAGCCATGGCATCCCTGAAAGATGGGATGAATGATAGAACAATGACGTGTCAGGAGGTTTTAGAAGGAAGAGTAAGACAGTTAGAAATTTGGCATTAGCAAAATAAAAAAGAAACACATTCAAATACTAGTTATATTATGTAATAAATTATTTATTCTCTATGAGCTAAGACTCATTCTATAGTTCTTTTGTGTAAGGGAGATTAGAAGACTAGTTACCTCAAAAAGTACTGAGAAGGAAAAATGATTTCCAACATATGCGAAACATTTAGTACAGTGTCCTTGGCCTTCATTTGTCTTTCAATAAAAGCTGAGAGCTATTATTATTAGTTTTTGTGTTATCAGATTTTATTTTGCTTACAAAGATATTCTGCCATGTTCTGTTTAATATTTTAAAACTGTCATGCTTTTTGAAATGAAGATCTAACAGAACTCATTTAAAAGAAAGAATATATAAAAGGAAAGTTATTGTATGTAGATCCAGTACAAATTCAACTAGATATAGATTTGGAGTTACTGCAATTCTTTTCTAACAAGGATCCAACCACTATGACATTGTGACTATGAGATTATATTTTCCACTTCCTCCTGTTCTTATTCCTTTTCATCCCTTATTTTTCCCCCTTTTGTCTGGCTATAAGAAAAAGAAAGAATGGAGGAATTTTTAAGGTAAATGTAATATTTCAATTTGCAAATTGAATACAGAAGACTCTTTAATAATAGAGTGAAGATTGAAAAAGAAAAACTAAATTTGAAACAGAAAAGAACTATTCTACCACTGCAAAACTAAGGAAGAAGTAAGATCTAGGTAGTAGTAAAGGCTTAGGGTATTGTAGCGCATATATGTCATCTACTTAGCCATAGCAATGAAAAATCAATAATAGCAATAATACTAGCAATTAAAATTAATGTGCTTACTATGTGTATGACATTTAGGACTCTGTAGTAACTTCCTAAGATACAAAATGTACCTAAAAGGTAGGTATCAATGTTTTACAGATGGAGAAAACTGACATACAAACAAGTAAAGTATTCTGCCCAAGATGACACATTAAATAGCTAAGGCATGATTTTCACCTACAGCAACTGGCTTCTGAGCATGGAACCTGATGCTTCAAATTTTCAAGAATCCAATTCCAGCACCAGTATGACAAACTTTCCCAGTTCAACTTGTACTTTTTTTTTAAGCACTGAAAGTCTTGTGTCCAGGGAATCCTCTTGGTCCCAGGCAAACCTGGATAGTTGATCACCCTAAAAAATTTCATAAGGTTGGCTTATAGAAGAAAGCAAAAAAGGTTCAAATCTACAGAAATAGCTGTCACAAGATCCTCTAATTCTCAGGCATTCTAATTAAAAGAGAACTATCCAAAATAATGAAGTGCATCTAATCTCAGTTTAAAGGCAATTATAACAGATTTGCTTACTTGGCTTCCCTACTAAGAAGGAAGGATCTAAAGAGAGACAGAAGTAAAAGTGACAGAGAGAAAGCAAAAAAATAAAATTATAAGGACAATGTGAGAACATTTAATGACTCTTAATGACATTTAATTGGACATTAGTTAATGCACTGTTTGTCAGTGACAGAAAGGCAACTGGAACTGTCTTTATCAAGGAGGTAAATTCAGCAGGAGTACTTGTTGGGAGGCATGATGCCATCAGAGTTGCTTCCTTTTACCACTCTTTCCTTTTGTTGTAGCTGTTTTTCTATCAGACTATCACTTTATTCACTGCAGAAACATGAAATCAACACATCCTAAATTTTTATGTTCAAGCTGCAGGAGAAGATCTGATTATGTTAGTCCAACATTTAAAAATCCTATGGGGAAAAAAGACTAATTTGGTTAGTTTAGGTCATGCAAACATTTCTGAACCAATAATTCCTGGCCAGAATTGGGATCACATAAGTATATGGCAGCCTTGTGGGAACCATAATGATGAGGTAGGGAACAGGCAATTTCCAGAAAAGAGGAGACCCTGTACATGTCCACTGCCTCTTCTCCTTGGCTGAATAACATACTCCTACTCTCAAACAACCACCAATATATATTCTCTCTTACTTTTCTTTCTGTACATAGATATCAATAGGTCACCTCTTAATACATTCTAAATATTCCACCTATAACCATGAAAGGACCCTCTGCCCCAACAATTGAAAAATTAAACACTAGTCCTGTGAACTATGATTTTTGCACAGCTATTGTTTATAAAAATTCATTAAGCTGAGAGGATGGGGTGGGGATGGCACATCAGAGGGTTCCTCTTCTTTAATTTCAGACTCTCTGAGTCATATCATATTTAAAGGCAATTCCTCCTCAAATTAGTTGGCATCATGCCACGATCAGACCTCAAATAGTACTTCAATCAGTACTAACTGCTAAATACAAAAAGCCAAGAAAGATGTCCAGTCCATAACAGTAGAAAAAAATGTAGAAAGCATTCCCACTTAGAAAGTGAGGAAGAAAGTTAATGATGCGATCAATATATCTTGGTTCCTTAGAAAATAAACTGTGTAAGGGTATGGATTTTTTATTTTGTCTTATAAACTGATTTTTTTCCCTTGTAACAGATTCATAACAATCACTCCATGTGTAATTCTTGAACAAAGGGACATTCTTTTCTTATTTGATTCTCTGGAAATAGGGAGTGTTCTTGGTCAACTGATTCTGTTAGTTGAGAATGTCATATGATATCCATCTTCTGGGTATTAAGAAAGAAAAGGGACATATTGGATTCATCATGGTACTGAGTGGTAGGACAAGTTTCAGTCGATGGCAAAGTGATTGTTATTTGAAACTTGACTGTCCATACTCAAGTAGTCATCCACAGTATGTATCTTTACTTCTCAAGCCTTCAGGTTTGAAGAGTACAGGCATGTCCTAAAGATCTAAGCAAGCAACTTTCTAGGTTTCAAAGTTCATGTGACTAAGGTTTCCTTCTATATTCTCTTATCTCTGTTAGCTCTGAACTGTTAGCTCTGAAAATCAGGTATTTGGGCAGGATTCAGAAAATCTGATAAGAAGCTTAGATAAATGTCATAATATGTTCCTTGTAGGTATGCCAATGGGTTTACTGAGTATATTGGATTTAGCACATCACCTTTTTATATCTCCAAAAACAGAAATACAGATCAAGTTTTATAGGTGTTGTTTGTCCTATATATGGCTATGTGAGTTAAAGAGTTTGTATGTTCCATTCCACTTTGTCTGAGTGGCACATTTGCACCCCTTTTCAGTTAATGTCCTTTAATAAGGCTGATTTATCCTTCTGGCCTCCATGCAGGGCATGCAGCTCAAGCCCTGTCCATTAAAACAGTTCAGACATTGGCCACAGTATTGATTCCAGAATGAGTCTGTGATCCCACTTGAGTCAATGAGAGTCACTTCCGGGACTTTTTTTACCTTGGACTAATGAGAAAAAATTGAACTCTTTTCTCTAGAAACTCTAGTAACTCCAGTGTTGCCAGAGATCATATTTGCTAACAAGAAGGAAAAATATTCTGGAGACTGAAGACTACCACAGGATGAAGACAGGGACCTCCTGATATATTTTGAACTCTTGAATACCAGTATATTTTAAGTCAGATCTACTCTATAATTGTTATTTGTATAGCATCCAAATTTTATTTGGACTTAAAGTAGATATAGTTGGGTGGGGCTCATGTTGTTTCAACTTAAATATTCCAGCAGAAGTTTTAGTAATTTGAAATAAAAATGTGTAATAAAATATTTTTAAAGCTTTTTGAATACCTCATGATAGAGTTACATTGAAAGAGTTTTGGTAAAAGAACTTTGAACTACAAACATCTGTAAGACTACAAATACTATACAAGCAGCAATCCTAAAGGACATGTTGTAAAAATAAATGATTGACTCAAAGAATTAAAATTCTCAGCAACAGATTCAATTCAAAATAAGAGCTTTAAAATCTGTAGAATTCTAGCAATACTATTAGATCAATGACCAAAATAATGTTTTTACTAAAGTCTTCTTAAAATTAAGTTATGCCTTTCAGAATGAATGAATATAATTTTATGTTTTTGAAATTATATCCATATAAGGATCAATTTCTTTAATAATAAGCAAAATTTCTTAGTTTTGAAAAGTGAAAAGAGAATATTGGACTTAGCAATGATTTCAACATAACAATAAAAGTAACTCTTTCATTTAGAGATATATAAAGGTGGCTGCTTCTCAAGTTTATGTTAACAGTTAACATTTGACTAATGAAGGACAATTAAGGTAATACTATTTTTGGTGAATATTAACAATTTGCTTGGGAAACTTTGGATGAATGATTATATTTATTTACTAAAACCAAGAAGTCAATTGAGTAGCATAAATGAAAAAAAAAACTGTTAAAATACAGCCTTAGGATACAATTCTAAGGGTAATAGCTTCCAATAGGATAATTGTTGAATCAGGGATGCTGGATAAATTAAATGGTTTTTCTTAATGTAGACATTTATAAACAAAAGAATCTTTGGGAGGATTTGCCAACTCTGTTGATTCCATCTTCTCTTTTTAAAGCTAAGCCTAACTGACATCTTGGGATGATTACCATAATCTATAGTAATAGAGCTGCCAAAGTATTGCCAAAACAGAATAAATCAATGGAAAATAAGATAAATTTGTTCTGTGGCCTCAGTAGATCTGAAGGCCATCGGGAAATATTTAAATAAACCTTTCATGTCAATAATAAGATTAAGCACACTGGCAGATAATAGAAACAACAAGGATATATTTAGCATAGGAAAAATACATTTGCTAATATTGTGTGTGTGAATAGCACCAATTTCAGTATTCCGCAAGCATGGTTTGTGAAATGAAATTTACACAGGGTTTGACAGTGCATAAATTATTCTGAAAACTTAAAGTATGATTTTTAAAAACCATATTAACTGTTTCAGAACACCACACATTTTTAATAAAGTGCTGCAATGCCCCTTCACATTCTATTCTAGGGGCCAAGTCTATTCATTACTGTACAAGCATCTCTTACAAGCATCCTCTGAAGTTGTATATTTTACCAAGCACTGAACAAAATACAGACATTAAAGTTAGAAAGGATAGTCATGCACACAATCCTGATATAAAGATGAGGGAGAAAATATGGGTTACAGCCTTATATCTCCTGTCAATCAAACACACATCCCCAAATTGCATAAATACCTGTGAGAGAACTGTTTTGTTTTGACTAGTTTTTAATTTATTTCTAACTGATACATAAAGCATCAAAATTATACATCAATGTATCATGTTTTAATACATGTATATGTTGCATTACATTTAAATCGGGTTAAACATATTTATCGCCTCAGATTTAGCATTTCTTCATGGATAAAACTTTCAAAATCCTTTATTCCAGCTATTGACATGTACATTACATTATTGCTATTTACAGTCACCCTGTTGCTCCTAGTAAAACATAACTCAGCACCCATTGATCAATGTTTTCCAATTCCTCTCCTGCTCTAATCTCCCCAATCTTTATTTTCAACTTCTATGAGATCAGTTGTTATACTCTACCTATGAATGAGATTATGTAGCACATATCTTTCTGTGACTGGTTCATTTCACTTAATAGACCAGTATTTCATTGTGCAATTATACTATAGTATTTCAACCACTTAGTTGATGGACACTTACATTGTTTCCATTTCTTGGCTATTGTGAAGAGTGTCGCAATAAACATGGAAGTGTAGATGTCTCTTCAATATACTGATTTCATTTCCTTTGGATATATTCCTAGTGGTGGATTGGTGAATCCTAAGGTAGTTCTATTTTTAATTTTTTGAGGAGCTACTGTTGTGTTTTGGATGTGAGACACCCCAAAAGCTCACATGTGAGACAATGCAAGGTTGAGGGAAGAAATGATTGGGTTACCAAAACCTTAACCCAATCAGTGAATTAATCACCTGATGGGCTTAATTGAGTGGTAACTGAAGGCAAGTGGGGTATGGCTGGAGGAGGTAGAACATTGGGGGCATGGCTTTGGGGTATATGCTTGTATCTGACAAGTAGATATCTCTTTCTCTGTTTCTGATCATCATATGAGCTGCTTCCCTCCACCACTCCTCCACCGTGATGTCCTACCTCACCTTGAGCCCCAAGGAATGGAGCTAGACATCCATGGACTGAGACTTCTGAAACCATGAGCCCCCAAATAAATTTTTCCTTCTTTATAATTGTTCTGGTTGGGTCTTTTAGTTACAGCAGTGAAAGAGCTAGCTAAGATAACCACTATACTGATTTCTATAATGGCTCAACAATTTACATTCCCACCAACAATGTGCAAGGGTTTTCTTTTTCCATACCTTGTCAGTTCTTTTATCTTTAGTCTTTTTGATCATAGTCATTCTTATTGATGTTAGGGGATATATCATGGTTTTGATTTGCTATAAAGTTTAATAGAAGAAATGAGAAAAAATGCCTCATGTTTTTCTGATTCAAGAAGGAAAGCATTATGTTCTTTACTGTAATTTTTTTTCATTTTGTTTTCCTGGATGCTGTTTTACTCAGGTTTTTTTTTGCCTCTGTGACTAAAAGACTTGACAAGAACAATTTTAGAAGAGAAAAAGTGTTTTTGGCACTCATGGCTTCTGAAGTCTCAGGCCATAGATGACTGACTCTGTTGCTCTGGGCCCAAGAGAGGCAGAACATCATGGTGAACAGGTATGGAGGAGAGTAAAGCAGCTTTGGACATGGCAGAGAAAAGAGCTCCACTCAGCAGGAACAAAATATATACCACAAAGACTTACCCCAGTGATTTGCCTCCTTCACTCACACCCTACCTGTCTGATTACCACCCAGTTAATCTATTCAAGTGGATTGATGCATTGATTAGGTTAAGGCCTTCATAATATGATTATCTTGTCTTTGAACTTTCTTGTGTTTCCTCACATATGAGCTTTTGGGGGACACCTCATATCTAAACCATTTCAGATGCATGCCCTTTACCAGGTTTTGAAAAGTCCCCTCCATTTCTGCATTTTTTGGAATAGTTTTTTTTCTAGAACAAAGATATTATGTCTTGTCAAATACTATTTTTGTATCTCTAAATTATTATTTTTTTAACAGCAGAGTTATTGAAAAGTACATTTTAGGTTCCTGTGACCTGCAGGAGCCACAGAGCGCCCAAATCCTCAGGAAACTCCACTGGTGTCCAGCCAAAGGGAGACCAGGGACTGCTACCTCTAGCCACAGAGGAGCCCAAACTCAAGGTAAGAGTTGCTCCAAAGACCCTAGCATGAGGCAGCTCCACCCAAGGGCGGCCTGGGCCCACCTCAGTTCCGCTCCAGAGTTCCTGCAGATGGGCAGGAGCCACAGAGGGCTCAAATCTGCCCTCAGGAAATTCCACGGTTGTCCAGCCAAAGGGAGACCAAGAACTGCTACCTCTACCCACTGGGGATTCAGGGCAAGAGTTGCTCCAGAGACATCAGCGTGAGGCAGCCTGGGCCTGCCTCAGTTCCACTCTAGAGTTCGTGCGGGCTGGCAGGAGCTGCAGAGGGCCCAAATCTGCCCTCAGGAAACCCCATGGGTGTCCAGCCAAAGGGAGACAAGGGACTGCTAGCAGCTAGCCACTGGGGAGCCCAAACTCAGGGTAAGAGTCACTGCAGAGTCCTCAGTGGGAGACAGCCCCGTCCAATTGCAGCCTGGGTACACCTCAGTTCTGCTCCAGAGTTCCTGCAGAACAGATGGAGCCACAGAGGGCACAGATCCACCCTCAGGAAACTTCACCAGTGTCCAATAAAGGGTTGACCAGAGACTGATTGCTACCAGCCACAGAGGAAGGCACACCTAGGGTAAGAGTGGCCGGCAGAGATCCCAGCATGAAGAGGCCACACCCAAGTGCACTCTGGGCCCACCTCAGTTCTGCTCCAGAGTTCCTGTGGTCAGGGGAGACAGAAGGCCCAAAACCACCCTTAAGGAATGCCAGGGGTGCCCAGTTAAAAGGAGACCAGAGCCTGCTAGCCAGGGGAGCTCACACTCACTGTAAGGGTCACACACA
>CM053408.1:94288671-94329128 GCA_028644305.1 Xerus rutilus
TGTGTGTGACCCTTACAGTGAGTGTGAGCTCCCCTGGCTAGCAGGCTCTGGTCTCCTTTTAACTGGGCACCCCTGGCATTCCTTAAGGGTGGTTTTGGGCCTTCTGTCTCCCCTGACCACAGGAACTCTGGAGCAGAACTGAGGAGGGCCCTGAGTGCACTTGGGTGTGGCCTCTTCATGCTGGGATCTCTGCCGGCCACTCTTACCCTAGGTGTGCCTTTCTCTGTGGCTGGTAGCAATCAGTCTCTGGTCAACCCTTTATTGGACACCGGTGAAGTTTCCTGAGGGTGAATCTGGGCCCTTGTAGCTCCTGCCGGGTCCCTGGAACTCTGGAGCGGAACTGGGTCAAGCCCAGGCTGCCCTTTGGCCAGGCTGCCTCGCGCTAGGGTCTCTGCGAGGACTCTTACCCTGAGTTTGGGCTCCCCAGTGCCTAGAGGTAGCAGTTCCTGGTCTCCAGTTGGCTGGACACCCGCAGAAGTTCCTGAGGGCGGATCTGGGCCCTCTGTGGCTCCTGCGGGTCCACAGGATCTCTTATCTCTTTGTTGGAGTGATCAATTGTTGCCTGTAATTTCTCTTTTATGTTATTCTGTGATTCATAGATAATTTTAATTATGTAAATTCTGAACTCCTTCTCTGACATTTCATCTACTGTGCTATCAATGGATTCTATTATTGTAGCATCTTGATTTTTGGGGGGCATTTTCTTCCCTCTTTTTTCATGTTCTTCATGTGTTTTCTTCTCTAGCAGTGCAGATCTCAGGTGTTACAGTTTCTATGCTATAATCTTGTAGTGTCCCTGCAGGTTATGAATACCTCACCTCTGGTTTAACCAGGCCTGCAAGGACCTTGGTGATGGTCTTCCCTGTCCTGGCTGTTGTCTCTAGATGGAAGCAGGCTGAGACACCCATGCGTTGGTATATGGGGGGTGCACAGGACAGCACAGTAGGTCTCCTCATTCTACACAAATTATTTTTAATCTTTGCAAATAACAATTCCCATTGATTAATATTTCTCTTGTTAAACCAAACTTTCATTTTTGGTGTAAACTGCACTTGAGAATTTTTGAAGAACTAGTATGTGTAATACCGGAGTTAGAATTATAAAAATGTAAAAAACTCAATACCTAACCTGCAATGAAATACACTGTACAGACCATAAATTAAATAGCTTGTTACATGCTAAAGTATATGCTATATTGAGGCATAAATAATTATTCAAAATGTCTATATGAAATAATTCACTTCTTAAATATCATTTTTTCTGATACATTCATCTTGCTTCACTATATCCATCCATCCAAGATAGCAAATATTTGCTGACATAGGTGATCTAAGTTCCATAGAAGCCACATTATGCTGCCAAATATGATCTTATGCAGACCTACTATTTTTGTTTTGTTTTGTTTTTTGTTTTGGTCCTGGATTTGAACCCAGAGGAGTTTAACCACTGAGATATACCTCCAGCCCTTTTTATTTTTTCTTTTGAGACAAGGTCTCACTGAGTTTCGGAACTTGCAATCCTCTCCTCAGCCTCCAGATTTGCTGGAATTTCTGATTTGCGCTACCACACCCAGAAGACCCACTGTTTTTTATCTTTACATCCTCTGTCAAATACTAGTTTACAATATCAAATGCAATATTATCTGCACCTTTAAAATTTTTCTCCCTTAAGGAAATTTGTATTTCAAAGAAAACCTTAGACTAAATAGTCAATTAAGAAAAACATACCCTAAAGCCATCTCCTACCTTTAATTAAAGACAAGTCTTACGAAGTGTGAAAGTCAAGAAGTAAAACAGTTCTCTAAAGAGCCCTGGAGGCTACCCCAATGCACCCTGATTAACATGGGTATGGAAGATATAAACTTTTAACTTGCCTTTGAGTACTCTGTATGTGTAGCAACAGATTTTCTCTCTCCAAGAAGCATTCAAAATATGTGAGACATACCTCATACTGGGACATTATTTTCACAAGCTCATTAGCAATTAAGAAGAAATAGTGCCATTTGTCCAGTGAGAAGAATGACATCATAAGTTCTTATCAGTGGACATTACTTTAGCATCTGAGAACACAGCTTTAAACTGTTTCTGAACCTTGTGTACAAAAGTGAGGTTGTGAGAAATTCTGTTTCTAAAGGATTGCCTGAAAGACAAGCGATTCGTTCATCTCTCCAGGAAATCTCAAGTTAGTTTCTGGATCAATCTGACAGCCAGAAAACTGCACAATTTGCCTACATTGTCCACCCTTTATATTGTTGCTTTGACTTTGGCATAGAAAAAAACTTATTGTAATCTCCATTGACTATAAGGGTATATAGTTAAGGTCAACTACTTAAATTAGGGCATATAGAAAATATTTTTGTCTCAGACTATTTTTAAGTTTATCCTAAGTAAGTAGGTTTTGTTGTTGTTGTTGCTGTTGTTGTTGTTTTTATGGACCATATTACTCTTATTCAGAATATTTCTTTTGCCTGGCGCAGTGGTCCACTCCTGTAATCCCAGCACCTTGAGAGGCTAAGAAAGGAGAATCGCCAGTTCTAAGCTAGCCTCAGCAATGGCGAGGCACTAAGCAACTCAGTGAGACCCTGTCTCTAAATAAAACACAAAATAGGGCTATGGATGTGGCTCAGTGGTCGAGTGTTCCTGAGTTCAATTCCCTATACAAATAAAAAAAAAAGAATATTTCCCTTTTGCTTTGACAATTAGTGCACTTAAAGTCAAATTCCTTTCCATTTTGAATTATTAAGTGTGTCTCAACTGCTTGTCATTTCTGTGCATGGAACACTTTGACTTCATTTGTGATTTTTCTATTATCTATCTACTATGACTTTTTAAAACCATTATGTTAATGGAACTTTATACTTTTGGTTAATGTCTTCAATTTTTGGAAGTGAAGCAATTTGTTAATATGAAATGTTTTGTATTTCTTATAACAAATGTTTCGTATTTCTTCATCATGTAAAACTCTACCATACACAAACTTTAGAAGTCAAAGTATAGGAATGAAGACATAAGACTTACAAGTTTTGATGGTGGTCACTAACAGGAGACATTTACAAAGATTGGGAGTTTTCTCAGTCAATATACTACTAAATTGTATCCCTTGGAATTTCTTGCTCAGCAAATGAGAAAGATGGCACAGAAATGAGATGTAAGAAGGCTAGAAACAAGCTTTACTCAATCAGTTTGCCTAGATTTTATTCTCTCTTCAAAACAGAATTGTAAAACATTCTGGATTTTCTCCATTTTAAAGATTATTACCTCTATTTTAGGAAGAATGATGGATGTGTAAATATATGGTTACCTAAAATGATATAGAATTCAAAGTATGTGTTAAAAATTAGTAACAGACTAGCTTTTCTCAAACATCAGAAATTTAGAAAGTATGACCATAACTAGTCCAATGATGGAATAGTTTTGAAATATAGTGCAAGAAAATAAACATATCAATTACTGAGTCATTTGCACAATTTGAACCATTTGGTTCAAAGCATGCTGTAAGATCACTTTAGATTTGAGTGGTTGGTATGCTAAAGTGAGTTTGAGGAATACAAATTAAATTCATATATCTTGTATGTTCACATCATAGTCAGTTCTTTATCATTTGATACTCATGGGTTGCTGTACTGGTTAGGGTCACAAATGTACACAACAAACAAGTTGGTTGTATATAAGAAGAAAGATTTATTTAGCTCATGGGGCTGCAAGGCTTAGCTAATTTGAGCTGGACTCACTGAAGTGTCTATACCAGCTGCAGGTCACCTAGACAACTCCTCCATTAGTGTCTGGGTTCCTAGACATAAGTATATAGAAGTTGTTTGGCAGTTTTACCCAGGTATGTTCCCATAACAATGGCAGAGAAGCAATATTACACAAGCCCAATTGAAAAAGCATCTTTCATCCCTCATGATTAAGCTTACTGACTTCCTACTATCCAGCACAAGCCACCTGGCCAAGTCTATAGTCAGAATAGAAGGGCACTACAGAAACAATGTAGATACAGGGAAGAATGAAGAATTAGGGCCATATTGCAATGACTCCAGTACAGTTATTCTTGCTATATTATAGGACTGGAGAATACTGTCGTCCATGTTCCCATAGGATTCGTGGGTCCAGGAACACATAATTTGCTTATTAATATTCACCATGAGAGAAGAATTTCTTGACCCTATTAGTGCTTTCAGAAATGAATATTGCCAATGTTCTCTCCTCCTTGTCTTCCTACGAAGGAATTTAAGGGGATGGGTAATTTCCATTTAGTTCTTTTTTGCATGAGGTGACTTGAAGTATTAGCTGACATTATTTAATGACAAGTATAGAGTAATGTTCTCCTGAACTCAGGAATGTTGCAGGGAGATAAAAGTGAAAGTGAAATGACAAGGGAAATGAGCCAGAAAATAAGACCTCTGGACAATTAAAATTCTGTGCCCAAGTCAAACAAGTGAAAATCTTTTAGGTTGATTATATAAATTCAGCTTATAGATTTTAAAAGAAAACAATTTTGAGGTTTCTTATCACCAGGGGCAGCTGCTAGACCTCCAAATGGAATTTCCTAATGAGCATGGAAACAAATCTGTTTCTTTATTTCCGAGATGCTCTGCATTTGCCTGGCTGCTAACCAACACTGACCAGCTGCTGCTCTCTGTTCTGCAGCCACCTGGTCTTATTGCAGGCATTTGAGTTTGAAAGGAATACAAGCTTCTTCCTAAATATTCCTGACATTGTCCTTATTATCTGGTTACTGGCTTCTGGATTGACATAATTAGAAAAAGGAAAAATCTCTGTGGTGTTTTTCTGAGACAAAATGAAGTGCTCCCAAGGGTCTCAGTGAGGAGACTATGTTGGCCATTCTACCTCCTTCCACTGTGTTTGCCACTACTCTGTTTGAAGTTTGAGAAGCTTACATCTACCTTCCCCAGATTCAGTGGAGGTTCCAAAGATGAGATAGAGTTTGTCCAACTAGATAGGAACGTGGAAGGAAGCAGAACCATACTTCTGCAACTGCAAGAAAACATAGTCGGGAAGGTTCTGGATTTTCAGCAGCTAATTTAACAGAGAAATATCAGTGGACAATCATCAGGTTTATGAACTGAGAGATCTAGGGTGGTGTTATCTGCAACTGAGTCCTGATGAATACAGTCACAGTCTAATCAGAAACAGCAAATGAAACCTATTTTTGCATCCCTGATTCCTGGATGGAAGCTGAATTAGTACATTGGTACAAGGGTAAGTTTCTGGATTTGCCCCCAACTTCCTCGCTCTCTTTGTTGTAGTAAGGGTAGCAGCTCTCCCAGTGGGCTGGTTTTGTAGTGTCATTGTGAAACTCATTCTGAGGGTCCTAGCTTCCTGGTCTCCTAGTGATTTTATAAGCACCTAATTTCCTTCACTAAACGCCTTATGCTTAAAACATCCAAGTTTGTCTCTGTTATATGCAACTGAATCCCAATGCAAACAATCACACTCAAATTAGTAAATCAAATTGATTCTTTTTTTGCCTGGTTGCCAGAAATTAAACATAGAAGATAAAGTCATGCCATGATGTCACTATTTTTAAATTTTTCTTTCTTCTTGTTTATTGACCAGAATTATAAAAATATGTCAAGTATATAAAAAGAATGAAAACTGATACAACATATCTTTTATTATACACTGCAGGATCAATCAAATATTGACTTTTGTATTCTATTTGCTTCAAAACTCATTTGACTAAAATATTGCATATATTTACAAGTAAATTCCTTTCCAATCCTATTTCCTCTTATTCTTATCATGAACATGTTTGTGTGAATATTTACATGATTTTACAATACATATATTTGAAACTATACTAATATGTATAATTGTTTTATGTTTTTATTCTTCATTGAATAAAAGTTTCAGACTGTAACAAATATATTAACAGTTTCATATTGTACAAATTATATATATTTCTCAACTTGTACATTCAGTGTTATGTTCCTGATATTTTTCTCTTTTATACATATGAAACCATTTAATTTATTTTAACATATGTATGATTTTCCATTGAATGTTGATACTATTTCAAGCTTGGAATGATTGGTTTTCTAATAAAAATCTGAACACCAACATGCTAATAATCATATCTATAACTTCTCCTTATTCTTCAGAGTAGCTCTTATCATTGATCTTGATTTGCTAATGGCATTTACATCCTCAATTTTTCTAACTTCAAAATTGTCAGAGTATCTTGACTTAATATTTTCATCACTGATGAATTACTTAAACCTCTGTTAAAATGTCACCTCTTGAGACACATTCCTGAAGTAGTCTGCCTACCTCCTGGACTACCTTCATCCAGCATGTTGCTCCTTCCTTCCAGAATATTTAATACAATGTGTAATCAATATTTAATTATATGCTGGTTTGTTTGTTGTCTCTCTTCTCTTATTCATTATAAGCTCTGTAAAATCTGGGGCCAGTTCTTTGTACTTAGTACTAGCATTGAACATAATAGGAGCTTAGAAGGTATTGATTGATTGTTTGGTTGATTGATGCACTGTGTAGCCTATTACATCCTAAACTCAACCTGTCACAAACTGAAGACAGATTTTTCAAAATGTCAATGATGTAAATATAAGCATAGGACATTTAGAAGCAAAATAAATATAAAAAGAAGCAAGGCTTTTAGAGTTTAGTACATTGCATGGTCGATATTGGATGTTTAAAATTATAAGCATTAAAATGTGAAATACTTGGGGCTGGGGTGGCAGCTCAGTGGTAGAGCACTTGCCTAGCATACGTAGGGCACTGGGTTCGCTCCTCAGCACCACATATAAATAAATAAAAAATAAAGGTCCATCAATGACTAAAAAAATATTTTAAAAAATGTTAAATACTTTATGTATGTAAAAATTTCCTTATATTTTTACTTTGGGATACATTAACTAAAATAAGGTTACAATATCAAATGTGTGACCATTTAGTTAAAATT
Organism: Xerus rutilus; assembly: GCA_028644305.1. Classification (NCBI taxonomy): domain Eukaryota; kingdom Metazoa; phylum Chordata; class Mammalia; order Rodentia; family Sciuridae; genus Xerus; species Xerus rutilus. The sequence goes on from CM053408.1 coordinate 94,295,620, forward strand.
AATAACTTAAAATTTTAACACAAATAAGTTTTTATACTTCCTACTAATAGCATGTATTTTTTAAAAAAATAATTATATAAAAAATTTATGTAATTTCAAAGACGTGGAAAAGTACAAAAATAATACAGACACCTATGTACCCATCACTGAGATTAAACAGATGTTAACATTTTGCCATATGTGTATGAAACCGTTCTTTAAAAATAGGAAATAAAATGTTACAGATTCGGCTAAGCCCCCACCCCTTCTGTCTCCTTTCCTTTCCACCAATAACTGATGTCTTTAAAGTTGTGTATGTCTCCTGTCTAGTCATGTCATGTATCTAAAAGTCGTTTAAATATGCTTTATGTGCATTCTCGGAGGCCCTTCATTAAAAAAAAAAATACAAAAGCACAACTAGGTGGAAAAGTGGAAATTTCAAAATGAATTTCCTGACCCATCTCTATAAATTTTTTTCTCTACATTTGTGACCATATAATCTTTGATTACCTCTTCACATGACATTTTAATCTTAATTTCTAAAGTACAAATAGGAATACATTGTTTTCCATGTAGTGTGGATAGACTGAATTTATTTTTAATTATCAATAGCTGAATGCATTCACATTACTACTTTATACTTGAGTTTACTTATACTTCTGACATAGATTTCTGTCCAATATATACACAGGAATTCAAAAGGAAGAAATTCTTGCCTCTGAGGTCACTGGCACTGCTGTAGGTCAGCACAGGTTACTCAGGTAGATGCTATCAGCCTGAAAAATTCAGTTCATTTATGCTTATCATCCTAATATCTCACTGTCTGCTTAGCTTGATGGAAGAAATGAATGTAACTATTATGCTAAGCAAGCATGTGTGTTATCAATATTTTCTCTCTGTATAGACTACCCTCCAAATTCCTGAAATTAAAGATTTCATGTGAAACCTTGAGTTATAATGCAGAATAAATCATGCCCCCTGGAAAGTCTCTGAAATTCATTAGCAACACGTTAAATCTACCTACATGTGTGTGTTTATATTTTACACAAATGGCTTCATTTTGTTCATTTAAAAAAATCTTAGTGGCTTACTTAACTCTAAAAGTCCTTACGTTGACACATGTAGATAGATATACTCTCTTCATTTTAAGTGCTGTCAAATATTGCATTGCAATAATCAACCACACTTTTTTTTTTTCTAATGAGTGTTTCAGGGTTCTTCTCCTTTACCTTCTCCTTCTCCTTCTTCTTCCCCTTCTTTTCCTCCTCCTTCTCCTCCTCCTCTTTCTTCTCATTCTCCTTCTTCCTCCTGTTTTTGCTGTTATGCACAGAGCTGCACAAAATGTTCTTCTTAAGTCTCTGTGAACACGTGTTAGCACCATCTCCACAGCAGCCAGTCAGAGTGAAATTCTGGGTCATGCGATGTGCCCACCTTAAGCAAACTGCTAAGCAAAATGACTTTAAAATTTATATTCAATTAGTGATAGGAATGGTTGTTAAATTTTCACCAATACCTGATGTTCCCATTCTCATTAACTTTGACATTTCATTGGATGGAAGAAGGATTCTTAGCGTTGTTTTAATTTGCATTGACTATTTATAAATGATAGTAAAATTTTAATGTATTTATGCTCATCATCAATCTTGATTTCCTCAACTGGGAATTGCCTGCTGTGTCCTTGGGTTATTTTTATTGGCTTTTCTTTAATTTTTACTGATTTTAAAGTATTTGTTGCATTTTCTATTAATTATCTGTTCTATGTGATAGAAGTATCTTCCTCTGGTCTGAGATTTATCATCTCAGTTTGTTTCTGATCTCTTTTGTCATGAATAGGATTTGGATTTTATCTTGTAAGATTTAATAAGTAATTTTAAATTTATTTAAAATTCTTTTACAAGTATTTTTTATTTTCAAGTAAATTAAACCTTCTTTACGATCATAAAGATATACATTCATGCTTATTTTCTAAAAATTTAGAGTTTTATTTCTTTTATTGTTTCTTTGACCTGTTTGGAATTTATTTTGGAGTATATATGGTGTAGTGATTATTTTCCACACAAGTAGAACTCCATTTAGTTAATATGCCTCCCTTTGCCACTAGTTTCTAAAGCCAATAAATTATTTCAGCTGAATTGAAATTTTTACTCCTTCCTTACAAGCTGCATGATTTTAGGCAATTTATTTAGCCTCTGATGTCCCAGTTAACACAACTCCAAATAATGGATGTGTTAGAAGGACATTGAGAAAATTAAATGAGCTAACAAGAATAACATTTTTAGGTGATTTACATGAGTAAACTAAACATCATCTCAATAAATGACAGTCCTCTTTTCCCTGATCAAGCTGAAGATATTTTTGATAACTAAAAGAGAAAATGTGGAGATCAAAATATTATCTTTATCTTTGAAATTAAATTAAAGAACATAGCTAATATGAGCAAGTTAGGATGCCCATGTTTAGTGAATCTCAGGGCAGATGTGGTCACTGAATCAAGAACAAGGCTGGACAGGGCAAGTTTCATATGCAGATATCATTCCTGTATAAGAATCACCATATTTTCTTAAGATTTTCTTCAAAGTAGAGGAAGGAAAATGAGAGATGGGAGGGATGACAGGGAGGGAAAAGGCAGGCACCATGAACTGAAATCTATTTTCATGTATGTATGAGGTTGCTGGGATGAACACCACTACTATATATGACTATAAAGTTATAATTTAAAAAAAAGACTTTCTTTGAAAATTGTGTATGCACATTAATAGGTCAAATGAGCTTTTCATTTCCTTTATTATCTTTGTCAAATATTGATATCGGGTTTTATTGCTTCTCTTTTTTCTTTATTTCCCCTTTCAGATGAGGCAGATGAAAGAAATAATTTCAATAAAAGTAGAATTACTTAAAAGTCAGGTAAAACTTGCTCAGAAGTGGCCTTAAATTCTCCCACACACTCGCTCATCAACTCTGAGTTCATTTTTATGTATCTGCAGATTTAATTCTACATTTCATTCTTGGAGTGAGTTTTGGTAAATTATATTTTTCCAGAAATTTTTTATTTTATATGAATTTTAATTTTTGTTGCAAGAGAATTACGTTTAGTATTTGCTTATATTTTCAAATCTTTTGTGTATCATTGAATATATTTCCTTTTTCCATTCCTAGTAGCATGTGGATGTGCATGTATATGTGTATATACATTCGTGTCTTTGTATATGTGCTTATGTGGGTACCTCTTCATTTTTCTTTTTTTTTTCCTCTTGGCTAATCTCCCCAGAATTTTGTCTAATTTCTAGTTTTCTCAAAGCATCAAATTTGGGAATTTTTTATTATGCTCTTTTTGCCTGTTTTCTATTTTAAAGATATCAGTAAATATCTTTACTGATATTTAATATTATTTTTTATTGTTTTTGTATTGGGTCCTTATTTCTTATTTATAAATATTTCTTCTTCACTGAAATAAGTGTTTAAAGCTATTTTCTTCTAGTATGGCTTTAACTGCATCTAACTCAATTTGATATGCATTGTTTCAACAAAAATTAAATTCTAAATATTATTAAATTTCTGTTACATTTTCTATTTGTCTCATGATTTAATTAAATAAATGTTATATTATCTAAATAGGAGATGATTTTTTTGGTATCTTTTTGTAATTTACTTTTGGGTATAATTATGGGATATGATTTGTTCATTACCTTTTTATATTAAGGCTTTTTCCATAGTATATGTTCATTATGGAAAAAAATTCTCATTAGCTGAAATGGAAATTAATTATCTATTATTTATAGTGTTTTATGCATTCAAATATATATGACTTCAAATCTAGTCATTGTATTATTAAAATACATTCATCTTCCTTCACTAAAGAAGTATTGAGTCACTCTTCTGAGCCAGTTAATTTTTCCTAAGTATTAAAGGCACAGCAGGAGACAAAGTCAGAAATGGTTGTTATGGAGCTTGCATTTTGGTGGGGGAGGAAAGGCAATGTAACAATGAGTAGGTACATGTATATGGTAAGTCAGGTGGTAGCAAAGGTCTTGGGGAGTAATAAGGTGTGTTTATGAGATGACTGTCTTAACAGGTAGGAGAAAGAAAAGTACAATGGCCTCAGGGAAGGGATTCTCTGAACAGAGAGGCAGTTGAGAGTGGGAGAACTTGAAGTTAGAGTTGGTGGGAAGCCAGGTCAGATGTTGATGTGAAGTTCATGAGGAGGAGCTGCCAAGGGAGAGTTGGAGAGAGAAGGCACTGAGCACGCAGGTCTGGACTCCTTGCTCTGTGTTGCTATGCTACCTTGTCTTCAGAATCCTTTATACCATAGCCTTTGCCTTTAGGAATGGCTCTGTTTTCTGCTGCTTCTTGAATCATACCTTTCCTCATTCATGTTTGCTACTCTTTGTTTGGCAGAGCAAATTTTTTTTCCTAAGAAGGGATATATGGAAGGTGATTCTTTTGTGGTGTATCATACATGATAGTTTGGTTGAATAAAGAACTTACCATAAAACTGCCACTCATTTTTTAATAAACTTTTAAAAGAATAATTTAAACATACAGAAAAATTGAGAAGATAGTATAGAAAGTTCTTACAGATCTTCTTCATTTGGTTTTACCCTTATTAATTCTTTACATTTGTATGGTACTCTATTTACAAGTAATAAATGAATATTGATAGATTATTCTTATATAAAATGCATAATTCATTCAGATTTTCTCAGTTTTTGCTTGATGTCCTTTCCTCTTCCAAGATCCCACTATAGATGCCATTTACTTAGCATGTCTTTTTAAGTTCCTCTTGATTGACAGTTTCTCAGACTTGCCTTGACCTCAGAAGCTGCGAGGAGTGCTGGTCAGGTATTTAGTAGGGTGTTCCTCCACTGTAATTTGTCCAATGCTTCTACTCATTAGACTGGGGCTATAGTTTGGGAGGAGGGCCATAAGCAGGTATGATTTTTATCACATTATATCAAGGGTGCATTCTGTCACATGACTTCACTATTAATTCTGACTGTAATCACCTAGTTCAGGGAGCATTTATCAGGTTTCTTAATTAGAAACTTACCTTTTTTCCCATTTCCCCCACTGTACACTTTGGAAGAAAGTTGTTATATACGACTTATTCTTAAGGACAGGGAATTTATGTTGCCCCTCCTTGAGAGTGTGTGTGGTACATAAATTATTTGGAATATTTCTGCAAGAGAGATTTGTATCTCTTCTCCCTCAATATTCTTTATCCTATCATATATTTATATGCATATGGACTCCTGGGTATTTATTTTGTACTTTAGGATATAATTCAATGCTTTTTTTATTTTGTGACTTAAATTGTCCCAGCTTTGGCTATTGAAGTTCGTTTGGCAGATTGCTTTGCTTTACTATACCTCTGTGATGTGGTTTTTGCTTTTGGTTTTGTGTTAACACTGCTTTACTTTCTCATGCCTTAAACTCATCATATATCCTCCCCACTCCATTTCTTTGTCAGTCACTTTTCCAAGGAGCCACAGCATCCTGTATTAGAAAATATTAGAAACCAAGATGTGGGAACTGGTTTGCTCCATGCTTGGAAGGGCACCAGACACTTTTTTTTTTTTTTTTGGTACCAGGGATTAAACTCAGATCACTGAGCCACAATCCCAGCCCCATTTTGTATTTTATTTAAACAGAGTTTTCCTGAGTTGCTTAGCACCTTGATTTTGCTGAGGTTGGCTTCGAACTTGCAATCTTCTGGACTCAGCCTCCCAAGGCACTGGGATCACAGGTGTGTGCCACCACGCCTGGCCATAAGACACTTTTGACAGGTATGCAAACAGAGAGGTGAGAAATGAATCTGTTGTAAGTTTTGTGTCCTTAGTTTCATTTTCTTATTGCTCATTGTACACCATTTAGAAAGTATAGAAATATGTACATATTTTTATATAGGAAGAGATTCCAAATTTATTTGTAATTTTATGCCTTGTTCTTTTGGGTCACTTTTAAATAATATGTACTTTTCTATGACATTAAAATTGTTTACAAACATTATTTATAATTATTCTGCAATATTCTATGAATGCATACAGTATGTTTAACTATATTTCTAAAGTTAAACATTTTGGCAACTTCAGCTTTCAAAATTTTAATTAGAAAGACCATCCTTGAATTGATTTTTATTTAATTATTTTAACCACTTTAGAGAGTTGTGATTGACCTATAAAAAGCTGTACATATTTAGTGTATATCTCTTGATGTATTTGAGAATAAATATATACTCATGCAACCATTACCACTATCAAGGCCATAAATGTTCCCATCTCCTCCCAATGCTTTCTCCAATCTCTTTGCTATTTTTTTTCATTTGCTTATTTAGGGAAATTTTTCCCAAAGTAGAATTTTCTGACCAAAGAAGTTTACATATTAAAGGCAAAATATATTTTATGAACCCTTATTTTTTCAAAATAATAATGATATTTCTTTTCAATACTAGTGTATGAGAACATTTATCTTTCTAATCCCTAGAGGTCAATGAAAAATAATAGTCGTTAAATGTTAATTGAATGGAAAAATTATATTATGATTTTAATTTGCATCTTTTATTTCTCAGGAATTTAGGTGCCCATTTCACTGTTTATTTGTCATATGCAAAGGGGTAATTCAAATATCAGTTGGACAGTCTGCTCATTTGTTCTCTCTCTGACTTCTACAAAAGATCCACCTGAGTATTTCATGATCTCAGAAACTTTTAAGTAGAGGAGATTAAAAAAGCCACAGGAAAGGACATATTGCATAGATAGACCTCCCCTACCAATGCTCATGCTGCCATTCATTCTCTTCTCCCTTCTGTCTAACGATTGGGACAGATCATATTCAGGTTTCTTTGGCCTTTCATATCCTGCCTCAATTGCCATTTAAGACATATTTTATGAGGAATCCAAGTTAATAAATTTGCTTCCATTTCTTCCTATTCACTGTTTCTCTTATGAATGTTGTGTTGGCCCTTTAGTAGATAACTGCAGTCAGGTACTGCCTAACATTTCAGCCAATGACAGGCCACATATATGGCAGCAGTCCTAACAAGGTTATAATGGAGCTGAAAATGTTCTGTCTCCTGGTAAAATCATAATGTTGTAGAAAACACTTTACCCACATGATTGTGGTGGTGTTGGCATAAACAAACCCACTGCACTGCATAGGTTAAAAAGGTTATAAAAGCACACTGAATATAATTATGTACTGTACATAATAACAATAATATGGGACTATGTTACTGATTTATGTATTTATTATACTACATTTCTTACTGTTATTATGGAATGTACTCCTTCTACCTAAAAGAAAAGTTTGTGTAAAACAGTATTCTGTGTTAAACAGGCAACAGCCTCATGCATATCCTGTTTACCAAGTCTCTTGATAGCATCATTATCTCTTATGTTTTATTTAATCTCATGTTTGTACAAGTAAACTCCATGATATTTGCACAATGATTAAATCTCCTAACAGTGATTTTTTTCAGAATAGACATATCTCTATCCTTTACTGACACATGACCATATTTTAAAAATAAGCAAAGGCTAGTTATTCACTTAATATTAACATAATTAGACACTGGCAATATGCCAAGTCATACTCAGCACTGAGGATGGGAAGCAAGCACAACATACGCTTACTTTTGCGTTGTTTATAACCTGGTGGGAGACACTTACAGTCCCATGACTATTTTGAAGCAAATGAAGGTTAATTATTTTAATCATAAGAAGCCATGAAACTCATGTTACAAGTGCTTCTAGAAAGGGAATGTGGCTTTCGCTTTAGTCACTCCCATGGAAACCATCTGAGAATATGCTGTACTCAAAATGTCAAAGAGATGAGGAATGTAAAAGACCCAGAAATAGATAGGGACATAGTGAAGGGAAAAGGACTGGGCAGAAGAAAAGGAAACCAATAAGACACATGGGAGCTAGAGGTACAAGTACATCAAAACATTGGAAAGTTCAGGAAAGAACAGAAACACTTTCATATTTCAGACTTTGGTAATATCTTTATCTTTTTTCTACTTTTTTCCCTTCTCTATTTCTCCCTGTGTGTGTGTGTGTGTGTGTGTGTGTGTGTGTGTGCGTGCACACACACAAATGGCTAAAAAATAAAATTAGCTCCAGCTTCTGGTTATTGGCTTCCCTGGAAAGTTTCTCAAATGCAGTATCCTCTTTCCTTTTCCATTCACAAGCAATACAACCCTAGGCCTGGTCCTTTATTCCTCTGTAGGCAATGAACCTCCAAGGGTGCATTGTGCTTCCACCCCATTTAGGCCCCAGGGATTTGCCTGCCTCTTCCACCCTGCTGTCTTCAACATCTATATTATGTTTCACTCGGACTCTGCTTGGAGAAATGTACCAGTGCCTAATTTCTCCCTATGCTATTTCTATGCAGCCAAACAATTTCTTCCGGATTGCTCAAATGTTTCATTGTTTTCTTGTTTTATTTTGTTGTAAATAGCAACCAAATGGAAATGAACAGCAATAAGCCATTAATAAATGCTATTAGCAATTAATAAACTCCAGGTACAAGGCTTTGAAATAAGATTCTTGCATTTGATTTCCGATTTAATCCTATGTGGTTGATACTTATGTTATCTCAGTTTATTGTGGAACAACCAAAATGGCAGAGTCAAAATTTTATAAATTTTTAACAAAATCTTAAAAGAATAAAATGGTTATTTTCATTATTTTTAAAATTAAGTTAAAATAATGCTTGGGTTAGACCATGTTTCAGGACTGCCTCCTTATAGATGTCCACCTTGATAATGTCATTCTCAGCATGGCCTGAGTTAATGATGAGAAGAAGCTAAAACATGAAATTTTCTGGAGAAAAAGCCTTTCCTTTAGAGGAAAGAATAAATGCAAAGTCCTGATGGAACAACAAAAAGACAGAAAGGTAAAAAAACAAGATCAAAATAGAGATAAGAGTCAATTCAGTAAAGTATTGCATGCTCTGAGCAAAGTGTCAGGCATTTACTGGGGTTGCAACAAGAAGACACTGGTGAGTTTTAAGCAGAAGAACAATAACATTTGACTAACGTTTTAGAAAACATGCTACAGATGCTGTTAGATCAAGTGAAATTTTAGGTGCCAAAGAGTGGGTGATTCAAATTCTCCAAGGCTCTTAAGAATTTTATTTATATCCAGAAGAAAACTCCATATTTTCAGAGTCCTTTGGTTTTTTGTGTAAATATAGTTTAAGAAAGCCCCTGACTATATCTCCTGAAATCAGACCACTTTTATTTTCAGTATTTGTTTATTTGTTTCCACAGAGGAAAAGCAATGAGATTTAACATCCCCTTAAAAGGAAATTAATGATTGTGTTGGTAGATAACTTTATTCCTGGATCCCTGTAAGAACTAGGTTTCCTGCTGTTTGGACCCAATAGTTTGCTTGTGTGATTTGTTAGGGCCATATCCTGCTGTGCTTGTGAGGCTGGGAGGGAGAGTCCCATTTCTTTCCAGCTGTGAGACTTTGATCCACAAGCTATCCTTCTGACCCTTAGATTCATCTTCTATAAATTGAATGAATTTGTCTAGAACAGAGTTTCTCAAATGGGACACTACTATGGGCTGAATAATTATTCGTTATGAGGAGCTGCCCTGTATCTTGCAGTATGTTTATCAGCAGCCTTATCTTCTACCTAACTAGATGCCTGCTGTATCTCTGGGATAATCAAGAATGTCTGCAGGCATTAACAAACACATTTTTGCACACACGCTGCAGAGTCGGGGCGCAAAATCTCTGACATTTGAGAATGGCATGTCTAGGACTTCTCAGTTCTCTCTTTGCACTTAAACTCAAATTCATCAGGAATCCCAGCAATAGTCAGAGACTCAGTGCACTTTTGATATTTTATGTTATTTAGGAAGATATTTTCTGCTGAGAAATGCTAAGGTTTTCCCACCCTTTTCTCTTCATCACCATGACACCAAATTACTGTTCCAAAGTAACCCTTACTACAAAGAGAAGTCCGCTAAAACCAAGGTAGATGGAATAACACCTTCTCAAAAACTGGCACATAAGAAATCAAAGGTCATTTGCTTTTCCAATATGTAAATTTCATCTGTGTTTTTTAGGGCAAATGATTCATTAAGGGAAGGAAAAATGTTTGAATTTTTGAATACAAAGGAATCTGAGGCAAATACAAGTGAGGAAATGTATACCTCTAATTAACCGCATTTTTATTTCAATTGAAATTTTCTATGTGCCATTCCTCAACTGTATGGAAAAATAGGGTAAGTCAAACTTCAAAATGTTGTTTTTCATACTTAGATCAAATTTCTTTGTTGCCTAAGACTCTTTTTCAAGAATTCCAAGTGAGTCAGAGTTGTGGTTTGGATCCAAAATGCCCCCTATGCTGGGCGCGGTGGCGCTTGCCCATAATCTCAGCACTTTGGGAAGCTGAGACAGGAGAATCAGAAGTTCAAAGACAGCCTCGGTAATGTTGAGGTACTAAGCGACTCAGTGAGACCTTGTCTCTAAACAAAACACAAAATAGGCCTGGGGATGTGGCTCAGTGGTGGAGTACCCCTGAGGTCAATCCCCAGTACCAAAAAAATACCCCCCAAAAACAAAAACAAAAAAACAAAATACCCCCTAAAGACTCTCATATGGAAGGTTTGGGCCCAATGTAACAGTGTTCAGAAGGGGAGCTTTGGTAAGTGATCGGATCACGAGGGCTCTAGACTCATCAGTGGTTTAATCAATTAACAAATTCACAGATGAATTGACTATTGGGAGGTGATAGAAACTGTAGGATCTATTTGAAGGGGGTTGGCTAGTGCAGGTGGCCCCTTGATGAATATATCTTATCCCCAGCTCACCCTCCCTTCCTGGCCACCATGAGGTAAGCAGCTTTGCTATACGATGCCCTTCTACCATGATGCACTGCCTCACTATAGAACCAGAAGCCATGGAGCCAGCTGACAGTGGACTCAATACTCTAAAACCATGACGCAAAATAAATCTTTCCTCTTTTTAGTTGTTTTTCTTAGGTATTTTATCAAAGCAATGAAAAGTTAACAAACAGTCACTACCCACATGCTTCTGGCAATCCCACCTGTCACTGCTACCTTATTATGGCTTGTTTCCTGGGAGTCTTTCCATATGATTTTCCTTCTTGAAATGCTTTTTACCCATTCTCTGACTGAGCAATCCCTTCTTTTTTTATTTAATTTATTTATTCTACTTAGGATATATGATAGCAGAATGCATTTTGATTCATTGTACACAAATAGAGCACAACTTATCATTTCTCTGGTTGTACACGATGTAAAATCACATCATATATGCAGTCATATATGAAGCTAGGGCTATGATGTCCATCTCATTCCACCATCATTTCTGCTCCCATGCCCCCTCCCCCATTCCTCCCCTTTGACCAACTTCCTCCATTCTTCCCATGTCCCCTCCCCCATTATGAATCAGCATCCACTTATCAGAGAGAATATTCAGCCTTTGGTTTTTTGGGATTGGCTTACTTTGCGTAGCATGATATTCTCCAACTCCATCCATTAACCTGCAAATGCCATAATTTTATTCTCTTCTATTGTTGAATAATATTCTATTGTGTATACATACCAGTTTCTTTATCCATTCATCTATTGAAGGGCATCTAGGTTGGTTCCACAGTTTAGGTATTATGAATTGAGCTGCTATAAACATTGATGTGACTGCATCACTGTAGTATAATGTTTTTAATTCCTTTGGGTATAGATCAAGGAGTGGGATAGCTGGGTCAAATGCTGGTTCTATTTCAAGTTTTCTAAGGAATCTCCATACTGCTTTCCAGATTTGTTGCACCAATTTGCAGTCCCCTCAGCAATGTATGAGTGTGCCTTTTCCCCCACAACCTCATCAACACTTATTGTTGTTTGTATTCTTGATAATTACTATTCTGACTAGCATGAGATGAAATCTTAGGGTAGTTTTGATTTGCATTTCTCTAATTGCTAGAGATGTTGAATAATTTTTCATATGTCTGTTGGTTGATTGTATATCTTCTGAGAGGTGTCTGTTCAGCTCTTTAGCCCATTTATTGATTGGGTTGTTTGTTTTTTTGGTGTTGAGTTTTTTTAAGTTCTTTGCATATCCTGGAGATCAGTGCTCTATCTGATGTGCATGTGGCAAAAATTTGTTCCCAGAACATAGATACTCTGTTCAATTCATTGATTGTTTCTTTTTCTGAGAAGAAGCTTTTTAGTTTGAATCCATCCCATTCATTGATTCTTGATTTTACTTCTTGCACTATAGGTTTATAGGAGTCTTTTTAAGGAATTAAGGTCCTAAGGCAATATGATGAAGATTTGGGCCTATTTTTCTTCTATAAGGTGCAGGGTCTCTTGTCTAATTCCCAGGTCCTTGATCCACTTTGAGTTGAATTTTGTGCATGGTGAGAGATAGGGGTTTAGTTTCATTTTGCTGTATATGGATTTCCAATTCTCCCAGCACTATTTGTTGAAGAGGCAATCTTTTCTCCAATGTACATGTTTGGCACCTTTGTCTAGTATGAGATAACTGTATTTATGTGGGTTTGTCTCTGTGTCTTCTATTCTGTACCATTGGTCTACATGTCTATATTTATGCCAATACCATGCCATTTTTGTTACTATAGCTCTGTAGTATAGTTTAAGGTCTTGTATTGTGATGCCTCCTGCTTCACTCTTCTTGCTAAGGATTACTTTGGCTATTCTGGGTCTCTTATTTTTCCAAATGAATTTCATGATTGCCTTTTCTATTTCTATAAGGAATGACATTGGGATTTTAGTTGGAATTGCATTGAATCTATATAGTGCTTTGGGTTGAACGGCCATTTTGAGAATATTGATTTTGCCTATCCATGAGCATGGAAGATTTTTCCATCTTCTATGGTCTTGTTCAATTTTTTTTCTTTAGTGTCCTATAGTTTTCATTGTAGAGGTCTGTCACCTCTTCCCAATTATTTTATTTTATTTTTTGAGGCTATTGCGAATGGGGTAGTTTTCCTCATTTATCTTTCAGAGGATTCATCACTGATGTATAGAAATGCAATTTATATATGGGTATTGATTTTATATCCTGCTACTTTGCTGAATTCATTTATTAATTCTAGAAGTTTTCTGGTGGAAATTTTTGGATACTCTAAGTATAGAATCATGTTGTTGGCAAATAATGATGGTTGAGTTCTTCTTTCCTATTCATATCCCTTTAATTTCTTTTGTCTGTCTAATTGCTCTAGCTAGTGTTTCAAGGACTATGTTGAATAGAAGTGTTGAAAGAGGACATCCCTGTCTTGTTCCCATTTTTAGAGGGAATGCTTCCAATTTTTCTCTATTTAGGATGATGTTAGCATAGATTGCTTTTACAAAGTTGATGTATGTTCCTACTATCCCTATATTTTCTAGTGTTTTGAACATAAAAGGGTGCTGTATTTTGTTAAATGCTTTTTCTGCATCATTTGATAAAATCATATGATTCTTATCTTTAAGTCTATTAATGCAATGGATTACATTAATTGATTTCCATATGTTGGACCAACCTCTGAGCAAGCCCTTCTGATCCTTTAAAACTGAAATTTTCCATCAACTTCTGGGAAGGCTTCCTGACCCCAACTTTTTAAGATGGTTTAAGTATAACTGCTTTATGATCACAAATACCCTGGTCTATCCAGAAAAATGGAAGAGCTCAGTTTGGAGGCTATGCATTTTCCAAGTAAAAGATGATAATGAATTGGATTAGGGCAGTGGCAGAATTATTATAAATGAGTATATTGATTTAATATATAATTTATATGTAGACTCAAGCTTGCACAGCTTGGTTAGGAATGAAATAGGTTGAAGAGGAAAAAGATGTATGTCATAGAGCTTTTCCTTAGTAATTATTTAACTGATTTTTAAACTTGCCTGTTTTTTGATGCATGAGAAAAGAAAATATACATATTTTTCTTCTACTTCTATGAGGAAAATTAAAACTAATACTTATGAATGTAATGAATTTGGGATGGTTTTAAAGAACTACCTAAGTATATAGTGAAATAAAAGGAATATGAGTTTTGACAGGAAGAAAAAGAATGTTGAGATTTCTGAGGGAAATAGAGACTAGAGTCAGAGGGCAAGAGGAAGATGAAGCAAGGGACTTTAAAAGGAGACCCCATGTGTCCAAGATCTGATAGCAGATTATTTCTTCTAAAACAGAACACTTTGGCCTGAAAGCAATTGGTATAAAGGATCCTGCAGAGATTCATTATAAGGGGTATTATTCAAGTGCCCCAAGTCTTTTAGAGATAGGTCTTTTCTTCTCTCTTTTTCCATTTTAAAATTTTTCTGTAGACCTTATTTTTTAGAGTGATTTTTGGTACATAGAAAAATTAAACTATTTGCTCCTCCGCTTCCTTTAGTGTTGACATCCCCCTCTAGAGTGGTCCATTTTGTTACAAAAAATGAATCTACATCAACCCGTCATTATCACTTGAAGTCCATAATTTATATTAGGATTAATCATAGGGCTGTGCATTGTATGGATTTGGATGAATGTATAATAACAGGTGTCCACCATTGTAGTATCCATACAGATGATTTCTACTATTCTAAAAGTCTTCTGTGGTGATGCTTTCTTTTAAATGCTTTATTGGGAGAAATGTGGTGCATGAGTGTACAAATGTGAAATACTTGACTCCAGTTTGAGTTCCCCACATCTGCGCAACTGGATCTGGGCCAAGCACAGCAGTCACTAGGGCAAGGGCATGCCCTGAAAGAGCTACCTGGTGCAGGGTGCCTGACTTGGTTGCTTCCATTTAATTCCCCATGGGCCCCTGAACCTGGAGGATTCACTCTCTCACCTGTTTCAGGTTATTCAGTCAATTTAGAGCCTGCTTCAAATTCTCCTTCTGTTCTTTTTCCTAGGATGCCTGGATCCTCAGCAGCTCATGAACAGAGTATTCACAGCAGGAAGAGGTCAGCACTGGAGATTCCACTAGTCCTGGAGGAATCAGAAGTCCTGGTACAGAGACACAGCCTGCAGTAGGAGCAGCTCAGTCTCAGCCTATGGCTCAGCTCTCAGAGGCTGGAGCCCTTGAGAACATGTAGTATAGCTTGTGAATGGACAGTAGGATCATGGACAGGGGCATACTGGGAGAGGGGCAGGTGCCTGGTCTCTCTCTCCAGGCAGTGAAATAGCTTCTGGCTTTATGGTGCAACTGCTTTACCTTTGACTAAACCAGTGTCTGCACCTTCCTGGTGGATAGTACTTAGTAACTTTCCTCTGTTGAGCAGGTGGATGTGTTCCTGCTTCTTTTTAAACAACTAGTGATGGAGCAAGATGAGCTGCAGGATGGCTCCTATTGCAGAAACAATACCCAGGTGCCTCCTACACCTTCAGGATCTGCCCACAGCCCCTAAGCCTTTTGCTGCATCCCAGGTTCCTTCTCTTTGTCAACATTCAGACCCCTACTTGTCTTGTAATCATGATGACTATTTATGACACAAGTCTTTTCTCAAGATGTTTTCAACTATCTAGAATCAACATCTGTTCTCACAGTGGCCTTGGACACTAATACAAAGAAAGGACAGTGGGATCCTGAGCTATAGTAAGAATTTACTAGAAATTCTCCTCTTGTCTTTGGAAATGGTTGAACTGAATATGCTGGGAGCTCCTGAAATGGGGCAGCAGTACATTAAAACCAGTGATATATTCACCAAATGGAGTTTTCATTGGTAAGCATGAGGAGACTGGGGGAGGACAAGACTTGAGGTAGAAAATTATATCAATGATGATCTAATCTAATTTTTTTTCACAAATGAATTAAGTTTATCTTAAGAGAACAAATTCTTATAATAGTCAAAGTACTGCCGACATATAAAATCATGGCAAGCACTCTAATTAAAGCCAATATCTCTAGTGCCAACCCACAGTGGAGACAATGAGCTTGTTAACTCATAACATGCTTAATTGAATGCCTAGCTCTAGGATGCAGGTTGAGTGCCAAGGTCTGGGCCACCTGAAGCTTCTATTCTGTGGACAAGGACAGACAACCATCACCTGAACAACAGGTCAGAATGAGGGAGAGTGAGGCTTCTAAGGAAAAGCAGCTTCCCCAGAGAATAATTGTGATTCTAGCCTCAGATCATCTCTGGTAGGAGGAACTCATCTTGAGAGATGCCCTACCCTGTCACTGGAGTCAAGAAGGAAGGGTATGGTGAGGTTGAAATTGTAGCAGGCAGCATGGAAGACTAAACACAGGGCTCTGTAGGCCACATCCTGGAGTGTTATCTTTATTCTGGGAGTAACAAGAAGCCACTAGAGGGAAACCCCAACTAACCAGCTTTGGGTTTAGCAGAGATTGCTCCAACCAAACGTAGGATCCCTGGAGGGAATGAGAAACTGTCAGGTAGTGATCAGTTACAACCTGAGGAACCATGCCAGTTGCGCCAAGAGGACATCAAGAGGGCACAGAAGTGCTGGGGATGGTGGTAAGCTCCATGGGACTTCCTGGAGGGACTCCAAAGATGAGTTTTGGGTTTCTGGCCTGCACACCTGGATGAGGACCTTTATTCAGACACAAAGGGAGGTAAGCAATTGCAAACACAGGCCTACTGTCCAGCAGAAGCAAGGCCCGTGATATGTGATTCAGCCTTCTGAGGGGCCTGAGGTTTCAAGGGTTCAGTTCATGATTGGCCAACTCTTTTGCTCTGCGCCTGAGGTAAGATGGAGCATCATGGCAGAGGGTGTGGTGGAAGAAAGCTGTTCAGCTCATGACCAATAGGAAATCTATTTTTTTCTCATTTTGCAAGTGGTGACCTTATCATTTTAAAGTTTTTATTATTGGCTCCTGAAATTTTATCCCAGATTCATTAAAGTCAGTAAATATCTATTGAATGATTGCTAATGCTAATAAGTTATTTTTTCTTTCATTCAAGAACTATAAATCAGTTGCTTAAAATGTGCCAGGCACCACTGTGGTCACCACAGTAGGGAGAGATGCTGCAAACAAAACACAGTGCCTGCTCCCAAGGAGCTTGCATTGCAGAGGGAATTTTGATTGAAACAACACTGACATGAAGGAGATCTGCCTGGACCTCTTCTTGTCCACCTTAAATTTGAGATGGAGTTTAGGAACTTAATGATGACATCTCTCTAGAAAACAGAAGCAACTTTCTTCCTTTTTCTTATTTTAATATATCTTATTTTTAAAAGCAGTTTAAAATTCACAGCAAAACTGAGCAGAATGTACAGCAATTTCTATATACTCCCTTTCCCAACATATGCTAGCCCTCTTCTCTATCAAAAACTCACACCAGAGTGCTACATTTGCCAATATTGATGAAACCCATCAATGTCATCTATCACATCATTATCATCCAAATTCCATTGTTTACACTATCATTCATTTTTGCTGTTATAAATTCTGTGAGGTTGGAAAAATGTATAAGGACACATATCTAACATTATACTCTCAAAAAGAGTGGTTTCACTGCTCTAAAAACCTGTGCTCCACCTATTTGCCCTGCATCATCATGTTTAAATGATGGTTTACTCTGATTGTAAAATATATGTTCAAATTATTTTTTTCAGCATTATGAATATATTATTCTATTCTTGTTTCCAGTATCTCCATTTAGAAGTCTGATGTTCATTAGATTATTTTTATTTATAAATAATGTCTTCCATTTTTCTCTCTGAAACCTTTCATGATTTTTTAATAATATTTTAAAAATTTGTTTTCCACAATTTTTATTTTTAGTATTCAATCAATATTTTTTATTTTTATTTCTTTTTGGTACCAGGGATTGAACTCAGGAGTACTCGACCACTGAGCCACATCCTCAGCCCTATTTTGTGTTTTATGTAGAGACAGGGTCTCACTGAGTTGCTTAGTGCCTCATCGTTGCTGAGGCTGGTTTTGAACTTGCGATTCTCCTGTCTCAGCTTCCCAACGTGCTGGGATTATAGGCATATGCTACCCCGCTCAGCTTCCACAATTTTTAAATTTCATTTTTTAAACAACTTTATTGAGGTATGAACAACTTAGAAAAAGCTTTATACATTATATATACAACTTGATGAATTTGGAGATAAATACACATATCCAAAAGTATGATAAGTATGATAAGTATCCACAATCCATGCTATAACCTGCCACTCAAAGAATACACTGATACCTCAAGACCTTTGTACTTGCTTTTTCCTCTGTCCAGAACATTCCCTCCAGAAATTCACACAGCGTCCTCACCATATCTAAGTGTTTGATTTAATGACACCTTAATAAGTGCTCACCCTGAACATCCACACAAACTACTTCTGGTCAGTTTCTATAAAACCAACTCTTTTATTTCTTCCCATATCTCTTTTCTACTTATTATAAATTATTTTGTTATTATATTAATTTTGTATTTAATACACTGTAATTTTCTTTTATTATGTAAAATTTATGTTTTCCCACTCCATGTATTTCCATAAGTAGAGCTTCTGTATTTTTGGCTACTATTTGTTGTGTCGTCAATACATAGAGCACTATCTCTTACATAGGAAGTATTTAATCAATATTCACTAAAGAATGAACTCCCTGGCCAAATCAGTCAGATAGAGACTAAATTATAATTTTCCTTCCCAAAGAAGCTCATTGATAGAATGTTGACTATATATGCCAAAAAAAGAGATTCTTGTAAATGACCCCTAGATGAAGAGATTTCTACCCATGCAGCCTCGGACAACACTGGACAATTTCTGTCCTTCACCAGATGCAGAACTGGTTCCACCACAAGGCCAAGTAAGCAAAATACTTCTCTGAGCAGTAAGACATGTGTTGCAGAATAAGAGAGAATAAAGTGAAACTTGTGTGGTTACTTCAAAATTGTGTTAGTTTTATATTGCTGTGATCAGAATACCTGACAAGAACAATTTAGATCACATTTTCCATGGTCAGCTGACTCCATCGTCCTGGGCTCAAGGTGAGGCAGAACTTCAAGGCAGAACTGTAGTAGTTGAAGAAACCTGCTTACCTCATGGCAGCCAGAAAACAGAGAGAGAAAGAAGGGGCCACAGGAAAGACGAAAACTTCCAGGGTGCACCCACAGCAAACCACCTCCTCCAGCCACACCAAACACCTACAGTTACCATCCAGTTAGTATATTTAAAGTGGGATTGTTTAATCCAGTTTCATCTCTTATAATCTAATCATCTCACCTACTGCATTAATATATGAGGCTTTGTGAGATAATTCATATTCAAAACTGTAACACAAATCTGTTGTTTAGATAATTTACCTGTTGAGGTCAAACAGAGATGTGGCTCTGTCACTCTCAGGGGAAAGTCGGAAGTCTTGGGAAGACTTTGCAAAATCAAAAGGCTTTGCAAAATCAGAAGATTTTGCAGCACCCACCACTGTACCTTGAAGTATACTCCTGGTCACCTGGAGGATAGTTGGGATTTTGCTCTCAGAATGCTCTGAAATAGGATAATACATTAATTATGCAAAATTCAAAGCCACGCTATATCCAAATTAGAAAATTCACTCTCTATAATATTTCCCTAAATTATTTTCCTAATTTATTTCTAGGCTACATCATTCATCAAAGAAGCTCTACAATATCAAATCAGTAAAGTAAATCAATATTCATAAAGTGATATCAAAATGCCAATACATAGAGATTCTGGAAATTTAAGTGTATATTTTCTAAGAATTTAAAATTCTAAAAAAATCCAAAACCATTAACTCTTGTTCTTGTGTTTGAAAAATCTATTGAAATTTTGGCACAAAATTAAGCCTCCACAATTTCTCATTCTATAATATTCAGGAATAGACTATCTCTTGATGCTTAGGCAGAATTGGGTATTTTTCAGTTGCTGCAGTCTAGACTCTCTTCTACTAGAATAGGTTTAATTATTTTGAGACCTTAGAACTAAAAGTTTCCCCTCAGCAAAAGAAGACTGAGTAGGTACTTAGTTGTTCTTGGGTTTTTTGTTTTGTGCTTTTAAATAAAATGGTTTGTTTGTTTGTTTGTTTTTAAAGTTTAGAATAGCTTTAGATTGACAGGAAAGTTGAAGATAGCACAGAGTTCCAACATACCTGACACCAGTCACCTCTTCTGTCAAAATCCTACATTAGTATAGTACATTTATCATCACTTATGAACTACCTATTGACATATTATTATTAATTAAAGCCCATACTTTAATAGGATTATTTCCTTTAGCTGGTGTCTTTTTGCTGTTCCATAGCTCATCTAGGACACCACATTTAGTCATTGTGTTCCTCAGGTTCTGCTGGCTACAATATTTTCTCAGACTACCTTGTTTTTGATGAACTTAGTGCTAAGAACTAGTCAGGTATTGCGGAATTTCCCTCAGTTTGGATTAGTCTTCTTTCCTCATGGTGAGCCTGGGGTTATGAGTTTTGAAGAAGATGAGAGAGGTAAAGATCCACAGTCCTTTTATCATATCAAGAGTACACCGGAAATCAAAGCAATTTATCGCTGTTGAAGGTAACCATGGTGATGTAGCCAACGTACTATTTGTCAGATTTCTCCATTTCCCCTCACTTTCTATACGGTACTTTTTGGAAGGAAATTACTTTGTGCAGCTCATACTTACAAGTTGGGGAATTACATTCCTTTCTAGTATGGAAGTATGTACCTAAATTATTTGAAATGTTTCTAATTGAAGTCAATTTGGCAAGAATTTGCTAACACTGATGACTCTCAGTAATTATCCATCCACTGACCGCCTCATGCTGCTCACTGGCTATTAATCCCCACCCTTGTCATTGCTGTATTTCAAGTTCAACTTGATCTCTCTCCTCTATTGCTGTAGTCTTGACACCTGTCACACTGGTCCTGAATAAATTCTTCCTTACTGCTTTAGTGTCAGAATATTTTTCTCTTTAACAACCCTTGTTAGGATTTCAATCAATATTTGTTAGTTATCTGTGGTACATCATCAGTAGAATTAAACTCAGTTGGGAGATATCCAACTAATAAGAGATTAGTTTGGACATTATTTTTTATAATATCTGGAGAAAATACTTATTCTTGCTTCTGTCTCTCTCAGAAAATGTGGATGAAATGTTTTTACCTTCTTATAAGTTTTGAGATGTCCAACAAAGGGACCTCCAGTCTTCAGATCTTGTTTGAAGTGACATTCATTCTTTGTGTAACTGAAAATTTTATTTTTAATTGACAAATAGTAATTGTTTATATTCATGGGTACAATGTGTGCTTTGACAACAGTATTTATTTTGTAATGATTATATATCAATCTAATTAGCATATCAATTACCTCACATAATCATCTTTTTTTTGTTTTGGTAATAGGAACATTTAAAATCCTTCCAGCAATTTTGAAACATATAATACATTATTATTCACTAAAGTCAACTTGCTGTGCAATAATAGATCTTGAAAACTTACTCCTCCTGTCTAATTGAAAATTTTGACCTGTCAGTCCCATTTACCTCTGTCTCTTCCTGCTCCCAGTCTCTAGTAACTCAGATGGTTAGCCTTGACATCTGAGCTCACCATTTTCAGATTCTACATATAGTGAGACCATACACTATTAGTCTTCCTGTGCTTGGCTGGTTTCATGTTTTTAATGTTCTCAATGTTGATTCATGTTGTCACAAATGACAGCATGTACTTCATAAGAAGGTATGAGGTGGTGTTTCAATGTGATTTTAATTTTAATTTTCCTGATGATCAGGGATGTTGAGCATTTTTCCATAAACTTGTTGACCACCTGTTTATCTTCTTTTGAGAAAGAAGAGAAATGTGTCTTCAAGTCTTTTGCTATGTTCTAATTTTTTTTGCTTGCTAATTAATTGATTGAGCTTCTTATATATTTTGAATATCAACACATTGTCAAATGTATTACTTGCAAATATTTTCTTACACTCTGAGATGTCTCTTCACTCCATTGTTTCATTTATGTATAGAAGTTTTTTCGTTGATGCAATTTATTTTTCTGATTTTGCTTTTGTTGCCTATGCTTTTGAGGTCATATGCAAAAAAGGAAAGAAGGAAGGAAGGAAGGAAGGAAGGAAGGAAGGAAGGAAGGAAGGAAGGAAGGAAGGAAGGAAGGAAGGAAGGAAGGAAAGAAGGGAGGGAGTAAGTAAGCAAGTCAGTCAGTCATTGCCCAGACCAATGGTATAATGGTATGGAGCTTTTCCTCTATTAATTTTACAGTTTCAGGTCATGCTCAACTCTTTAATCAAATTAGAGTTCATTTTTATATAAGGAATGAAAAAAGTGTTCAATTTCATTTTCTGCATGTGGATATCCAATTTTCCCATCATGATTTATGCTGAGGTCTGGGCCCTCCTACACAGTTACCTGGCTGATGCCACTTAAAGGGCCATTCTTTTCATTTCACACACCCAGAGACTACTAATTTTCATTACTGTGTTGAACCCTGTGTTTCAGGGGCTTCTTTCTCAGTAGGAATTTTGTTTTCTTTTGTGAATTTTTGGCCTCAGGGTGTATAGTAATGGGATCACTTAGGCCTATGAAACCTGCCTTCCAGGGAAAATTGCCCCAATCTGTTTATCTCTGACAACTGGTAATTCCCATCAGCTGCTTTAACTGCTAAATCTTCTATTGGTGTTTCAGAAGCTTGTGCTCTTGGGGTTAGTGAACATCATAATCCTGATGATTATTTTTCAAGATAATGTCTTTGTGGAGTTTGAATATTTCCAATTGTAGTTTCCACACACTTATTTCTACTCCGTCTTTCCTCTCCAGGTGTGGTGTAGGATATATTCAATGTTTTCTCTACCTAGACTGTTCCCCTCCTCCTTTTCTGAAGGCTCATGACTGCCTGATAATTAAGTCTGTTTCCTAATGTGTTATCTTCAGTTGGTTAACGTGTAGAGGACTAGCACTCTTACTGAATATGACCTTATTTCTTTTTGTTTCTTGGCCCAGATGTTTACTTTTCTAACATACCTTTACCTTCATACAGGGGAAACAAGTGAAGCCAATAATACTGCCCAGACAAATGCCAAGCATTATTCTAACAATTTTGTCCATCTTTGCCTCCACCCCGAAAATGATTTCTCCATAGAGCAGCATCTTGACTCTGTATATCGTTCTCCTCCCTAACTCCACTTGAGTGAGCTTTTTAAAGAATCCTAAACCTATAAATGTCCTAAAAAGACACACAATATCCCACCTACAACATACACTTCACCTATAGTAATTGTGTTCAAATTGGATCTCACCAATAAATCTGTTTTGTGATGAATCTATCTAGATACTCTGTAAACAACAGACTACAGTTGGCATAGTTGTGTCAATCATAAGATTAAAGGATTGACACAAAACCTAAATTTGATTCATGAGCTATCAGGATGGATGGGAGGGGATGAGAGTTCCTGGGTTTGTCACTTCTCAGGTGAGCAGCTTTGTCCTTTTACCTGAATGTGTCAAAAAAGCATGTGCCATGATTTGAACATGTTTTACGGGTACTGCTTTAGTATTTTTTTTGGATTCTGGTCCCATTTAGTGGAGTCATAGTGAAGTCTCTGAAACCTTGCCTTTGTTGAGCCATGTCATCAACTTTGATGCAGAAAAGTTCTTCCATTTTCTATTATCCACCTTGAGAACATCTGGACCTGGCTTCATCTTGTGCCTGTTTTACTTTTCCATCTAGACTTTTAAGATTCATTCTTGAAAATTTCTATCCTCTAATATATCAGTTTTCTCCTAAGATAATTGCTTTCCCTGATTTAAATAGTTTGTCATTATTTGTTTATTGATTTAGGTGCTGCAGCTTAAATTCAGGGGCACTCTTCCACTGAGCTATAGCTTCATCCCTTTTTATGTTTTTATTTTGAAACAGTCTTGTTAAGTTGCTGACATTAGTCTTGAACTTTCAATTCTCCTTCCTCAGCTTCCTCAAATAGCTGGAATTAGCTGGAATTACCGTTGTGCACCTCTGCACCCAGCCTTTTTTGTTTTGTTTTATTTTAATTTACTCACAGTTTCTACTTTAAAGTAAAATTTTAGGGGTAGTCATTCAACATATAGCATGTTTTTAATACTGAATCTACTTTTATTTCTGAGTAGTCCTATTTCTTCTTTTGCCTTGGAGTAGCTTAAACATGTGCCCATTTTAGCTTATGATTTATAATAATTTTTAATAATTTCATTGACAGTTTTTCAACCTCAATTCAAAAAATGGAAATTTTTAGAATAAATATCTCTCATTTTTAATGCATGCATTTGAAAATCTAACATCCTTCTGTGGGTGAAATCAAATATTGGGTCTATATATATCTAGCCATCTGTTTAAGAACTTCAATAGAGATTTGATTGAAGGATACACGGTGTGAGTTGACTACCAACACTATGCATAAGACGTGAACCCTGGAGAAACTCTTCCAATTCAGATAATGCAGAGGGAAATTGAATATGGGCATGCAATATTGCCTGACACCAATAGGGTTATAGCCAGAACCTTTATTAGTAGTACTTCATACTGTTTGAAGTGTACTATACTTTTGTATTATGATAAAATACATGATAAATTAAAAATATAACAAAATTTATCATCTTAACTATTTCTAAGTGGACTGTTTCAGTTTTAAATATTCATGGATTGTTGTAAAACAGATTTCTAGAACTTTTTCATTTTGCAAATATGAAACACTGTATTCATTAAATAGCAAATTATCTTTTTTTCCTCCTCCAGCTCCTGGTACTTACTATTATACTTTATGTTCCTATGACTATGGCAATTTTAGGTGCTTCATAAGTACAAATATTTGTTCTTTAGTTATTGACTTATTTCATCTGGATATATGTCCTCATGTTTCATACATATTGTAGCCTGTGACAGAATTTTCTTGTTTTTTTCAGTTTGGATAATATTACATTGTATGAATATACCAAATTTGAGTTGCTTCTATCCCTCATCTATTGCAAATAGTGCTGCCATGAACACGGATGTACAACTATCTCTTCAAGACCCTGCTCTCAAGTCTCTTGGATATATCCACAAAAGTGAGATGAATGGACCATATCATAACTTTGTCTCGTTTTCACTGGGTTGTCATTTATTTTTTGAGTGGTAAGTGTTGTTTGTGTATTCTAGACATCAACCCCTTGTTAGATTTTTATTCTGCAAATATTTTCTTCCATTCTGTAAATTGCCTTTTCATTCTACTGATTGTGTCTTTTGAAGCATAATGTTAGCAGATTTTTGACTTTTAAATTTCTGCTTCTCTTAATGAATGAGATACACTATAAAATGACAAATGTTTTTCCTACACCAGTTCTAAAACTATGTAATCCTTGTTTCAACTTTGCCTTCAAGATGGTACTGCATAGTTGAAGGTCAGCAGTTCCTGTTCCTAAATGAAAATTAGCCCATCTTATCAAACGTAGAAGGTCAGCATTTTCTAACATCTTGGAGGTTCATGTGTGGTAAAGAATTATTATTCTAGCTGGGCACAGTGGCGCATGCCTGTAATCCCAGCGCTTTGGGAGGCTGAGACAAGAGAATTACTAGTTCAAAGCCAGCCTCAGCAATGGCGAGGTGCTGAGCAACTCAATGAGACCCTATCTCTAAATAAAAAATACAAAATAGGGCTGAGGATGTGGCTCAGTGGTCAAGTAAGCCTGAGTTGAATCCCTGGTACAAAAAAAATAAAAGAATTATTATTCTGCATTTGCTAGAAACTGAATATCCTACATTTGTACTTGCAAAATTCCTGCTTATTTACAGCAATCTCTCACCTAAGTACAAAGTCACTCGAGGCTAAGCAACTTTCCAAAGTCAAAGGCAGAAATGACCCTCATTTACTAAGAGAGTGATCTTCATTTACTACATTTACCCATCTCATACCAGAAACTTTGTTTCCTGCAGGTTTGACTTGATTCTGAAATTTCAGTCACATATGCTTTTGAAGGTTCATTGTAAACAAATATACTTTTTGGTATGCATTGAATTTAATACTAATTCCCTCTTTCCTCCCTATGTGTGGAACAAATTGAAAAATCTGAAATGAAGACAGAGAGATGGATACCAAAATGCCAATTATGGACGTGTTATTGCAGGATGAGAGTTAGATTTCTTGCTTATACTTCACTCCTGAGTGTGGGCAACAGAGTCTTAGAAACAGGCTGCTGGCTAAGTCTTCCACATGGTTGGGAAGGAAGGCCAGAAAGAATCTTCTCATCATGCTGCCTGATCCTAAACAAAAAGAGAGGGAAAGGAAAGCTGTGCTTTGTCCAGGGTCTTCTCACAGATTCAGATAACCATCCTTACTTCTTCAAGGTAAAGAGGGAAGCTACACTTGGTGAAGCTGAAAATATTTGGGAAAGAGAATGACAGCTCTGTTGAAACATTTTGCTTCAGTGCATAAGATCAAATATATATCATTTTCATTATTCAGACTTAAAACAAGAAAGAAATCTTGCAATATAAAACAACTTGGGTAGACTTCTAGGACATTATGCTAAATGAAATAGTCAATAATCCATTCTTAGAAATGGAAACTACAATGGTAGTTTCCAAGAGTTTCAGGGAGGGAAAAGGGGTACTGGTTAAAGGGTATAGAGTTTTGGTAACGCAAGATGAACAAATTCTAGAGGTCTGTTGTACAACATTGTGCCTATTGTTAACAATAGTTCATTGTGCTCCTAAAATTTGTGGACGGGCTAGGCACTGTGATGCACACCTGTAATCTCAGAGGCTTGGGAGGCTGAGGCAGGAGGATCACGAGTTCAAAGCCAGCTTCAGCAATGCCGAGATGCTAAGCAACTCAGTGAGACCCTGTATCTAAATAAAACACAAAAAAAGGGCTGGGGATGTGCCTCCATGGTTGAGTGACCTTGGGTTCAAAAATCAGTACAAAAAAAAATTGAGGACAGTTGTGGACAAGATCTCATAGTAAGTGTTGTCACCAAAATTTTAAAAGAGGGATAGAAAGGAGCATTATATTTTCATAGTTGCACTGGGTAAGCTTGAGCTAAGCTTAATGGGCTAAGCCAGCTGAGGAATGCTCCAGTAGGTGAATGTACCAAAAAGTCTGAAGTGAATTGATAACCCCTCATTGCTCCTCATTGCCTTTCTGTAAAAGTCTGTTCTTTATGTCAATGATATGATAATGTCCACATTCATGGTATGATAGTGAGAAAAGCCATTTGGAAATGAGCTCAGTAATCATCAGGGAAGCAGCAGCTTGTAGTATACCTAGCCCACCTTTGTTGAAGATTTGCAAAGGAGGTCGGAAAGGATCTACACAGAGGACACTGGAGGAGGAAATGAGAAAAGGATATTCCCGAGTTATAAATAGGGGCGATCACAGTGTGTCTGCCCACTTGGGGAACCCCCTGGAGTACCTGTATGTATCACTGACTTGATCTTAGCTAGCAAAGACAGGCAGGTGTAAATACACATGGTGCGTCACCTGTTTTTCCTGGGGACTATGGCTGCATGAGAGTAATCACTCACCCTAAAGGTGGCAGTTCTTATTCCATAGTGAGATAGTTTTGAAAATTGATTATCTTCCTTGCTGTGCTGGTAGATTTCCCAAATTATTTTTGCTATCAAGGGGGGTTGAGCTTACCAAAAGAAGTTAGAAATTGTTCATGGAAGTCCATATCATACATATAAAACAGGATATGAATACATACAACAAATATTAATAGTGGCAATTAGTGAAATCACAGTTTCTCTTTTTTACTTTTGTATTAATTTCTATTATATTCAAATATTTATAATTTTTGATGAGAAAGTAAAAATGTGTTGATAAAAACTACTCAAATCAAATATACATTTAACAAGGTTTCTACATTTATTCCAACAAACCAAACAATGTACTAGGCATTGGGCATACAGAAATGAATGAGAAATAGTCCTTTGTTTAAGGCACTAAATATTGAGTGTTTGTTGTGCGTGGGGAGTATACAAACAGTTGCTTAGGTATAATGCTTTATGTATTGGACTTTAAATGTTTTTGTTCACAAGAAGGATTTCTTGTTATAAGCTGATTCGTATTATAAACTATATTGTGATATTTTGATAACAAATGAAAAATTTGTTTATGAGTAGTAACAAATTTTATAATATGTATGAATTTTAAAATGAACTCTGAGAATGTTCTGTCTAGTCTCATGTTCCCAAATGAATAAGATGTCTATCTGAGTGACAATTTACTTGTATTGTAAACACAGAGACTCAAGGGCCAATAAGCTGCTAGGATGTATGAGAATATATTCAAATGCTCATTAAAAGTATCTGACAGCACCTGATAGTTGTAGACAATGAACAATTATCTACATAATGAAAATGTATATTTTGACCTTAGTCCAGCCTCTGGCAAGTAGGATCACATATGACCTTGAACATATATAAATTAGAGATTCAGATCTACAAAATTCTTTTTTATAGATGGATATAGTCACAATATGATACACTTTAAAGTGACAGTATACCTTGCACATCTTCTTTATTTTCTTTAAAAAAGTCATCACTTCCATTATTCTTTTTTGATATTTACCTTTGTCTGTATGGGTTAACGGATTCTGAGAAAAATTAGAATCTTCCCAAAAGAACATTTTAAGCAACAGGGTAGTTGCTGTTAGTACCATTTACCTTCAAGGAGTTTTGGGTGTTTTTGTTTGTTTGTTTTTCCATGAATAACCATTAGTGATTTCAACAAGATGGATGTTGTTTTGATTATTTCCTACAGGTTTCGTGGCAAATACTAATTTGAAAACGTGAGTTCAAATTCATTATTTTGTACTTTTCAAGTCTATAAGTCCTAGAAGAATAAAGTTTCTTTCAAATTGAACCCAGCATTGCAAGCTTTCTCTTAAGAATTAGAATATAAGAGTTATGTAATTTATCTCAATTACTTGACATGCAGTGTGTCATTTAGTAGGACCCTGAAGTACCTGGAAAGTCAAGAGACACTTTTTTTTGGTTTTTTACCTGTTACTGGGGATTGAACTCAGGAGAGCTCTACCACTGAGCTACATCCCCAGCCTTATTTATGTATTTACTTATTTATTTATGTATTTTAATTTTGAGACAGAATCTTGCTAAATTGACTAGGTTGGCCCTGAACTTGCAATCTTCTAGCCACAGCTGTCCCACGGAATTATAGGCATATGCCACTATACCTAGCTAAGCGCACCTTCTAAGCTTCATGATTTTTAAACTCTCAGGCACTTGGCTTTTCTGCCTGCCCATTCTGCTACAAGACAAGTGCTGACATAGTACATTGTTTTCTTAGTTTGCATCATTTTGTTAAAATTCATGTTTAAATTTGCTGTAACTCTCCATTTCCCAAATGAGGATGGGAGGGAGGTTTACCCTTTCTGATCTCAGTATCAGAAGTCTGGAGGTTCAGGGTGATACACTGATGTGCACTTTTCTTGCCACTCAAAGTATCCCAGATGGCAACAACAAAGAGCTCACTAATCTCTTCGATGATTGGGTACGAACAGTAGATAATTTCTTTGCTGTTCACCCTTAATGTAAATCCTAAGCAGGATTTGTGGAGGCAATGAAGTTTTGCATGGCAGTCTCCTATATGTTCTTCTTTGTAGAGATTAACTCAAGATTAATCACTAGCCTTATATATGAGTCCTCTTGACACCAATTATTAAACCGTTACCTTGGCATGTCTTTCCCTAGAAAGTGTTCTAGGTATGAAAATGACTGTTCTCTGCATACCCACCAAAATTCACTTGGTGCTTGGTTCGGAGGTCTCAAGACCAACCTCAAGTAAGCTTATTCTTCTGAAAGACTCACTAGAGGCAGTAGCAGGTCATACTCATGGCTAAGGTTAATTAGAGCAAAGGGAATGTAGAGCAAGAACAGGAATAGGGACACTAAGTAGAGTTTAAAAGAGCCAAATATAGAATTCTAAGAACTCCTCCATTTGGGGTCATTGGAGATAATGCTTTTTCTCTGGCTATGAACTTCAAGGACATTTAAAAAGGGACTGCCTACAGAGGCTTTTATGAAGAGCTGGTCATACAAGCACGTGCTGCTACACTGCCAACTATGATAACCTAGATTCAGGGCCCCTACAATGACACCAGGTACTCATCATCAATCTTGATCCTTGTGCACAAGAATCTGGACAAGCTCACATGGCATGGGCTGCTGCTGTAGGTATACACAACAGAATCGTCAATCATCAACATTAAAGAGTCTTCTGAGTTACAAATTCCCATGGTTGACCAAAAGTCAGTTGTGATTCCACGTTCCCATGGAAACATGCAAGGAACTAATAACCAACCCTGCTGTGGAAACTCCCCACAGTGCTCTTTTCAAGATCAGTTGCAATTTTTTTTAAAGGATCTGATAGATAACTTCATGACAAGATCTTTCTTCTTAAACACATTTGATGAAACTGACATTTTCTCATAAAAGTGCATTTGCACATATATATGTGCAACCTTGGAATAAACCGTTAGGACCCAAGTATGAGTAATTAATTTGAGAGATGATCCTGGGAAACAAAGGCTGAAGAGGATGGAAATAAAAGTTAGAGGGAAAAAGCCAATAAAAGCTCAATGATCAAGTCAGCTAACATTGTGGGCAACCAAAGGTTGATCCTGCTGAAGAAATCTGGAGGAATTTTACTAAATTCCTCAGAGTTATCTCACCTGTAAAGGGTTGCTTCTAACATCATAACACCTGAATGCTATTTGCTTGCTCCATGTACAAGTCAATGTCACTCATAGATCTTAAATAAACTCATATAAAGTGCCAATTTTTCAAATAAACAATCAGGTGTGTATAGAAATTAATGCCAAGAAAATACAGGACACAGAACTGAAGATAGCTGCTATATACACTTGTGTGCACACACATATATATTACTGCATACAGTGTTAGAAGATTTGGTTGTGCATCACAAACATGAACACCTGGATCTTAGAGAATAAAATAGTCCAAGATATTACCAAATGAGATTGTATTTAAAATTAAAGCTTTGCAAAGAACAATATTACTTTTAAGAGATGGGTTTCTAATAGTGGAATGTGACAATCACAAACCAGTTTTGAAACATTATCTAGGGTCCCCGAATCATATAATGTAAACTTATGATTATAGAAGTAATGTAAAATCAGAACTACCTCTTTTTGTCTCCTTCATAGAGAATGTCATGAATTCAAATAGCATTTATTCTGATTGTGAGACTCCATTATTTTATAGTCCCCTAAAAAAGAAACAAAACAAAACAAAACATTGCCAATTCATTATCACATGATGTGAACTGCATTTCGATTTCCACAATGGTGGAAAACTCAAGTGTCTTAAAATTGATCAGATATGATAGTATCAATTTGTTATAGTTTGGATCTTAAATGGCCACCAAAGGCCCATATGCTTGGTCACCAGCCTATGGTGCTATTGGAACGTAGTAGAACCTTTAGGAGGTAGAGTCCAGTGGGAGGAAGTTAGGTCTGTGGAAGCATGCCTTTCACAGGGATATTAGAACCTGATTCCTTCCTCTCTGTCTCCTTTTTGCTTCTTAACCTCCATGAGGTTAACTGAACTTCTCTGCTATGTGGCCCTACCATGATGTTCTGTTCCTCCACAGGCTCAGAGACAAGCAACCATGGACTGAAATTATGAGCCAAAATAAATTTTTCCTCCTTTAAGTTGATATCTTTCAGGTATTTGGTCATAGTTATGAAAAGCTGACTGAAAATTTAATTAAAATGTTGTTGTTAACAAAAAGACATGCAGTCAGCATTGCAGTATCAAATACTTATAAAATAATCCTGATAACATATTTAGTATTAATAAGAGCTCTTTTCAAGAATATTTATTCTTTTCCTATGCTAGGTGACTTTCATCTCTGAACATCTAAACCTGTCCTGAGAACTTTATACAATGTAGTCACAAAAAGTTAAATATTCTTGCCAATACCAGTTGAAAAATCACTCATTTGTCTTTCAAACATGTCTTTTCTTGCAAAATTATCTGTTCCTAAGAAAAAGACAGAAAGAAAAGCTTCATTTGTTCTTTCTCTCTGGTTATTTCCATAGCCTATCTGAGATTTTACTCAAAGACTACCTCTAGAAAGCTTTGTATCACACTGGCTTTTAGGGAATATGTTAGCAAATGTAGTAGGATTTCGAAGTTCAAATACCAAGCAGGAAACAATTTTTAGCAGCATATTCATATGTGTGCTGGGATTTCCCTCAAACCTTTCTTAATCATCACCTTGGCTCAGCTCAACGTGAAAAAGGGTATAAGTTCATTCTCCATTTTTCTCTCTCCTTCTGTTCTCTCTGCCTCTCCTTATCTTCACAACCTGATATACTCTGTATGTCTGTGTGTTCCCCAAATGAGTATATTGAAATATAATCACCAGCATGGTGGCAGTAGGAGGTGGGGCCTCTGGAGGTCATGAGGGTGGTATCTTTAGATTGGGATTTGTGCCCTTATAAAATAGCCCTGCATGTTCTCTCACCTTTTTTTGCTATGTGAAGATGCAATAAGAAGTCGGCACTCTAGAGCTGGAAAAGGGCGGTCATCAAACACTGAATCTATTGGCACCGGATGTTGGTCTTCCCAGTCTTTGGAATTGTGAAAAATAAATGTCTGTTGTTTGTAAGTGCCACCATTTAATGCGTTCTGTTTGGGCAGTATAAATGGACTAAGACTACCACTTCTACTTTTAAATAAATTTTTGATGGAGATTTTAATTCATGTGTGCACATGGAGCTTCTGAAGGGCAAAATGTGTCTCTGATGAGTGATTCTGTGAATTCTTTGATGAATGGAACATGCCATTGGTGAAAAATAATGGAAAACCACATTCTACAAGGTTCCAATTTCAAATGATAAATAGGAGCAGCATGTATGATTGCAAAAATGGTGTGACTCTACATTGTGTACAACCAGAGAAATGAAAAGTTGTGCTCTATTTGTGTACAATGAAACAAAATGCATTCTGCTGTCGTGTACAACTAATTAGAAAAAAATTTTAAAAATCTTAATAGAAAAAAAGATGACTAGCTGTATACATTCTGGAACATACTACCTTAATACATTTCTATTCACTGAACCACTGAGTTTTTATTTTATTTTTAAGTTTGATTTCTTCAATTTCACATTTGGAAGAATTCTAGTATTTATGTAGTGATTTTTGAGGATCAAATGAAACAAAGCCTATAAAGAACCCTGTGCATATATAATTGCTGGGTAAGTTTTTAATAAATACTTAATAAAAATGGTATTAACTATGCGGTATATAGTTTAAAGGCTTGCACTTTGGGTTCATAATTGTCTAAAAATTTAAGTGCGTGTCATTTAATTATACAAAGTATTACATTTTTCTTCTGCAAAATATGGGAAATAAACCAGAGATAAAGCATGTGAAAGAGCCTGTTTCAGTCCTTAGTCACATGACTGATCTGCATTTTATGTGAAATAAATACAAATTCAATTAGATTAGCCAAGCATGTTATCAGTATTGGTTCTATGAATAGATATTTTTATTGCTTAGTATACATTTTCAAGCTCATCCAAACATTAGTTTGGAGTGTTATTATTATGCATATTTGAAAAGAAAAAGAAAACTTTCTCT
>CM053408.1:94329628-94345557 GCA_028644305.1 Xerus rutilus
TTTCAGTCCTTAGTCACATGACTGATCTGCATTTTATGTGAAATAAATACAAATTCAATTAGATTAGCCAAGCATGTTATCAGTATTGGTTCTATGAATAGATATTTTTATTGCTTAGTATACATTTTCAAGCTCATCCAAACATTAGTTTGGAGTGTTATTATTATGCATATTTGAAAAGAAAAAGAAAACTTTCTCTACTGACATGAAGCATGTGTAAGAAAAACCTACCCATACCTAAAGAGCCTGACTTCAGAAAATGTGAGTCATGGAAATGAAATAAAAATGCTTCATAAATATAAAGACTGATGGTTCAAATAAATTTCCTCTGACACATAAAGATCAAAAATGGTTCTGAAAGTGAATGAAAAAATTATAATATGGTAGATATTTCCAAGGCTTTACTATTAGTATAAGGCCATTGATCACTCTTTTAGAGTGACACTGGCATTTTCTTTTAATCCACCTAGACCATCTTCCCCTTTCCAAAATGCCGAGCTGCTGCTTCTTGCAAGGCATTGCCTTTGGAAAGGTTGTCAGAGAGGATGAGTCACTCTTAGGATTGATTCCAGGTAGTCTGTTACCAAGCTGCATTTGCTAATGTAGCCATCAATATCCTGGTGTCGATGGAGCACAGTGGAAGGCAAATTTGTCCTTGTCATTACATGGCCAAAGGCCTCTTTTAAAAGATACAAGAAAACTAATTAGACTGAAAAGTACAAGCTACCTGAGCACAGGGATCTGGAAGAAGAGAACTCATTTTTATCAGGAAACTCTTGGTATTCAGCTCAAGTAGTTCACAATTGTGCAGAAGAGATAATGATATTTCATTTTATTTCCAAAATTGCAGTTAGTCAAGGAAGAACCAAAAAGAGTATTCCATTTTTACTGCCTAGGTCTGTAATTTTCCTCTATAGTAACATCACCACACCTAATGATCTTAAAAGACTTAAAACAGAATTTAAGTAAAAATTGACCTAGTTAGATTATGGAAGATTTAGAAGTAAATATAGTAGTTACTTGGTAAAGTACATTGAAAACAATTTAAAAAATATATAATATTTTTATAATATTATATATTATAATATTATAATAATATTTATAATTCCAACCATCACAATGCAAATATATAGTATGTAGTTAAAAGAATCATTCACCATTGGGAATATTTAAAATTTCTGTTGGCTTTTGCTATTTTACAAAAGAAGGAAATTATTCAAGGATGCAAAACATGAAGCTGGACACGGTGGCGCAACAGCGAGGTGCTAAGCAACTCAGTGAGACCCTGTCTCTAAATAAAACACAAAATAGACCTGGGGACGTGGCTCAGTGGTTGAGTGCCCCTGAGTTCAATATCCGGTACCAATAACAACAAAAAGAATGCAGAACATGAATATATTCTTTTTACATCAAAACTGTTTATTCTTAATTCCTGACTATAGAAAAGTATGCCCTTCCTGAAACAATAAAATAAAATTTTATAAAAGTGTAAGAGAGTAATTGAAAAATATCCTATTTCTTGAAGAGGATAAATGGTCCTTATTGTTGTGTACTCTGCAAAATTTCGGCAAATTAAGAGAAGATATAACTGATGTTAGTTCCCACTAGTATAATAGCATGAATTTTGACATAGGATACACAAGAGAAAAAGTTAGACTTAATTTATGGCAAGTAGCTTAACATTCTTCAATCCATCATCCAGACAGAGTAATGAGTGATAGAGACTGAATATTGTATGCTTCATTGACATATGATTTCCTTACATGGGTCATAGATAAATGGATGATTGAGTCATCTCTAAATTAATAATTGCTTAATAACACCTTAAATAGAAGAATAAGGAATATGTAATTCCTATCCGGTCAAAAGTGTTTAAACAAGCTGGGCATGGTTGTTCACACCTGTAATCCTAGCACTTTGGGAGGCTGAGACAGTTCAAATCCAGCCTCAGCAATGGCGAGGCGCTAAGCATTCAGTGAGACCCTGTCTCTAAATAAATCACAAAATAGGGCTGGAGATGTGGCTCAGTGGTCGAGTACCCCTGAGTCGAATCCCTGGTACCAAAAAAAAAAGTGTTTAAACAAGTGATGACTGAACTACATGTTAAATTCTTTATGTATGGAGTGAGGATATGATTAGTCTTTTCTTATGTAAACTCTACCATCTTCTACACACTCTCCTCAACATGGAGATTCCAGCTGATTAAGAACAAAGACCACAAAAGAATATTGACAAAATGGAGTTGGCTTGATATATACAAATGGCTCCATAGGCCCATCCAAAAAAGATTTTTTCAACTTTGCTTTGAGAAACAAATTATATGTGTGTAACTCAATGTGCTGTATCTTTCTCTTACTGCACTAAAATGTCATACTTTGTGTATATCCATCATTTCTAGTGTTTACAAAGCACTGGATTTTTTATTTACTTAATTAAAAAAACTCAACATGACCAGTGTAACTCCACATCATGTACAACGATAACAAGGGGATCCTAATTGGAAAAAGTTATACTGACTCTGTGTATGTATTATATGTCAAAATACACTCTACTATCGTATATCTAGAAAGAACAGATTGAATAAAAAATGGGCAAAATTAACATTAACTCCATCTTGAAGGAGATGAGTTGGGCAAGAAAAAAGGATAATGTTCTAAGAATGGAATAAATTAGCAGAACAAGACAGAGAAAGTATAGTGTATAAGAAAGCTAGGTAAACAAAACTGCTAACATCATTAAAATTGTGTTACAAACATCTATGTATGAAGCACTGTGTAAGGCACAATGGAGAATACCAGTGAAACATAAGAAAGACGGCTGCCGGTGAGTTTAAACTCTCACTGGGAAGACAAACTCATACACCAGTTTTTCATTATACAGAGCAAGAGATTTAGTAGTGTCATGATTACTGATATTTTTTCTTCAGTCATGTAAAATTATATCTAAGGTAAGAAAGTATTATAGTAGAAAACTGAGTGTCCCTTTAGTAACTACTGCTCCATCACCAGGCAAGTAACACCACCACCATCACCCTCTCATCACTTACCCAGTGCCTACAATTTGCTCTGAGCTATTTTAATTCTTTTATATTAATTGTCTCATTTACTACATGAAACAACCCAATTGTGCTTGGGTATTTATAACTACTGAGCCTATTTTTAAAAGCAAGGAACCTAGGATATAGTAATATTAAAATAACTTTCTTGAGATTCAGAATGTAAGTGAAAGCTACAGAATGTAAAGTTCCTGCAGAAGAAATAGACACTAGATTAAAGAAAAGACACTTTTAATGTAGTTCTGGATGACATCAAGGAATATCTTAAGCTGAAATTTGATGGATCAACAATGAGTTAAGTGAGAGTAAGAAGTAAATTACAATTATTCTAACAAGAGACTTTGAACAGAAATGATGGAAAAGAAAGCAAAGAAATTACATTGTCAAAATGCTAGAAAGACTAGAGAAAAACTGTCGGTCCAATATTGTGTTCCCATAACAATTTCCTTTCAAAAATGAGAGAAAAAAAGATAGGTTTCAGATAAACAAAAGTTGATTTTTTTTCAAACAATGGGCTGTCACTGGGCTTCTAAAGGATATACCTTGTAAAAAGGACAATTGCTCAGAGAAAGTGTTTAGGTTTCAAGAAATAATAATGAACACAGAAAGTGGTAGAAAATACACCAATACAAACATCATCTACATAGGAAAAAAAAGTCATTTTGGAAATTCCCAAAAGAAACACTGAATACTGTTTAATAACAATAAAATAAAATAACATTTTTAAAAAGTCAAACAGAAAACAGAAAAGCAAAACAATAATTCAAATTATATCAAGTAGGATTTCAGAGATGAGTTTACAATAGTAATAAATCCTGGGATACATGTGAAGGAGAGAGAGATGGGGACAGGATGGTTAATGGCTACAGGGGTGCTGTTAGAAGTAACATCAAGCAGGGCGCGGTGGCGCACTTCTATAATCCCAGCACTTTGGGAGGCTGAGACAGGAGAATCACGAGTTCAAAGCCAGCCTCAGCAATGGTGAGGCCCTAAGCAACTCAGTGAGACCCTGTCTCTACATAAAACACAAAATAGGGCTGGGGATGTGGCTCAGTGGTCAAGTATCCCTGAGTTCAATCCCCAGTACCAAAAAAAAGAAAAAAAAAAAGAAGTAACATCAAATGTTCTATAACACTACAGAAGAAGTATATTTGACATTAATTAGTTAAGTATTTCAAAAATAGTAGAAATGATTTGAGTTTGAATGTTCCAAGAGGAACATGTCTGAGGCTGTGGATATGCAATTATCCGGATCTGATCATTATATGTTGTATACATGTGTTAATATGTCACACTATCCCACAAATATGTACAATTACTATAAATATGTCACACTCTATCCTACAAATATGTACAATTACTATGTGTCAATTTTAAAAAATTATTCCAAGATAGTAATAATAAAATAAATGTAAGTAAACTATTTCATCAAGTATAGTGTTAGATGGAAAAATGTTCCCAATATATTTCACTTTAAAGAACTATACTTAAAATCCAAGGTATGAAAAGTATAAACTATTAAAAGAAAAAAATCTGTTTTAACTATATTAATAAGTCTTTAAAAATAAAATATTATTTTAGAAAAGAAGTCCTATATAATAATAAATAGATCAAGAAGAAAATATTCAAATTTTTGGTAAAATAGTTCTAAAAGTTTAGAAATTAGATCTATTAAGAGAAACTGACAAAGTTATCTTTTCAATTTTGTTAGAATAAATAAGCAACCAGATAAAATTTGTTCAAAGTGTGTAATATTTGAACCATAAAATTAACAAGCTTTAAATAATGGAATATACAGTGACTCGGCAGTATGTACAACCAGAGAAATAAAGAACTGTGCTCCATTTGTGTACAATGAATCAAAATACAATATGCTGTCATGTATACCTAATTAGAATAAATCAATTTAAAAAATAAAAAAAAGTAAAGATTTAGGAGGAAGATGAGGAGAAAGCAGGGGTTAGGGGAAGAGAAGGAGGAGGAGAAGGAGAGGAGGAGAAAGAGACACAGGAGATTGTTGGTCCAATCTGATGGGCCAGGCCCTTTCTAGTTCTGATCATTCTGATCATTGCTCAAAGGTAGGAAGAAATGATAGAGGTCTTCTAACACAGCATCACTGCTTATAGATAACTTTGAACCACTCAGTGTTCTATAGCCTCATTATTCAGATTAGCAATTCTTCCCTTGACAAGGGTTATGGAAGAAGGTACAAGTGGAGGAATCCAGCAGTGGGAGACAATGGTGAAAACTCACATCCCCTGTGGTACTTGATATACCATCAATGACTTAATATTGTCATTGTGTTTGTTATATGACTATGCTTCACTATTTGCACTATTACTGATAAGGAAATTGAAAAATGAGGGCTACGGTTCTTTTCAGCTCTGAATTAACAATAGCAATGACTCAAGGAAACTATAGGTAAATAAAAACATATAAATAAAATGCATTCTTTTCTAATAGCACATTGAGTATATGGCATAAAAGTAGAGCATAAAGAGAAAGACATACTTGGGCAAATTCCTTAACCCCGCTAGTCTTAGTTTCCCCATATATAAATAAGAAGTAACAATAACTATCTCTCAAATTTGGGAGAATTAATGAGCTGATGTAAAATAAAGTGTCATATGTGGTCAAGTTTCAAAAATAGGATGTGAATTGTTCTCAAGTACATATATGAATTATTTATAAAATGTGGCAATATAGTAGTCATAAAGAGAATCTCAATTAAAATTATCTAATGAAACCTGCTCTAAACATAATGCAATAAATTAGAAAACAATAACATAAGGATCACACTCAAAAGCCTTGTACATTAGAAAATCATAAAACATACTTGTAAACATTTCTAAGATCAAAGAAGAAATGATCATGGATTTTTTAAATATGTAGAAATGAATTGTGAGCCAAATACTATAGTGAAAATTGGAGGATGAAGTGGGTATGATACTCTTAACGCAATCTTAGTCTTAAATGCCTATATTTAAAAGGAAGAAAAGCTGCAAAAATTATTTGAGTGTCTGTCTAATTAAAGAAATTAGGAAGATGAAAAAGGAAGAATCAGCCCAAAGAAAGCAGAAATGCAGAAGTAATACAAATAAGAACATATACCAATAAAATAGAAATACATATAAAGTAGGTCTCAAAACCCAGAATCTAACTATTCAAAAATACCAATGAAGAAGACAAATATATGAATAGATTAATGAAAAAAATAGAAGACATAGACAATATTAGAAGTTCAAAAGAGGTTACAAGTACAGATATTGCATACATTTTCAGAACAAAAAGAATAGTTTGAATAACTAGTTTGAATAACTTCAAACTAGTTATTCAGAAATCTTAAACTAGAGAAGTTCTAGAAGCTCAGATTCTCTTGAGTTCACTCTTTGTACTAAGCAACATCACAGTTCTTCATGGGCTGGAACACTATTTGATGGAGTGCTTTAAATTTATGTTTGCCTTTCTTAGCAAAACAAACAAACAAACAAACCAGATGTGTGAATTAGCTATGCAAGCATGGAATCATGAATTTAAAGCATATTTTTAGAATTATCCAAAATAATGTTTTTATGAGATATAGATTTCAATGGACCATGGCCCCTTATTAGAAAGTCCTCAGTTTTCCACTTGAACTACAGGGGTATAACAATAAATATCTCAAAAAATACTGAAAAGTACAAATCATTTTCTCTTTGTCTTCTTGAAGATATGAAAAGTAGACCTCTTGCTCTTCTCCAATTTTCATTTTCAAAATTCTGTGGGAGAATGTAAGAGAATTAAGGAAATAGTTTGAATAAGTTTCTTTTCAATTCACCAGAAATTTTGGAACAAAAAGAACTTGAATTCACTCCTCATGTGAAATTTAGTTTTTGAAAAAGTCATGACAAATTTAAAGTTACTAAAGTGAAACTCTATGCTGTTATGTGTAAAGTCTCTAATTCAACAAAATTACACCAATGAAAGAATAATATATCTGCATTTTTATGTATTATTCATAAGTTTAAGCTCTGCAATTAGGAAAAAATGATTTGTAAACCTTGCTTCACCACTGATCAGTTTTTTAAATGCTTCCATTATAAATTATATTTAAACTCAGCACACTTATAGCAGATTGAGAATTAAATAACAAAGCACTTAGCACAGAGTTTGAAAGATGGCAAGCACTGAATTAATGTTATTATCATAAATGATAGTAGAGAAATATTTTGTATTTATCTACAGGAAACATGTTTAATATGCAATATTCCTCTTAAAACCTTTCTTTTTCTAACATAATACAAGTTTAATAATTGTCCTTTAATCTGAGGCTATGATCTATTCCTTTATTACTCAAATCTTCTCCTTATGTTGAAGGATAGTGAAAGCATTATTTAGTGGTACTTGTTTTTTATTCTAATAATTAATTTCTATTCTAATAGTCTTAGATAAAAATTAAAATTGAGGTAAGGGTAGAAATAGGAGAAAGTGAGGCAGAACTGTAATTGTTTAAACAGTTTCAAAATGCAAATATAGCTGAAAGCATTAAAGGCATCTCAGCGAACTTGGAGAATTAAACTTTAGAAAAGACTAGTTTACCAACTGCTTTTTCTAAAATTACTCTTGGAATTTCAAACATATGAAAACACTAGTTACTTTCTTATCTATTGTCAACTCATAAATCTGATGGCATAAGAACGGGAGGAAAGCAAGCCTATATTTTGCATTTTACACTTAAACTTTTATAGAAAGCATTTATGTAGAGCTGTTAGAATTTAGGGAAAAAATCATATGCATAGCTTACATTTCCTAATTAAGCACTGCCCTCAATAAAGCCATCAATAGCTTTTTAGTCTGATTAATTAGAACAGCTGCCCTCCTCTTCTTTTACCAGATGTTAATATGAAAATTCTCTAGGGGCTTGGTGAGTTACAAAGACAATTAAACAATATGAAATGTATCATTAAAGGATTGTATTTTTCTATATAATGTCACTTTTTTTCTAACATACTACCTATACTCTCAAGTGGATTCTTTTAAAAAGAATTGCAAGATTACTGACTATAGGAATACTTTTCAATAATGTATGTCCACGATATTTTCTTCTATACTTTCTACATCTATAAAATACAGGAGACCATTGTTTTATTTGATATAAACATTATCATATTTGCTAAATGTTTGACAATCATCAAAGAAAATTGAAAGTAAAAATGAAAAATATGGGAATATTTATGTTAAAACATTCTTTCATGTGTGATTTGATACAGGTTTGCAGTAAGTACCAGTAATATATGTACTTTTAATCAAAGTTGAGTGCTTTCTATACCTAAAAGTCACTGAAAAAAGGAACTAAACTTTTACTGTGAAGAAAACACTATAACTTATAGAAATGAATAGTACACAGGTATCTGAATGAACAAATATATCAAACTACTCCAGGACATCAGAATTCAATTTAAAAAAGATATATTTATGGACAGTGAATTAATGGACTTATGTGGTTATTAATTATTTACATGTGAAGGACTTTTTGTGCTTCTTTAAATTATTATAAAAGACTACAGGGAGATGTGGAGGCCAATTAAATATAAATTCAATAAGCAAGCTGAAAAACAATGTAAATAAAATAATGCACTTAAATGGAAAGTATTGATTTCTTTCATTTGCTAGGATTTTAGTTCCATGCTACTCATTATACTGCATTATGTCTTTTCAGTTATTGGGAAACATTACTGAGGGTGATAAGGTAGTGCCTGACCTGGAGCAAGTGGTCATATTCCTTACTAATCTGCATAATCTTTCAAAGTACACTTTGCACACTGAGTAGTGGAAAAGACATATTATGTTTCTAATATTTTCCTTCACATATTTGTCTTCCCACAAACTGCACCAATGTTGAGGACAGGGACTTTGTCTTATGGTTCATTTTTATCTCTGCTAAGCATTTGTTACATTGCAGACTTTCTGGAAGGCATTGAATTGAGTCTGGTTGATAGAGTGTTTGATTGTAATCAACTTGAAGGACTTTAAAGAATTGTTAACAGAAGCATGCTCCTCTGTCTGGGCTACTGAAGGAGAAAATCAAACTCTTGTTATTAGGTTTCTTGTAGAATAAGTTTGATCTTAATTCTTCTTCACGTTAGGGTAAAACAAAAATAGAAGCCGTGACCAGTCATGTGAATAACTTATCCCAAGGAACTGAATACACTTAATTCTCTACATTGACAAGAATATAGCTTATAACTCTTGTCAGTATATTAATCAAAAGAATAATAAGATCTCAATATTCTGGGCTCCAAAAATAATTTAAGCGACAGAGTGGCCTAGGGTAAGTACTATTCTCTTTAGAGATAGCTGAATTTTAGAAACAGTTCCTGGCAATAAATATAAAATAAACTTATTTTAGTCAACCACATAATTTTCTTTAGCACTGGGCACCAAAATATAAAAATGTAGGTCACTAGCAATCTAGAGGACACTGATTAGAATGATGATCAGCATGGGATCGAAGTCACCTTTTGTCATTTCAACATCATTGAA
The DNA here is from genome assembly GCA_028644305.1 of Xerus rutilus. Lineage (NCBI taxonomy): Eukaryota > Metazoa > Chordata > Mammalia > Rodentia > Sciuridae > Xerus > Xerus rutilus. Next base: position 94,339,206 of record CM053408.1, read on the forward strand.
TGGAGATGTTATCCTAGAGAGGACAAGTGTTGTTGTTTTTGTTTTGTTTTCTTACTAGAGATTGAACCCAGGGACACTTTACCATTGATATGCATTGAAAGCCCTTTTTATTTTTATTTTGAGACAGCATCTCACTAAATTGCTCAGGGCCTCACTAAATATCTGAGACTGTCAATGAAATTGCGATCCTCCCACATCAGGGTCCCAAGCCACTGGGATTACAATTGTGCACCACTATGCTAGGCTAGAAGAGGAGAGTTTTAAGTAAGAAGCAAAAACTTTTTTCAAGCATCTTGTGTCCTGTCATTAGAACTAGAAATACATTTGGCATATGTGGCACCAGAATGAGCAATTAAGGTTTAAGGACAGAGTCTTCAAAGAAACAGAATTCAGCACATTATTAGAAGTTACTTTTAGGTAATTAGCAATGCCCTAAAACACAAAGTGGGAAACTATTTGTTGGCACTGAACTTTAGTGAGGTAGTAAACCAAATAACATCTATGGTTCCTTCTAACTTCTTGATTCTGTAACTTTATCATCCATAAAGTGGTCTCAAACACACTTGGGTGCTTCTAATTTATGTGAGCATATGAAGCCTATAGTTCTCTTTATATCTAATCTATACATCCATATAAAGGCATTTATTTTTAGTGTAATCATAATAGGTTCTTTTTCTGTAACTGCTTGGAGTCAGATTGAATGCTCATCTGTTGAATTGTATTCAAATGTTGCAATGCCACATATAAAATATAATTCTTTTTGAGTGTTACAGAATTTTTGCTTTGTCAAATAGATTATTAATTCATGCATCTTATAAAGAGCTTTTTGACTCAGGAGGATTTTTACTTAAATTCTGTTAGTCAATTAAAATGATTGTTCTTTCCGTGGAACATTTGTACAAATCACCCTTCTCTCTCCAATGAGGAATGGGCAGCTATCAAACTAAAAATAATATCACCATGCACCTATTAAGCAATATGCTTTCAAATAAATTTAGTATAATAAATCCCTATGTTAAATCTGAGTTAATTCTACTTTAGATCTGGAAGCATTATTAGAGATTGTTTCTACTGAAAAAATCAAAAGAGAACTAAAGAGATTACAGGGTATTTTGAAAATGGGTGAGGCCGAAAAATGTAATGAAAATTGTTTTCCTCTAACTTATGTGTAAATATGTTGATTAAATGCAGACTAAATTAATATTGAGGAGATTTAAAGGTTTACAGTTTTAGATAGTGACAAGCAAAATAATGAACAAGGTGGTCCCCAGCTTGAAGAATATATCATGTTTTACTGTAAGGTAATTCTCTAGGCCTTATGAAACCTTATTTTGAATTTTTAAAGTATGTTTAGTAATCATTCTCAAGGGATTTTAATGGTTTATAGTGTATCAGCCTTAGTGTTTTGTGGAAACTGAGTATAGGCATACATATTTACACTTGGACTGGAGTTTGGCAGTGCTTTCCCTCATATGTATGATATATAAAGCTAGAATTTCCATGGGACATGAAATGCAATTGTGACCTCATTCTCCTCAACCCCAAATCCAGACTTTTTCAGTTCAAAACATTCTGACATGTTTCATTAATCAATATGGCCAGAGTATACATTGCGAGAAAGGGCAGTTGTGGCTTCTGAGAGACCATTTTCCAGCCATCTCCAGTATGGGTGCTTGGGGGAAATTTTGCTGTCCCTCTTTTCTCTGTTAAATCAAACAAAACAATAAAGAAAACAAAATAATTAATAAACAAACTAAATTTTGCAAGCTTCACTCAAAAGTTAAATATGCTGAGATTGGCCAAGCCACATGGCCAATGGCATGGGGAAGGACAAGCCTTCCTAGAGGCAGCAGAAAAGGATGCTAAAAGATAGTCCCTGCTAAGAAAGCCTTACTCCACAGAGCTGAAGCCCACATCCCAAACAACTGTAGCAAGAGCAGAGGGGAGCAAGGATGAGATGCAGCAGAAGCAAAGTGTACAGGAGTTAGAGGCCGAGGGGAAAATGTGTGTAGACAACCAGTATCAACAGACATCCAGAAGAATCATGGAAGACACAGACATGTCCTAAATCTCAAGGGCTCACCTTGAGGGTCACAGGTCTTGCCAATTTACCATGGTTATTGAGGATGACAGTGCTAAATTTTGCAAACTTCATTCTTAAAAGTCAAAATCAGGTGAGATTGTTCATATAAAGTGTGTCCTGGGTATGGTTAGAATCAGAGAATAAAGGAGGTGAGCTAAACTCTGCTTAGTGTCAGCAACAAAAACAAGACTCTCTTTTAAGTGACATAAAAGGATAATCAGGGTGTTGCCTTCACAGAAGCACAGCAATGTCCTGTGAAATAGCTGGTCCTTGGAAATCAAATTTATGCATAGGTAAGCAGCCCAAAACAAAGAAAAACAACTGGCACTTGGATGGAATGGGGAAAAAATTCTTCAGAAAAGAAACAAAATGTATACATAGATTTTTTTTAAATGCACCTATCAGAAAATATGTTGCTTAAAACAGACACAATAAATAGAATCTCACATTTCTATATGACTTGAAAAAGTAATGAAATGATTATTTCTAAGTAATCACAAGGCACAAATTCTTGAGCTTAGGAAGGAAATGGTGAGACAGCTCAATAAAATGAGAATAGTCTAAATACACCAAGTAAAAATGTAAAATAGGGCTAGAGGATGTGGATCAGTGGCAGAGTGCTTGCCACACATGTACGAGGCCATGGTTTCAATTCTTATCACAAATAAATAAATACAAAGAAAATAAAAACTGATCCAAATACACCAGTTAAACAACAGATTTTTAGCTGACCACGGAGGTGTACTCCTATAATCACAGTGACTTGGGAGGCTGAGGCAGGAGGATCACAAGTTCAAAGGCAGCCTCAGCAACTTAGCAAAAAGTCCCAAGCAACTTAGCAAGACCCTGTTTCAAGATAAAACATAAAAGGGGCTGGGAATGTGGCTCAGTGGTTCAGTATCCCTGGGTCCAATCCTTGGTACAGGGAAAGAAAAAAAAAAGAAAAGAAAGGAGGGAGGGAGGGAAGGAAGGAAGGAAGAACATATTCTCAGTCACATCCAACTCTATGTTCTATTCAAAAACCCACATTACATATAAAGACTCAGATTAAAAGGAAAGACATGGGAAAACATGCCATGCTAATACTCTTTAAAAGACAGCTGAAATAACTATATTAATTTCACACTAAGTAGGCTTCAGAACAAAAAAGATTACTAGGGATAAAGAGATAATTCTACAGAAAGACATAATAATCCTAATGCACCTAAAAACAAGCATCAAAATAGGTGAGACAAAAACTGATGGAACTGCAAGGAGAAACCACAAATTCTCTGTTGTAGCTAAATGTAACACCACCTCTCTTTCAGTAATAGATAGGCCAAGCAGGTAGAAGACCAGTAAGGATTAGTCAACTTGAACATCACTACCAGTTAACTTGATCTAATTGACATTCTTAGAACAGTCCATTCAACAACAAAATTCAGCAAAATTCTTCCTGAGTCCACATGAAGCATTCATCAAGCTAGATCACATCCAGGACTATAAAAAAACTAAACAAATTTAAAGGAATTGAAATCACACCAAATATGTTCTTGTTCCATAGTGCAATTAAACTAGAAATAACAGGAAAATCTCCAAATATATGAGATTAACAATCTGCTTCTACATAAAACGATAGAAGAATTTTTAAATACTTTGATTTAAATTTTTAGAAACTTACAATTTGTGGCTGCAAACTTTGGAAAGTATTTAGAGAGAGAGATATACTAAGAAATACATATATTGGAAAAGAAGACAGATCTAAATTAACAGCATGAGCTTCCATCTTTTAAAACTAGAGAGTAATATAAGCCTGAAACAAAGCAAAAAAAAATAGAAATAATAAAGATTAGAGCACATTTCAATGAAATTGAAAAGTTAAAAAATGAAAATCAACAAACCAGTAGATGGTTATTTTAAAAAATTAAGGAAAAAAATAATACCAATCTCTCACAATCTTATTCAACAATAGAAGCCAAAGACTTTTCACAATATTACATAAGGCCAGTATCACCCTAAAATTGAAACAAGATAAAGACATTACAAGAAAAGAAAATGACAGACCAATATGTCTTATGAACATAGATGCAAAATCATCAAGAAAATATGAGCAAATCAAATCCAACAATGTATAAGAGAATTACATAACTTGATCAAATGGGATTTATCCCAGCTATGCTAAACAAGATCCATCATAGGAAATTAACTAATATAATTATCACATCAAAAAGTCAAAAGAAAGTCACATTGAATCATATCAATTGATGAAGAAAAGAATTTGACAAAATCCAGCACTCATTCATGATAAAATGTTTTAGCAAATTAGAAACAGAGGGAACTTCCTCAATTCAAAAAAGAAAGATGCAATAAATGGTATTGTGCAATGAGGTAAACAACTGGAAAAATTAATTCTGATCTATACCTTGGATGGTTTAAATATTCAAATTATTAAGATTAAATAATACAACATTGGAAATTTTTTAAATCTTGGATTAAGGAAGGCCATCTAATTAATATTTCAAATATATAAACTGACTTTGACATGGTGAAAACTAAATTTTAAAAAATTATTTTCATAATAAAAAAGATAAACTAGGAAAAGTACTTGAAATTTATATGACAAATAAAGGCTAACATGTAACACTTTGATGACTCTTTACCATTGGGAAGGTGCTCAAGAGTGTTTCTGATAAGAGAAATGCAAGTTAAAATTACACTCAGATATCATTTTCTACCTATCAAATTGGAAAAGAAAATAAGATAAAAGGTTTGATAATGAGTTTCATTGGTAAGATTTGGTGAAAAAGATATTCTTAATATTTGAAGGTGTTATAGGTTCATAAAACTTCTATCATGGTACATTTGGCAGTGTATGAAATTTACAAATGTACAAACTTATCCAGCTACCACATTTCAAGTGATTTGTTTTTCTATTGACATAATTACAAGTATGTGAAATAATTTATGCTCAAGCTTACTGAAGTACTGAAGCATTGCTTATTAAATAAACAAATTGAAGCAATCTAAATGTTTATCAATAGGGAGGTTGGTTAGATAAATTATACTTGGCAACTGTAAACAAAAGAAGCAAGTATCAAAAAGTCATGATAAAAAAAAGCAAAAACCAAAAACAATCTGCGTGTAAGTATGAATAACATAGTTCATTTAAAAAGGGGGGAAATAAGTCCATATAGTCATAATTTCTTAGTACTTTATTTAAAACATCTGGAGAGACTAAGAACAAGAGTTACATATCGTGACTGATAAGGAAGAAAGGCATGATAGATTCTTTTGAACCATGCATATTTATCGCCCAATTTACTAAAATATATTAAATGTTACCCTTAAGAAAAGTGAAGTGTGGGACAGATATCCCTGCCTGAGCATTAGTATGCAGGTATTTGGCTCCAGATTCTAGTGTTTCTCCCAGTCTGTTCACACTGCCTTCATGGGCACATGTACAGGTGAAAGAAGGTTCAGTGTAGTAAATAAAAATACCTATGTTTTCAAAGATGTAATACCTGGGGCCCAGGCTGTTTTGTTTTGTTTTTCAATATGCCTAACTGAACACAACACTGAAGGTAGTAAAACCAGAGATGATACTGGTGTTCTGAGTCTGGTCCCCTCCCCCAACCCCTTGAAAATGAACACTTGAGAAATGCTGAGGCAAGCACAAAATGTTTTATTTAAATGAGAGAACAAAGGTGAAAGACCTTTACAATGCAAACTACAAGACACTGAAGAAAGAAATTGAAGAAGACCTTAGAAGATGGAATAATCTCCCATGCTATTGGATAGGCAGAATCAATATTGTCATAATGACCATACTTCCCAAAGCGCTATATAGATTCAATGCAATCCCAATCCCAACATCATTCCTTATAGAAACAGAAAAGGCAATCATGAAATTCATTTGGAAGAATAAGAGACCCAGAATAGCCAAAGCAATCCTTAGCAAGAAGAGTGAAGCAGGAGGCATAATACCAGACATTAAATTATACTACAAAGCTACAGTAACAAAAATGGCATGGTACTGGCACCAAAATAGACATGTAGACCAATGGTATAGAATAGAAGACACAGAGACGAACCCACTTACATACAGTTACCTTATACTAGATAAAGTAGCCAAACACGTACACTGGAGAAAAGATAGCCTGTTCAACAAATGGTGCTGGGAAAACTGGAAATCCATATGCAACAAAATGAAACTAAACCCCTATCTCTCACCATGCACAAAATTCAACTCAAAGTGGATCAAGGACCTGGGAATCAGACCAGAGATCCAAC
>CM053408.1:94346057-94434159 GCA_028644305.1 Xerus rutilus
TGTACAATGAATCAAATTGCACTCTGTTATCATGTAAGCCTAAATAGAACAAATAAATGAATTAAATATGAAAAAAATAAAGGAGAAGACAGAGAGAAAGAGAGACAAAGACTCCTCTGTAGAGCAGGAGGCTCAAAGCTAGTGCCTGAGGGAATGGAGGTGTCCCTTCCTTTTTATAGATTTCAGATTTTCTTTGTTCTCATGCTCCCTCCTCCCATCCTGCCTATGTGACCCAAAAGGTGGGGTGATCCAAGGGTGAGAAAAAAGCCATACAAGGGTTCAGGCAGGAAGGGAGCCACCTGGAGGCTACTCATTAATAACTCTTTTCAGGGAAGAAAAATACCCTTGAAACAAGTAAACTTGGCAACAGGCTGGAGGAGGGGAAGTACTCTGGAGGTATTAGCATTTTGTTTCATTTTGAATCAGTCTCCATCTTCCTGACCCAATCATTCCTTATCTACACTGACTGTCCTTTTACCATGGCCTCAATAGGAGAATTGTGATATTCTTCTGACTCAAAAGAGCCATTTGGCCTGGCAGAAAGTTCTAGAAACCTACTAAGGGGAGTACAGTAGAAGGAAACTAGAGACCACTAGATCAACAGACATGATAAGGGCCCATCTCTGTAGCTTGCAGATCTCCAATGAATCATAAGCCACAAAATCTAACCTCAAAGTACAGAAAAGAACCAGGTATGATGGCCCACACCTGTAATCCCAGAGAATCAGGAATCTCAGGCAGGAGGATTGCAAGTTCAATGTTGGTTTCAGAAACTTAGCAAGACCTGGTCTCAAAATAAAAATAAAAAGAACTGGAGATGTAGCTAAGTGGTAGCATGCCAATGGGTTCCCCAGTATATTTAAAAAAAAAAACCAAACTAGAAAAGCAAGTAGCCATGTGATGGTTTCTGGTATCTAACAGGATATGAATTTTGATGGGATATCTTGAACATTAGTGACTTCATTTTGGTTCTGAAACTACATCTTGGCCTGGGGCCAGGGCTTATAAGCTACCAAGAAAAAGAAATTTAAGATACTCCGTTCCCATAATGCCCCCCTCCAAGATCCCTAAATACAAAGTTCTATTATTCCTCAGTCACCTATACTCAAGGTCAATTCTAGCTGCTGCACTCAAGGCCATATCCAACTTGCTCTTATTCCTTGTGAAAAGATCTAAAATCCCTATTAAGATAACTCTGTCTGCTGTGCCACTCTACTAGGCAGCCTGGAAGGCTTTCCCTGCTAATAAACTTTGCTTTCTGATCATGAGACTCTGTCTTGAGAGATTTCTTTGAGCATCTCTTCTAACACTATGGTACTTTCTTTGAGTGTTCTGTCCTAACAAATTTTGTTCAGTTCAAATCTCAGCTGGATTGATTCCAGAGAACACTAACAATTGAGAGCCACCACATGCAACAGGCCTTGGTACTGGAACCAGCTAACACCAGCCTACAGACATAGCTGATGGTCAAGGTAATGCATATCATCTGGAAGGGAATGAGAATGATCATACCCAGCTAAAGGTCATAAAACAACAACAGCACCAAAAACTCATGGATAAGTAAGAAAATTGAGGCACTGTAGGAAATTGAGGAAATGTAGGTCACCTTAGCCAAAGACTATTGTTTTATAATTTTTAAAATTTGTTGTAATTACTTATACATGACAGAATGCATTTTGACACATAATACATAAATGGAGTATAACTTCTCATTCTTCTGGTTGTACATGATGTAGTTACACTAGTTGTGTAGTCATACATGCACATAAGGTAATAATATTTAATTTATTCTACTATCTTTCCTACTCCCATGCCCCCTCCCTTCCCTTTACTCCCGTCTGTCTAATCCAAAGTACTTCTATTTTTAACTAGCTACTCACCCCTGTTATTGTGAATTAGCATCTGCATATCAGAAAAAAATTGACCTTTGGTTCATTGGTATTGGTTTAGTTCTCTTACCACAATATTCTCCAGCTCCATCTATTTACTGGAGAACGCTTTTTTTTTTCTTGCTAATCACATAGGTAATTCAGATTGTTTTATTTTTTTAATTTATTCTACTTAGGTATACATGACAGCAGAATGCATTTTGATTCATTGTACACAAATGCAGCACAACTTCTCATTTCTCTGGTTGTATGTGATGTAGAACCACACCATATATGCAATCATACATGAAGCTAGGGCAATGATGTGCATTTCATTCCATCCTCTTTCCTGCCCCCATGCCCCCTCCCCCGCCCCTCCCCTTTGACAAAAATTCCTCCATTCTTCTTGTGCTGGCTCCTTCATTATGGATCAGCATCCACTTATCAGAGAAACATTCAGCCTTTAGTTTTTTGAAATTGGTTTACTTCACAGCATGATATTCTCCAACTCCATCCATTAACCCGCAAATGCCATAATTTTATTATCTTTTATTTCTGAGTAATATTTCATTGTGTATATATACTACATTTTCTTTATTCATTCACCTATTGAAGGACATATAGGTTGGTTCCACAGTTTAAGTATTGTAAATTGAGCTGCTATAAACACTGAGGTGACTGCATTCCTGCAGTATGCTAATTGTAAGTCTTTTGAGTATAGACTGAGGAGTGGAATAGCTGGGTCAAATGGTGGTTCCATTCCAAGTTTTTTAAGTAATTTCCATACTGCTTTCCAGATTGGTTGTACCATTTGCAGTCCCACCAGCAATGTATGAGTGTGCCTTTTCCCCACATCCTCACCAACACTTATTGTTATTTGTATTCTTGATAATTGCCATTCTGACTGGTGTGAGATACTATTAACATGAGTAGGAGATTAAAGCTATGAAAGAGAACTGACACCAACTACAGGAAGCCTGAGAGATTGTACAAATGATCTCAGTTCTTCAGTCCTCCTTGTATTTCCACTCTATGGAAGGTGACTTTGCATCTCCTTCTTTGAAAAAGGGAAAGGCTATTCATCCAGCCCTTGAATTTGGGATGGCCTTGTGAATTGCTTTGTCAATAAAGTGTAGACAAGTGTCAGTGGGCCAGTTTCAAATATAGACCTCAAAAGACCCTGTGTACGTTCATTCTCTCTTGAATTTCTATAGCTTCCATGAACATGAGCTCAGCCTATACTTCTGAAAAAATGAGAAACCACCCAAAGAAGTGGCCAGGAACTCTTCCTGGAACCATCCTGGACCAGCCTGCCTCCAGTCAACCCATGAGTGATCAGCCAGATGAGCAAAGCTACCCACCCACTCCAACAATTCATGAGAAACAACAAATCATTGTGATTTGAAACTACTAACCCATTGGAGTTGTTGAATCTCCATTCATAACTAATGATACAGGAGACCTGATCATTTAGAATAAGAAGGAAGGGAGAAAGGGAGAGGCACAGAAAGGTGACTATTTATTTGACATGTATGTCTTAGTGAGTTTTATTTCCCCACTCCCCAATGGTCAAACTCTGTTACTAAAACAGAATTTAAGTTAACTATCTCATCAGTTTGACCTAATTAAGTAGGATACTAGAGCTATCATTATGCCTATCAGGGCAACAATAACAATTTCAGTCTTAAGATTACTAAGCATATTTACAACCATTATCTCATCTTTTCATCACAATAAATCTAGGAAATAGACAATTTCACTGATTAGGAAGTAAGTTTAGGAACTTTAGCAGATTTAGTCAGGATGAAGAAGTCTACAAGTGGCAAACCAGAACTCTTATTTTGTGAGCCCAAATTCTGATAGTACAAAAGATAATGATGAAACTGACATATGACACATCTCAAACTCTTATTATCCTGAAAAACAGCAATATCTCACTCATCTATGCTTTATATAAGCAAATGTCCTAGCTTATTTGTATTTTAAGATTAATAATATTACTTAAACATTTGTGTCTCATTTGTCTCCACTACAAAGTAATCATTGTTGTGCATTACTTATTGTAAGTAATAAATGACATAATACATGTCAAAATACACAATACATGTAGAACATAGCACTAAATAAATATCACCATAATAATATGTTCTTCAAATAAACAATGACTGGTAAAGATGACATGTAACTATATATTAGTTGAAACCAATTTTTAAAAATTAATTATTTTCCCTTTAATTGTGCTAACTTGAAATATTTCTGCTGTGTTCAATTGAAAATTGCACTTATTCAAACATGAGTGTGAATTTTTGAAATCTCACCTTAAAGATAAACTTACACATTCTGTCAGTGCATTTAATCTGATTTTGTGGCTAAGATTATATGGAGATTCCACCATCGAAAAGTGAATGAAAACAGGGATTATCTCTCCTACTTCAGAAGATATAGTTAAATGTGGCAGCACCATCTATGTGGACATAATTGTTAATTTTAACACTAGAATCAATTAGAAAATAAATATAAGAGATGCTTTAGAAGAGATCATTAAAATTTCAAAACAACCAGGCCACTCAATAAAATGTTCAGGCATTGGACATCATTCCTTCTTCTTTTCAAGTATCCAGACTGGCTGAGTTTTTTCGCTGACGATGCTATCATTTAACTGAACTTACTAGTTTTTTCTTTCACTTATCTCTATAAGGAGATTCAGGAAACTTTTGAATTAATGATTGCTACATTTTCCATTAGGAATTAAAAATAATCTATTGTGATTCATAAGTGACAGTTAATGAAACCATTCTCTCATTGATAAGAATATTTTTCCATTGGAAAAATATGATTTTGCTTATTAACTTTTAGAAAGTATAAGGTGAGTTCACACTTTGAATATTAAGCCACAATCACTTAATTCATACCAAATTTTAAATTTTATTTCAAAAATATTTCATTTTGGATAACACATAAACCAAAGAGTAACAGCTACAGGAATCATTACAGGAATATAGTGAAATTTACGTTTGAGAGCTATTCATCTAATCTCTCAGCACTTAGGTTTCTACCCTGTTATCAATTCTACCCTGTTACAGCTACTACTGCATTAATTTTTTGAAAATCAGCATGGCATAACATATAAGCAAAGAACAGAAGGCAGGGCATTCCTACCAGGCAGCCAGGCTCAGCCCTCTCTGTGTGCCTACAGAGAAGCACGCGGGTTCCCCTCCCCTCCATGCCTGTGCTCTCCCTTTCTCCTTTCTTTTACATTATGGCACGCTGTACAACAGAGTTTCTCCATCAGAGCACATTCTGTGCTAGATGCCACATTGTCCTGTGATTGTCCTTGCCTCTAAGTGTGTTTAGCAGCATCTTCCACCTATACACACTAGGTGCCAGTAGCAATGCTCTCCCTGACCAGTGGTGACAATTAAAGATAACCAGACATTGCCAAAATCCCCTGGGAAGTAAAATCAGTTATTTGAGGACCACAGCACTATGATCATTAAGACAAACTGCCACCCAATCTTTCCATACCCATTTCACCAACACATGTCTTTGTCCCTGCTTAATTACATATACATATTTAAGAATCCAGTCCAATCTATCTCAGTTCAATTCACCATGTCTGTGAAAAGTTCATGTAAGAGGTAATGCTGAAGGATATATGTCAGTATAGCCCTTCAGAATTTGGGTTTTTGACAGAGGTTTCATCATATTCATTCATGTTGTTCATATTACCATCAACTAAAAGCCTTATTTGTTGTTATATATTTAAATATCAAGTTGAAAGGAGAGGGAAGGTGGAAAGGTAAAGAGGCTTTGTACTGAAACACCACACACAAGCGAATTCTATGTAATCAGAAGAAATCAAGTGTATACACTTACATGTATACATATATACACACACATCCATTACTATCAATTATTAACAAAGCCAGAAATTCAAACTCTTATAACTAGGAGAAATATTTTAAAACGAGAAAACTAGCAACATGGTACATACAGAAAACAATGTAATTTCTTTCCTGGTAAAATGATCCTCAATATATGGAATTTAACCATTGAAGGCTAATTTTAGGATTTCTAATGATGAAGTCTACTCAGTTGTCACTAATGAGGATGCCAAGAAATCTCTACCCTGAGATTCCTTGTGCCCAAGACACTTCAAAAATTTTATTTCTCAATTCTGAGATCCATTTAAATTCCCTACTGTAGAAGAACTGACAGTAGGAATAGAATATTCTTTCCCTATAAGTAGGAAAAAAAGAGAAGAATATCTCAAAAGAACAGAACAATTTTGAGAGATTCATTTCTTAGAAAGGGCATTATGAATAAGACGCTAGGACGCTAGTTCAAGTTCTTTTCACAATCAGTCCTTTAAGAATATCCTTCAAACATCATGCCTACCTTTATAAAAATATTTTATTTGAAACACTTCATTGAGAAAATAATTGCATTAAAACACATATTTTCAAAATCTTCAAGGGCACAGCCCTACTAATTGTACACCATAGTTAATAAAGCAATTCTATCAATATTTTCAGCTTCAATCACCTGCTTTCAGATTATTTAGAATTATTTCTAAAAACAATGAGATTTTACTTCTTTTACCTTTTTATAAATAAAATACCTGTTTTAATGATTTTCCTAAAGTGAAGGAGGTTTTGTCCAAAAATAAGTTGGTACTACTACTCTTATAAACAGAAATCTGTGAGAAATTTCAATGCTCTTTCTCCACCTTTAAAAAAAATTATTTTCACTAGAAAACTCCTTTGAAAGAACAGCAAATCACTACATACACAAAAGAGTCCAATGAGTACTGCCTGTCAGCAGCAGAACCCCCAAATCTTTGCTTTGTAGTCCTGAATGTCTCAACAATAGACTTCAACCACAGCAGAAACACTGAACTGCGTTTTACAGACCCAAAGATGTTCTTGCAAGTAATAATTACAATCATACTTAAGCATAAGCAGCAACCCACCCAGCAGGAGAGAAAAGCTGCCCCTAAGGACTGAATGGTAAGGTCTAAGATGAAAGCAAAGGTGATTGACAGTATTTAAAAATGTACAACAAGTTTTGAAATGTAAAGACAAAGACAGACAAGGTTAAATTGGGCTTCAGAGTCTCTTTTCTGCTAGTCTTAAATAAATTCTTTCAGTATGCCAAATATTATATTTTTAAATAGACACTTCAACCAACATTAAAGATCATTCTGATGATTTTCCTTAAGTAAAGGACATTTGATCCAAAGATGAATTTGTACCACTTCTATAACCAGAAATCTGTGAAAAACTTTAAAATGCCCTTTTCCAGCTATAAAGAACTAATTGGTGACCATGAAAATGTCCTTAGTAAGCTACAGGGACCATATATGACCAAGAGTTCCAATGGCTAAACTTTAAATTTCATCGCCTGCTTTGAGAAGCCACACTACTCATGGAATTGCTACCAGCCAAAGTGGAGGAGTGTGGGAGCGGGCAAAGAGACCAAGGAGGCCAGGGTGCTTCTGATGGCTCAGACTCTTCTCTGTAGCAACCAAAGACTATTGCCATACCTTGAATTAGGAATTAAAAATAAATGTGCTGTGGTTCATCAACCAATGATATATTCTCTAACCTTCTCTTCCTTTCTGCAATGTCAAATCTTTATTTTGGTCCTACAACTCTCCAATCTGTTTTGTTCATATCCTTTTTCATTTTCTCTTAGAAAATATAGTTTTTTGGTACCAGGGATTGAACTCAGGGGTATTCAGCCACTGAGTCACATCCCCAACCCTATTTTGTGTTTTATGTAGAGACAGGGTCTCACTGAGTTGCTTAGCAGCCTCACCGTTGCTGAGGCTGGCTTTGAACTCGCGATTCTCCTGTCTCAGCCTCCTAAAGTGCTGAGATTACAAGCGTGAGCCACCACGCCTGGCTAGAAAATAGATTTCTCTTAATATTATCCTTGTATGGCAGTCCAGTATCAATGTCCCAGACAGGCATGAAACTTTTATTCTTAAATTGTTATGGTCTCAGTTTCATGGTTAGATGACCATGAACTTTTCGGGGAAATTCAAGCACGGACATGACACCAATCATTGTCTTTCAATGGTTCCTAAAAACTCCTCTCAAAGGCAAAGCCCTAAAGAAAATGTGATGGAAAAGATAAAATTTTCAAAATATATCAAGTGAAATGGGACTTTGAAAGGACCAAACAATTATTAAAAATTATGATCTCAGCTATGTAAAATAGAATTCAAGGAATGAAGGTATTTAATCATTCTGAATGTTTTTAATCTTTTATTGTCCTTTCTATCATAGTCCAATTTTGTTTAATTGAACATATTAATATTTAATATTGTATTGGGAATAAAATTTAAAAATATATGTGAAATGTATTGACCAATTCAAGAGTGGGAGGAATTAAATAAAAATCGGATGCTGCATGTCTGCTTTCCCCAAGAAATCAAGAAATGAAGGAGATTAGACTATTAACTGACTTCTAATATGTGCCCATGATGTCTCCTCACCACAGAAGACTTGCCTAATTATGAACCTTGCTTCTCTCCTAGAGGAGGCACAGTCCTGATCTTTGTATGCTGGCTTTCTTCTCCATCATCTCTATTAGTACCATGTAAGATACTCAGCAAGCACCAAGAGATTCTTGGCCCACCTCCATGATGCTCATAGCAAGGAGCAGTGCCAATGGAGAGTCTGGCCAGCCCTCCAGGTACTTCTACACCACTGCAGTGCACTTGAAGTTCCTTGACTAATGGACATCTCTTTAGGAAAATGTGTAAATTTCCTGACTTTCCATCATTCTTTTCCTTTTACTATAGAAGTCCAATCCTCTACTGAAGAAATATATTTACATTTTTGAATTAAACATGATTCTATCACACAGTTAAGTCACTTTCTTTCAGGGAAAAATTCAGTCATGTCAAAAATCAAGTTTCTTATCAGGTGTGTTTTTCCTCACTTGAAGAGCTACCCTTTCTATCCTCATTTCCAAAATGATGTCTGGGTATAAGAAGAAATAAGCACAATCTTGTGGCACTGGGGAGCTGGGCTGGCATCTGGTGTCAGTGTCCTCTGAGGAGACTCATATGTCTCTGTGGTTTGGGGTCTACACTCAATGTCATTCTACTGAAGTATCCATGAGTTATTTTGGTCTATTTTCTTTAATAAGACAAAAGGCATGATGATTTTTATAAGAATCTTCACGACTTTACTCTGACGAGGTATCCCACTTTTGCTCTGACTGCTACTTCGGATACTGAAAGTTTTAGTAATGATTCTCTTGCAAACCCAGGTTTGGGAAGTCTACTCTGAAGCCCTCTGTTTCAGAGATGTGTCCATCATGGTGGTTGTCTTTCTGACAAGTTTTACAGCACATTCAGTAACAGTCCATATTTGCCCTGAGAGAATTCAGGAACTGAAACTGCAGCTCTGCTTTCGATGCAGGCTCTGAGGAAGTCAGTGTTCTTCACATGTAAACACCTCTCAACCATTTCTAATACTTTCTTTTGTGCTTTTGGACATGACACCATGCTGATCATCTTACTTTGATAGACATGAATTTTCAAGGGAAAAATATAGAAAAAATAAAGAGCAAATCTCTGATCCTGGCTTTCTCCACCAAAAGAAAAAATAATAATAATAATTAAATCTCGTCTATGATCACTTTATTTGCCACACACATTCAGGAATTCCAGTCTTCTGCTCAAAGAGACAGAGTAGTTAATTAGTGTCTGTTGCTTTTTTTTTTTTTTTAACTACACTATTTATCTTTCCATGGGAATTTGTAATCAGTAGAGGAAAACTTTCAATTTCTACTTCTTGGTGGTGGATATTTTTCCATGCAGTACTCTCCTCTGCTCTCTGAAATTCAGGGATGCTGCCCTCCCCTTTTTTAGGTTATAATCCTCATGACCTTGTTTTATTGGAAAAGAGTTGCTTGGAAGGAAAAGAACAAACCTAGATTGCTGAAATAGAGGGTGCACTGGAAGTTATTCCAGTACCATTTGTGGACACTTGAATGTCTCTTACCTTTTTATTTTTTTGCAAGATATTTTACATACATTTTAAAGAACTTTAATTGGTTATTAAGTAATCTAAAAGACAATTACTTGTCTCACTCTAATTTTATAGATACTAAAATGAGGCTCCATGAGGTGAAGTTATTTATCTTAGGTTTTTTAACGAGAAAATGATGTGTATAACATTCTAAAAGAGGCCTGAGTTTGGAGTCCTCAGTTCTTAACTGCATGCCTAGTTATAAATTTCTATTTCCTCTCTTTCTTTTACACATAGCTTAGTCATCTGATTAAGAAAATAGTAAAAAAGATGGTTCTAACACCATAAGCTCCCATAATTCATTCCTCAGCTATGGTTCAGAGATGGACATTCAAACAATACCAAAGCATTTGCTCATGACTCTTGTTTTAGTCAGCTTTTGCATCACTGTAACTGAAACATCCAGCAAGAGCAACTTAAAGGATGAAAATCTTATTTGGGGCTTCCAGTTCTAGAGACCTCAGTCCATATATGACTGACTCCATTGCTCTGGGCTCAAGTGAGATAGCATATCATGGGAAAGGACTCAGTAGAGAGCTGCTCAGTTCATGGCTGGGTCATAAAGCAGAGAAAATGGAAGGGGCTGAAGGAAGAACAACCCCCCTAAAGCATGACTCAAGTGACCCACCTCCTCCAGCCATGCCCCAATTTCCCTACAATTACCACTCAGTCAGGCCTTTCAAACTAGTATGGACTGATTAGATCACATAATCTGATCATTGGACCTCTAATCTAATCATTTTCTCTCTAAATAATTCAGCATAATGTTAGAAGTACTGAGGTGCCACAAGAAATTTCACATGAACTCGAAAGTGGGAAGACAAGGCAAACTTCTACTTCTGACAGAAGGGTGTCTTATGGAACCTGGATAGCAAGTGTACTTGGGGGACAGACAGCCTATTTATAAACCTAATGCAGTGCTGCACTTTGCCCTGTTTGGAGGACTCAGGGGTGAAATCTATGTGATTGGCTAATTTTAAAATTAGGGATATGAAGAGAAGGGCTATAATTATAATGGCTAAAATTAGATCCAATTAAGTCCAAATACTATATTGTGATAATGGACCACTGGAATTTCCATTTCTAGCAATTAACAGAGGAAATTTTGAAAGAGACCTCATATCTAAACCATAGCTATCCTGACACACATTTTTCCTGAATAAGAGCTACATTTATCACTCTTTTGAGAGTGTGAATCTTGTGTTGAGACAAGTGTATTAATATCACCCAGTATTATTGTGACTGTTGATATTGAGAAGAGTTTATTTGATGTATATAGCTGCTTCATTATTTGGGGTATAAATATTTATAACTGTTATTTCTTCTTATTGTATAATATTCCCTTATGCAGTATGAAAAGGCCTTCTTTGTCTCTTCTGATTAACTTTGGTTTGAAGTTCACTTTATCTGATAGGAGATTAGAAACCTGTGCTTATAATGAGGACTATATAAATGATGTATTTTTCCCATCCCTTCACCTTCAGTCTGTGGATGACTTAGTCTCTGAGCTGAGTTTCTTAAAGACATTGTATTGTTGGGTCTTGTTTTTTTATCTAGTCTGCAAGCTTATTATGTCTTTTGATTAATGAGTGTAGACCATTTACACTCAGTATTGTTATTGAAATATATTTTTATTCCCTGTCATTTCTGGTTTATTTCTAGTCTTTAAGTTGAATTACATTCTTCTTTGATTGAGTATTCTCCTAGTATTGTTTTAATCTTTGCTGTTTTTTTATTTTTATTCTCCATTTCTTCATGAAATATTTTTTTATAAAGTATGTTTTGTAGTGCTGACTTTCTAGCTGTTACTTCTTTTAAATTTTGTTTATCATGGGAGATTTTTATTTCATCTTCTAATCTGAAGCTTAATTTTGTGGCATATAGTATTTTGGTTGGCTTATATTTTGTTTCAGAACTTGGTATATATTATTCTAGACATCCTAGTGTATAGGGTCTGGGTTGAAAAATTGGCCGAGATGTGGATTGATCAGGAAGCATAGAAAATGCTTTCTTTTTTCTCTTGCTGTTTTTATAATTCTATCCTTTTTCTCTGTGTTAGGCATTCTCATAATAATGAGTCCTGGAGTGGTTCTATTGTAATTTTGTATATTTGGAATCATGTATAATTCTTGTATTTGATTTTCCATTTTATTATTAAGGTTTGGGAAATTTTCTTATATTATTTCATTGAAATGATTGTGTTTTCCTTTGGTTTGTATTTCAGAGCCTTCATCTATCTAGATGAATCTTAACTTTGGCCTTCTCATGTTATTCCATATTTCTTGAAAGTTCTGTTCATGGTCTCTTTACTTTAAGACATGAAAATCTATCTTCCAAGAAGTCTAGTCTATTGGTGATGCCTTCTATTTTGAATTTCGTTTATTGATTCAGCTACAGAACTAAAAAATACAATCAATAATCTAGAGTTCACTAATATATACAGAATATTTCATCCATCGATGACTGAAAGCACCTTCTCAACAGCACATGGAACATTTTCTCAAATAGATCATATTTTAGGCCACAAAGCAACTCTTAGCAAATAAAAAAAATAGAAATAATACCTGGAATGCTATCAGATAATAATGGAATGAAATTAGGAATCAATGATAAGATAAAAAGTAGAACTACACTGACAACTGGAGACTAAATAATTCACTATTGAATAATGAATGGGTAGCAAAAGTAATAAGAGAAGAAGTAAAAAAAATTACAAGTAGATGAAAATAGTGATAAAACATATTAAAACTTCTGAGACACTATGAAGACAGTTCTAAGAGGAAAGTTCATAACATTGAGCTCATTCATTAAAAATATAAAAAAACACCAAATAGATAATCTAATATTACATCTCAAGGCCCTAGAAAAAGAAGAATAAATCAATACCAAAATCAAGAGAAGATAAGAAATAATCAAAGTAAGAGCTGAACTCAATGAAATTGATATTAAAAAAACAATTCAAAAAATCAACAAAACAAAAAGTTGATTCTTTGAAAGAGTAAACAAAATTGATAAACACTTAGCCAAGCTATCTAAAAGAGAGAAAAAAACACAAATTTTTAAAATTTATGATGAAAATGGAAATAGAGAGGATAATCAGGAACTACTTTGAAAACTTATACTCTAAGAAGCTAGAAAATCTTGAAGATATTGACCAATTTCTAGAGACATATGACCTGCCCAAATTGAACCAGAAGGATATAAAAAATTTAAACACATCAATTTCTAATAATAACATTGAAGAAGCCATCAAAAGCCTACCAAAAAAGAAAAGTCCAGTACCACATGGATTCTCAGCTGAGTTCTATCAGACCTTTAAAGAAGAACTAACACAAATCCTCCTCAAAATACTCCATGAGATAGAAAAAGTGGGAATTCTTCCAAACTCATTCTATGAATCTACTGTCACCCTGATAACAAAACCAGACAATGACACATCAAGAAAAGAAAACTTCAGACCAACATCCCTAATGAATGTAGATGCAAAAATTCTTAATAAAACACTGGCAAATTGCATACAAAAACATATTAAAAAGATATTGCACCATGATCAAGTGGGGTTCATCCCATGGATGCAAGGTTGGTTCAATATACAGAAATCAAAACATGTAATATATCACATAAATAGACTTAAAGACAAGAACCACATTACCTCAATAGATGCAGAAAAAGCATTAAACAAAATACAGCATTCATTCATTCATATTTAGAACACTGGGAAAATTAGAGATAGAAGGAAAATACCTCAACATTGTAAAAGCTATCTATGCTAAACGAAAAACCAATATCATTCTATATGAAGAAAAACTGAAAACATTCCCTCTAAAGTCAGGAGCAAGACAAGATTGCCCACTTTCACCACCCCTATTCGACATAGTCCTTGAAACTCTAGCCAGAGCAATTACAAAAAGAAAGAAATTAAAGGGATATGAATATGAACAGAAGAGATCAAGCTATCTTTTTTTGCCAACATGATGCTATAGTTAGAACACCCCAAAAACCTCCACAAGAAAACTTCTAGAACTCATAAATGAATTCAGAAAAGTATCAAGATACAAAATAAAAAGCCATATGTCAATTGTGTTCCAATACTCCTATGATGAATCAGCTGAAAAGAGAAATTAGGAAAAACATCCCATTTGCAATAACCTCCAAAAAAATAAAATACTCAGGAATCAATCTATCAAAAGAAGTGAAAGACCTCTACAATGAAAACCACAGAACACTGAAGAAAGAAATTGAAGACCTTAGAAAATAAAAAGATTTCCATGTGCTTGAATAGGCAGAATCAATATTGTCGAATAGGCTATGCTACCGAAAGTACTATACAGATTCAATGCAATTCCCATTAAAATTTCAATGATATTTTTCATGGAAATAGTAAAGGCAGTCATAAAATACATTTGGACAAATAAGAGGCTCAGAATAGCTAAAATAATCCTTAATGAGAAATACAAAGCAGGAGGCATCACAATACCAAACTTTAAATTATACTACAGAGCTATAGTAACAAAATCATCACAATATTGGCACTAAAATAGGCAAGATAACCGATGGAACAGAATAGAAGACACAGAGACCAAATCACATAAGTAAAATTACCTCATACTAGACAAAGGCACAAAAAACACACAATGGAAAAAAGATAGCCTCTTCAACAAATGCTGCTGGGAAAACTGAAAATCCATATATAATAGAATGAAAGTTAATTAAATCTCTCACCCCACAAAATCAACTCTAAGTGTATTGAAGACCTAGGAGTTAGATCAGAAACTCTGCACCTACTAGAAGAAAATGTAGGCCCAACACTTCAACATATTGGCATAGGAAATAACTTCCTGAACAGGACTCCTAAAGCATAAAAAATAAAATAAAAAATCAATAAATGGGATAGCATCAACCTGAAATGCTTCTGCACAGCAAAAGAAACAATCAAAAGTGTGAAGAGAGAGCATACAAAATGGGAGAAAATCTTTGCCACCTGCACCTGAGATACAGCATTAATCTCCAGGATATACAAAGAACTCAAAAAGCTTAACACACACACACACACACACACACACACACACACACACACACACACACACAAATAACCCAATCAACAAATGGACAAAGGAACTGAACAAAAACTTCTCAGAAGAAGAAATAAGAATGGTCAAAAAAAAATGAAAAAAAATGTTCAACATCTCTATCAACTAAAGAAATGCAAATTAAAACTACACTGAGATTTTATCTCACTCCAGCCAGAATGGCAAATATCAACAATACAAGTAAAAATAAATGTTGGCAAGGATGTGGGGGAAAAGGCACACTCATACATTGCTGGTGGAACTGCAAATTGGTGCAACCACTATGGAAAGCAGTATGGAGATTCCTCAAAACACTAGGAATGGAACCACTATTTGACCCAGTTATCCCACTCCTTGTTATTTATCCAAAAGATTTAAAATGAGCATACTACAGTGACACAGCCACATCAATGTTTTTAGCAGCACAATTCACAGCAGCTAAGCTATTTAACCAAACTATATGCCCATCAACAGATGAATGGATAAAGAAATTGTGGTATATATACACAATGCAATATTACTCAGCCATAAAGAAGAATGAAATTATGACATTTACCAGTTAATGGATAGATGTGTGGACAATCATGCCAAGTGAAATAAATCAATCTCAAAATTCAAAGGTAAAATGTTTTAGTTGATATGTTGAAGTTAAATAAACCCTCAGTAAAAAGGGTAGAGGGGAAGGAGAGCAGTTCACTAGATTAGACAAAGGAGAATGAAAGGAAGGGAGGAGGGATAAGAATAGGAAAGACAGTAGAATAAATTTAATATATTTTCCCATGTACACGTATGAAATTACCTAAGTGAATCCTAGCATCATGCTCACCTACAAGAATAAGGTCTTAATTAGAATAAGATATAGCCTATGCTTATACAATTTTATCAAAATGGATTGTACTGTCATGTATAACTGAGAACCAAAAAATATAATAAAATAAAATAATTTTTAAAAGAATATGAATCTCTAAACTCAAGAAGAATTGTGTGTGGGGCTGGGATTATGGCGCAGTGGTAGCGTGCTCGCCTAGCACGCATAAGGCACTGGGTTCGATCCTCAGCACCACATAAAAATAAAATAAAGATATTCTGTCACCTACAACTAAAAAATAAATATTTAAAAAAAAAAAAGAAGAATTGTGTGTATTTTTCCCATATAGCTTCCAAGTAGTTGTTCAAATCTTTGGTTTACACCAGGAATTGCTGCAAGCCTTCACGTTAGAGCCAGTAATTACTGACCATGGGTTGTTACAGGACCAGATTGAAAGTCTTGAACCCCTTTTCCTTTTCTTCTTTCCTCCCCTAATTCCCCCAAACAGGAGATAACAAGATGAAAACAATTGGAAGAGATATAAAGAAAAAATAAAAGCAGCAAAACTAAGGCATTAAGCAAGTCACCTACCTATTTGAGAGCATTTTGCTCTCAACACTCTGATTAAGGTTAGGTTCGTATTTAAAGCTAATTTTAGATGTCTACTTATAATTTGTGGTTGGATGGTAGGTTTGTTTAATCCATTTTGTATAGTTTAGTCAGGGCATAATTAATACATTATTCTTCTGAAATAGATCCTTTGTTTCCAAGAATAAAAAATATTTCTGAACAAGTCTGTAGCCTATTTTTTCCTAATTAGAGCACATACTGTAATTTCAATTCTCTTCTAAAGTTAATGCTTATTTATAAAGCAGAGGCCAAGGTTAGATGGCAGCAGAAAAGATCTAGAGGATGTGGTATAAAAAAAGCATAGTTTCAAGTTTTCACATTTCTGAAAGACAAAAGCCCAAATAGATGACTAACAAAATGTATTGAAACACTCCTATGTTATTCATCTAAATAAGTAGGAATATTTATGAATTCATCTTATAATGACGTTTTAAAATGTTTTTATTCTAATGAAAGTGGAAAAAATTCCTGCTTTCAGACATTACCTCAAATCAATAACCTCTTAACTTGTAACCTCTTAACTTGTAACATCATGAAAAGAAACGACAACTGATGATTCCTCACAATAACCCAAGCAGCGTGAAAACATGAGGAACAGTGCCCAAAATCACAGTGAAGCACTGCTCAGGGGAGATGCTACTGCTGCCACCTGGTGCAAATGCCATGATTTGTGGCAAGAGCCCTGCAGAGGGCGGATCTGCATTCTCCTGCCTGAACCTTTTCCATTGTTCCTCTGGACATTAGATGGACTGCCATAGTCACCACTGAAATGGTTCCCACACAAAGGCTCCATTTGGACCTTCTCTTTTGATTCAATTATAAGGGACACAAATATTTAGACCATAACTTTGACTCTTGGACTCCCAAGTTTATGTTCTTCTCACATATGAAATGCATTTTCCCAGGTTTGGATATGTTGCATCTGAAATTCAACACTGAAACTTAATGGCCAGTGTGATGTATTAAGATTTGGGGCTTTGCCAGTCATAGTGGTACGTGCCTGTAATCCCAGCGGCTCGGGAGGCTGAGGCAAGAGGATTGCAAGTTCAAGGGCTGTCTCAGCAACTTAGCAAGGCCCTGAGAAACTGAGACCTGTCTCTAATTTAAAAATAATAATAAAAATGGCTGGGAATGTGACTCAGTGGTTAAGTGCCCCTGGGTTCAATCCTAGGTACCAAAAAACAAACAAACAAACAAACCAGATGTGGGGTTCGGTTCTTAAGACATGATTACACTGTGGATGCACCTCCTTTTTATATGAAATTAAATCTTTATTTTTTTTTAAAAAAAGGCCTTATGGAATGTTCAAGTCTCTTATCCTTTCACCTTCTGCCATGTAATGATACAACTTTCCTCCCCTCTGGGTGTTTTAGAATCAAGACACCATCTTGGATGCAGAGAGCAGTTCTCACCAGACAACTGAACCTGTTGCTGCCTTGATCTTGTACTTCTAAACTTTCAAAACTAAAGTTTTGAAAATAAATAAATAAATTTAATTTATTTAAATTAAATTTCTGTTTTTCATAAATAACCACATCTCAGACATTTTGTTATAGAAACACAGAGTAGGAGGACATCATTCATTCTCTCTCAATAGCCTCAATTGTCTTAACTTATACCTGCATCAACTCAAAAGATTAAAGTCTTATCCAAATCCCTAGATAAGATATGAGTGATACTAAAGTTGCCATTCATTCTGAGGCAAATACACCTCCAGCTGGGAGCCTGTAAAAGCAAACAAATTTTCTGCTGTCAAAATACAATGGTGGGATAAACATACAATAAACATTTCTATCCCAAAAGGGAAAAATAGTAAAGAAGAAAGGAGTTATAGGTCCCAGACAAGTCTGAAACTCAACAGGAAAGACAACATTCAATATTAGGACTTAAGTCCCTGCCCTCATGGTTTTGCTGTGCACATCCCATAATGTGGCTCTCACAGTTCTAATAGGTACCTATTAGATGTCTCCAAGCATGCTGGTGTCTTTATCACTTTGAGATATCCAGGGTGGCCCCATTTCCACGGCTCTGCTGAGCATTCCCTCAATGGGTACTCTCTGTGGTGACTCCACCTTCATGGCACTCATTTTCCTGGGTCCTGCACCTTAGGCTCCTAACTACTCCATCCTTCAAAATCTATGTAGAGGTCATCATGCCCTCATTGCCTGTGTACTGTGCTTCCTGATGGAAATGACATCATATAGATGCCAACAAGGTTAACAATCCAAGTCCTCAGGTGTAGGGGACATATGCAAGGGCATGCCACAAAATGGCGGCGAGCTGACTACGCTGCCCCGAGAGAGCCATCATCTCACCCTTATTGGCTGACCTCTGCTTCCGTGTTCGTGGACAAGACATGGACAATGGATACTTTCCTATCTAAGTGTCCCTGTGCATCCCACTTCCGCATTCTTAGCTCAGTAACAGGACACCTACCCCCTCCTCTATATAAGCCTGTATCTCTCCTCAATAAATCAGTTCCTGCTCAAGACAGAACTCTCCGGCTCAGGTGTGATAATTGCGTGCCGGACGACTTTACCTTTCTCAGCCGTCGTGTTGGGGACTCCCGGGGATCCCCTCCTCCCCGCCAGCCGAGGGGGGAGACTGATACCTGGCTGGGAGGACCCCGACACTCAGGAGGGACAGCCATCACAGTCCATGCAACATTGGGGCCAACTGGAACTATCCAGGGATTTGCCAAGGAGAGTGACATCAGTAAGTGAAGCCTTGGGTTGGCACCACACAGCAAGTGCCAATGTCCTAAAGGTGTCCATGGCCCCTCCTTTAAAATTAATCTGTTCCCTGGTCCTTGTACTTTAGCATGTAGTAGGAGTGGTATCACCAGTGATATCTGAAATGGCTTCAGGATCATCTGTCCTTGTCATGGTGAGTGGCACCTGGCCAATACACACTAATCTCCTTATCAATCTGTTGCTTGGCCACATCACTGGTGTTCTTTCTTTCTCATTTATTATATGGACAGGTTGAGAATTTTCAGTCTTTAAATTTCATTCTCATTTGATTTAAAAATTAATTTTTGCTCACTTTCACATTTATTCACCATAGTTCTGGAAGATAATGCTTATATTAAATGAACTATATTAGATGGTATGATGTGAGACAGCCAGAGCAATTCAGCAAGAGAAAGAAATAAAGGGCATCTGAATTAGAAAAGAAGAAATCCCATTTATAATAGATACAAAAATAGAAAAATAAAATACTTACAAATAAATTTAACCAAAGAGGTGAAATATTTCTAAAAGAAAAATTATAAAATATTAATAAAATAAATTAAAGAGAACATAAACTAGTGAAAATACATCTTATGTTCATGATTGCAAGAATCAATATTGTACAAATGTCCATATCACCCAAGGTGATTTACAGATTAAATGTAACCCCTATCAAGATATCAATGGCATTCTTCAAATAACTAGAAAAAATTCTAGAATTTACATGGAATCAAACAACAAAAAATAAAAACTAATAGCATCTTGAGGTAAAAGAACAAGACTGAAGGCCCTACAATACCTTATTTTAAAACATACTACAAAGTTGTAGCAATCAAAACAGTGTGATATTGATACAAAAATAGATACATAGACCAAGGAAACAGAACAAAGAGCCTAGAAGTAAACCCACACATCTGTAACCAAATGATTTTTCAACAAAGTGGCTAACAAAATGGATTGGAGAAGGGATAACTCTTTCAATAAAAGGTTTTGGGAAAATTCAGTATTTACATGCAGAAGAATGAAGCTCACCAGTTACAAAATCCATTCAAAATGGATTAAAGACTTTAATGTAGGACCTGAAAACTATGAAATAACAAAAAGAAAATGGAAAATACTTCAGAACATTGAAATGGGTGAGGATTTTCTTCTTTTTTCTTTTTGGTCAACACCACAAAAGCAAAGAAAAAAATTAAAATTAAAATAGACAAATGAGATTATATCAAACTCAGAAGTTTCTTTACAGCAAAGGAAATGATCAATAGACTGCAGAGACAATCTACAAAATGGGATAAAATATTTATAAACTACACATCTGACAAGAGGTTAATATCTAGGAGGAACTCTAAAAACTCAACAACAAAAAATAAATTACCCATTTAATACATGAGGAATAGATTTAATTAGATGTTTCTATGATTTTCATTATAGAAGTCTTTCACTTCTGGTTAAATTTATTCCTAGGTATTTTCTTATTCGTAAGTATTGCAAATGGGACTGTTTCTTAATTTCTATTTCAGGTAATTTGCTCTTGGCATTTAGCAATGCTGTTTATTTTGTGTGTTTATTTTGTATCCTACAACTTTGCTGAATTCATTTATCACTTCCAGTAGATTTCTGTGAATTTTAGGGTTTTTTTCTATATATAAGAGCATGTTATCTGAAAACAGTGACAATTTGATTCCTTCTCTTCCCACTGGATGTCCTTTATCTTCTTCTCTTGCCTGATCATGAAACCAGATTTCTCTATCTCATATCTGGTTATTGGGTTTTTAATAGTAAGTTGGGGTTTGGGAACACAAACATTCTGGCCATAGCATTCTCCCTTCCTGACAAAGAGTCTATGTTAGAGTTGATTTTAGAGTAACTCCTGGACTCCCTCCTCTGTGATCTTTCAGTTTTTCCTTCAAAAGAAGGAATGATTTACTGTATGGAAAGTTGGAAGAAGAAATTGCCTAAAAGTGCAGCTGCTCTTCTCTTTGGAGATAGAGTGCCCAAGAATCCTTCACCAGCCCTGTTCTTCCATGTCATACATTTCCCAGGAGGGGAGGATAGCTGTCCAGCAGAGCCTGGACAATTTTAGGACTCAGTAGTGGGAATTGGCTACACTCCAATGCCACACTCTCCTGAAGCTCTTAGTAATAAATCTGATATCTGCTTCTCTCTTGAACTTCTCTGTTTGTATCTCCATCTTCTCTGTTTGTATCTTCAAATTCAGCTGCTCTTCATTAGACACCTCCAACACCAGGACTTTATTTGATCTTGGCTCTTGTTAGTGGATTTTCTACCCCATAACTTATACCTTGCCATGAAGCTGTGCTTTCTTTCATGTTGATTCCTCATGCAGAAGTGATAGCAGTACTCTCTTCATTTTCCAAATACATCTGTGAAATAGGAACTTCTAACAAATGATGAAATAGGATTCAAGAGCTTAAGTAGCCTACATCTGCTGTCATATGAGCACAGTCTAGAGCCAGTCATTCAACCTCATTCCACTTGATTCCAGGTACCAAGCCATTCTGTTTGTTGAAAGTCATCTGCTAGCATTTTTATCTCCCATTAAAGATTTTCCTTCATGCAACCTACCAACCTTCGTGACCACCCTCTCTAGCACCATGGGGGAGGGTGGACTATAGTGAGGTAGTACACAGGTGTACAGTGCAGAGGGGAGGATAAATATAAATTCTGAACAAAAATGCAACATGTTAAATTATTAAATATTCTTTTATGAAAATGTATTTCTCAGAAAGTTACTTGAGATCATCTGACATAATCTTACAGCTGCTGATGAAACACTGAGTTTAATGAGTATATTAGTGCTTAACTAACCCAGAGTTTCAGGATTTATTAACTGTAGAATACCCTAAATAGGATGAAAAATCTTGCAAATTCTATAAAAATGTGCACTATACTGCCAAAAGGATTAAATCAAAAACATTTATTTAATATTAAACACCTACTAGATATCTTTGTTTTGAACATGTGTATCCTGAGGGTTTTTAGAGTGCTAGGACTTTAGTGCATGCACTAAGACACTCAAGGTCATCTTTCAAAGTGAAGGCTTTGCTCCTTTAGTAGAATCAGGTTTTACTTATACTTCAGCCTTTCTTGCTGATAGCAGAAACTCTAAAATGAAATTGGGAAATTTAACAGATGCATATTCATTGTAATTATTTAAAATGCTGTTGAAGTCTTTGTAACTTTTTCTAATACGTTCTGAAATTGAGAGAACAACGTTTATTAGTCCACAATGTTCAAAATGTCTGATTTCTGAAGTAATAGAAACAATTCAGATCTCTTGAAATTTTATACCTGAAAAATAAAAGAATCCTACATTTAAATATATATCTCAACTACTCCAGATGTTTAAAATAATTTTATCAAATATTCCAACAACTTACCAAATTAACTTTTACTCTGCTCACAATATTTAATAGCATATTCCAAAGATTTAAGAAAGGAAGAGCTTATTCATGAAAGGTTACCGAGCAACTTCTACATTTAGTTCTTTGCATGGGGTGCTACTGAGACAATAAAAGTTGAAAGTAAAATGCATACTTTTTAAAATGTGTTCAGCAATAAGCAAGCACTACAATTTCTTGTGTTATCTTAAGGTTTGAGTTTGGACAATTAGTGTGATGGACAATTAGTAGAGTTACTGAATGAACACTGACATGGGAGCAAATTAAGAGAAAAAAATGATGAATTTGCACTTAGGAAAACAAGGTACATAAGAGGCAAATGTGCAGGTTAGAAGAAAGACAAGGGCTAGAGGCAGGATTAGAGACCATTTACTTGACAAACCTAGGGAGTCTGAATTATAAAATAGCTTTCTACTTCATTCACTTTTGTTAAGGTAATTATAGAATGGCTGAAACCAGTGGTTATATTTTAGTCCTTGAATTATTTCCTTTTGGTGCATTTTAACACTCCCATCCTACTCGTCACCTGTTTTTCTGTTTGCTTGTTCATCAGAGACCATGAATGTTGGTGACCTTGGCCATCACAGAATTTGTCTCAGAATCATTCAGATTACCAAAGAATACAATATCAAGAGTGGAGGGAAGGTGGCCAAAAATACAAACATGAGTAATACCAACACATGAGATGACAAGACTGTGCAAGATCATTGGTGACTTGATAAAAAAGCAAACAGAAAAACAGGTGAAGAGTCAGGAAAGGAGTGTTAAAATGCACCAAAAGGAAATAATTCAAGGACTAAAATGTAGCCATTGGATTCAGCCATTCAATGACTATGGAACTTAACAAAAGTAAATGAAATAGAAAGCTATTTTATAATCCTGACTCTATAGGGTTGGCAAGTAAATAGGAGATGAGAAAGTTGTTGTTAAATATCACTTATTATTCTGAAATGTGAGGATAATAAAGTGACAGAAAGAACCAGAATGTGGTGATTGAAAAATTAAGCAAATTGAAAAGAAGTAGATAGAAAGTGAAGAAGGGACAGAAGGTATAACTGATTGACAGTATTCTAGTGGAGATAGGAGCAAGAAGGATCAGAGTCATGTTGGAGAGACAAACCCACTAACCCATCTCAAACACAAGACAAATAAAAGAGATGGTGCATTTGTTTGCTAAGGCTGCCAAGACAAAGTACAAGAAGCAGAATGGCTTAAACAAGAACAATCTGTTTTTACAAAGTTCTGAGGGCTAGATGTCAAACATACAAGTGTGGGCGAGGCTGGTTTCTTCTGGGGCCTCTCGGCCTGTTGATGGTCATCTTTTCCCTGTGTCTTCTCACATGTACAAACTGTGTCCAAATTTCCTCTTTTTATAAGGGTACCAGTCATATTGGATTAGGACCCACGTGAGGAAAGATATCAATTTAACACAGTTTCCTCTTTAAAGACCCTAGTTCCAAATGCAATTACACACACACACACTCACACACACACACACACACATATTTGGGAAGGTAGAACATATTCAGTCACACAACAGATGAACTTATATACCAAAAGAAACAAATCATATTTAATATCTAACCAAGATTTAAGGTATGTTTTTAAGCTTGCTTCTGAAAAGTAAGTTCACAATAAGCTGTAAGAGCAGAGCAATAAGAAAGTGAGTCCTCCAGCTAAGAAACTCTAAAAATGAAGTGTCTGCATTTAAGCCAGGAATGGTAGTACACGCTTGTAATCCCAGCACTTTGGGAGGCTGAGACTGGAGAATCACGAATTCAAAGCCAGCCTCGCCAACAGTGAGGCATTAAGCAACTCAGTGAGACCCTGTCTCTAAATAAAAACCCAAAATAGGGCTGGGGATGTGGCTCAGTGGTCAAGTATCCCTGAGTTCAATCCCTGAACCCAATGTATCTGCATTTAGAAGATACAAGAGATTAGACACTGCTGAAATTTCTTTTGTTCTCTTTTTAACCATATTTTCAAATCTGCTTTCTGGCAAGAAGCAATGATTGTCACTGGAGGTCTTGCTTCTAGACACATGGTGTTGCATAATTGACAAATTGCTTCAGTTCTGTAGGAAATGATGAAATATTCTTCTACATATGAAGTTTTGTCCCATTTAAAAACAACAAAAAACCTGAAGAGTTGTTACAAAGAATATATCCAATCCTCTTTACATCTTTAGGAATGGGGCAATTGATTTGTTAATGTTTCACTTTTCAATAGACCTACTGCAATCACTTCAAGAATAAAAGGTCACAGATTTAAAGTGCTTGCTAGCTGATTAGCAATATTCTAAACGAAGAAGCAAATGAGATCACAGTCATGGTTGGAGAAACTAACCCACCTCTAAGGCAAAATAAGGATGCTGTGCTTGGTTGCTAAGATTGCTGTAACCAAGAAAATGGGGTCTTGGTTAAAAAAAACTAAAAAGATACTTTATGAACTAAGTAACGAAAAATGAAGAAATTAACTCTTTCAAATGATCTACCTTTATAAAATGAATTTTTAAATCAATTGTATAACATGATACAAAGGTGGCACTTTAGGAGATATATGTTTATCTCTTCTACATAAAAATCTTTATACAATTTAAATGTTCCTAATACATTTCCTATACCAAACGGATCTGGGACCTCCAGACTGCATGCTCTGAGTTCACGTGGAGCACTGTGGCATATGGAGAGCTGCAGCTATTTTCTGCCAGAATAGACTGAAAGCAAAAGAAGCCAGTCACTTGAAACTTACTCTCTACTGACATCACAAAAGTGGATTAAAAATTGCTACTTCTTGCTGAAACACATCCCTTTTCATCTAAAACATTGACTGTTTCATCCCTATATTATTGATGATTCCAGAATTTTCTACGGCATCAATCAAACCATTCATCAGATCTGCAATAGCCAGTGTGATATACAACCAAAACTCATCTTCATATCCCACATAGGGGGTTTCACATTGGGGGAAATGCTAATTCTTCCATCTTTAAGGCAGGTAAAAAAAAACATAAAACAAACAAACAAACAAAAAACAAGAAAAACATTATCCTAGTTAAGGCTGGACCTTAGCTTCATGGAACCTAAAGACAGCAGTGATGATGAGGCAAGCACAATTCCTTTAAGAGCATTTTCATTGGCTCCCAGAACAATAGTGTAGACATTTCTAAAACCACTGGATCTCAATCTGTCTTCATCAACCTGTTGAATAAGACCTCCAAAGAAAGGAGCTCAAACCATTTTAAAATATCTTGCGTGTCTGGCACAGTTTGTTACTCACATCATATACTCTACACTGTATTTCAAGGAATTTATGGGTCCTGATCAGTTACTTGTGACGGAAGTTTTTTGATTGATGCAAAGGAAGACTTTCACTGGCTGTAGATTAGTGAGTCTGATCACTTCACATCCAGAGAGCTTGACTTTAGGATACAAGAAATTTCAGGAACATGTACCCCAACTAAATGCAAAGTTTAGATTCTGTATCTGATAGCAATTTTCAGGAGGAATTGGAAATACCTCATTATAATTATGAAAGTTTACCAAAAATAAGCATGTGGCATATATATCCAAAAGCATTCTACCAACTCCAAATGAGAGGTTTCCACATCCACAAAGTTTAGACATGCCTGCAAGCTTCTAGCACTCCTGGAATGCTAAGAGCCTCATGGCTCAGGACTTGTCACCTCCCAAGGTATCTCCTGTGAAGGCCATACAGTTGTTGGACATCTGGTATCTTCTTCAATAGTGTTTGTAAACTTGGATTTATGCAGTCACTGGCATGAACTCCCACCCCCACCCTCCAGAATGGTCCATAATGCTTCCATATAAGGTCACTGCTTCTTTTAGCTTTGAGGAAAGAAATTTGGTACCTGTTTCATTGGGAATTTCATTATGTGTAAGTCACATTTTGACACTTTTCTTTTGTGATGTGACTGCTGCACTATCTCCAGAATCAATGAGCAAATCTTCCCTCTTGGTTATTTGAGCTCAAAGCACCTACCCAGTCCCTCCACATGCTACTGTAATTGAGAGGCTGGAAGAAACACCACCACGGTACTGGCAAGAACTGGCAAATTTAATACAGCTAGAAGAACAAGAATTTATAAAAATGGTAATACATAGTTTGGTAAGGAATAAATCTATGCACACAATCATAGAGGACAGTGTTCAAAGAAAATGATTGAATTCATCAAGGAAGTAAATCTTCAAAATATTTGCTTTTTCTTGCTTTTCACGTGAATGTTTCAAATGAAATAGTCCTTTACTATCATTATTCATAAATCTATTGTGTAAATTTGTCTCTAAAGCTTATTTTATGGATTTAAGCCACTAATTAAGTTTGTTCTAAAATGTTCCTAGAAGAAATTGTACATATTTTTAAAAATTTCTGTGACGTAGGGAATAAACAACTTATAAAGTTTAAGATATTTGTGGTGACAGCTAAAATATATTAACCTTTATTTTATCTTCTTAAATAGGCTGCATACAATTCCTAAACTGGGTTTGTTCCTAGACTAGTAGGTATCAATTATGATGCTCTTAGCACACCTTCTTACCAATGTGAATAATTGACTTTGCTGCCTTAAAATCTGTTGTAGCAGAAATTTTAATAGCAAATATGATTAGCCAGGCTTAAACCATGACATTTTTCCTGTTCTGTCTGCAGCACCAAGCCCAGTATCTGGATTTTAGTAGATGATTTTTAAACGTAGTTGAATCAGTTAACAAGTGACTTGGACAAAAACCACTGGCATCAGTCATTTTGCTTTTATTTAAGAAAATTCTTTATTTCCTCTTTGTTTTGTTTTATAGCCTTTTTAAAAGATTTTTTTAATTTGTCAATTCTATTCATCTAAAAGATAAGAGGAAAAAATCTCCTTTCCTCTATACTTTTCATAAACAAATGAAGTTATTATTAAACATTTCTGAATGTGATTCGAATGAAAAGAAATTTGATTTACAATGATACTTCTGTTTGGAAACTGGCACAAAGTCACACATAATCCTTGTTTTGATCAAGTGCATTTTATGAAAAGAATAATTAGACACCAACCACTGAGAAGAAATATCTTCTCAAGTCATCATAGGGCTTATTTCCTTGTTGCCAAATGTTTCAATTTGGTACATAAAATGCTTCACAAAAATGAAAATCTGCAGAAAATTATTTTTGGGAACTGTATTTGAAAAATGCCATCTAAATCATGAATACTACAGGACCTTTTACCTCATGTGCTTAGTACAGAAAGCAAACACTTAAATTATATATACACATATACATGATATTAGGGACAACACTAACATAAATAGTTAAATAACAAATTAACTGAATTTCAATAAAATGTAAAAAGATATTTATTTCCTGAAACATTAATAACCATGTGAAAATAATCTCAAATCCAAACTTCAGAAAGTTTTAGGGTAAGTGGTAGGAGGGCATAGGAGAACCTGATCAATGGGTACTAAGTTATGATTGGATAAAGCAAGCAGCTCTGGGGTACGATAGCACAGCATAATGATTATAGGTAAAAATAATGTACTGTAAATTTCAAAAAGCTAAAAAAAAATTTTGAAAGTTTTCATCATAAAGAAATGATAAGTAGTTGAGGAGCTAAAATATGATTAGCCAGGCTTAAATATTATGTAATGTACAACATGTCAAAACATTATGTAACACCCCACTAATATGTACAAATTCAATGTTCTTATGTACCAGCTAAAATTTTATAAAAGCATAAAATGTTTTAAATCAATTTTGGTATTTGATTGTTTAAAAAATATTTCTAATTGTTAAGAACTGATTAAATAAATAAAGAAAACTATGATCTAGTTTATTTCTTTTTCTTATATTTTTCCAGTGTCACTCTGCATTGACATTTATGAGAACACTAATGTTTTCATATATTAATTAGCTTAGGAGAATATAATTCTAACTTGGACAATTTCAGAAGTATCTATTCCAATTTGAACTAATTAGTAGCTCATGAGGAAACAATACTGCCATATAAATATCTCATTCCTGAACTATGCCTTTTCTTTAGTTCCAATTAAGAGCAACTGTAGTGAGCTAGCTTAAACACAAACTCAAAAGCTGAATATTTACTTGAATTATATTTGGTGAGTACTATTGAAGGAAAAAGAATAAAAATTAAACCACCTTGCTTTTGCAACAGGAATTTCCAAGACCACAACAGTAGAACTTTGGAACAGCCAAGTGAGGCTCAGTTGGCATGAGTCAGTTTGCCTCCTCATCTTAAGGCAGTAGCCAGAGCAATAATGCGGCAGCCTGGTATTCCAGCTAACATTGGTCGGCACTTACTGTGTATTAGGCACTGTTCTAAACACTTTGTATACGTTATCTCACTTAAGCCTCTCCTTGATCCTAAAATCTCTTCATTATTATCCCAGTTCACATATAAAGAACCTAAAAGACAGGTATGATAAGAAAATTGCTCAAAGTAGCTTCTAACTGTTAACACAGAACTGTTATTTTAACAACTATTAGATTCTAAAGACTATGTATTCAACATTGTATGTTGAATGTAATGTGGGGCACGGCTAACACAAGAAATAGATAGGCCGTGTATATTCCATGGTAAATGTCTCTTCAAATGTCCTTTATCAGCAAGAACACAAATAATCAAAACTCAGATTCATGTAAGCACTTTAATATTAATTTGTTATGACCTTTGAATTTTCCAGTAACTGTGCATGTTAGACAATACTTTATTAATATCTTCATTTTACAAATGAAACAACTGACAAAATATTTAATAAAAAATGGGCAAAAAATTAATGCATAAAATTAATGTTTATTAATGCATAGAGTAGACTTCGACTCAGGACACATTATGGCAACTCTCTTTCCAGTTCTTTCCACTAGTAGGTGAACACATTATTACCCTTTCTGGGAAACACTCAAAGCATTGGAAATGGGCCTTTCTGACAGTAAAGTTATTTCTCTTTTGATAAGCACTTCTGTAATCCATTCATAAAATTAGAAAAAAATGCTAAATACACGAAAAAATAAGCACTTGATGCATGAAATACTAAACGTAATTCTTTTATTGATGTGTTTTCTGTTACTGATCAGAATCAGAAGCCTTGTTTCTGGAAAACAACCATAACATTATATTTTGGACAAAGGTATGAATAAATAAATATATCATAATAAAATCTTAAGTCTGATATACTTACTTCTCCCAAGCAAAGGATAATTTCCCTTCAAACAGACCAACTGCTTTAGCTGGCTCAGTCTAGATACCCAAAGTTTCAAAGTGAAACCCACACCTTATCATAGGCATTGGAAAAGATTGAATAACTCCAAGTCCACTGAATGACCATCAGATGAGAGAGGAAGTGTAGGATGAAAGAAAAGAGAAAAAACTCATACTTATTCTCAGTGTTTGTCAGGAAGATTAGAAAAATGATGAGTTACATGTTCCCCTACCTGAGCCCTGAAGGAAGAAAATTCGTAACAGTCCAATTGTGGTTCATAATAAACATTTCTTGTGTCTTTTTGTAACACAGGATAAATTTAATGAGGCTGAAGAAGAATGATTCTTCCCATTTTCAGGCTTCAGATTACCCTTGAAGAATCTTTCATCCTAAGAGAGTGCAACCTGAAGGAATAAAGAAATTATCTATCTGGAGCCATCACTGGAATGCTTAAGGCAATAGCAAGAAAATAAAAGTAGAATGACTGATGTCGACTCCAGACATAAAATGAGACCCTTTCACAAGGACATTGAGCAGTTTCATTGTAGGTCTGAAGTCCTGGCTCAGAAGATAAGATTAAAAAGCTCCTTAAAAATACACATCAACCATATTCCATCACATACTCATCACCACCTCATTAATGTATATTCACGAGTATTCCATGCATCCTCACCTTGCCCTAAAGACAATTTAGTAAAATATGATTTTTAAGTAATACCAGACACTTTTTTAAAAAAAATCAAAACTTCACATGATTGCATTTCACCTTTTTGGAAAAAAAAAATTGGTCTCAAATCTACAACATTGCACAGTGAAACACAGAATCTTGTATTTGATCACATTCACTTTGCAGATTTTTCTTTTGATTTCTTTTAACCAGTCTACAAATTTTACATACAATAGCAAGTGACATATCTAATTCGTTCAGTCATTTATTATCAAACAAGTAAAAATTATCATTCAGGAATTTTCTAACATTAAGGGACTGGATATGCAACATACATCATTGAGGGCATTTATGATGAAAACTACCCCAACATGGTCTCTAAGTTCTGCTCTCCTCTTATTTTTCATGAGCTACATGGTCCTAAAATGATGCAGTTAAATCTATGAAAATGAAACATTACTTCTGCAATGGAAATGTTGACAGCTATCTTTCTTATTGCAGTCTTCACAATTTCAGATTGACTCTACAGTTAATATTTTTGCATGGGAAAAAAAGGATTCTTAGAGAAGACTCCTCTGAAGGCTACATGTATTATTTTTAATGCTTCTCAGCTTTCCAGAGCTTTCAAGGCAACCACCGTAATATAAAATATGGATTTCATGAACAAAAGCAGAGCTTGTACTCACTTTTTTCTTTCTTTCTCAATTTTATTAGTCCTGCCAAGTCCTTGATGTCTGATATAGAAAAAAAATCTATGTGTTTTTCTTGTAAAAGCTATTAGTTCAGTCCATCGACTCAGAAGCTTTTATTACTCCTTGGCCAAATTTCCTCATAGGATGAAAGATGAAACTAATATTTCATCATAAAGTCAGATCATAATTTTAAATCATTGTAAATAGGTTGGTGGTGCTGAGGAATGGAAGATGAAATGTTAGATGTTAAAGAATTTTGTTCCTTAACCTCTTTCTCTTTGAAAATTAAATGCATCCTCCCTTTGTGTTTTATTATTAAGAATTCATCCATCCATTGATAATTTCTACAAGCATTAAGCATTTTTACACATCAACCCCACCCTGCATGCTACAAAAACAAAGGAGAAAAATGCTTAACTCTGAGGGGCTAAATGTGATCAATTCTAGCACAGAAGTATGAAAAAAATTCTACCACAACCAGGCAGAGCTATAAAATAGGCCCTGGGGAGGGAGGCAGATTTTAGTATGTGGCCACAAAGAATCACAAAAATTGCCCTTAGCCTGCTTCCAATATCATCTTCATTCGATGATAAATGTCTAACGATGTCCACTGTCAAAGTGACTATAAGAGAGTTGTTAAAAACAGAGTTTAGGACAAACTAGATAAATATTTCCTCAATTCTTGGATGAGGATCATGTTTAAAATAATTGTCATGAAACACATTCAACATATTTTCCCATATTCCACAGTATGTTCCTTCAATTACATAGACAGCTGTAGGTTAAGAGGCATCATTTTAAAGGTCCTACTTATGCATGTGAAGATATTTAGGAAGCACCAAGTATCATGCTAGATTTTGAAGACTGGAAATTAGCATGTATGACAGTAGTCTCAGGAGTTGTCATTTAAAAGAGAAAGTGAATTCCTTCCAAATCATTGAATTTAAAGCATAGAAAATACATATATGATTTTTGTCATACAGATGGCAGTGCCCAAAAATCAACGTGAGTTTTTTCTTTCTTTTATTGTATTCACCTTCCTACATAAATTTTCTTCCTAAACTTGATAGTACAGAAATAAGATATTTAAGCCTTTAAGTCTTAGACTCCTGCAATAATAAACTCTAACTTGGCCAGTTAGCTTGTATTTTTCCAGTTATTAGTCTTTACCATAACATACTCAGTGTTACAGAAAAACAGATCTACCTGAAAAGAAGAGAAGAAACTCCCATTGTTTAATGTATTTCTTGCGTTATGTAAAAGAAACATGGTGATCATGACCATAAAAGTTTGATCAAGAGACAATGAATGAGGTTGATATATTTCCCAGTGCACTGACATTGCACTGTTTTTAAAATTGTCTTTAGAGGCCAGGGGGCCAGAGAACATCCCTGTGAGTCAAGTTTTTTGTTTTTGTTTCTGTTTTTTTCTTAAGGGATTTAATGTTCCCAATGACATTCCTCCTGGACAAATAAAAACCGTGGTAATGGGGCTTGCTCCTTGTCTCTGTGTCGAAGCAGTTGATGTAGAAGAGAGGAAATCTTCCAGAGTCCCAGTGGTTCTAGATGTCGGTGAGAGGATGATATTTGATCTTTCCTAAACTGCACACAACTTATATCAACCCAAGAACGTGTTCATTAAGAGACACCAGGACTGGTCTGGCCTTGGGTTTTTCCCCAGATACTGATGGGGACACAGAAGTTGTGGTTGAAGAGGCTGTTCATCAATCATGTCAGAGGCTGAGTTTAGGACAAAACATGGGCAGTGGAGTGAAGTGGTGTGAGTGATCTTTATCCTGAATTCAGCTAAGACCCTAGTATACTTGATGAAATAGCCAGGAGATACCTTGGCATTGAGATATCTTGAATTCTGCCTATTTAGGTCAGTCTGTGTAATTCTGAAATAAAAATTAAATATTATGATATATCGCAGTCTCTAGTGAAAGCAGTCTGGGATACATGGTTCCTCAGGTAATTTCTGTTTACTTTTTTAACCTAGTAAATTTTGCACAACATGACTGTCCTTTATGTCATAGATGTCTTTTCTATCATAATTTATTCAAATGGTGCCTTCTGGAATTACGAAGCATACTGTGTACATCGATCTATACAATGACCTTGTCAGGCAGCAGCCTTGGATTTCAGTTTTATGTTTGTTAATTTTTCTTTATATGTAGTAGTTAATTTAATGCACCATATATTGTATCTCTAACTACATGGGAAGTGGTTGAATTCAGCTACTTAGATTTCCCATTCTACTATTGACAATCTGTCTTCACAGCTAGAGGGCTATTAGGAACAGAAGTCACTTAAGAAGAAAACCTTCCTGGGCATATGTAATCCAAATTATGTAACAATTTTTCCAATGTTGCTCTCTCATGGGAAATTTTATTTTTTTAATCTTTTATTCTCTTCCATTATTTTCTGATGACTGTGAAATGCCTAAAGAAGTAGATAAATATCTTGTTCCAAATTTGCTGATAAAAAATATAGTTAAGACTTGTAAATTTCACAGTTATGCAGAAGTGCTCAGAAACATTTTATCAGCTCTGAAAATTTGTCACCAGATGTGTAGAAACTGTTGTGGGGAACTTGCCTTTGTTCAAATTTAAAATATGCCACTATACCTAAAAATACACACTGTTTCTTTTCTTATTTATTAATAGTAGCTATAGTTGGTTCTATGATTCAAATTTTCTTTGGAAATACGGTTTCATAATCACATAGGAGCTGCCAGGTCTTTACATCAACATACTTTGGATCCAGACAGGTGTTTGTTTTTTGTTTTGTTAATCTCGTGCCTGTCCTTTTGTGCTAATGGCATAGAGCCTTCTTTTTCTCAACTTGATGGAGGAAAGCTGGTTATTAATAATCAAATTTTGGATTTTATTTTTCAAGGACCCTTTTCATTTAAATGTAAGGGATTTTTATTTAACACTCCCATCTCCACCTTTTTGGTCCCCACGCATGAGCGTGTGCATGTTCATGATGCAGTTTCTACCCTTCTCATAGATGTTCAAATGGAAGCTGGATGTTGCTCAGATCTGTTGTCCTGTCACAGTACCTTCCAGATGACTGCTCTCTTGATGTTCTCTTCCTTTTACATTTGCTTTTTTCCCCTAATTTACAATCATTTTGACCTTTGGAAAGTTCAATTTGCTTGCTTTAAAAAGTAAATAACTCTGCCTTAGGCGTTAAACTGCTTTTAATTGAGCCTTCTGATTTTATTTCCCATTAATGCTTTTCAATTCTTCCCAACTTTAAATTCTTTTAAAAATAAGTGGCAATAACCTAGATATTGTTAGTTATCCAAGCCCTAT
This sequence comes from Xerus rutilus, assembly GCA_028644305.1. Lineage (NCBI taxonomy): Eukaryota > Metazoa > Chordata > Mammalia > Rodentia > Sciuridae > Xerus > Xerus rutilus. Next base: position 94,380,530 of record CM053408.1, read on the forward strand.
TAAATTAGTATTTTGGCTTCCATTTCTCTCTACTTTTGCCAATCTCCCATTTGAAAGTATTTGTTATACACTTTAGAATTTGGAATCCACTCATTTATACCAGTTTATCTTCTTCCTACATAACCTGCATAATTCTTGAAACCAATGACACAACCTTACACATGAGAAAACTCTATAATAAAAGTACAAATGTCCTGTCTCTGACTTAAATTACCCACCTAGATAGCTGGAAATAGCCTTGTTAAAATGAGCTGTGGCATTTCCTTCTACTGGGAACTTTAAAGGCTTTGTTGTGTGTTCAACTGAAATAGGATTGTGTTCTTCACAAGTCCATATTCCAGATTGTTCTGGCTGCGTCAATCAGGAAGAAAAATAAAACCTCTTGAAAACTTGAATTTGGAATATAACATAGGTTGGTAATTACCAATTTAGCTATCTATTTTCTTTAAAACTGAAACAAGAGATCTTGTTATTTTATATGAATAAAATGCTTTTGGATCCCGTCTCTTGTATTAAGGTGGTATCTTTACTTACAGAACAATTAAGTCTCTGCTCAAATGCAATTAAATATATCATTCTAGTGTTATAAATTTCTAAATTATTATAACGAATATATTAAAATTATTAATAAGAAAAAAGAAATATCTGTCACAAGTAGTCTCTCAGTCTACAATACTGATACAGTTTACTTTTTAATCTTACTTTTGCTCTAATCTCTCATCTCTAATATATAAAGGAAAAATGTTTCTAAGATAGCAAATGAAAGTGATTTTTTTTCTTATTTCTATAATCCCACTCTCACTATTGTCAGCAAAATCGATGAGGAAAATATCCAGCCACACTCCAGCCCAGTTCCAGGAAAGCCAGAACCATGCCTAGGCCAGACATCATCACTTAATCAGAAAGCTGACTTCCTGGTGTCTCTAGGAAAACAGTACTTTTGAAAGTCATACTTTATTAAGAAAGGATTTTTAAAAAAATATTACATATTTCTGTTTAATATAATTCAGTCAAACTTAGTTGAGCTGAATCATAGAATCATTTTAAGTAGAGTGATGATAAGGACAGTCTTGATTTTTGCCTTTTGTTCTGTTATCCTATCTCCCCTAACACTTGTCCTTCTCCCTTTTACTTTTGCAGCAATCTTCTTCAGAGGTCTGACCTACCAGCCTCTGTCTCCAGTTGTTTAGTGCCCTCTGCTCTCCAGGGAAGTGGCTTTGTGCTACAGTGGCTAGCTTCTTGTAAACAAAGCCTTTCACTTGCATTAGATTTTATTCACTAAAAGAATATGGAGGAGGATCAAGTATTTCCCCAATTGTCTATTTAATTCTAAACATTTTTTGGTCTACATCTTCTCATCTAAATTTTCCAACTACCCACTGCAATAGTAAAGAATGGTTTTATTTTTGTGTTGTAGAGGATAAAATTTAGAATGAGAATGCCCTAGTTTATACTTGCTAGTGGTAAGGTTGAAATGAGGATATAAGTCTCCCGGCTTTGATTTTATGACAATTTCTATAACCACATGTCATTTAACACTTTCAATCAGAATTATGGGGAAAAAATCTTGACAAATGTCTTGACGTGCATTACATGTTGAATTATTTAAAATACAACTTTTTCCATAAAGAAATTAGGATTTTCTATAATAAAATTTCAACCTTCATTCTTTCAAGTAATAAATCTTAAGCACTTATTAAATGTCAGTCAGTTCATGTTAGCAGGAGGGTGAACAGCAGGTTCAGGTCACTAGGTGACCAAGATCTGTCTCACATTATGTAGACCCAGCCATCCTCAAGCCCCTGGCTGCTGAATGGATGCACCTGTATCTAGAACTCCTCCTCATCTTTCTCTCAGGAGATCCATATTTATCCCTGCATCCAAAGCAGACTGGAACCCAGAAAGTCTTTTTCTTTCTAGTCCTATGCATACAGTGCTATGCATATAGTAGGCTCAAAATGTCTATTTGAAATGATACATAAATTGCTTAAACTTGACTTTACCCAGTTTATGGATAAGGTTCAAATTCTTTCCAAGTGATCATCTAGAAGCCAGGAAATTCATGAAATATTCTAATAAGTGAAAAAGCTCCTTGTACTTACAACTAGAAAATCACTCTTCTTAGGGAAAGTAGATTAAATGAAGGTAAGGGATGGAATTATAATTATTTTATTACATAAAAGAGTATTAGAGTCTTAATGTATTTTCCAATAAAATAGGTTGTTTTATATGAATAGAAGGAGCTAGAAGAGTTTTACAGAGCAAAGCAATTGCTTCTCTAGTGTCCCTAAAATCAGATGTCATTCAGAATTTAGATTTTTCAGGTTTGGAAAAGATGATATGGACTATACACTATAAGTTACACTGTACCTGCTGAAAAGCCTAGGGGAGCAATGCCAAAATCAGGTCCTGAAAAATTTTCTGGTAGCAAAATGGCTATTCTCACTAAATGGGAATGAAGATTGTAAATTGTCTCATATTAGTTCAAACGAGGCTTTTTATGCCAAAAGAGTGAATGAAGAACAGATGAAGTTGTTTCCAAGTGAATGATGCATCCATCTCATTTTAGTTTTCAAAACTTCTTAGACTTTGGAAGGGTAGGTGAGGGATTGTGGACTTACGTTGCTTTTCTACTCTCTCTGAAGATCTTTGAGAATCGCTGTTACTTCATCCTGATTCCAGTTTGGGAACAGATACAAGTAAGTGCCTTTGGCATACCTGGGAAATATTTGCAGAAATTGCCAAAATAGTTAAAATATAAAACACGGCTAGGTAATTGTCACAAATATTCGTTCTTGCTGGACTCCTAACACTCAGCCCTGTCTCAGCTTTACTACCACATCAGCAGCTACTCCTCAGCCTCCATGGTGGCTGCCTTATTTTCTTCATTGCTCCATGCTGATGAGCTGTAGTACCTGGACATTCCCCTTGTTGAAATGCATCAACTTTGTTGGCAATCTCATCTAGTTTGAAGGTTTAAAAGCCATATTAATGTTTTCTAATTTATTCTACACACAAGGCTTTTCCTCTGAACTCCAGACTCATTAATATTGCTGTCTCCTCAACATCTCTACTTGAATGACTAATGAGCATCTTTAAGCATAGCATGTCTAAAACTATTTATTATCTTACAAAATCCACTCCTTCCTGCAGTCTTCCACATTTTCATAGTTGTTCCAGGAACAAATAGTTGTTCCATTCTCTTTATAACCTTATTATCTCTGTATCTGTGCCAGCCTTTATTACCCTATCATATCTTAACTCTTTCCTCCACAAGAATATGTACTTCCTTTTTTCCTCTTTTTATTTGTTCTTTTTTAGTTGTACATAACATTAGGATTCATTCTGACAAAATTACAAACGCATGGAATATAATATGTTCTAATTCATTCCCCAGTACTTCTCCTTTCCCTTTCCTCCTCCCTCCCCCTGTTGGCTTCCCTCTACTCTATGATCTTTCTGCTATTTACTTGTTGGTTTTTTTTTTTCCAGTAGTATCTTGTCTATACATGGTGGTGAGATTCACCATGGTATATTCATATATGTAGGAAAATTAGGTCTTATTAGTTCCACTGGTTTTTCCTTAACTCATCTCTCTTCTTTTCCCTTCAATACACTTTGTCTACTCTACTGAACTTTCCTCCATTTCCCCCTTATTTTCCACATATGAAAGAAAACATTTGACCTTTGACTTTTGGGAAATGGTATATATTTCACTTAGCATGATAGTCTCCAGTTTCATCCACTTACCAGTAAATGCCATAGTGATGCCATAGTGTCTTTATTGCTGATATATCCATATTCGGAGAATGAAATGTAACCCCTACCTTTCACTCTGCACACAAGTCAATGAAAGTGGATCAAAGACCTAGGAATTAGACTGGAAATCCTGAAATTGCTAGATGAAAATATAAGCCGAACATTCCAACATGTCAGCACAGAAACCGACTTCCTTGACAAGACTCCTAAAATGAAAGAAATGAAATAAAAAAATAAATAAGTGAGATGTCATCAAATTAAAAAGCTTCTGTACATCAAAGGAAACAATCAAAAGCGTGAATAATGAGCCCACAGAATGGGAGAAAATCTTTGCCACCTGCCTCAGATAGTGCATTAATATTCAGAATATATAAAGAACTCAAAAAAATTAGCACCAAAAAAAAAAACCCATATAATCCAATCAAGAAATGGGTAAAAGAAATAGACACTACTCAAAAAAAGAAATACAAATGGTCAACAAATATATGAACAAATGTTTTTAGGGAACTCCAAAACAGCCCAGGTGCTTTGGTCCTGTTGACTTGAGCAAGAGACCCTTGAACACCTGACATTAACTTGAAACCAAGATAAATATGCTCTGTCTGGCCTGGATTGCAGTGTGTGGACTGCCCCAGATTTCAGTTGTCACATCCTACAATCCTCTCTTGGGAACCCGGAAAATGCCAGTGTTTTGTTGAGTTTCTCCAGTCATGTATCAGCAAGGACAGTATAGACAATACCTACGTGGCATCCCTTTCTGTGAAGTGGGCACAGGTATTTCCCTTTTCAAAGTATTTAAGGCAGTTGCACGTAGACCTGCTTAGTCTTGTGCCTAGGTCAGGCCTAGACAGCTTGCAAAAATAGTTCAAGGGGAATGCTTGTCCAGATATCAAAAAAGTTTAAGAAAATTGATTGTGTAAAGATGATATTGATTATATGTACTCTTCCAGAAGTTTTTATCTATACTTATCAATTAGATCTCTAGCATATGACTCTTATAATTACAATATTTTCCCCAATATGCCATATTGTTTCTGATGTCTAGTAGAAGGTCAGTATTATTACATATTTCGTCTAGTCTCAGATTTGGTACTTTATTCTTAGTCCAGACTTGCCTTCTTTTGGCACCTATAATCAGATTATCTTTGTAGCCACTTTGCCCATCACTCAAACTGCTGTCCTTTGGGTTCTTGCTTTGGAAATTCTGCTTTTATTTTGTAGTCAATCTCACTGTTCTTAGCCTTTTGTTTTCTATTTTTCTCCAATCTTGGCTTGGACTTTTTGTCTTTGCCAATCTATTAAGAAATCCCTTTGTAGGGCTGGGATTGTAGCTCAGCGGTAGAGCGCTTGCCTCGCATGCGTGAGGCCCTGGGTTCGATCCTCAGCACCACATACAAAGCAATAAAATAAAGACATTATGTTTATCTACAAATAAAAAAAAACTTAAAAAAAAAACAAAGAAATCCCTTTGTTCTTCCCCCAATACCAAATCTGAATCATTAATTACTGACTTCATTCATTCGCTCCCCTTTCTTGTCTGGGGAAAAAAAAAATCTCTTAACTATTCACAACTTAAATATAAAATATAATCTCTTCTGACATCAACAGAATATTATTTTTTCAGAATATCTCATCTAGATGCTCCTTTACAAAATTAAATTTAATATAAGTACCCATTTGCCAGCTAAAAGTGTCATTTCACCTTCCTTCTTATTTTATTGGCATTAATAAATGTTCTATGGAAGAATATTATAAGACCCTTTCACAGCAGCCAATATAGTTCTTTTACTATCTGTCTCTTGATTGGCAACTGATATTTGACTAATTCACATACTGATATTAAATTTTATATTAGTAAAATTAAAAATAGTTGAGATAGGTGAATTTGCTAAAATAGTTTAGAGACACTCTAAACCCTTATGTAACATACTATTTTTAAAAAATGGGGTCTGAAATCTATACTTTTAGAAAGGCTAGAATCTTAATTTGGTCTATGATCAGTATTGGTTCAGGAGGCTTTCTAACAGCAGGATTATTAGTTAAGAGATGCTAAGTCCTGTCTTTAGAATGCTGTTTTATTTATTCCAGTTGAACAATTTCATATAATGAATCATTGTGGCCACTATGAAGGTAGGGAGAGAGAATTAAGACTTCATGGAACTCAAAGAACAGGTTGAATGATCCAATTAAATGCTATCTTATCAATAAAATGTTTGTTTAATATATGGCTTTGTGATTGATGCGATTTGGTCTGACCTTGCTTTTATTATATCTGGTAATGAGGTTTTGAGGAAGAAGCTAACCCCTTATTCATACATTTTTTGAGGTTTGTCATTAGCTAACAAACATAAAATGAGTTCCAAAAATAATGTGAGTTGTGAAGACCAAATTAGCTTATGTTGGTGTGCAACACCTTACTTTTATATTTTATATATAAAACAAAAAATGCAAAATTGGCTTATTGTTGGTATCCCATTATCAATCTATCATCACATTTTTTTGGTGGGTGGGAAGAAGGAGGAGGAATATATTCACAGGCATACTTTGAAACTTCTAATTTATGAAGTGGTTCTGAATTTTCTAAAATATATTAAATTTTTTAAAATGTCAAATTCAAGTAAGAAATAAATAACAAATTTTGCATGAAATATATTTGTGGCATAAAACTAGGGACTGGTAACCTTTTGAAATTAAACTTCTCATTTGGAAATGGTAGCAGATTCGCATGCAGTTGTAAGAAATAACAGAGCTATACTGTGTAACCTATACCTTGTTTCCTCCAATGGTAACATCTTCCAAAAGATAAAATACAATATCAAAAGCAGGATATTGATACTGACATTGATGTAGTCAAGATATAGAACAATCTCATCACCACAGATATCTTCCCTAATGCTTATTTATAGTCACAATCACTTCCTTACCATATGCCTTCTCCATCCTTAACCCCTGAAAACTGTTAATACATCTTATATATTGTCATTTTTAGGAAGTTATATAAATAAACTCATATAGTATGTAGCTTTTGAGATTTTTTTTAATTAGCATAGTTTTCTTGAGACTTACTCGAATTGTTGTGTATACCAATAGTTTGTTTCTCTTTTTTTTCCCATGTGGACATACTACAGTTTATTAAAACTTTCACCTGCTGGAAGACATCTGGGTTGCTTCCAGTTTTTATGGTTATGCATAAAATTGACATGAGCATTTTTGTGCAAATTTTTGCATTTTTCTTTTCTCTGGCATAAATGCCCAAGAGTGTAATTGTAAAGTCATACCATAGTTGTATGTTCAGTTTATTAGGAAACTGTCAAACTGTTTCCCCAAGTAGCTGGACCATTTACATTCTCAGTAAAAGTATATGAGTCATAGTTTCTCCACATCCTCACTAGCATTTGTTTATGTCACTGTTGTTTTTTTTTTTAATTTTAGCCCTCTGATTGTTGTATGGTAAGAATGCAGTAGTTTTAATTTTCATTTTCCTAATGACTAGTGATGTTAAATGCTTTGACATTTGCTTATTTGCCATCTGTACATTCTCTTCAGTAAAATGTCAAATTTTGACTTATGATCATTTTCTAAATGGACTATTTGATTGTTACTATCAAGATGAGTAAACTTTATATTGTAGGTATTAGCACTTTGCTAATATTACTTAGCTCAATATGCAGTTGTCTTTTCAGGCTCTTAACAAGGTCTTTCATAGAACAAAAGTTTGTATTTGGAAAAGAATAACGTACTAGGAATCAAATCTACCTCTATTCAAGACATTATACAGCTACATTGTACAAATTATTTGATACTTTCAAAGGGACCGGCACATAGGTCAATGAAAGAATAGAAAACCCAGAAATAGACCAACACAAGTGCTTTATTTTTTATGGGTCATACTTTTTATGTCAAGTCTAAGAACTCTTTTCTTAGCCATAGAAACTGAAGAATTTATTTTATGTTATCAAATTGAGGACATTCTCCTCCATTTCTATTAGTCTGGAAGATTTTATAATGAATGAATATTGAATCTGTTAAAAGCTTTTCTGCATTCATTGATAAGATCATGGAATTTTCTTCCTTAGCTTGTTCATATAAATTATACAAATGTATATCTAAACATTGACTCAACTTTGCATTCTTGTATCTCAATTTATAATTTAATCAATTTATTTGTAATTTGTAATTTTAATAAGTTTTAATATTTTGCTACATTTTATTTGCTAATTTTTGTTAGAGTTCTATGTATGTATCTATTATAAATAGATATATCTATAAACAAACATATAGATATATATTTATAGATATATCTATATGTAATATAGTTATCTGTGTGCTATATTATAAATATATAGATATATCTATCTATATAGTCATCATATATATGATGAATATTGATGAATATATGATGAATATTGACCTAAAGTTTTTTTTCTATTAACTACCATTTTTATGTCTGTATACTAAATACAAAAAATTAATTTAGAAATATTCCCTGCTCTTTAATTTTCTGAAAGAGATTGTGTAGAATTGGTGTTGAATATTTCTTAAATGTTTGATAGAATTATCCAGTGAAACTGTCTGGGCCTGGACATTTTTTATTTTTTGAAGCAATTTAAATTTTAAATGTGTTTCCCTAATATTTGTAAAGCTACTCAAGCTATCATTTTCATATGAGGTTAATTGTGGTAATTTTTTACTTTTAAGCAGTGTCTATTTTTATTTCATGGTGTGAAGTTTATATGTGTACAATTTCTCCAAGTATTTCCTTCCACTCTTTTTGATATCTACAGAGGTCTATAGTTCTGCTCCCCTTTCCCTCCCAATATTTGCTATTTGTGTCTTCTCTTTTCTTTTGTCAGTTTTTTCAAAGATTGGTCAGTTCCACTGATCTTTTAAAAGAAGTATTTTCTTGTTTCATCTATTTTTGTTGTTGCTTTTTTTTTTTGTTTTCAGTCTCATTGATTTCATCTCATGTTTATTATTACTTTTCTTTTGTCGTTTTTGGTTTATTTTGTTCTTTTTCTAGTTCCTTAAAATGAAAGCTTATATTGATTTAAGACTTTTCTTCTTTTCTCACATAAGCATTTAATGTAGTAAATTTTACCTCACAAATTTTGATATGCTGTATTTTCAACTTTCACTCAGTTTAATGTCTTTTGTGATTTCCCTTAAGACATCCTCTTTGACTAAAGGATAATTGAGAAGCATGCTCTTTAGATTCTACATGTTGGAAATTTTTCTATTATCTTTCTGTTGTGGATTTCTAGTTTAGTCCATTGTGGACAAAGAACACATTCTGTATGATTTCAACCCTTTTTAATTGTTGTCAGTGGTGGTTTTGCTGCAATGATCTGGAAGATCTTTATGTCTTATCCAAAGGTTTCAAAAAAAAAATAGTATACTCTGCTCTAGTTGGGCAAATGTTCTGGAAATGCTTATTGGATTTTGCTGGTCTATGATATTGCTGAGTTCTGTTGACTTTCTGGTTTCTTAAATAGTTCTATGAATTACTATAGAGGAGAGTTGAAGTCTCCATCTATGCTTGTATTTTACTATTTCTCTTTTCAGTTCTCAGTATTATTTAGTTCTGTTGCTTGATACATACACATATTTCTCAGTATTTTTTAGTTCTGTTGCTTGATACATACACATATAACTTTATTGTATCGTCTTGGTGGATTGATCCTTTATAGCTATGCAAGATCTGTGTCTGTCTTCAGTATTTTTATTTACTCAAAAGTCAATCTTATCTGATATGAATATGGCTACTTCTGCTTCATGAGAAACTTTATTTTTCCATCCTTTCCTTTTCAACCTATGTTATTATATTTAAAGCAAGTGTCTTGTAGATAGCATATAGTTGGGTCATGCTTTCGAACTATTCTGCCAATCTCTGTTTTGTAATTGGTATATTTAGGCTATTTACTCTTAATGCTATTACTGTTATTTTAGGACTTATGTCAGGAAATTTATTTTTTATTTACTACTAATTTTTCTTCATTTCTCTCTTTTATTTTTCCTGTCTTCCTTTGCATTACCCAAATATTTTTTATAAATCGATTTTGATTTATCTGTAGTATTTTTACTGTATCTCAGTATTGCTTCTTTAGTATTTGATTTGAGTATTGCATTAGACTTACATTACATAACTGTCTGCATACTGACATTTTATCAGTTTTTCTCAAGTACAGAATCTTATTTCTTTATCCTTCTGTTTACCCTCTCTATATATAATTTTTAAAAATTCTTTTTCTATGTGCTTAGAAGCACATCAGTGTTCAAGTTTTTGCTTTGGTCATTAAACATGACTGGGAAAACTCAAGGAGAGAGGAAAGTGCTGTTGTACTTAGTCTCATTTTTGCTCCTACACTGTTTTTTTTCAGTTCATGTTATTCCAACATGCTTTTTTCATCATTCTTTCTGTGTTTAGACAATGTTATTTAGCTATTCTTTTAGAAGAGGTTAGCTTGTGACAAGTTTTCATGGCTTTTCTTCATTTAAAAAGCCTTAATATTCATTTCTGAAGACAGAGTTCTTTACTTTCAGCATTTGAAAAATATAGTACTTACTTCTGGACTCAAAGTTTTTTCATGAAGAATGTACTTTCACTTAAAATCTTTTTGCTCTGCAAATATAGTGTATTCTGTCAACTAATGCTTTGAAGATATTTCCTGTCTTTAACTTTTCAGGGTTTGACTATGGTAAGTCTTGATATGGCCTTTTTTGTGTTTATACAGTTTGATTTTTCCTAAGCTTATTGTATTAGAAGGTTTATTTCCTTGCTAAATTTCAAACAATTTTAGCCACTATTTCTTCAAATAATTTTTGGTCTTATTTTTCTTTCTCCTCTCCAGCCATTTGCAACTGGTGACCAAAATTTTAGATTTTTAGATATAGTCTTACATGTCCCTAAGGCTTTCTTAATTTTTTTCAGTCTACTTTCTTTCTGTTTCTCATACTGAATGATTTACATTGCTATAACTTCAGATCAAATGTGTCCTGCCCCTTTTCTCTCAATTCTGTTCCTGGTCTTATCTTTTGAAACTTTAGCTCTGTTATTATATTTTAATTTCTAAAATATCCATTTGATTATTTTTCATGTGTGTTTCTTTGCTGAGGGTCTCTTTCTTTTTTTCCCCTGGATTGTTTATAACTGTTAATTCAAGGATTTTTATGATGACTACTTTAACATCATTTCTAGATAATAACATTTCTATCATCCTGGAAGTGGACTCTATTGTTTTGTTTTCTAATTCAAGTTGATATTTTTTGTGTGCTTGATATGAAAGATTTTTTTACTAGAATGTGGGCATTTTATGTGTTATGAATCTCTGTATCTTTTTTTTTTTTTTGGTACTGGAGATTGAACTCAGGGGCACTTGACCACTAAGCCACATCCCCAGCCCTATTTTGTGTTTTTACGTAGAGACAGGGTCTCACTGAGTTGCTTAGAGCCTTGCCATTGCTGAGGCTGGCTTTGAACTCGAGATTCTCCTGTCTCAGCCTCCCTAAGTGCTGGGATTACAGGCTTGAGCCACCATGCCCGGCTTCTCTGTATCTTTTTTAAGTCTACTATTTTGCCTGGCTTCCTTTGATTTTGATAGGTAATATACAGATGTGAGGAGTGGGAACATGAAGTTAAAGGGAAAATTCTATAAACTAGGGCCACTATGCTGGCCCCCACATTTTTTAAAGCAATGTACCTGAAACTCTGCCTGGCTTAAGTCAGTAGAATATGTTACATTACTCAGCAAACAACCTGTTATCTGCAGGAGAAATGAAGGCTCTAAATGTAGATAGTAAGAACACAAGTTATCTTAGGGGGTGGCAGGTAATTTTTGTGACCCTTTCACAGATAAGGTTCTTAAACTCAGGGAAAATGATCATTCCCTAGAACAATAAAATTTGTAAGAACAGGTTCTAATTAGAACTGGTCAGCATGGGCCAAAGTGACCTAGAGTTGTTCTGGACCTTTACCATGTGCAGTGCGGACTTGGAAGTCTGATGTCATACTACCGTCAGTCAAGAGTTAAGAGGTGGACCTGGTCAGGATTCTTTGAAACCTTTCTTGATATCTTCAATAAATCTAGAGAGCAGGAGGGCTGTGTCCTTCTTCTCCTCCCAGAGGACCCACTCTGTCTTTTGAGAATGTCCTCTTTTCCCTTTCTCCATCTCATCTAATAAACTCATGCTTGCTACTCTGCATATTGTATCTAAAATCTGTCTGATATGATCTCAAGAACTGTTGAGAAAGGATGACCATGGCTTTCCCAACTCTCTAGTAAGCCCTTGCCCTATAGCAGTATCACTTTGACAAAAAAGGGAGATGCCTCCTCTTGTTGCCAGACTTCAGGGAAGTGAAATCCTTTACTTGTTGCCTATTAACACCCAAGGAGGAGAGGATTTGAAGTTCCTATAGGACAGAGTGAGATACCTGGATCTTCACTGGGCCTAGTATCACCTAGAATGAGAATATACCTGTGCTTCACTTCTCCACAAGTGACCTCCACTGCCACTATCATAAGGAGATGGCCTATGCATTGCTGAGAACTGGTGAAAGTCTTGATTTTCTCCTGGCTTCTTATAGCACTGCCAGCAAGGAGGCCATGGACCGTGCCAACTCCAACTTGGGGAAATGTGAGGCAAAAAGCAAACCTAGGAACTCAGTATCGTGTTGCTAGGGATCCCACAGTCTCCAGACAATATGCTTGCATTCCTATTTGTCTCATGGAGTCAATTTATATTTGTTTTATACATAATTTCAAAGGTTTCAGGTTGGAAGGAATTGGGAAATATGTAACTACTCTATCTTCCCAGAAGCAGTTGACTAGTAAATTGCTAAATATTGTCTAAACTGTATGCACTTGCAAAAAAAAATCTTAGGAAAAGATTACCAAAAAACATTACTATGTGTGTAATTAAATGTGTGTGAAATATAGATTCGCAAGGGTTGGTTCAATTTTCTCAGAATGTTGATAATTTTAATGCAAAAATGTGAAAGTCAGTCTCAGATTTTGACCCTTACCTCCCACCTGGGTTTGTTATTTGGAATACAAATTCATATACTTTCATTTTGCTGTGATTTTATCCATACTCCTTTTAGGAAGCCGCTGTCATTATTCTTTTGCTTCTGGTACTGTTGTCACTGCTGATTATCTGAAGATTATTTTCCCCTGTTGTTTCTGAGATTCCTTGTCCATCACTCCTTTAATATTGACTCACCGGTTGCAAGGGTATCAGTCTTTAATTGAATGTTGACATTCAATCAGTATACAAAGTTTCTGTTATTGAGATTCTACTCTTCTTAAATCCTAAATTTACCTACTGTTTTTAAAGAATTAAGAGTGTGTCTTAGAACTGTGCTAAATGACATTTGAGAGGCACATTAAGATTCTCAGATAAAAAGAGAATATATTCTTCAAATCGTATGGAAACAGGTGTCAAATCGAGTTCCTTGCCTTTCAGGTGATAGTATTAGCATTAAAAAGAGAGAAAGAAAGAGCAAATAGTGACACTGACGTTTGTGTTTGTCACAGTTTGTAACATGATTAGTTAATTTTGGAGTTTGATCAAAACATATAATTCAGCCTCTGGCTGCAATTAATCAAGTCTTAACTGAAACATATCTTCTTTTAAGTTTTACATGCTGAAAAGACTAAGGAAAATTTGATAAGGAAAAATGAATGGCCACCCAATAGTTTAATAAGTTAAATGAATTAGACTAACACAAATTGACATAATGGGGAAATCAAATCACCAAAGGTAGAATTTGAGGTGTTAGGAGTTGCCCAAGGAAATAAATCAAACTAATATACCTCCATGTCAAGCAATAACATATGATCTTTTTATGAATTTTTTAATAAAAAAGAAAAAGGATACATGATTATCTGTATGATTATAGAGTAGGTAAATTATATTTTATATAATAGATACTGAATAAATGCTAGCTGGATTTCAAAGAGTAATTTGAAAAAGCATTATAGGTGAGAAGTGGTAGCGTGTCATTTTTTCTGGTCCATTTTCAATTAAGAAAAACATGGGTCTGTATTCAAACTGCTCCGAATAGCTGTCTTTGGGCTTTCTAGGTCAAGCAGGAGGGGCTTCTGAAATTACATACTCAAAGGGAATTAAAATGGTTCTTTTAATTATTTTAGGTATTTGGATTTGTTTATTTTTCCTTTGAAGAGACACTAAATCTTCTATTTTTTGTTGCTATGTAACAGGTTGGTTGGAATCACAAATGAAATTGAAGTTCAAGTAGATTATAAGTCTTACTTCTCTAAGATTCAGTTATGGGATGGAAAAATAGTGGTAGAGCAGGATGCTCTTTGCATAGTCATGAGAAACTAGGACGTTAACTTTCATTGTGTATTCTGTAAGAATCTATTGTAGCTATTAAATCTCCAGGAAAGTCATTGAAGTTTAAATTTATGCTCAGACTTATCCCATAAAATTGAGGAGATACACAAACATGTTCAGTTATACTGCTAAATCAACACATATTATGAATTAATTGTGATTCCACTAGAAGATTTACAATACAATTCAACATAGCATTAAAACCTCATTTTTCTCACTGAAGAGTAAATGCAGATATGACTTATAACCTAACTACTAATGGAACTTTAAAATACTATTATGCATCATTCTGAATGTGAAATACACTACATCAGATTCAATCTCCTAAGCAGTAGACATTTTCACCAAACACGGATCTAAGTATGCTTTCTCTTCCCCTGGAACTAACACATGAAAATATATTACTAAATTTTTCTAAATGACTTTTTGTATTTTATCTTGCCTTTGGAATCCTCAAGTTTATTGTAGAAATGTGACTCACTTTGTAGTTATCTATGTGAAATAGATATAAAAGGAATGATTATTAATCATATCTAAGCGTAATGCCGAGCTCATTATTGTAAAATTCAAGAAGGAGTTTGCATTGAGATCCAAGGCTTTTCTGTCATTTATATAACTAAATGTTATATAAAAATATGAGTAATAAAAATTCAAATGAATTTTGAATATATATTCTGCACCAGACTGTGGGATAAATGCTTTACAAATATGAATTCACTTGAATCACTCAACTAGCCTCTAGGATAAGAATTACTATGCCCATTTTAGGGAAGATGAAATGCTGATTTGGAAAGGTTAAATAACTGATCCAACAAGAAGAAATTAGTAACTTGTAACAGTCATATATAACTTATTATTTACTTTAAAATATTTATATACTATACTTGCACAAGGATGAAAAGTTGTCTAATTTGTTAATATCATTTAGATGCTGACAGTAGAGGAGATTGGTCTACATTGGTTATTTGGATCAGAATTATATATCTATGCAAACATAAGCTCTAAAGTTAGGGATGGAGGGGCTCAGCGTGAATTTAAATGGAAAGTGAAGGAGTCTGGAACAGTCCATGCACCTCATTTCTAAACACAGAATAAAAACATATTTTTCTCTTGAAGAATCTTTTTTTAACACCTTTTTTTTTTTATTTATGTGGTGCCGAGGATTGAACCTAGTGTCTCATGCATGCAAGGCAAGCACTCTACCACAAAAGAGAAAACCATGCCTTGGTCTACAAACAACAGACTGGCAATATATAAAACAGAAGCATGACTTGAAACATGTAAATGGAATGACATAATTTTGAAGAATAAAAGTTATAAAAGAGCAAAACATATTATAAAAGCATTTGAAGTAAACTTAGATTCCAAACTAACAGATTAAAGACAAAAATAAATGGAAACACAGAAAGAAATGAAGGGAAAGGAAAAACATAAGAAAATAAAAATGCAGTATCAAGAATTAAAATCTTCAGTGATGGCAATAGGAAGAAAATGGCACACTAGAAATCCAAATTAGTGATGGGTATCACATTAATAAAAAATATAAAGGGGAAGGATATAGTAATCATGTTTATAACAAAGAAAAAAAAGAATGCATTATGTGGATTATGAGCTTACCCCAAGAGAAAAGCAAAACAAATGAAACAGAAGCAATAATCAAAGCCAAAATTATCCTAGTCTACAGATCAAAATTTTACCACACACTCAAAAAAGTCAATGAAAGAAACTAACATTTAGATTTATTATGCCTTCCTGATTTGTATTATTTCCAGCACATATAAAAATGCATCCAAGCAGATAAAAGTGATGCAATACTCTAGTTGATTGAATGTTTTTCATTGATGCTAAATTTAAGATGTGCCGGGCATAGTGGCACACGTCTATAATCTCAGCTGCTTGGGAAGCTGAGGCAGGAGGATCATGGGTTCAAAGCCAGCCTCAGCAACAGCAAGACACTAAGCAACTCAGTGAGACCCTGTTTCTAAATAAAATACAAAATTGGGCTGGGGATGTGGTTCAGTGGTTGAGTGCCACTGAGTTCAATACCCAGTATGTAAAAAAAAAAAAAAAAAAAAAAAAAAAAAAAAGACTATTAAGATGTATGAGTCTAAAGATTTGAGAAGGAAAACATTTATGAACCAAGAATTCTATAGTCAGTCAAATTGTATTTATGTGTATAACCAAGAAAATTGAGAACTGAAATACCCAAATGACTGCTTCTCATAACCCCAATATTTTGTGAATGGTAATAAACCTGAATGTTAATGCAGTTGATAAGTTTATCCATTTAATCAAAATATTTGTTTCTTTTTTAAGGAGAGAAGTAAACCCTAAAAATAATTGGATGCTTTGGGTGAATTCATAAAAAACTATCTCCAAATTACAGCTCATTCTGCTTAGTGAAACATCTCAATCCTAAGTATTGATGTTTTACCTTTACTGATGCTTTTAGAGCAGTTAATTTTTAAAAAAAGGTCAAGAGAATTTGAAGACAAGCCACAGACTGGGTGAAAATATTTGTAAACACGCATCTGATTAAGGATTGTTATTCAAAACATACAAAGAGCTCTAAAAGCTCAACCTTAATATGGAATGAGCAAAAGATCTAAACAGCCACTTCATCAAAAAAGATATATGGATAGCAATTAAAGACATGAAAATATATTCAACATCATATATCACTGGGAAATTGCAAATTAAAATAATAATAACTTTGATTTGAGTGGCTGAAATCTAAAACACTAACACCAAATGCCAGTGAGAATATGGAACAACAGGAATACTCATTCATTATTGGCAGAAATTAAAAATAGTACACACACTTTGGAAGACAGTGTGGTGGTTTCTTATAAAACTGAATTTGGATCCACAGGGTCCAATAACCACGATCTTTCATATTTTCCCAAAGAAAGTGAGAATTTATGTGCACACAGAAACCTGCACACACAGGTTTATACTATTCATTATTGCCAATATTTGAAAGAAATCAAGATTCCCTTCTTTGAGGAGTGGGAAAATAAGCTGTGGTACGTCTGGACAATAAGATCTCATTTAGTGCTAAAAAGAAATGAGCTATTAACCATAAAAAGACATGATAAAACTTGAATGTATATTACTAAGTGAGAAAAGTCAATCCAAAAAAGCTACATACTCAACTCCTCACATTTTAGAAATGGCAGAACTATGACTATGGGGCCAGCAAAAAGCTCAGTGGTTTCTAGGGATAAAGAGGAAAAGAGGGATGAATAGGCTAGGCCAAGCACAGAGGGTTTTTGGGACAGTGAAACTATTTTGTGTGTTATCATAATAGTGAATGTGTGTCATTACACATTTGTCAAACCCATGCATGGTACAACACCAAGAATGAACCCTGGTGGACACTATGGACTTTGGGTGATAATGACATGTCAGTATAGGTTTATTAATTGTAACACATGAACTGCTTTAGTGAAAGATGTTGGTACTGGGGTAGACTGTACATGTAGGGGGAAAGGTTATACAGAAACTCAGCTCATTTCGTTGTGAACTTCAAACTGCTCTAAAAATAGTCTATTTTTTAATGAATGAATGAGCTTGGAAAAGACTGATTTTCTGTTTCATCTCTCTTCTCTGAATGCCTATCTGTAAGAATACAAAGGAGAAGCTGATCTTTCTAAAGATTTTCTGAAAGAATGAGAATCCAATGTTCTACATAATCCAGAATTTGTATCTCAATCCCAGTAAAAGTGAAACTTCACTGTATTTAACTATAAATCCACATGAAGCTCTGCTCCTGTAATAAGTGCTTGTACTTGATCAACAAAGTAGTGGGTAATTTTAAATGAACAGGAATTTTTAGAATAATTAGAAAGATGAAAATAACCAGTATTGTGTAACATACTTCAGCATAAGTGCTTTAAGTAATGTATTGTCTATAGTATCACTTAATGTAAATATTATTATTCCCATTTTTGCTTTAGGGAAATTGGTGGCAAAGAACTTAATTACTCACAGTTAATAAGTGGTAGAACTAGCATTTGAATTCATACTTCTATTTTGATGTTTTTGTTTCTTCCTTTGCTCTTCATACTCTCTAAAAAGCTCATCTATTTCTGTTATAAGTAAGCTGTGGTCTTTGTGTAAGAGTAGAATCACTTTCTTCAAGCTAAACCTTTGTCCTAGTCTGTTCTGGCTGCTATAAAAAATACCACAAACTAGGTAGCTTATAAACAAAAGAAATTGATTTCTCATGGTTCTAAAGATTAATTTTAACCAGCAGATTGTTTCACTGGTTAAAATTATTAAGGTTTGTTCAAAACATTGTGAGGGTAACTTAGGCTAGGAGATTTACACTATTGTAAAGCAAGAAGACCCAATATCATTCCTTATAGAAATAAAAAAAGCAATCACGAACTTCATTTGGAAAAATAAGAGACCCAGAATAGCCAAAGCAATCCTTAGCAAAAAGAGTGAAGAAGGAGGCATCACAATACCAGACCTTAAACTATACTACAAAGCTGTAGTAACAAAAACAGCATGGCATTAGCACCAAAATATACATGTAGATCAATGGTATAGAATAGAAGAAATAGAGAAAAATCCACATAAATACAATTATCTCATAGTAGACAAAGGTGCCAAAAACATACATTGGAGTAAAGATACCCTCTTCAACAAATGGTGCTGGGAAAACTGGAAATCCATATGCAGCAAAATGAAACTAAACCCCTATCTCTCACCATGCACAAAACTCAAAATGGATCAATGACCTAGGAATTAGTCCAGAGACCCTACATCTAATAGAAGAAAAAGTAGGCACAAATCTTCATCATGTCAGATTAGGTCCTTACTTCCTTAACAATACTCCTAAAGTACAAGAAATAAAATCAAGAATCAATAAATGGGATGGATTCAAACTAAAAAGCTTCTTCTCAGCAAAAGAAACAATGAGGTGAAGAGAGAGCCTACATTTTGGGAGCAAATTTTTGCCCTACACACATCAAATAGAGCACTGATCTCCAGTATTTATAAAGAAGTCAAAAAACTTAACACCAGAAAAACAAACAACCCAATCAATAACTGGGCTAAGGAGCTGAACAGAAACTTCTCAGAAGAAATATAATTGATCAATAAATGTATGAAAAAAATGTTCAACATCTCTAGTAATTAGAGAAATGCAAATCAAAAGTATTCTAAGATTTCATCTCACCCCAGTCAGAATGGCAGTTACCAAGACTACAAGCAACAGTAAGTATTGGTGAGGATGTGGGGGAAAAGGCAATCTCATATGTTGCTGGTGGGACTGAAAATTGGACTGCAACCAATCTGGAAAGATTTTCTATGGAGATTCCATAGAAAACTTGGAATGGAACCACCATTTGACCCAGCTATCCCACTCCTCGGTCTATACCCAAAGGACTTAAAAACAGCATACTACAGTGACGCAGCCACTTCAATGTTTGTAGCAGCACAATTCACAATTGCTAAACTGTGGAACCAATCTAGATAGCCTTCAACCAGATGAATGGAAAAAGAAACTGTGATAAAATATACAATGGAATATTACTTAGCATTAACAAAGAATAAAATCACGGCATTTGCAGGTAAATGGATGGAGTTGGCGAATATCATGCTAAACAAAGTAAGCCAATCCCAAAACACCAAAGGCCGAATGTTCTCTCTGATAAGTGGATGCTGATCCATAAAGTGTGTGTCTGTTGGGGGGAAATGGGAAGAATAGAGGAATTTTTATTGAGCAAAGGAGAGGGAGAGGAAGAGAGGGGGTATGATACAGGAATGATGGTGGAATGAGATGGACATCATTACACTAGGTACATGTATGACTGCACGTATGGTGCAACGCTGCATCGTGTACAACCAGAGAAATGAAAAGTTGTGCTGCATTTGTGTACAATGAATCAAAATGCATTCTGCTGTCATATGTACTTCATTAGAATAAATAAATGAAGAAAAAAAGGAAATGAAATTTGCATTTATTCCATCAGCATATCTAAATGAAAATGTGATCTAGAGTACTTAGACATGGTATGTCTCTTGGCATGTGTTAAAGATGACAACATGCTGGAAAGAAGGGAGACCATGGGAGGGAAGTGCAACATATGGTGCATGTCCAAGTGTGCATCCAGTTTGATAGCCACAGGCTATAGACAAAACTTTATGGGAGACTCCAACAGGCTATCAATTATGGCTAGGGGAAAGGTTAAAATAAATTTTATTTTTACTGGAAAAAACAATAAAATATATCTAATGAGAATAGAAAATAAAATAATTATTAAACATAATTCAATAGGTTTTGGTTATAATAACTGTTGAATTGGCTTAACGACTATTTTTTGATTGGAATGCTGGTCTTGTGGTTTTGTGCCAATTTTAATTGAGTACAGAGAAATCCAGACACAGATTGCTGTCTTTTCACTCCAACCTCACACAGAGGAAGGTGTATGCAAGCTCTCTGGGGTCTCGTATTAAAACACTAATCCCACTCAGGAAGACTGTGTGCCTCCTGGCCCTATCACCCACTAAAGGCATCATCTCCTAACACTTGTCATCTTGGAGTAGCGAATTCTGGGAGGATACCTACATCTGGACCATAGCAACATTTATACCTTGGTTGTTAAAAATCATTAATATCTGTTGCTTCTTGATCTCTAATAATCTTTTCCTGATATCTATTTAAGATTATTAGGGTCTCAAGAATGACATTCAGCACAGACTAATGCTAATACATTAGAAGTTCCAACAATTTGCAATTCATATGCTTCAGCAATTTCATGCTAAAGTTGTTTAGTCCAAGAATAAATATCAAACATCACTGTGATTTTATAAATAGGTAGTTAGAAATCCTGAGTGCTGAATTTGTATAGCACCTTATGTTAACACATTATTAAAAACCATATTCAAGTTGGACTCAGCTCCTACAAACACATATTTGGGCCTTGGAAACAAAACCATGGCTGTATTCCAATAACCAAAAGCAAAGAGAATTAGGCATAAAATGGCTCTTCATTCCTCCCTCTTTGGCCTTAGCTTGTTACTGAGAGTCTCAGCAAACTTGAGAGTCTAACCCACCTTCCTGCCAATTTCTTCTTTATCCATCTGTTCTCCTAAAATATCCAAATAACACCAAAAAGTATGAGTTCAGTACAGTTAGTCATAGGTTCATTCATTTTCTTCATACTTACTGAATAACTATATGTTAAATGCAGTCCTAGCTTCTTGGCTATTTTACTATGATTGGATGTGTGCATAAAAATCGGTAATACAACTTTATGAGGTAGCCAGTCTGTTTGCAATCAATTAATATATTTAAAGTATTCTGAATTCATTCTTGGGGTCAATTTCAAAATTCAAACTTTGATATTCTTTCTATGAAAGTTATTTCTTAACTTTTTAATTCTTTCCCTTAGATTTATTTGCCTCTTGTTTGAACCTAGAGCAAAAAATACCTGACATAATTGATACAAGAATTAAAAGAATGTCCAATATTAGAGAATACCACATACTTAATATATTGCAATATAGATTTTGCTTTGTTTTATTATTTTCATTGGCCTCTACAAGCTCTCAAATTTGTTAGGTATCTTGAGACTATTCTGTATGTAATTCAGAAAACTGAGGGCTACGGTAGAATTCCAATTACTTAAATCTTAGTCCAATGCTTTAACAACAATACTTGCTGTGTCTTTTAAGTAGAGGTTTTAAAATACAGCCCAATATTTCCTTTCCCGATGAATTAGCATGTGGTGTTGTATGAAACTTTGATGGTTTGTTTTCTTCTAATTTTAAACAAATTGTAAAAAGTAGTCTCATCATGCTAAGCATGAGTGCACATGGAAAGTCGCCAGATGAAACACCATAGACCATGCAGCATCATGCAAGGCAAGGTGGTCAGGAATAAGTAAGAAATAAGATTGTATGCTATAAAACCTTATAAAAAGTTCCACACGAATATTCAAAGGATCAAATCTGGACAGGAAATCATTATATCTGAAAGACAATAGAATATAAATGGGTAGATTATGAAAACAATGAAATAATTTGAAAATAATAATAAAACTGCTAACTTTGATTAAACAACTAATTTGTAGTGAAAATTGTCCAAAGTTTTTAATAGGGATTTTTTTATCTAACCTTCAAAAGAAACCAAGCTTTAGAAAGTTGAGAGAGTCATGGACCTTAACCAAGATTACTCAGCTAGTGAATAATGGAGACTAACTTTAGATCCAGTTAGTGATTATGTAATAATAACTGATGACTCAGTGAAGCGCTTTTATTCTTTCAAACAAATATGCTTCAAAAATTTATACTATTCAAATGTGTAATTTCTAGGTAGATATACCATTCACATAGACTAAGAACCTGATATTAAGAAAACTATCAAGTGGAGATCTTGAGAGTACAACAGAATATCTGTTATATCAACTAAATATTTGAATTATATCCACAGTCTGGAGATTGTTAGATGCACAGAAACCTGTGTTAATAGGATTCTGCAAAGAAGAAAACTGGCAACTTTTTGGTGTCAATGTTGTGAGAACTGGAGTCCCAAACTTATGTTGACTCATGGGTAAGAATCAGCCTGACTATGCCCCTTTTTAAATACCACATTCCAATAGTATGTTATAATGATTAGAGAGCCACACTGATAAGTAGAGGGCATTTCGACAGTGCAAAGAAATTAATGGCATGTGAAAATGGTGAAAAAGAGGAAGAACCATGCTGGAAATTACTCTGACTCTCTGAGCAGGTAATATCACAATGACAGGAAAGAGTGAATATCCATACTCATCCCTACATTTTTTTAACTTTTAATTTTTTCTAATTAGTTTTACATGACAGTAGAATGCATTTTGGCACACTGTACACAAATGGAGCACAACTTCTCATTCCTCTGGCTGTACATGGTGCAGAATCACATCAGTAGTATAATCATACATGCATATAGGGTAATAATCTCATATAGAGTAATAATACCACCCTTCGCACCTCCACAGCCCCACCCCTTCCCTCACTCCCCTCTGCACAATCCAAAGTTCCTTCATTCTTCCCCAACCCCTGCCACTATGGATCAGCATCTGCTTATCAAAGAAAACATCCAACCTTTGTTTTTTGGGGGGATTGGCTTATTTTACTTAACATGATATTCTCTAGTTCCACCCATTTAGTTACAAATGCCATAATTTCATTTTCTTTAAGGCTGAGTAATATTCTATTGTGTATATATACCACATTTTCTTTATTCATTCATCTGTTGAAGGACATCTGGGTTGGTTCCATAGTTTAGCTACTATGAATTGAGCTGCTATAGACATTGATGTGGCTGTGTCACTGTAGTATGCTCATTTCAAGTCCTTTGGGTATAAACCAAGGAGTGGGATAGCTGAGTCAAATAGTGGTTCCATTCTAAGTTTTATGAGGAATCGCCATACTGTTTTCCATAGTGGTTGTACCAACTTGCAGTCCCACTAGCAATGTATGAGTGTACCCTTTTCCCCACATCCTCACCAACATTTATTGTTGCTTGTATTCTTAATAATTGTCATTCTGACTGGACGAGATGAAATCTTAGAGTAGTTTTGATTTGTGTTTCTCTAATTGCTAGAGGTGATGAGTATTTTTTCCTGTTTGAAATTAAGCCTCTATTTCTCACTCTGAACAAAATTCAACTCAAAATGGATCAAAGACTTAGGCACTAGAACAAAGACCCTGTGCCTAATAGAAGAAAAAGTAGGCCCAAATCTTCACCAAGTCAGTTTAGGTTCTGACTTTCTTAACAAGACTCCTAAAGCATGAGAAATAAAATCAAGAATCAATAAATGGAATGAATTCAAACAAAAAAGCTTCTTCTAAGCAAAGGAAATAATCAATAACGTGAAGAGAGAGCCTACAGAATGGGAGAAAATCTTTACCACACACACGTTAGACAAGCACTAATCTCCAAGATATATAAAGAACTTAAAAAAACACCAAAAAACAAATAACTCAATCAATAAATGGGCTAAGCAACTGAACATGCACTTCACAAAAGAAATACACTCAATCAACAAACATATGAAAAAATACCTGTTCTTTCATTTTATTGCCACTTTTTTTTTTTTTTTTTTTTGTAGAATCCATCTCTCCTTTTCCAATCATTTTCCATAGGGCATATCCAATTTCATCCATGGTGGGACTCCATCCATTGCTTTCCATCTATCATAGAGCAGAGCTTTGTCTTCCTTTTTATTTTTAGAAAGGAAAATTAGAAGGCCAATCTTAACCTTATGCAGAATCACCAAATAATAATGGATAAATTATACTGGTTGAAGTGAAAAATCTGCATATTCATCAGTTTAACTTCCAGGCCTTCCCTTCCCCCTTCTTCCCTGAATTATCCGGAGACATAGTGATCCTCCAGGGAACATTAGAACTCTGAGAAGCACTATTTGTAAACCAATGATCTATAAGAAAGTGTTTGCACTTCTCAGCAAGACACAGAATTTCCTTCAGTGGGCTTCTGTGACCTCATTTCTAATACTTTCCCATAACATCTAAGACTCAAACAATTGCAAACAACAGGCAGCCTCTGACTACCCCATGCACTTGGCCAATGTGAATTTATGCATGCTCTTCTTGCTGTGGGGACTACTACTACCATACCTTTTTCTCTGCCTAGGAAGCAAATCCTTTTGGCAAATTCATCCACTTCTCTTTGCTCTGTCACCAAGTACCTTGCACAAATTAATTTCAAAGCTTTCAATTTATCTTATGCTAGTTATTGATGTGTATAGTTTCATATTTGTTATACTTCAAGTTCTTTTAGCTCAGAGATAGGACCTTATTCTTTGATTTAAGTACCTATGGGCCTGATATACGAAAATAATAAAGAAGTGAATGTTAGATGAAAATTCAAATTTAAGGCAGCTTTGTATATGTGGAGTTTCTCAATAATCAAATAATCATTTTGATCACAGACAATCCTGAGGTCCAGATCCTGGTAGCCGTATCAATGACTGACAGAATACCACAAAGCCTCTATAACTTCTGCTCTGGTTTGAATGTTTGTGTTCCTCCAAAATTCATGTGTTGAAACTTAATCACCAGTTTGATGTAATTAAGAACTGGGACCTTTAGGAGATAATTAAGAAATGAAAATTTGTGTTTATGGAAAAGATATAAACAGCGTTCAACCTGTTTTGCTCTTTCATCTCTCCTTCCATGTGAGGACACAATGAATGTCCCTTTTGCCTGTTCCACCATGTGAATTTGCAGCAGGAAGGCATAACTCCTCACCATACAATGACTCTGCTGGAGGCTTGATCTTGAACATCTCAGCTTTCATAACTGTGAAAAGTAAATGTCTAGTATTTATATTATCCAACCCAGAATATTTTGTTATTGCATCAGGGATGGACTAAGACACCTTTTAAATGAACTTAGGACCATCCCACCACTCTCCAAGTTTAGATTCCAAATTTCATTTTCTGAACTGGATTTCTCCTACAACTGCATTTGGAATGAGCAATTGAATGTTCAGAAATTTGAAAGTGAATTGTTTGCAATGATGTTCATAGATTGATTAGCACATCAACAAATTTTACTATCCAACTATTTATACACTTTGCTAGACGTTTTGAGCAAAACAAAGAAAATTGAGAATTCAACTTTATTTCTAAATAAGTCACTCTATTATGGGACATGAGACAGAGCCCTAAATTGCTATATGTTTATGTAAAAAGAGACAGAGACAGATAGACTTACAGAGAGAGGGAGAAAGAGAGAGAGAGAAACACTGTTAGAGTGATGCCAACTGGTATTCACAGGAAAGAGAGCTCTTCTAAAGTTAAGCTATTCTCCTGAGGAGACTACATAGCAGGACAGGCATTCGAAGAGCTAACATTGCTTCCTTCCTCAGCAAATACTTAAAACAGGTGTTAAAACTGATCTTGAGGTGATACCTGCAAAGTCCAGTTGTGTTTAAAAGATCAGAAATGACTCCATGAGGTAAAATGTGTTTAGAAAGAACTATGCTCAGACTACTTAGGCATTATAATTCTGGAAAGTAGACTCTGACCAGATAGGTAAGCAATTGGATTTTTCAAATATAATCTACTTGCCACCTTATTTTTTTTAAAAAAAACATTCTTTCTAATAACATGCATTGCTTTGTTCTTCATTCATTACAAAAAAATTATGCATCATCATGAAATCCTCTGCTGTACACATTTTAGTGGAATATTTGAGCTCTGTACTATCTGAAGATTAAAGTCTCATGGCACGGATGTCTGGACTTGTGCCTTGCTGTAGATGAGCTGTTCAATGCTTCAAATGTCTATGTCCCTACCTTACCAATGGTTTGTTGAATTTATCCCCTGGTTAACCACTAGAATGACACTGTGGAGGAGAAAAAAGTCATTTATCATGGTTAAATTTTGAGAGAGTTAGGATTCTGAATTTGACCTCCTTCATAATGGGCCATTTCTGACACTGTTTTTGATGTTGGTTGAGTTGTGATTAACTTTGATTGAGTCATTAGTACTGAATTAAATAAGCATTTTGCCTGATTTTCAATCAGTTGATAGTCACATTCTTACTTATTAACTATAACAAGTCAGAATGGCTAATTTTTTTTTCTAAATAGCAAAAGAACTTTTCCCACACTTGACTTCATGGTGAAAATGTCTATCAATTATGCAATGATAAGCATAGAAAATAATGCATTCAGTAAAATTAGAACAAGTTCTACTGTGCTATATATGAAAGTTGACAGTGTTTGTGAAATGACTTCCTGTTCCCAAGTCCTTCGTTTTTCTCACATTTTTCAAAGGATTCTGTTGCCATGTACCTCATATCTTTTTAATATACATGTGTGCACTCCTCTCTTCCCTCCACACACCCACACAACATACCCACATGTAATGAGCATTCAAGTTGGCATCATTCTGAGATTCATCACTATATGCCAAAGAGACACAATAGCAATCTACTCCTACAACAGGCAAAAGATTGACACATGGTAGCTGAAACTTTTTTTAAAGTTCCAAGATTCCAACTTAATTTGAAACAGAATGGAAGTATTATCGAAAATATCATTTTCTGAGTTTCTTATTATATATTTTTATCACAATGATTAAAGTAACTGAACAATGTTGACTTTGGAAATATTTCCTGAAGAGAAATTTTTCTTTTACTTGGAGAGCATCTTGTAGTATTACTATTATTAGTAATTTTAAGCAAAAATTTCAAGACAGAGGGTCAGGTTAACACTACATATTTTAAGAAATGTGAGGACAAAACAAACCTAAATTTTGTAGAATATTATGACAGAAAAGAGATGTTATATATAGACATGAATTAGCTACCATACAAGATGATTCCTCAATACCTAATCTCTCCCTGCCATTGTCTTATTCAGTCACTTAACAAGTAGATTCCAGAATAGGAAAAGCAAGGAAATGCACACTAAGTCCTTTTCGGGAGGAGATTGTAGTTTAATGAGAACATTTAATTGTGTAAATTTAATAATCTAATAATCAGATCACAGCTCAAAGTATACTAATAGTGATAATAAAAATAACAATGTTTATCAACGTTCCTCAGCTTGTTTCTACCTTGAGCTCTGTTGTTCCAGAGGAAAAAACTTAAATTTCAGTCAATTTTGTTTATCTTAGTACATTCAGAGCCATCTCTTTTATAGTTTTCCCTTGTCTTTTCTTTGGATTTTGTTGAAGTTAGTGGAGAGAGGATGGGAGGTTTATGAGGGACCTTCATGGTCCTCTCTCCATGTGGTCACCTGGTGACATCTTGTCTCATGTGGCCTTGGTGATCCACAAAGCCAGATTGCTTACATGTGCTCTATGGTTCTACTTCAAGGCCACTAGATTCTTTGGCTCATTGTGTGAGATGCTTCTCCCTGTCAGACCCTTATTATAGCACAAGTTTACTCTTGTCACTGCCCAGATATTCAAGGAGACTGTTCTTTGTGCTACCATAACAAAATAAAAAGGAAGGGTAAATTATTAAGAACAGAAATTTATTTTCTTACAGTTGTAGATCTGTAAAGATTGAGGCACCCACAGGTTTAGTGTCTGGTGAGGGTCTCTTTGCTTCCAAGATGGTCACTTGTTCCTGTGCTTACATGGCAGAAGGGATAGAAGAGGAAAGCAGACAAATGCTGTCTTCAAATGGCACAAGAACAGAAGAGAGTTAATTTACCTCCTCAAGCTCTTCTAGAAGACCTTCCCATTTATAAGAACTCTGCTCTCACCATTTTGTCACCTACTAAAGACTCCACTTCCTAATACCTTTCCATTGGCCATCAAGTATCAATACAGGAATTCGGGGGCCACATTCAGGCCACAAGAGAATCTATAAATCCATCTGATGCATCTGTGAATTCACCACAGTCCTATGCTATGAAGCTAGATGCTTTCTGAGTTACAATCATGGAAGTAAAGCACAAGTATTCTTCGTTGTCAGGGTGCTTAATCTGTCTGATCCTCCATTACTCCACCTTGTCAGTTTTGCCTTTTATTAAGGACAGGGAAAATTCTAAAGTTTCACTTCTCACTCATTTCCTTTTTATCCCAGCAATAAATATCGCTGGGATATCCCAGTTATCTTATCTGTCTATGTAGATGCAGGTGAGAAGGAGTCAGAGCAATGGCTCTCTCCTGAATAGTCTCCTAAATCTGTTGTCTGTGGTTTCATATTTCATGATCTTAGCTCCTAAAGCCTTAGATTTTATACTCAATATCAGAATTTTTTAATTGCAACTTTTTTTAAAATTAAACCTTTTTATGTTTCCCTTGCATCTGTACCTAACATTGAGGACATAGATGTCACATTTTAATTCAGAAGGGCCATGAGGTCAAAATAAATTGCCAGAGGAAAATATATGTACTGGTTAATATATTAACATATGACAATGTTATAAAAGTAACTATAGGATGTGATAAATATTAAAGAATGCCATGATAACATAGAGAAGAAAGTGTAGTCAGTAGTTATTACTAGAAAATATATATCTTTAGTATTTTATAGTAACAGATTTATTATCTCCTCTGTGACCTCCTCTTATCTAAGAATTTCTCTCCTAGGGAATGCTTATGGGTTGTAGAATGTGATGTCATATCTCATTTACATGTTCATCTTCATTAATTTTGTCCTGAATGCTTGTGCAAAGGTTATGAATCAAAAAGTGAATATTAATTCTTGCCCCTGCAAATATACAATAAAGCTAGGTCCATCATCTCATACATATAGAAATGCCAAACAAAATTAATATGGATATTTATACAGAAGGGAGAGGTATCTACTCTACTTTCTCTATCCAAAAAAAAAAAAAAGAGAGAGAGATAAATCCTTGCTCCTCAGAGATGGCTTGGAAAGCATCCTGTATTTTCACTGTAATCTTTTGGATATAAATAAATCTAGAGACCAGATAATCCTGATGTCTTCAGTTTTAAAATCCACAGACATTTTCAAGTTCCTGGGCCTAATCACATAGCTCCAAATTTGGTATTCTCTTTTGAGTTTTTACTACACATATAGTTGTAAATTATTTTTAGGGCTTTTAGTTCAGGATCCAAAGTTTCAGAACATACATACATCTTGATTATAATGAACCAATATTTATTTTTTAAAATCCATAAATAAAATCCTTTATATTTGTCCACTCAGTGGCCATCTTTGACCTTGCTGCTGGTACAACCCATATACAGTTGAACACAAGATATTAGAGGATTCTGGAAAAACAGAAGTACTTTTCTTTTGTATGACTGAAAGTGGACTATGGCAAAACTAATTTCTTTTCTTTCTCTCTTTTATTTTTCTGTTTGTTTTTTGATTTTTAAAAAAGCCTTAAAATCCTGTTGACCTGGGACAAGCCTTTTAAACACTCATTATCATTTTTTTTCAAATATTTTATTATTTTAAGTTTATTTTCTCATGATTCCAGCTCAACCATAATAAGCAAATAAGCTTCAAGTTAAATATAAAAATGTGACAGTGACAAATTCTAATTCCCTTATAGAATAGAAGATGATAAGGAGCTTTTTTATTTTATTTTTATTTATTATATGTATTTGATACACAACATGATATTTCAATATACTTTATTGGTAAATGTGTGCATAGTGAAGTGGTTACTATAGTCAGAGGAACTGATATGCCAGTCCCATATAACTACAACTTCACACCCTCTAACTTTCATTTTCCTATTTACCACCTTCCAAAGCAACCACCGCAGTTCTTTTCTGTTTCTATACACTAGATTTTTTTTTTAAATAAGTGAGATCATGCACTATGCTGTACGTGTCTGGGTTATTTCACTTATCATGTTTCTTCTTGGTTTATTCATGTTATTACAAAAAGCAAGTTTTCCTTTTTGAAGACTGAATAATATTTCTGTGTTTATATGTGTGCATGAACATGTATATTATGATTTTTAATTCACTCATCTGTTGAGAGAAGCTTGAGTTGTTTCCATATCTCATCATAGTCATATTTTTAATTATCAATATTAGCCCATAAATATTTTTACGGTTTTCTAGGTGTACATGCGTATACAAGGACAATTCCCAAAAGACTGTTCTCTCTCATAGATCAGGTAGACAGTAGTTCTGTGGTTTCTATGAACATAAGGTTTGAAGAGTGTAACTTTCTGAAAAAGAAACATGCCTCCATGATATTCTACTCACACAGAATCTTTCAATGCAAATGAAAGCATGAATCAAGCATAAAAACAAACCAATTGCTAATCACCATATTTTAATGATCCCTAATTAAAGCAAATTTATTTTATATAATTTTTAATTAAGCAAATTGTAAGTGAATACTAGCATATCAGAAACTCCCCACATGTATCCTTGGTATGAATCTGTCCCTCATCAAGCTAACCCTGGCTGTCCCCATCCTAGATTTAGAGGAACATAGCATTTTACCTGCATTACATCTGCTCTGAATGCAAGCACCTTCCCTAGTTATAGACAGAAAGTACCTTTAACAGCTACACTAGGTGGCAAAGTTCTTAACACCTGGGCTATTTTGAATCTGGTCTTTATTATTATATTTTGAAAAGGTGAATATATAGTTACCAGTTTTTCTTAAGGCTTCAAGCCTAGCCATTGTCTATATTTTGATTATGTATTTCGGTTTTTTTGTTTGTTTCTATTCTTTTTTCAACAGTACCTTCACATCTCTCTATCCTTAGGAAGAAACTGAGAGGGGAGAAAACTTAGATATGCCAGCAATGAACACTGTTTAACTTGGATCACAGAGCTGAAAATGATCCTCTCAAATCCAGCTTGTGAATTTTGGGAGTTATCATTTGCACTTTCCTTGATTTCCAAGGACTGATGGCAAAGGAACCATCACACAGGAAGAATTAAATAAGAAAACTCCTGGCTCCTATAGATACATGAACAATTTCAGCTTTGCTGAAATATAACACTTCAGATAACATGGCAGTGGAACATGAGGAGGCTATGAAGGAGCTTCAAAGTGACACTATTCCAAAAGGAAGTTGAGGTGGGTTAAAGCCTGTGCTCAAATACTTTAATGCCAGGCCTCTGGACAACAGTTCAACAGGTATCAGTGTCAACAGGTATCAAATGAATCAACAAAGTCACCAAGGACTTCATGAAACAGAGTTGTCACTAAATTTTGGAGATGAAGCAAATAAAATATGGTCTGATTCCACAATAAGGGTTCCTGTAAGAAGAGGGAGAAAAAAAAAAAAAACAACAAGCAGGCATTTAAACAAAGCTGCAGTTTGGTCCTGGTGCAGGTGTGAACACAGGTTGCAACTGATGGTGGAGCAGTAGTGAGGGGTTCTTACCAGCTGGTGACATTGCAGGAAGCATTTTTTACTCCAAAGAGTGATGCTCACAGCCCTTACCCCTGATTAGTGATACTCCTACCTGTTGTATTTGGCCACTGATTTTTGTTCCCCAAAGCGTGGTCCCAGATGAGGAGCATCAGTACAACTGGAAAGCCACTGGGAATGCAGAATCTCAGGCCCCACTCCAGGTCTACAGAATCAGAATCTGAATTTTCCATTAAGTTCCCTAAGTTAATTCTGAGCCCATGAACATCATAGACCCACGTCTCTAACTGTTGTCTTCCACATGTCAGAGCCCCCACTGCAGACTTCTTTGATCACTTTTCTTGCTTTCTTCTAATTCTCTAGGTGCATTGGTAATTTTTCAATGACCTTCACTCTAATTTTCTTTCTATCTCTCTTCCCATCAGATAAAATGATCAGGTTGAAGGGAAGGCAGTTTATTTCCATATAGTAGCTAACACTCATACAAACTTTATAAATAAAATAAAAGACATTTGCTTAAAAAAGATTTAAGGTTCACAGTTGGAATAAAGTTATATTTCTAATTCTTAGGCTGATGACACTCTAAATATTCTGATGATTGACTTAAATGGTCACTGTTCAGGCAATTTCACAATAGTTTCCCCTTTCTTATACAACAAAAAGGGAATTTTTTTCTTTCTACCTCCCCATTCATTTATCTACTGTTTCAGGACTACTCAAAGACAGAACTATTAAAATGAGCAAAATTCATTTGTGAAGAATTAAAAATATATATATATATACTTAAAATCTTTTAAACTAATAGAAGACATTTGTTAATATGAAGTTGACCAAAAGTAGGAAATTGAATTAAGAATTGAGATTTTTTTTTCTCTTGTTAATCTCACTTTTAAATTTAAAGAAATTTTTAGTCTTAAACAATCTGGAATATTGAAATCAATATTTCTTTGTCTTTCACGGGAAAAATGGAGGAACTCTATTCACAAGGATGTAAAGGGGGAGGGGGCATGGGGACAGTAAAGGTGGTGGAATATGATGGCCATCATGGCCCTAGCTTTATGTATGACTGCATGTATATTGTGATTCTATATCACTTACAACCAGAGCAATGAAATGTTATCTTCCATCTGTGTACAATGTATCAAATTGCACTCTGATATCATGTAAACCTAAATAGAACAAATAAATAAATATGAAAAAAATATTTCTTTGTCTTTGTACAGATGCTATCACTCAGCAGAAATACAGTGATACAACAATGACCCCTCTATGACCAGCATTTATGAGTATATTCATTACTTGAGACTGTCGTCAAACGGTTTAAATAAGACACTGAGCATTAGGAACATTAAATGTTCACTTTAGTGCTGACTTAAGGGAACTTCAATGTTTGAATTTTCATGTTCTCATTTTTGCTAGGTAGTTAATAATACCCACCTCATCACAATATTGCATAAGTGGGTAAAAGCCGAGGCATTCAAAAGCTAAGGAATCCTATTAATACAAAATGAAGGAAATCCCTTATGTTAATAAAACTGAGTGTTTCTAAATTGCCTTAAGACATTTTCAGCATAACAATATGTGACTGTCTTGTGTATGACTGAAAATAGAGATGTGATTAGTAACCTATGTGACTACATTTTCTCACCCAAGTGCTCACAAAGTATGAATATAATATTGTACATTTCAAGTCACCTGAACTTTTCTAAGGTGAGTCCTGTTGAATGTTTCATTGTAGGTATATCAAATAGTCTCTGTAGTAAAATAAATTTATGCTAAATTGCCATCAGAAATATACAAAGACAATCTGATATAGAAAAAGGTACAAAGAGATTAAATTAAACCCAATTTTCCCTAGATTTTGTTGTCTTAATCTATTTTCAATTGTATATTTTTGCTAACAAGGAAATCTGAATTTTTATGAGCTGAAAAAGTAGAAATTTATGATTGTATCTAAGATCTAACATTTTTTTTCCTTTGGTACTGGGGATTGAACTCAGGGGTACTCAACCACTGAGCCACATCCCCAGCCCCATTTTGTGTTTTATGTAGAGACAGGGTCTCACTGAGTTGCTTAGTGCCTCGCTGTTGCTGAGGCTGGCTTTGAACTCACGATTCTCCTGTCTCAGCCTCCCAAAGTGCTGAGATTACAGGTGTGTGCCACTGCACCCGGCTTAAGACCATAACTTTGATTTTCATGTGAAGTACGTGATTTTCATTCAATCTATCTATCCATGTAGATAGATTGTATATCTATATACATGTATATGTACATATATATTCAATATGCATATGTCTTCATATATAATATATGTTATCTTATATGAATGAAAGAGAAAGCAATTTTGCATCAACATCAGGAAAAATGAGTCACCATGATTTTTCTCGTACTGGACAGTAAGTAAATAAGCTCAAAATGATGGGCAAGGTCACTGCTGGATGGAAGTAAGTGAGGGATAGTGAGAGACTCCTATGGGCAATGTTACATTTGAGAACTGGGCCTTGAAGGAAACATAGATGAGTAAATGTAAAAGAAACAGAATAAGAAATGGCAGAGAGATGGGGTACTGGAGGTTGTCTGTGGAACTGTGAGTAGCTGTGCTTGTGAGGACTCATGCAGAGAAGGCACCAGTGAAACTGAACCATGGAACACAATCTCATCACAAAGAAACTCACATTCCAGGCAAAGAGTTTGAACTCTTATCTCACAGATCATGGAGAATTGATGACCATTTTGAATCATGGAAATAGCACAAGTTACGTTGTTCAGGAAGCAGAAAACTAACCTGTAACTTAGCAAAAGGCAGTTTGGATAGTGCCGAGATTAGAAAAAATGCAGATGACGCTCAGTTCTGCAAGTGACATGCAACCAAGGCATAATCCATGGCGCGCTAGGAGGCAGGTAAATGTGGGAAATGAGGTAATTAAATCTAAATGCCTTGGCAAATAAAGAATTTGAAGGAGCAGGAGCCAAAGGCAACTGTAGGTGCTAAGTAATGTCAACTATGTAGAGAGATCAGGGCA
This sequence comes from Xerus rutilus, assembly GCA_028644305.1. NCBI lineage: Eukaryota > Metazoa > Chordata > Mammalia > Rodentia > Sciuridae > Xerus > Xerus rutilus. The sequence goes on from CM053408.1 coordinate 94,415,472, forward strand.
GGCAATGGCTTGCAAGAGATCACATTCCATGTTCTTATTCAGCCATTCATTTCTTCCTTTCTGCTTTCATTTCTGTCACAAATGGAGGGGAAACATCATAGCACTTTTATAGTGACCGTTGTAATCACACCCAAATGGCTGGAATGTCATAGATGCCACTTTCCATGATGTAAGAAATTGAGCAAATTATTTAAGTTATCTAAATCTTGGTTTCCTTAGTTATTAAAAGGAAAATGTACACCTTCTCATTGTGAGGCTTAAATATGACAATACATAACATAGTGGGACATAGAGTTAGTAACTAACCAAATATATGCTAGTTTATTATATAAGCATGTGGTAACATCATCAGAAATCATGACTTTTCTGAAGAAAATTCTGCAAAAAAAGGCACACTGAGTGTGGCTTGGTTCACTTTCCCTCTGTTCCACCAAGCTTCTTGTTCTTTCTTGAGCCAAGCAACTACTGAAACCAATTGATAATGGGATATAAATAAGGTCTTATTATGTCAGAGGGTGGAAGAAGATCAGGTAGGGAGAAATTTCTCAGGACTTCTGTTTTTGGAGGTTGGTTACATTCTGAAAAAAAATAGTGTATATGAATACATACAAAAGATAAAAATTGAATATCTAAGGATATTGAAAAGAATATTAAAATTAATAACATAGTAAGAGATACTAGATAATTGTACCTAAGACAGTAGGTACTTATTTTACTTTAATTGACTAATGCATTTAACTCTAGAGTCTTGATAGCAAAAGATTCAAACAATGAGCAAACGATGATGGATTTTCTATGAGCTAGCAAAAGGAAGTACAGTTGATCCTTGGGGATACAAGCTTTATTTGGAGTCCTACACTATGGAAACTATATATTACACATATATTCAAAATGGAAACTGAATCACATATGGCAATATTTTCAAGAGACTTGCACAAATTCAGAGTCATCCTGAAATGGTAATAGAGTAGTTGTAATGGAAACCAAATCTCTACAGGAATCAAGAGTGCATGAATGATAAAGAAGTTAAGGGAGTTAGTGTCTTGTTGAAAATATTTGGTAATATAAAGGAGAGAGGAAAAGAGCCAGCATTAATCATAATTGATGGAATATTTTGTGTATGCTTGTTTGTCTTTATAGTTCAGAGAGACCTGGACATATTTATAAGATACAGTAAATAGTTCACAGAAAATAAAAGCAATAAAATAAGCATTGAAGTGGCAAGAAATAAAGGAAAGGAAAATTGAGGTGAAAGTTACTAGAACTATTTGGATTTATTATTGTGCATGATAAAAATCTACACTTTTTTTCTTCCCATTGTTATCTTAAGGGAAGAGCTATATCTGTTTTATTCGTGCCTATATTCTCAATGTTCAGACAGATTATAATATTCTCAAAGAGCTATTTGGTGACTTAAAAAGTACATGAGATAGAAAACATAGTTGGAAGTGGTGGCTTTAGAAGGAAGGTACAAGTACAATAAGCATGAAGTTAGAGTGAATGGCTAAAGACTTGGCAGTGAATCAGTCGAGAGGGAAAGGTTTTAAGCAGAAAAACTAATTGTCTTTGATATTACTGAGAAGGGAGAAAAGAATGGCGTACATGTACAGTTGGAGTTTCAAACACATTCTGTTTTTATTTTACAAGAGTAGAGGTTAAAAGTAAAATTGGAATTCAACTATATGTGAGTGTGAATTCAAACACTTTTAAGTTATATATGTTAGCAAATTAATAATTTCCAGGTACTTTTGTGTTCTCACAGAATAGATTGAAGTACTAAATACAATACTATAGATAAGTCACCAGCCCAAACTTGGCCTGTACCTTCTCGAGCACCACAGTCATTATAAGTTTGATTGTCCATTCAGTGATTACGCAGGACATCGACCTGCAATGTGGAGTCAAGAAATAGTCAAATATTGGTACATGTCCACTCTGTCATGTCATCACGGAAAGTGATAAGAATCTGAAACTGATAGCTTGACTTCCCAAGCTGACTGCTTTCCATGTGGCCTTTGGACACCCACTTATCTGTGTCTCCATGTACTCATCTTTAAAGTGATATAGCACCCACCTCGGAGGGTTGCTTTGAATAAATTACATGTATAAAACATTTAGAAGAGCATCTTGCACATAGGAGACATGTGATTTAAAAAGTTAAGAAGGGCAAGAATGCTCAGGAAAATGGGGATGGAATACAAGTCATTCTCTTGAGAGACAATACAGACGGGCTGGGAAGCAGAAGAATGCCATGAGCGAGGGTGAGGCGCAAATGAGATGGGGCAGAAGGGAGATGTGGCAAATGAACATTAAAACAAAAAAAAGAGAAATTGGAAAGGTCATTTTGAGACTGGCTCAAATATGTTATTTATGTAATCTGATGCCTGACTGGGCACACATCTCAGGATCCCAAATGATAAAATGTAACTTCATTGTCTGCAGAACAATAATTCAAACAGAGTATTTCTGCTTCTTTTTTTTTTTTTTTTCATTGTTCCACCATATCCCTTGTTCTGATTCACTAATAGCAAGTTTTTAGGGGGGAAATAGTTCTTTTGGTTGACCTTCTCTACTTCTATTCACACCTGTGCTTAAGATATGTACTGTTAATTTAAAGTTCGAAGGACAGACAACACATTTTTCTGTCAACATGTCTCAACTAGAGCTTTTCAATACTTTTATTATAAAACTTGAAATGGCAAAAACCTTGTATGACGTGGACTCCAGCCACACTTTAAGGTAGGCATACTTAACAAGAAATATTGAAACATTGGAAAATGTTTTCTATAAAAATACAGAGTTCAAAAAATCTGAGATAATCCACCTTTATATTCAACTAGTACAGGTTGAGCATACCTTACCTGAAAATCCAAAATGGTACAAAATGGCCAAAACCTTTTGAGTATTGACATAATGCCATGAGTGGAAAAGTCTACAACTGACCTTGTGTGATGGGTCACAATAGAAACAGACACACTAAAAATATTGTGTGAAACTACCTGTATAAGGTTTACAAGAAACAACTTAACTTTGTGTTTAGACTTGGATCTCATCCTCAAGATATTTCATTATGGCTGGGCATAGTGGCACACTCCTGTAATCCCAGCAACTCAGGAGGCTGAGGCAGGAGGATCACAAGTTCAAAGCCAGCCTTAGCCACTTAGTGAGACCATAAGCAACTTAGCAAGATCCTGAATCTAAATTTTAAAATTCTTTAAAAAAAGGAGCTGGGAATGTGGCTTAGTGTTGCCCCTAGGTTCAATCACCAATAGAAAAAAAAAAAAGATATCTCATTATGTATATGCAATATTCCAAAATCTGAAAATATCTGAAATCCTAAACACTTCTAGTTCCAAGAAACTCAGGAATGGGATAGTAAACCCATATTTATATATAAAATTCAAATAGTCTGAAATATATAATACATATATATGAAAATGTTTCACTGTAAAAATGTAGAGTTCAAGAAAGTGAGTTTATACAACTCTGTGTTCAACTCATTCATGTGGAAATTATATGTAGTCTAGAAACATAGGGAGAACATGGCAGAAGCAAGGTACAGGGAGAGTTGGTAAGCTACAGACTCACGAGAGCCAAGGGCACATTTTCAGTTCCAATAAGGCGGCCTCACAGCCAGTTCCAGTCTGAGGCCTGCATATTGCAGACCCAGACCCAGAAAGAGTTAATGTCTCAGTTTGTGTCCAAAGGCAAGAAATTGATAATGTCCTAGTTTGAAGGAAGTCCTCGAAGGATTTTTTTTTTTAGCTTTGGTGAGAGCCAGTCTTTTTGTTTTATTCAGACCTTCAGGATTAGAGAGGGAAATCTGCTTTAATTAAACTACCAATACAAATATCAATGTCATCAGAAACCAGCCTCACAGGAATATCTAGAAAGTGTGACTAAATATCCAGGCACTCCATTCAGTCAAGTTGACACATAAGATTAACTATTGTGCATGAGAAAATTGGGTATACAGACATATAATACATATTCAAATTATATACATGTATAATATATGTACATATATATGTGTATATAAGATATTTTCCAAAGGATATTTGTGAGTACTCAAACATTCAATTCCAGTCTGTCCCTCTCACCTTATACTGAATTGCATACTGAAGTAGAACATGTTTCTCTAAGTTTCCTAGCTGATTCTTTGTTATTCTAATATATTTATTCCTAGCCATGACCCTTCATCATTCCAGATGAATGCTATCTGTCAGGCCCCAAAACTGACAACAGCCCTAGCCTTGGACCTGATTTTGCAACTAGAATATGTAGGTAGGTGGCATAAAGTCCTACTAAGTTGTTCTACAATCAATTTTACTGGAATAGTTAAAGGAAAGGAGTGAGGGAAGCAGGTAACTCTTGATGCTTTTATCCACCAACAAAGGTCAAGGAAAATATATTACATTGTTTCTCCTTCAATTTTACTCATTTTTCATCAATTTCTGAACAAAAATTGGATAGAAATTTTGAGAAATATTTGATTTTAACAGACATTTGAATACAGGAGACCTAGACATAAATGACACTGATTTTCAAAATTGAATCAAGTATTCTAAGTAATGGCAACATCTGAAAGCATAAATCAAGTATCCATAACCTAGTGAAACTTGTTCTGTATGCAGAAGGAAGGATATTTTTAACATAAGACAAAGTTAAAATCTATAAACTATAATAGAAGGAGGAAAATAGGACAATTGATTTTTACCTGTCTCCATGTAAAGAGACTACTTTTAAATTTTTTTTTCAAAATATTGAGCCATGATTTTTCAGGAACTATGTAAAACACTGAAATGCAAACATGCATAAAAACTGTCTTCACCTTGAAGATTCAAAATCTAGTGAAAAAATTAGTTGTTAATTTCATATCCTAGGTTCTATGAAACAAATATTGACAAATTGCTGTGGTGCCACTAACAAGAGTCTAATTCTTCCTGGGGTGTTAAGAAAGCACTTTTGAAGATTCTTAGACCATTTTCAGAGAAAAAGGATCAAGCATGAAAACTTATACATTGCTGGTGGGACTACAAATTAGTGCAACTACTTTGGAAAGCAGTAGAGATATTTATCAAAAAACTAGGAATGGAACCACAATATGACTCAGCTATCCTCTTCTTCTATATATATCAAAAAAAAAAACTTAAAATGAGCATACTATAGGGATACAGCCACATCAGTGTCTATAGGAGCAAAATTCACAGAGGCCAATCTATGGAACCAAATTAGGTGCCCTTTAACAGATGAATGGAAAAAGAAAATGTGGTGTATATATACACAGTGGAGTATTAGCCATAAAGAAGAATGACTTTATGGCATTTTCTGGTAAATGAATAGAATTGGAGACTATCATGCTAAGCGAAATAAACCAAACCCCAAAAGTCAAAGGTTGAATTTTTTCTCATATGCAGAAGCTAATCCAAAATAAGGGAGAGGAGAGAGAGATGGGGGAAATTAAAGGCAAGAGGTGGGGGACTTCCATCAAAATAGAAAAGATTGGTGGACTAGATAAAAGGAACTGAGTGAGACAGGGAAAAGGGACAGGATAAGGGAAGAACAATGGAATGATTCTGACCTAATTTTTCCTATGTAAATATCACAGTGAATCTTACCATCAGATATATCCACAAGACATTATCTAAAAATGTTTTCAAAAAAATCTAAGTAAATAGCAGAAAGATCAGTAGAGTAGAGGGAAGGTAACAGAGAGGGAAGAAGGGGGAGAAAAGGGAAGTACTGGGGACTGAATTAGAGCAAATTATATTCCATGATTTTATAATTATGTCAGAATGCATCCTAATGTTATATGAAAATTTTTAAAAAAACAATAAAGTATAAATATAAAGCCATCCAGATCTGGCCCAGCAGAGGAGCTCGGTGAAATCCATACAACTCCAAGAAGATCCATGGTTTGAAGCTACAGGAAAAGATGTAACAGGCAGAGTACATTCCTGTAATCCCAGGAGCTTGGCTGACACAGGAGGATCATGAGTTCAAAGCCAGCCTCAGCAACTTAGCAAGATCCTGACTCAAAATAAAATGGTTGAGGATGTGGCTCAATGGTTAAGTGTCCCTGGGTTCAATCCCTGGTAACAAAACAAACAAACAAAAATGTCAGGAGGAGATACTTGTAAAGTTTCAGTTTACACTAAGGCAGTTCAAACCTTTTTACAACTAGAGAGCTATATAAATCTTTAATAACTTTATTATCTTTTGTTTTAAATGACCACATGCTCATTGAAAAACAATATTCAAACCTTCAGAAGATATGCCTGGAAAACATAAAATTCAGTTTTCTAAAGCTCCCAGAGATAAGTACTGGTCATATTTGGTGACTACTTTTCCAAAGTTTTCCATATAGATGATACAAGAATATAATACATATAGAGTTTTGTTGTTTGCTTTTTCTACTTAAAAATACATTAAATATTTCTTTCCAGACTAATGAGTAGAGGTCTAGATTTTTGCTTTTTAAAAGATACATAACCAGGCACAATGATGCATGCCTATAATCCTGGCTACTTGGGAGGCTGAGGCAAGAGGATCCATTTTGAGGCCAGCCTCAGCAACTTTGAATGCTGTCTCAAAATAGCAAATAAAAAGAGCTGGGAAGGTAGGTCAGTCGTAGAGTGGTCCTGGATTCAGTCCTCAGTACCACCAGAAAAAAAAAGATACATAATATACATTATGGACATTCAGATAATTGCCCATAAAGTAGACTTTTAAGAGGAACAATGACATCAAATTTGATTTTTAGGTGATTCTGGCAAGAATGTGGGAGATCTGATTGAGTCAGAAGGAAAAGTTGGCAGGGTCAGTTTGATTGCTATGAGAATGTACAAGATGAATAACAGTGAGGGTTCAGGGTAATAAAGGCACCAAGGTATTAGATAAGCTGAATCTAAGAGATATATCAAAGGCAAAAATCTATGTTCTTGAATCTAATCAGATATCAGTGTCAAAATAGGCATGGAAAAGGTGAACGCAGGCCTGAGTTGCTCAGCCGCTACACATTCCAAGGAAAGATTTGTCTTCAGCACTGGCCCTTGGCCAGCTCCTGGGAGGTAACTTCTGAACCCTGCTTCCTAAGAATGTTTTTGAATACCTGAGGCCTTGTGGTCAAGACCTGTTTGTTCAGGTTGGAGGGATACAGGAGTGAGCATCCTGGACTCTAAGCCTACATGTGTGACCCCTACAGAACCCTGTACACCATGTCTCAAATGAGCTTCAGTGGAGAGCAACACTATGCACAATGTTGTCACCTATGGTCAGGAGAATTAGGCCCTTACGGCCACCACTTTACCGGGAGAACACTTAAAAAATTGCATCTGGTTACTTCTGGACTTCCCTAATGCACATATCCCCTTGTTGATTTAATACATATCACATCACTGTAATAAACTATAGCTATTAGCATAATAGCTTGTTTAAGTTCAATGTGTCCTTCAGGCAAACTATGGAGCTTGCTGGTTTTAGGGATCCTGACAGAGGGTAATCAAGAATTCAGAGTTATTTCTCCACAGATACTAAAGTAAATGTAGTGTTATTATTGAAATTAGGAATCCCAGGAGACATTTTTTTAGAAAGTGAATTTATGAAAAAATTAGAATAAAGAATTCAGTGTGAAACATGATAAGATTAAATTATTAAAGTAGAGGAAAGAGAAGAACTATGAAACACAACTCAAAAAAATGTGAATCTTTCATAGTAGCCAAACTGTAGAACCAGCTCAGTTGTCACTCCACGGATGAATGGATGCAGAAAATGTGACATGTATACACAATGGAGTTTTATTTGGCCATAAAGAAGAATGAAATTATGGCATTTTATGGAAAGTAGATAGAACTGGAAATCATCATGCTAAGTGAAATAAGCCAGACTCAGAAAGTCAAAGGTCTAATGTTTTCTCTCATATATGGAAGCTAGAGCAAAATATGGAAGAAAAAGAGGTGAGGAATCCAATGAAAATGTAAGCGAGATCAGTGGAGGAGAAGAACAGAGTTGAGGGGAGGGAAGAGGGATGGACAAAAGGAAGAATAGTGAAAGGAAATTGACCAAATTATGCAATGTACATATATGAATATACCACAGTGAATTTCAACTTTGTGTGGATCTATAAAACACTGACTTTAAAAAACTGTAAATAAATAGAAGAAAAACCAGTAGAGTAGAGAAAGGGAAATGGAGAGAAAGAAGGGGAGGAAGGACGAGAGGAAGTACTGGGGACTGAAGTGGAGCAAATAATATTCCAGGCATGCATGATTATTGTTTTAGTCAGATTTTTCACGTCTGTGACTAAAAGACCTGACAAGAACCATTCCAGAGGAAGAAAAGTTTATTTTGGGTCTTACAGTTCTAGAGGTCTCAGTCCATAGACAGCTGGCTCCATTCCTTGGGGCTTGAGGTGAAGCTGAACATCATGGCAGAAGAGTGCAGTGGAGGAGTGGAGGGGAAGCTGCTCACATGAAGGTCAGGGAGCAGAGAGAGAGATTCCACCCACCAGACACAAAATATATACCCCAAAGCCACACCGCTGATGACCCACTGCTCATAACTCAATCATTTCACCCATGAATGTTCTTGCATTGTTTTACTCATGAGCTTTCTGAGGACACCTAATATCTAAGTCATAACAATTATATGAAAATGAATCCAAATACTATGTGTAACTATAATGCACTAGTAAAAAATATTAAAAAGCCTTTTTAAAAAGAAGTAAATAGGGCTTTTTAAACTTCTAATTACATCCAATGAATACAACATGGAATCACACACCAACGATCTAGAATATTTACTTCGCTCCATAAACATTCCCAAGTCCCCTCTCAGTTACTTTCATGACCAAAAGTGTCATTTGCATAACTTCTTTTCCCTAACTAATTCAGCTTCATCTTGAAGCATATACATAAGAATAATGTACTATATACCTTTTGAGTATCACTTTCTTTCGCTTAACAATGTGCTTATGAGATCCTTCTGTATTTTCAGGCATGTGGGTAATTTGTTCTTTTTATTGTTGAATGCTATCCCTTTGAAGAATTAATTGTATATAATCATGTGGTAAACTGAAGCTTCTCCAACAATGTTTGTGTCCTAATACCTGGAACCTGATAATGTTATCTTATATTCAAAAAGGACTTTTCCCATTTAGCATTCACATTTTGCCAAAAGTAGGCTTGCATTTTAATTTTTAAAAACTCAATTCTGCCATCAGAAATGTTTGGAAATTGGCTTAGATTGGCAAGTGGTGTGGAGAGAGGTGACAGTGTAGCTGGTGTATCCTAAACATGGCAATAGAGAGATTTTAATACCTGGACAGTGTGGCAGAGGAACAAGAGAGATACTTTGTGACAAATTAATTATTTATTTATATTTTATTTTTAATTAGATATTAAAGACACCTCTGCCCTCTTCTACAGAAGTCTCCTCATATTTGCATTATGAACCATATTTCAAAGAAATTGAATTTTTTTTTGAGACAAGGTCTTGCTAAGTTGGCTGAGGCTGGCTTTGAATTTGCAATCCTCTTGCCTCAGCCTCCCAAGCCACTGGGATAACAGGCATGTGCAACCACACCCAGCTAAGCAATTTAATTTTAAAAAATTCATGTTTGTTTCTGGACAATATGAACTCTCTAAGTCTTTTTAATGAGACAATGTAGTTGTTTAATAAATCCTGGTTAACTTGGATTTTTTTTCACCCTTTGTCAATTCCAGAGTCAGATAACTGGAGAAGGCTCTAGCCTGCCAACTGTCATCATCTGACATTAACTCTTGAGCCAGCTCTGTTTTGTTCCCTACAGAAAAAAGTCAAAAGACCAGCAGAAGGAAAAATATGCCAAGAACTAGAGTTCTAAAGAGCATAGCAGTGAGCATGGCACCAGCTGTTAGGCTTGCATTTGTGCCATGGAAAGAAAAGGTTATTCCTGAATCCTGGTGAATGTCAAATTCTCCCTCACCAGGGAATGGAGGCTGTTGGGCATTGTCCTGTCCAAGAAAATGTAGTTCCTCTTTAAAAAGAAAAAAATCCAGCTTCAGTTCAAGCACAGGGCCTCCTTGGAGAGGGCTGAACTGTCACCCTTCTCTGCTCAAGGCACAGTGACCTCATCTACTTTCTCACTTGTTGAGTTGCATGTATTGAGGGCTCTAGAGCAACTGCCCTGCAGAGCACAGTAAGTGAAGGAAATTGGAAGAAGCACTCATGCTTTTGGAGACATACACTAGTAACTGGCATACAAATAAATGCTGCCAATTATTTCCTTCTATTCATGTAGTCTTAATTGATTTATTATTGATAATTTTATATTGACAGCAAAAGATAAAACTTTGACATAGGAAATATCATTTACTTATCTTCAAATATGTCCTCATTGTTTTTCTCTTCCTGCAAATATCAGATAATAGCTGCTCTATTTTTTTCACACGTTTGCTCCGTGAGGAATTCTCTTCTCCTCTTTGGTTCTTCTCTACTGCTCTGACCCACCCCCTCCATCAGCTTGCAGTTTTTTCTTCCTTTATCATGCTATGAAAGACTCCTTTCTCTCAAATAGTTCTTTATCCTACAACTTCGGAACCAATGGCCCAGCTATATCTGGAATAAATACTTTAAACATGCTCCTTTTTTAAAATCTACTCTGCCATTTCTACATGATAAATGTGACCGGGTTAATGAAGATCTCAAACTAGGACAACCAACAGTATTTTTGCCAATCCAAGTTAATTTCCAAGCATTATCTGGTGGCAAAATTGAGTTTTTAAAACTTACAAAGCAAGCCTCTGAAGGCCTACTGTTGGTGAAGTGTGAATGCTAAATGGGGACTTGAAAAAGAATCTGTCACAGCTCTTTTACCCACACTGGTCAGTGTGCTACAGCTAATTCCCGTACCGTTAATGATACATTTATGTCTATACTTTGCCCTAGAACAACAACTAAGATGGAATTTTTATGTATCATTAAAAGTTATAACAATAAGTTTTATGATAAGCCAATTATATTTATTCTGATATCAAAATATGGAAGGAGATGCTTCTAAATACATGGGCATATAAAACCCACTCTTAGACCACAAATATACTTGTTGAGCAGCTAATTTAGTCTATGCACATTGAAAAGTGCACAGGTGAGCCCAGAAGAAGGAAAACTGGAGTGGGTCATTTTATAAAAGCATTAGCATATATGCTCCAACTAAAGCTTGGCACATATCTCCCTGAAAAGTTTTTATATTTTTCTCCTTACAGGATACAAAGGGTATTGAATATATACTTTGGGAAGTATTATGAATGTAGGTATTACTTTTGAAGAATGCTATATTAACAATAAGCATTATGGATATTGTAATTCTACATAAAAATTTTTAAATAATATTGGATCCATGATTATAATTATCAAGCACAATAATCAATAAGTAAAATTGTATGGAGTCAGAAAAGGCCCCAGCTAGCCAAATTTATCTTGAAAACAAGGACAAAGCAGAAGGTCTAAACACTTTCTGATTCAAAATGTATCACCAAACTACAAACGCAAATCAGGTTGCCAAAGACATATTTGCACTCCTATATACATTGCAGCACTATTCACAATAGCCAAGAGGTGGGAACAACTTAATTGTCCTTAGAAGGATGAATGTATGAAGGAAATATGGCAGGCATATACAATGGGATATTTTTAGGTGTAAAAAAATTAGAAAATTTTATCAGATAATACAATATGAAAGAACCTAGAGGACATAAGAGAAATATGCCAATCACATAAGGCCAAATATTACTGATTCCATTTTTATGAGTTATCTTCTAATGGCCAAACTCATAGAATAAGAAAGTAGAATTAAGGTTTCAAGGAAATGGGGAGTTGCTTTTTAAGAGTATAGAGTGTGAGTTATGAAAGATGAAGAAGTTTCAGAGATAGATCTGCTGCATATTATTGTGATTATAATTAACAATATTATACTGTGTATTTACATTTTTGTTGAGGTTAAACAACGTTATGTGTTATTTACCATGAAAAGAAATTTAAATAGCACTGTGTTCATCAGCTAGCACTATAACAAAATACCTGACATAATCAACTTTTTTTTTTTTGGTACTGGAGATTGAACTCAGGGGCACTCAACCACTGAGCCACATCCCCAGCCCTATTTTGTGTTTTATGTAGAGACAGGGTCCCACTGGGTTGCTTAGCACCTCACCGTTGCTGAGGCTGGCTTTGAACTCGCAATTCTCCTGTCTCAGCCTCCCTAAGTGCTGGGATTACAGGCTTTCGCCACCGTGCCCGGCTCTGACCTAATCAACTTTTAAAGAGGAAAAGTTTATTTTGACTCATGGTTTCAGAGGTTTTAGTGCATGATCAGCTGGCTCGATTGCTTTGGGGCCTGGGCAAGGCATAATATCATGGCTAAGAGCATGAAGTGGACTAAATCTGCTTACTTCCTAGTGGCCAGGAAGCAGAGAGAGAGAGAGAGAGAGAGAGAGAGAGAGAGAAAGGGGCTAGAGTCCCAATGGACTTCATGGGCATGCGACTTATATTAGGCAACTTTTTGTCTTGTGAACAAAATATCTGGCAGGAACAACTTAGAGGAGAAAAGATGATATTGGGCTCATGATTTCAGAGGCTAAGTGCATGGTCAGAAGATTACACTGCTCTGGCCCCAAGTGGAGGCATCACATCATGGTGGAAAAGATGACAGTGGAATGCATCTCAGCTCATGGAGGACAGGAAGCAGAAAGATTGAGAAAAGAGCCAGGGACACGGCATAATCCTCAACAGCATGCCCCCTAGTGTTCTACTTCCTCCAGCTGCAGTCCACCTGCCCGGAGTTACCACCCAGCATTCCATTCAAATTGTTAATTCATCAAATGGATGAGTACACTGATGAGGTCACAGCTCCTGTAATCTAACCATCTCACCTCTGAACATTTCTGCTTTTCAGGGAACATTTCATGAGCTTTTCAGGGAACACCTCATATCCAAACCACCCCAATGACCTAACTTCCTTCCCCTAGGCTCTACCCCCTAAATGTTCTACTACCTCCCAACAGTACCACAGACTGGCCATCAAGCCTTTGGTATATGGTCCTTAGGGGACATTCAAGATCCCAACCATACGGAGCACTGAGATCTGTGTAACAGACTTCCTGGGAAATCTCGTTTCAGCAGATCTCAGTGCTGCAGTAATTATTCCTGAATTATTAAAGGTAACTGAAATGAAGCACAGCCTACAAGAGTTTTTCACACCCTCAAATTAATTTTTTTTAGAATACCTTTTAAATCTACGTACATGATGTATATGCTGTGTGTGTATGTGTCAGCGTGTGTGTGTATCAGACTTATAGGTTTATTTATGGATTTCCTATCTTGGACTTTTCTTGGATAGCTGATTTTCTATCTTGGCCCACTTTTCTTGGATAGCTGTTCTCTGAGGACAGAATAAAACTTGGCTAAACAGGCAGATTTTCATTTTTTAAATGTTTAGAGCAATGACTAGCAAACATTTTAGTCTCAGGTCCCTCTTTACTCTCAAAAATTATTGGGGATCTCCAGCAAGTTTTTTTGAAATTGGAATTATATCTATAAATATTTAACCTTATTAGGAACTGAACTTATAATTTTAAAAATATCTATTAGTTTACTTAAAATGACAACAAACCATCATATGTTATGGGTTTAACACATTTTATGGAAAATGTATTTTTCAAAACAAGAAAGCAGAGAAAATGAGTACAATTGTTAAACACTTGTAGCAAATCTTTCATGAATGAAAGAATGAGGGTGGGAAAATATCATAGTTCCTTAGAAGTACTTTCACATCACTGGTCCCCTGGAAGGGTCTTGAGGACCACACTTTCTAACGTGAAGGGCGTTAGCATTTTAAAAGCACTCAGCTCCCTAAGTAGCTATCTGGAGGTGGAGGCCCTGTGGGGGTGTATTTCTGGAGGTGCTGCAATAGAATGAAATTCACCAAGACACTTAGGTGACGTTTCCTAGCAATGTCTATAAAAAGTAGAGAAGGACTCCAAAGGAATGAAATCATATTGATGAGAGGGTGGAGTATTTTCCTAGAGTTTCCAAGTCAGAGAAGATTTTGTACAGCTTCATGGTGCTTGGGAAGAGGAAAGAACAAAAAATTTTGGCAAGAATTTGCAATCACTAACTTCTTAGTCTTATCAAATCTTGAAAAATAAATCAAGATAAAGATCAAAATTCATGTTGTGTGAACAATCATACAAGGCTTTGGTTTTGTAGGCAAAACATCTAGTAACTTTTACCCTTCCCTCCTTTATCTCCCAGTATCCCTTGTCTTCTCCTTACGTCTCCATTAATGCTGTTCAATAGAAACACAGCATAAACACAAGTACAAGCAACAATCATAATTTAAAGTTTTATAATCGTCACTTATTTCAAAGTAAAAAGAAATGATATTAATAACAATAGACTATACAAAACCCAATATATCCCAAATATTACCTTTTCTACACGTGATCAATTTTTAAAATGTCATTCATGAGATATTTCACTTCCTTTGTGGCTCTGAGTCTCTAAAATCCAGTGTGCTGCATACCCTCTGTGGCCAAGAGCAGCTGCATGGAACCATGCAGCTTCATACTCTGGCACCTGAAGCTACTTCCTCTTCCCTGATGTTTCAGGTTTCTCTAACTTCACATCTTACATGCAATTTCTGGCGTGATGTGCATATGTTGTGTTCCTATTGGACAGGGCTGCTGGGATATATACAATGGGGAATAACAAGTGAGACTGGGAGATATGGAAGGGAAGGAAGCCGTTAGATATTTTACCAAACTAAGTTTATTGGTCTTAGTGAATTTTTTTCATTATTTTTGGCTGACTTTGACTATTAGCACATCCATAAAGACTTTATGAAAACCCAGTGCACATTGTATGACTTTTCTGTGACCCCAGACTGATCCCTATGTCCCCTCCAAAACACATACTGAATTATAATTGCCTTTGCAACAGCATTAGGAGATGAGGCCTTTGAGAGAGGATGATGTCATGCCAGCTCTGCCTTCACAAATAGATTGAGCTGTTATCCTAGGAGTGGGTTAGCTGTGGCTGGAGTGAGCTCCTGATAAAAAGGATGAATTTGGCTTGATTGCTCTCTCTGCCTCACAGATGTTCACTTGCCCCTCTCCCATGTTATGACCCAGCATGGAGGCCCTTTCCAGAGGCAGGTGCTCTGTCCTGGGGCTTCTCAGCCTCCACAATCATGAACCAAATAAACTTCTGTTGTTCATAAATCACCCAGTCTGTGGTATTCTATTATAGCAGCTGAAAACAGATCAAAGCACCAGGCTAACATTGAGTGTTGAAAGAAGAAAGGAACTTGGGAAGGTAGAGCCAAGTAGCCCTAGTGAGGCCCATCCCAGCTAAGCCACAGCCAGCCAACAGCAAAGCCTTCCAACAAAACCAGGCAACTGAGCTGACCTATACATTCAAGAAAATATATATACCTGTTGATTTAAAACACTAAATGTGAGAGTGAATTTTATGAAACATTATTTGTGGTTTCTACATTTGCAAAGCAAGTTTAATAACCACACATACCTCACAGTGGTGTTGTGAAGATTAACAGGTTGCTTTTTCTAAAGGTTTAGAGGAATTCCTGGTATCTTGAAAGCATTATACATGTGTATCAGATGCTATTTTTAAAATGAAAAATAATATAGAGGTAAGAGATGTTTAAATTATCTGCTCAAGGTCAATTGATGGTTAAATGATGGTTAAAGATGGAATCTAGTTAAGAGTTTGCAGAACACCTCAAATGTTTGAGATGTTGACAGTTCAGCTTATAAAGTATAAACTACCACTGGTGTAAATCATTCTGGAGAAGTGGAGCAGGTCATCATAGGAGCAGCCTGGGCTTTCGACTCAGAACTTGACATTCTGAATCAGCACTTGGGTGCTCTCTGAGAGGATGATGTGGACAGACAACCAAGATGGTTTCTATCTTGAGATAGCAGAGAGGAAAAGACCCTTCCTCTCCTCGATACTTTTGATGTAATTTGGGCAACTTAATTCTGCTAAGTCTGAATTTCCTAATCTGTGAAGTTGGGACAATATTACCTACCCTTAATAGAATTTTGAGAGGATTAAATGAAATAACTTGTGTAAGAAGGCTGATGCATGCTCGGCAGTTAGAAAATATTGGTTTCTTTTTTCCCTCTGTCCTTATTTTGTTTTTCTCCTTTCTTATGAGATTACTCTGAGAGTGCTCTACATATGTCGTGAAGACTGGGTAAAATTAAATTTCCTTACAACACCTCACAAGAGAAGATAATTAATTAAAAGGATGCTTTGGGAGAATTGCTTAAGTACTCTCAATTGAAATTATGGAATTCAAATCTTGAGTAAATAAAAACAATTTAAATCAAAAGTGGCCCCATCAAGTTGTTGGGACAGTTATCTGCATTTAGACTTCAGCATATTGCTCATTTTGTGCCCTGCTCTTGCTTTCTCCTGTCCTCCAACCCTAAGGACTTGGGAACAGAAGTTTGATTATTCTCAAGTGCTTTTCTGTAATTTTATCATAGATGTCATTGGTAGACTCAATATGAAACCCCTCTCTCTGTCTTTCTCTCTCTAAAAGATAGAGAAGTTACACATGCATTTCCCAGCTTTCCTTGAAGTTAGGGAAAGCCGTGGGACACAATGAGATGTACAGGGAAGCCTGCTAGGGATTTCAAAGAAGGATTTTGTTTTTCTCTTGAAATGGGCCATCTTTTTCCCTTTTCCTCCCTTGAACCTAATTCTGATATCGAAGTGCCATAATCATGTTAAGCCAAAATGAAATGGACAGTGCAGGCAACAGATGGGAGGGTATCGGTACTGAGGGGTGATATTCCAAATATTTAACATTCTTTTCATTTGGAAAAGAAATCAGATCAGTTGAAGCAAAGGACAGTCAGATCCTGCATGGTCAGAGCAATTACACAAGGACATGATCTGGCAGATGAAATGGTTAATGCCTATAATCCCAGCTATTAGGGAGGCTGAGGCAGGAGGATTGCAAGTTCAAGTCCAGCCTGGGCAATGTTGCAAGACCTTTGCTAAAAATAAAAAAAAAAAGTCTTGGGATATTGATAATTAGTAGAGTACTCCCAGGTTTAATCCTCAGTACCTTAAAAAGAAACGGTGACCTGGGTAAACTTGTAAACCACCAAGCATAAGTCCTGAAGTCACTGATATATTCTAACAAATTTGGATTTAAACTCCAAATCTCTTAAGGAACACTTAGGAATAATCTAGTTTGCAGGAAAAACATTATTTATAGAAATAAGTTCACTGTCAGAATCCTCAAGTGATTCTGTGCTATAGAAAAAGAATTATATAAATAGTTTAAAGGAAGAAAAAAATTTTAAAGCAGCTACTTTGACTAGTAGACATTAATAAAAATGAAAGCTTCACATTAAAAGGTAGATTAAATTAATATTTAAGATGCCTTTACTCTATAAATCATTTTGAACGTTGAAGAATTTTAAATCTTAAGAGTAGACATGAAGAAAAGAGATATGCCATAAACATTGTGCTTATAATTTATAATGCTTTGCCATGTGCTTAAAATTTTGTTCAGAATTTGTCTTTATGCATTTTTAGTGCAATAAAGTTTTAATTCAAAGCAGCACTTTTTGAAGAATGCTTAAGTTCAAACATCTAATAATCAATGGTTGCTAATTAGTTGTCTAAAAAATAAAATCCAAATTTTTCAAAGTTTGCCACCAATTTCCCTCTCTTCACAACTTAGTTACCTTCATTATGAAGCTGCTGCTTCAGCAAACACTCAGCATTGACCTCACAGGGCACATATCATGTCCTTTTGTAATCACTGTGACCATTCTGTCTGCAGCTTTAAAAACGGAGATGATGATGTCCACAGAATAAAGCTTTGGAGAAAGACCCACCTGGATTTGATTCCTATCCCCAGTTCTTTACTTGTTCTTGTCCTTGAGTATCTTTTTCAACATTTCTGACCCTCTCATTTCTCCACATGCAAACTGGAGATAGAGACTACCATTTTAAGGAAAAACTACTTATTTTAAGAACAGGCACACCGTCTCTGGGCTGAGCCGCTGTGGACGTTTCGAGGGCATCCGATCCGCAACCTGTGAGCCCCGCACCATCTCCTGTGGAAGCCTGAGCCCGCTGTGCAGCTTTCTCCCTTTGTCTCATAACCATGTCCACCAATGAGAATGCTAATTCACCAGCTGCCCGGCTTAACAGATTCAAGAACAAGGGGAAAGACAGTACAGAAATGAGGCGGCGCCGAATAGAAGTTAATGTGGAGCTGAGGAAAGCTAAGAAGGATGACCAGATGCTGAAAAGGAGAAATGTAAGCTCCTTTCCTGATGATGCTACTTCGCCACTACAGGAAAACCGCAACAACCAGGGCACTGTGAATTGGTCTGTTGATGACATTGTCAAAGGCATAAACAGCAACAATTTGGAAAGCCAGCTCCAAGCTACTCAAGCTGCTAGGAAATTGCTTTCTCGAGAAAAACAGCCTCCCATAGACAACATAATTCGGGCTGGTTTGATTCCAAAATTTGTGTCCTTCTTGGGCAGAACTGACTGTAGTCCCATTCAGTTTGAGTCTGCATGGGCACTCACTAACATTGCTTCTGGGACATCAGAACAGACCAAGGCTGTGGTAGATGGAGGTGCCATCCCAGCA